>CM033640.1:18802976-19443613 GCA_019453435.1 Rhinogobius similis | reverse complement strand
CTTTTCCGGTGCTGCTCCTGCTTGCTACAGCTGTTTTCTTATTTATTTTGCTTTTAAATCAATTTTTGTCCTCTATAAATCTTGGATTATGACTTTTCGAAGGAAACCAAGGATTTTAAGATAATTTTTTCCATTTTTGATAAACTATCTGACGAGCCAGCGACATGTCCGGGGAGAGAAGGCAAACAAACTTTTGTGAACGCTGTCGGAAATATCAACATGAAATAATTGAGCTACAAGCACGGATATTCGCTCTAGAATCTGAAAAAGGACTTCACGATACAATTCCAGTGTCACCGAGTGGTAAGAAGTCTACATATATTTCAAGAAAAGCTACTTTCAACTTAAACTCTGTGTATTTCTCAAAACTTGGAAAAGACCAGCCGGCGGCATCTTGGCTCAAACTCGGTGCAAAACCAAAACGATGCAAAGCTAATGTAAAGTCGCCTGCTATACAGCTTACAAACAGTTTTTTGCCACTATCAGAGGCTGAATCTACAGAACGAGAAAACTGTAGCCACCAAGATGTTAATAAAAAGCAGCAGAAAGACAGACAATCTGTGCCAAATGTCAAGGACAGTGACACACTCTTGATAGGAGATGGTGCTATCACTGGAGTCATACATGTGTGGTGAGACGGCTGGAGGGTGCTTATCTGGCGCCCGCGGTGAGACTGCTATTGGCGCCTGTGCGGAGGGTGCGCTTACCTGGCACCCCACGCCCCACGCTGCGCGGGCTGGTGGGCTTTATAAGCGTCCCCTTTCTCGTTGCCTCCCCCTTTCACCACGCACCCTCGGTTACATTTGGCGTTGGTTGGCAGGATTGCCAATTAAAAACGGGAGTTCCAGGTTCCATTTACTGATATCCGTGTCCTGACTATGGAAGCTTAGTAGAGCCAATGAGAAAAGTTTGCTATAATCAGTATTGGTCGTCAACCAGCTCTAAGCCAATTGTCTTGCATGTTTTCTGTGTGTAGTTTTGCTTGCATGTTTAATGTTTTGCTGTGATTTACTTCCTTTTTTTTGCGGTGTATGTCAATCTGGTGCTGAGCCTATGGTATGTCAATCCATTATTGTAGTGGCAATCCACAATATTTTCATTAACTATTGCTTCTATATATAGTTGTGTTTTGGACTGCATTGTCTTGCATTTTCAATCGTAATTAATTTTTGTTTTGATCCTTTGCTTTGTTCTGTTTGGTTTTGCTCCGTTTTGTTTTGTTCTGTTTTGTTTTGTTCCGTTCTGTTTTGTTCTTGGGCTTCTGTTTTGTACAGTTTTGTTCTTTTGTCCTCGTGTTTTATTTACTGTTTTGTTCCAGTTTTCCTGTTTTCCTGTTTTTCGTCTTCCTTTTGTTTGTCGTCCCTGTTTATTTGCTCCCTACCCTTCTGTGTGAGGCGGTGCGCCTCAAGTGGGCGCTGTGTTGGGTGCGTATGCCCGTGCGTCAGACGCTTTGCACCCGGTCTGAGGGACAGTCGCTGGGACATTTTAAATTGCAGTGTGTATGGGTGGGATCCATTGGTTTTCAATTATTGTAGCTACTGTTAATTAAATTAATTGAAACTTGTTTTATTCGGTGATGTGAAGAATAAAGACAATGTAACTGGAATCTGGCTCCTGTGCTTTGGATACTTACTTGTGCGCCTTAGTTCTCTGTTTATTCTATTTTGGGTCCCAGAGCCCTCTCTCTGGGTGGCGTTGTTGGTTTTTAGTTTTATTTAGTCACAAAGGTTACATTTAATTTACATAAATTTTACACCACGCACCCTCGGTTACACATGGAATAATGAAAACATGCAGCTTCCCCAGCAGCACAGTTTCTGAGATTACGTCACTGCTTCCCAAAGTACTGTCCACACACAGAGGAGTTAAACAGCTGATTGTACACGTGGGTGCAGTGGACATTCAAAAGGAGCAGACTGAAGTTTTGGAAAAAAGACTTCATGAAGTTATTTGAGGAGCTTGATAAAGTAGAAATCAAGACATTCATCAGTGGACCTCTTCCAAATATTGACAGGAAGATCAACAAGTTTAGCCGGCTGCTACAATTGAACACTTGGCTGTCCAAAGAGTGTGCACCTAGAGGATTGCACTACATTGAGAACTTCTATCTGTTCTGGAAACGAGAGGACCTGTTCAGGGGAAGGGGCCCAAATCTGTGCAGAGGTGGAGTGAGGGCGCTGACGGAAAACCTCCTCCACGCTCTCAGGCATCAGAATGGCCGTGGACAGGGTCGTGAACAGATAGTTGGAGAAAAGAGGAATGAGAGATGAACTCCGGATCAATCAGCCAGAGACCAAGTCAACGCTTCAACATCAGCAGCAACAAAACTGCCGACTCCACAAAAGGATTTATCAACAGCAGCTCCACCAGGCCCAGCAAAGGATTCAACTACAGCTACTCCAAAATCTCCTACACTGCCTCCAGTAAAGAAGTCATCAGCTGCAGCACCACAACGATCTCCACCACCGCCGGTGAAGGGTTCAAGCTCAACATCCGTTCCCCCTCCCCCGGGGTCCTCATCACAGGCCATGGACTGGTCTGTGACAGGCCCAGCAGCTGCCCTATCACCACCCCTATCCTCAGACCAGTCCTGGGTCCCCCCTGCAACATCTACTCAATCATCACTCTCCTTCTCATCTCCACCTTAGCCCAGGGACCTTCCCAACCATCTTGAAAGTCTGATCAAATCAGGAGTAAAGTTGGTTCCACTCACGCCTAATTTAGCAAGATCAAGAGTTCTGATGTCAACAATGATGAACTCTTCCCCATACAAATCTGTGCCCCCCATACCACCCAGGAGCTTCAACTCTTCTGCTTCACCAAAACGACCCGCACCTCTCCCCCCTCGCCTTTCACCTGGTCCATCACCCAAAGTCCCCCCCAGCTCTCCCCACTCAGCCAAACTCCCTCCAGGTCTCCAAGTCTGTTCTGAGCACTTTGTTAACACCACTCACTCACATAGTTAACATGTCGCTTCAATCTGGAACATTCCCAAGGGCCTTGAAAACTGCGGTCATTAAGCCTCTCCTAAAGAAGAGCAGTCTTGATGCCTCAGTACTGAAAAATTATCGGCCCATCTCAAATCTGCCATTTTTAGGCAAAGTCCTCGAAAAGGTTGTTTACCAACAGCTCACTGACTTCCTCTTAATAAACAACTCAATTGATGTTTTCCAGTCAGGTTTTAGACCTCATCACAGCACTGAGACTGCTCTTATCAAGGTGACAAATGACATCCGCCTAAACACTGACGCGGGCAAAGCCTCAGTCTTAATTCTGTTAGATCTGAGCGCTGCTTTTGACACTGTCGATCATGGGATCCTCCTACAGAGACTTGAGGACTGGGTGGGAATCACTGGCACCGCCCTAAATTGGTTGAAGTCCTACCTTGAGGACAGAGAGTACTTTGTAGAGATTGGTGACTGTGTCTCAAACCACATGAGCTTGACCTGTGGGGTGCCCCAAGGGTCAATTCTGGGACCCCTTCTGTTCAACCTCTATATGCTGCCCTTAGGTCAGTTAATACGCAGCACAAATGTGTCTTATCACAACTACGCAGACGACACTCAGATCTATGTCTCACTGACGGCAGGTGAATATGGACCAGTGGATTCACTCTGTCATTGCATCCAACAGATCAGCGTGTGGATGCAAAACAATTTTCTTCAGCTAAACTCAGACAAGACTGAAATCATCGTCTTTGGGCCGCAGAAACAGAGAGAAAGTGTTAGCAGTCACCTCCAGTCTCTTGCTCTGAAACCGACAAATCAAGTTAGAAATCTGGGGGTAATAATGGACTCAGACCTGAACTTTAACAGCCACATCAAATCAATAACATCAACAGCCTTTTACCACCCAAAAAACATTGCCAAAATTAAAGGTATAGTGTCTAAACCAGACTTGGAGAGACTTATCCATGCATTTGTCTCCAGTAGGTTAGACTACTGTAACGGCCTGTTCACTGGCCTCTCCAAACGAGCTGTAAAACAGCTGCAGTACATCCAGAACGCTGCTGCTCGGGTCCTGACAAGAACCAGGAAGTACGACCACATTAGTCTGTGCTCACGTCTCTGCACTGGCTTCCTGTGGCTCAGAGAATAGACTTTAAAGCAGCTCTGCTTGTGTTCAAGTCTCTCCACGGCCAAGCACCAAAGTACATCTCTGACATGTTAGAGCCATATGAACCATCTCGTACTCTGAGGACCTCAGGGACCGGCCTCCTGCTGGTGCCCAGAGTCAGGACTAAACATGGGGAATCACCATTTCAGTTTTTGCAGCTAACATCTGTAACAGTCTCCCCGAAGATGTGAGACAGGCCTCCCCTCTGACAATGTTTAAATCCAGGCTAAAAAACAGTTCTGTTTAGATGTGCATACGACTGAAAGATCTATCTGCACTCTTCTCTTTTAAAGCGCTTTATTTTAAAATTATTCTGTGTGTTTGTGTTTTGTGATTTTAATGCAACTTTTCCTGTTGTGTAAAGCACTTTGAATTGCCTTGTGTACGAATTGTGCTCTACAAATAAACTTGCCTTGCCTTTATTCATTTTGCTACTCTGTTTAGGTCAGATAAAAAGTTATGGGTTGTGCACCTGGTAGACTACGCTTTGCTTTATTGATAAAAAGTTAAAAAGTAGTGAATAAAAAGTGATTAAGCTTTGATGAATAAAGAATAAATACAAGTTACGTTTTATGCATTTTCTCTTGGAGTAGAAAGCTGTACAGTTAATACTTCTACAGTTTATTTATTGTGTGTGGATTGTCCCCATTAAAATAAACAAATAAATCAAAAATCAAATAAATAAATAAATACAATGAAACTTTGCGTATTTAGTTACAATTAAGCCATACTTTGGAGTTATTAAGTGTTTACTGAAGAAAAAAATAATCAAAGAAATGGAAAAACTATTAAACTAAACTATGAATAAGATGTTGCTTGTTTCAGGTGAAAATGCGACCTACGCCCAAGTAAAAGACCGCAAAAAGAAGCGTCCTAAAGGTGAGTGAATTCAAACTATGTCTCTAAACCCAGAGTTCTTTTGAGAACTTCATTTTTGTTTTTGTTTTTAACAGTAAAATCCCGTTCACCCGCTGATGACACCCTTTACTCTCAAATCAAATAGATCTGGGTCAATTTCTTCTGGTCCCAGATTTGAGCTCTAAGAACTTCAGTAGATTATGTGGATTTAAATGAAGGGATGGGGAGCTCATTTCCTCCATAGAGTATTTTATGATCATTACTGTTCTATAACATCTGTCTTTGCAAAAAATGATTATACTTTTCCTCATAAGAAGTCACTAACGTATCCACGGGTCGCCGGAACTGAATTGGACTAAAGGTGATCAATATTAGGACTAAACCAGGACTAAACCAGGACTAAACCAGGACTAGAACCAAACCAAGTCCACGTCATTTAAGGCGAGACACTGCAGGTGAAAAGGAAAAAATAATAAATGTAAAGATCTCAATGTGATTTGATTTTCTTACATAGTTTTTAGGTAAACTAGATCTGACTGAAAATTGGCCGCACAATTCAAGTTTTGCCTAATTTAAACTTTTAATCTTTAATACATCAGGCTCAGAATTAGACGTCAACAAATCAGTTTGATCGGTCAGAATCTTATTGAGTCCAAGATCTTAAAGTTTGGTGTAGGAGCTACTTTTATGTCTTTGTGAGAGAAAAAAATGCTTTTTAAGAAAACGGCCTTTGAAGTTTAAATGTCCCAGAGAAATCTATGAATGAAGTGGAATAAATGAAGTAATAAAACATCTTCAGGAGCAGATTGGACACATTTTGTTTCCACATGAAAACTGACATGTTGAGACAGCAAACGGACCCAAAAATAATAATAATAAATAAATAGCTTTGCCTGTAGTGTCTCACCTTAATACTTAGCAATAAATGATAAAATTGCATGCATTATTGACGTCTTGATGATTAACACATCTTCTTTAAGTGTTCACTTCACTTTCACTATAATCTGATACACTGTTTTTAAAATGACAGTTTATACTTGCTATGTTGGTTTCATATTATCCAAAATGTTTATTTTTGTCATATTTTTGTCCAAATGATTGAACTGTGGAGTGAGAGCTCGAGTCAAGCTGAACTTTGAACTGAAGATCAGGAGAATGACAGAATCATTTGACATATTTTATAAGATTTAACTTCTCTGAGTAGTTTTTAGACACGTTATGAGTAATGTGTGCGTATTTGACTGTGTAACTGTCATGGGAAAAATTCTGTTGTGGATTTCTAAAAACGGTTATCCATAAAAAAGCAAAGAGAATGAGTCTGGATCTATAAGTTCTGCTTTATTCACTGGTACCAAGGTAAACAAAGGATGTCTGTCCCTCACAGGGATTCTCTCCCTGAACGACGTACCTCACAGTCCAAGAGTCAAACATTATATAGATTCAGGTGTGGGCAGGATCACAAAGGTTCGATAGCCAATCAAATCAGGAAGTCAGATGATTCACAGGAGGTCAGGAAATGCATTGTGATACAAAGTGGTCAGCTCCTCACCCTGGGTGATGTGATTATAGTAGCATCTGTGTTTCCTGAGAGAGTTGGCTGGCCAGGAGGGGGGCAGAAAGCTTACATTTATTTGCCTAGGTGTGAACTTTCTGCCTTTCACATTTAGATGTAGAACAGGATACAGGATATTATCGAGTCTCAAGACTCTGAAACAAATGGTCAACTGTTTTTGCAGGACACCAAAAGACAACAATACAATACATCAAAAGACATTCTCACATCCTTGGTTATCTCTTTGCTTGAGCCAAAAGGGCTCCTGGATGTCTGCTCATACATACCACATGGGATTAAACATAAAATATTGAGCAATTTTTCATTAGCTAAGCATATATTTTTTATTGTATCTCGTACCATCAAATGCATCCCTTAACCATTAACTTGCGTTCAAATATTGATGATATCATGGGACAGTGAAATAGGCACATCTGAAATGATCGTAATCCTACAGTCCAGATTCATTTAGGTCAAAGTCAAATTCACAAGACGAGTCCCATCCAATGTTAGGATCCACTGTTTCCGTATGACCTTGAAAAGACAGGAACTGAGCCATTTTTAGGATGCAGGGAATGATGCAAGTGATTAGGAGCCGAATAGCTAAAGCTATGACCACTACTTTAAATCAATGTCTCTAACCAGGCAGTCTCATCAGAAGACAGGCAATGGGTTTTTTGTGTTAGACCATGTCTATTGGAGTAAATAGAGCCAGGCATTGAAGTCAACCACATTACCAAAATTGTTAGCGACAAGGTACACATGAGAATGTTCAATAGTATCTGGAGATTCATCTTCTGCACCATAGGCTTGATACTATCCTCCGGCATCAGGGTGCTTAAGCTTTAAAGCTTCTCTTCTTCTCCCTCCAGGGGGAGAGCAGATGAGCACAACATTTGTATGCATTTGTTACTGCTTCTGTTACAGATTCAGCAGTGCAAGACTCAAACTGAGATCTGTGTTGACCTCTGGTTAAGTGACCCGTGGTCTCAGTACGCGGTCAGAAAGAGCAGGTGCAGGTCAAGTCGCCCAGTGTGAACACGCACCGATTCTTTCTGGATCTTGAGATCGTTGAAATATCTTTTAGGAACAGATGTGTCCGGGGACTGACTCGGTTCGGGAGCGTTGTTATTGTCACCACAACCTCAAGTGGACCTGTGGGCCCTGTCCGTTTCTGGCCTTTTGGAAGAGCCACTGACAGTGTGAAGCGTGAGTCCAGCAGGTGTCCCACTCAGCTGTCCCACAGTGATGTCAGGGACCAGCACGACACAACCAGTGTTTCAATCTCCAAGTCTAGCTCCGGCTCTGCAGCTTCAGCAGTGTTTTTATGCATACCCCCCCCGTTCCCCCCCAAAAAAGAAAATAGTATAAAACGAAATAATAAACAGAAAGATGGACCTGGTGGGCCAGCCAAAAAGAACAAACAGATGATGTGTCACCGGGCCAACCCTATACAGGGCCGTAGGAGCCAGTGCCAACATCAATACCAATCCTAAGACAAACTCATCCCCAGCTAAACCTGAGCAAAAGAAAAACGAAAACGTGACTACCGGTCCCACCAGGTCGAACAAAAGCTAAATTTGCATGAGTGTGGCTGGGCAGAGCCATTCTTGCCCCAGCTACAGGCGACCTAATTGAGATCTCTGAGCAGACAAACTGAACACATAACTTAAATATTATTAGTAGACCAAATGTGGAAAATGTCCATGATAAAACTTATCATTATTATTATATATATATCCATCCATCCATCTATCTATCTTCTTCCGCTTATCCGGGACCGGGTCGCGGGGGCAGCAGTCTAGGCAGGGACTCCCAGTCTTCCTTCACCCCAGAGACTTCCTCCAGCTCCTCCGGGGGGATCCCGAGGCGTTCCCAGGCCAGCCGAGAGACATAGTCCCTTCAGCGTGTCCTGGGTCTACCCCGGGGCCGGGGCGTCCAGGAGGCATCCGCAACAGATGCCCGAGCCACCTCAACTGTCTCCTCTCGACGTGAAGGTGCAGCGGCTCTACTCCGAGCTCCTCCCGTGTGACTGAGCTCCTCACCCTATCTCTAAGGGAGCGCCCAGCCACCCGGCGGAGGAAGCTCATTTCGACCGCTTGTATCCGCGATCTTGTCCTTTCGGTCATTACCCAGAGCTCATGACCATAGGTGAGGGTAGGAACGTAGATTGACCGGTAAATCGAGAGCTTCGTCTTTCGACTCAGCTCTCTCTTTACCACAACGGTCCGATACAGCGCCCGCATCACTGCAGACGCTGCACCGATCCGCCTGTTGATCTCACGCTCCATCCTTCCCTCACTCGTGAACAAGACCCCGAGATACTTGAACTCCTCCACTTGAGGCAAGGACTCTCCACCCACCCGGAGAGGGCAAGCCACCTTTTTCCGGTCGAGAACCATGGCCTCGGATTTGGAGGAGCTGATCCTCATCCCAGCCGCTTCACACTCGGCTGCAAACCGTCCCAGTGCATGCTGCAGGTCCTGGTTTGAGGAAGCCATCAGGACGACATCATCTGCAAACAGCAGAGATGAGATCCTGTGGTTCCCAAACCGGACACCCTCCACGCCCTGACTGCGCCTAGAAATTCTGTCCATAAAAACTATGAACAGAACCGGTGACAAAGGGCAGCCCTGGCGGAGTCCAACATGCACAGGGAACAGGTCTGACCTACTGCCGACAATACGAACACAGCTCCTGCTCCGGTCGTACAGGGACCGGACAGCCCTTAGCAAAGGGCCCCGGACCCCATACTCTCGGAGCACTCCCCACAAGGTGCAATATCTATCTACTATAATCTTGATTTTTCTCAGCAAAAACTGTATACCAATTTTTATGATGGATTATGAATATTAATCTTCAATAACTTCTTTATTGTTTTATTTAGAGTCACCGAATTCACAGCATGAATGTTATGTTATGAATGTTATCTTCAATAACTTTTTTTAAAAATGTGGATTCACCAAATTCACGACACCTATCAATATTGATAAGTGCAGTTAATTTAATGACTGTAGGTTAAATAATATAAAAGTTATTAAAGATTATTATTCATAATTCATTATAAAAACAGTAATAATGCATTTGATGGAAAAAATAACAGTTATAGTATAGAGATATTGCTATTATTGATAAGGGCTGTTAATGCAGTGACTATAAATAAAATGATAAAAAAGTTATTGAAGATTAATATTCATAATCCATTCCTTAAATTGGTATAAAGTGTGAAAAAAATGTCAGTGTGAAAAGGAAGTTTGTTGGAGTTTTGAAACATACATAAAGTTGATGAACCATTCATTTTTATTTTTATTTTTTGGTTTTAAACTATGTCCACAGTCCATCTATAATTTGTTAATTGTTTGGAATGAATTAATCAGATTCCAAAGAAAATAAAATAGATAAGACTAGAAAAATAATAAAAAATTGCCCAACTATCCGGACTTCAAGTGTGCGACCTGTGCGTAAGTGTCAATGACAGTATTTCCTCTTCTGAAGTAGCATCACCTTTTTGGTTGCAGGGTTTTTGTTTGTTGCAAGGATGAAGCTAATTTTGTCCATCAATTTTCCATTAACTGGTGAGAACATGCATCGATGTTTTAAAAAATGCTTGCTTCTATTAATGACATGTTTGAATTACAGTGTTGACCGTGTTGTGTGTCATGGCGCAGGCAGAAGGTAAAACACATTTCCTTTATTGTCTTACAGTATTTGATTTTGTGAAACAGTTCAACCTAATTGTCTTGTAAATGAGAAACTGACCATTTACCCGGAAATATCTGTAATTTACACTGGAAAAGGTATTGGTTTTGATTGTGACATGATGGTTCACACTGGAACACTAATCTGAAGAGGAATGGTGTCCTAATATGAACTCTTTATTCCAGCTGTGAGCAGAGATTACCAGTGCGTCGCTCAAAATGACTTCACAAATGGGACCAAAGAGGGCGACGTGAGCTCCAGCTCTGCGTCTGGTAAGAATTTCAACTATAATCGATTGTCAAATAGAGCACATTCTGGACCAGTCGGATGGTTATTTTTGGGGTTCTGGCCTGAAAAGTTCAGATATAGTATAGTATATGGTACCTGTATAATAGATCCTGCTCTCATTCTGATATTCTGATAACTGTTCTGCGATAACTAATAGGCAAGTCCATAGGCACAGCAGTGACTCAGTGGTGAAATTCTCACTCCGGTCTGCACTGCACTTTTCTTACTTAAAAATGAATGCTGAAGGTGTAGATTGATGGTTCCAGAGCAACTAAACAGATAGAGTAGTAATTTTATGTGTGTTATTAGTTCAGGACGACTTGTCTTTTGACACATGAACAGTTTGTATTGTAGTCATGAAACCCTGGTCTCTTATCTATAAATGTTCAGCTCACTGTAGCTCTGAACCCAACAGCGCACAAACCCGAGGCCTTGCTGACAGCACATGGACACACTGTGCTGCAGGAGTCTCCACAGGACTGGCCTAATCTGACCTGCTCTGTCAATGACACTGATCAGGACTGGATTTATCAATGGTATGAGAGTGGATCAGACTATTGGCACGAGTACACTGGCCCTCAAACCATAAGAGTGACAGACGTTGGAAAATACTCATGCAAAGGAGTAAAGATGCTCATTGGATATGGTGCCCATGTCTGCACTGAAGACAGTAATGCAGTCTACATAACAAGACGATGTGAGTGAGGAAATGAAATACAGTTCAATGGAGGAGATGTGCAATGATATTATTGTGTTTTTTCCACAGTATCAGACGTTGTCACTGTAAAAATAAAAAATTCAGAGTTTTTTCTTGGAGAGACTATCGTTATGAGCTGTGAAATCGACCTAAAGTATTATCAGCCGTGGTGGTATGAGTGGAAAACAACCAGTCAGATCTCTCCACCACGAGAGAAGAACTTTAAAATCAACAATGCTTCAGAGGCCCATTCTGGAGACTACTGGTGCAAAGGATATATGAACAGATATACTTTTACAGAGTGGAGTCCACCAGTCACAGTTGCAAGTAAGTACCATGCCATCTTATAAAAGACACACTGAAACAGTCGGTCCACCTCGGGGGAAAGCCAGGGGGGAACTCTCCGTTAATTCAATAGGAAATGCATCTTTTTCACTCGTCTAATTCATTTCCTGGTGAATTATGTTTATTTTAAGCACAATTAATTCAAGTTGAGTCACAACCAAGTCTTCGACGTTGTTGATCCGGTGTTAGAAAAGTAAACGGATTGTTCTGTAGATGTTAAAATACAGCATTTATCCTGCAGCTAACATTAGCATTTCTGGATAACTACCACTTCTTCTCCATGTCTTGGTGTCTGTGTTTGGCCCAATAAAACTCTTAAATTGGGCATTTGCTCTTGTACTTGTTAAACAGTGGGTGAAAGAGCAGCTCGAACACATTAAAATGAACACATGAACACATTTTGACTCATGCGCTCTGCAGCAGATCGGGGCAGTCACTGTCATAAGTGAAATGTACCGTCCCGTTTGAGGGCCGTGAGAGGTACTCGCTTCTAGGGTGCTGGCTCGCTTTAACCCCCCGGAACACTTTAGTGGGAGATGATTGGACAAGAGAGATGTTTTAATAACTGCAGTTTAAAGTTTCAGAAACAGATTTTGAATAAAAATTATAGGTTTTGTGCTAAATACTCACTACAGAGCTGATTAGCTCCAAGCAAGCTGGCAAAAATGATTACTTTTCTCCGCGATGAGAAAAATGAACAGAAAATTGACTACAGGAACCAAGCGGTGGGCGGGTCTCTGATGAGCTCCATAGGCTCCATCTAATCTAACTGCTATTTCTGGCCACAAGGGGTCACTAATGAATCAGTGTAATTAAAGTGAATTATAAGGAATCTGCTGATTGTATAAAGTAAACAGCTTTAATGGTAAACTACAATAAAATTAAAGATGCACACTCTAACTTTTCTGGAGGAAGGTCTGCTGGTTTGTTTGTCTGAAAGGATATTGCTTTACTTGGAATTTTCTACAATTTGTCATTAAACTTGTTTATTTATCTTGCATTTTTTTCACTTACGGCTGTTTTTACTCCTGGGAGACAAACAGGTGGTGGATGCTCAACAAAAAATTACATAATGCAACTTTAAAATGTATTTATGTGCCCTTTTTTCCAAATCAGCGATCAAGGCCAAGGCCAGTCTGAGTGCTGATGGCAGCTTTTTACCAGCAGGGGGCGTAGTGACACTGACCTGCTCCGTCACGCCCTCTTCAGCTGGAGTGAAGTATCACTGGTACAAAGACACACAGGACACTCTGCTGCAGACCACAAAGGCGGCAGTGCTGAATGTCTCCGAGAGGGGGCGCTATTGGTGCAGAGGAGGAGGCCCAGTCCACACACCCTTCAGCGAGCCAATCAGCATCCAGAATATAGGTATGTTTGCTAAAGAATCAAAGACAGGTCAGAGGGCATGGTACTGTGCTTCTCTAGAACATAAGACTTAATCATTTTTCATTTAAAACAGAAAAGTTTAATTCACACAATTATTCTCAGAAGAATCTGTGTAATTGTCCTGATTATTGCCGTAACAAACAATCCGTGCTAACATTTTATTCAGTCTCAAATGGATTTCCTATCAGGATTCATGTTTGATTTTGTTTTGACTCCTCATGGAGTCTTAGAAATATGGAGAAAACATACAAATAAAAATTGTAATGATTAGTTTAATGCACAAAATGTTCTCTCTGTTTCTTTCAGACCGGATGAGCTGACATGAGGGCTCTATAGAAAGTCAACATTTGCTAAATCTCTTCTAAGAAAAAACACTCTTTGCACACACGCTTGTTGCTCATTTCCTTTTTTGAACCCCTATAATAGTCATTTTAAACTTTTCTGCTGTGGATTCCTCCCGCTCTCCCAGAGTCCATTAAATAGAGCAAAAGCACTGCAGTTTACTATAAATATAAATCTACATTGATCAAAACTCACTTATTCTATGTTTTGTTTTAGTGACATCCACTATCGTGAGAGTGGTGTGTGTGGGCGTCCTGCTCGTCCTCTTCCCTCTGATCGGCTTCTGTTGGTACAAAAAAGCTAGAGGTAAGAGATGAAAGCAAAAGACGATCAATCATAAATACACATATATTAATCTGTTATTTCAATATTCTCACAGACAGACGTCAGGAAAGGTTGGTTTTAACCATTAATTCAAACTCACAATGTGTTTATAATACACTAAATGAATAATGTATTAGTTTTGCTGAAACTGGTCTGGAGCAGGACGCCCAAAATGTGCCTGTGGACCTTCAGCCGCCGCTGTACTCCGCTCTTCTTCACAGTCAGTGAACTCAACAAATAAGATCAACTTTATACATTTGCACTAATCGTTTTACAGGTTTTAACATTTCCTGCAGGTGACGTAAACGTCTATGAATCTCTCAGAGTCTACAGTGGTACAGTATAGAGACGTTTAAAGGCGTAATATGTAACTTTTCTGAAGGAGGGGCACCTGGAAATGATCCAAGGATGGCATTAAAATAAGGCATCTTGCTTTTATTATATTATATTATTTATTTTTATTTTTTTTTCATTTTTATGTGATAAAACGAGCCTCTCCACAGATCTGAGCTGTAACTTGGCCTGGTGGTGTTACCTGCTTGTCTCCACAGAGATATCTGTAGATACCAGGCAAAGCAATAACATCCCCATGGAAACAAGCAGGAATCAGACCCTCAGAAAAGTTACATAATGCACCTTTAAAGGAAGAGTTAAACATTTTAAAATGTGAGATTTTATTGTGATTAATATTATTTATTTATTTTATTTTTTTGCAGATGATGGAGACACAAGTGATATTTTATGCAATGTGTAATTGGTTAAACACTTAAAGATGCACTATGGGGCGTCTCTCCACAGATCTGACCTGTAACTTGAGCCTTCAGGCAAAGTAATAACATCTCCATGAAAAGTGATGAAGTGCACCTTTAACAAACTGATCTATCTATCTATCTATCTATCTATCTATCTATCTATCTATCTATCTATCTATCTATCTATCTATCTATCTATCTATCTATCTATCTATCTATCTATCTATCTATCTATCTATCTATCTATCTATCTATCTATCTATCTATCTATCTATCTATCTATCTATCTATCTATCTATCTATCTATCTATCTATCTATCTATCTATCTATCTATCTATCTATCTATCTATCTATCTATCTATCTATCTATCTATCTATCTATCTATCTATCTATCTATCTATCTATCTATCTATCTATCTATCTATCTATCTATCTATCTATCTATCTATCTATCTATCTATCTATCTATCTATCTATCTATCTATCTATCTATCTATCTATCTATCTATCTATCTATCTATCTATCTATCTATCTATCTATCTATCTATCTATCTATCTATCTATCTATCTATCTATCTATCTATCTATCTATCTATCTATCTATCTATCTATCTATCTATCTATCTATCTATCTATCTATCTATCTATCTATCTATCTATCTATCTATCTATCTATCTATCTATCTATCATCTATCTATCTATCTATCTATCTATCTATCTATCTATCTATCTATCTATCTATCTATCTATCTATCTATCTATCTATCTATCTATCTATCTATCTATCTATCTATCTATCTATCTATCTATCTATCTATCTATCTATTCATCTATCTATCTATCTATCTATCTATCTATCTATCTATCTATCTATCTATCTATCTATCTATCTATCTATCTATCTATCTATCTATCTATCTATCTATCTATCTATCTATCTATCTATCTATCTATCTATCTATCTATCTATCTATCTATCTATCTATCTATCTATCTATCTATCTATCTATCTATCTATCTATCTATCTATCTATCTATCTATCTATCTATCTATCTATCTATCTATCTATCTATCTATCTATCTATCTATCTATCTATCTATCTATCTATCTATCTATCTATCTATCTATCTATCTATCTATCTATCTATCTATCTATCTATCTATCTATCTATCTATCTATCTATCTATCTATCTATCTATCTATCTATCTATCTATCTATCTATCTATCTATCTATCTATCTATCTATCTATCTATCTATCTATCTATCTATCTATCTATCTATCTATCTATCTATCTATCTATCTATCTATCTATCTATCTATCTATCTATCTATCTATCTATCTATCTATCTATCTATCTATCTATCTATCTATCTATCTATCTATCTATCTATCTATCTATCTATCTATCTATCTATCTATCTATCTATCTATCTATCTATCTATCTATCTATCTATCTATCTATCTATCTATCTATCTATCTATCTATCTATCTATCTATCTATCTATCTATCTATCTATCTATCTATCTATCTATCTATCTATCTATCTATCTATCTATCTATCTATCTATCTATCTATCTATCTATCTATCTATCTATCTATCTATCTATCTATCTATCTATCTATCTAGTAAGCTTATGCAACATCACAAGGTTTATTTTCATTCCAGTGTTGCATTCATCATTAAGATCTTGAATCAATAATGGTAATAATAATAAATAATAATAAACAGTTCTTAGGCCAATTTTACAGTAGCTTTCTCTGCTTCAGGCCAATGAGTTGACCCTTCTCAAACACACTGATACAACATCTTTCTACATGGTTGTTACAGAAACGAGAAGCCTCACTGCATCGTTTTGGTTTAAGTACCATGTTGCAGCTGAAGGACAATCACTCACAGCGATTATCCAACAGGAGGAGACACCTATTTGCTCAAATGAATCTTTTTTTTGGCCGGCAGTGTCTCTATCAATCGATCTCAAGGGAAAGTAGCCTCTTCTTTCTGAGCCAAAACACCAAATTATGATGAACAAATCTTCCAGTGTTTTTTTAATGTAATACTAAATCAATATTAGTTGCAAACAAGTTGCAAAGAAAACATCCCTTTAATAATAACTTCTCCAATGAATGTGTGAAATTAAAGTCACATTTGATGGTTTGGCTGATTTCTCGCTAATGACGGAAAGAAGAAGAAGTCATGTTTGCATCAAATGTTTGACACCTTTGGCTGCTCGAGCTGAAGAGGAAAGACTCACAGAAACAATCAGGGTTCCTCTTTTTAGGATCAGTCCTTAAAAGGTTTATTTACCTTTAAACCGCAATTGCTGTTTATTGATTTTATGTCTGGACATGTAACAAAACTTTATATTTAACAAAACTTTATATTTCATAACAACCTCAATATATATTATTGATTGTACCATTTTTGTCATTTTGTGTCATATTCTGTGTGAAGTAAATGGCGTTTTCCTGAAATCAAAACAATAAAAACTCAAACAAAGACAAATATTACGCTTTTGTTGTATTGTTATTGTCATTTTAACATGTTTTTGAGTACTTCTACTTTGGCCAAAATGTGTCTATACAGAAAGTACACATTACTTCCTATCAGTCTGGTGTTTCACACGTCAGGAATTAAGTTAGAGCTCCCTCACCTGGCTGCAGAGGGAATTGCATAGGGAAGATAAACAGCGCTAGCTCCGAACGAGTCAAGGAGATGATTTATTCACTTAAAAACAGCACAAAAGATAAAACTTTCGTTTTATTTATTTATTTATTTTATTGTTATATATTATAAATATTATTTATTTATTATTTTTTCTTTTTCAGGCAAAAGCTCCTCCAGGTCAGTCTTATCCTTCTTACATTGTAATAATTAGAGTGCAGACTTTGTAAAGCTTTTGATTTTAGAGAGAATGATGAAGGAGCAGAGGGCCAGGACAACCAGGAGCCTGTGTACTCGTCTCTTCTGCACGGTCAGTTCAAAGTGTTACCTCAAAATGTTAAAAAAGTACAACAAAATTACGGTGATTAAACTGTTTCCTGCATTTTAGGCGACATTTGTGCGTACGAATCTATCAAAGACCAAAGAAACAGGAATGGTAAATGGCTGATTTTCATTTTTTATTCATAGAGTCAAAAAAGTTGAATTTACTTTTTTTATTTTACTTTTAGATGAACCTTCTGGAGACTACATCAATTTACCACACATTGGTATTGTATTATCACTATTATTATTATTATTGTTAATTAAACATGAATCTCCTTTGTGAGAGTTTTGTTTCATTTGCACATGTTAAAATAATCTTCCACATATTTGATTTCATTTTCCAGTGCCATATTTAATTGTTTGACTGTCAACTTCCTGTTCTTTTTGCTCGTGTTTCTCGTCTGAAACAGTCGAGACAAAGACAAAGAGACAACTTGTGAACAGCAATGAACGTGTTTCTTCTAAAACACAGTCTGCCTGAAATGAGCCTGAATTCAACCTGAACCTGTTTCTGAACCCTTTGGAGCACAAACTCTTGGCTGCACTCTTGGTGAAGCTGAGACTCTGTACTCTTGGCCTCTGATGTGTGATTTCCTCACATTAGAAGTGGGAAGAAGCTCTGCTCAGAGGAACATCCGATTTTAAATTTGGAGAACAAACTGATGATGCGTCATCCCAGAATGACGGATTTGACTGGAAATAGAAGGGTTACAGCTTTCTTTTTATATTTAACATCTCCAGAAGCTCAGTTGTTTGCTTTTTATCAGATGGTTTATAAATGAAAAAATAAATAAATTAAGAAAAAGTCTGATGTCCCACTGGTGGAACGACCTCATAATGGAAAGCGACAGTTGAACTGAAATCTTGAATTTTGTTGAAGGGAAAGCAGGATGAGCCAGAGGATTATGTTCAAGTTTTATTAATGTCTTTATTTATCAGGAACAAAACACACACACACAAAACAAAGCCTGTTTATAGAAAGTTCTGATTTTAACTCCCGCCCCCTGTTGGGCTTTTCTGCACCAACAAACATCAGTGAAACGTATATGAGTTCATTCTTTGACACAAATGTTGATCCCTTTTTATAACTTTAATGCCATACTGTGCAACATTCCAGGACGCCCCAGTGAAAAAGTGTCACAGTGTGGCTTTAATAGTCATTGGTTGATAAACAGAATAATAATAATGACAAGATTTAAATTAATTTCAACTCAATCATCCTTTATTTATGTAGCGCTTCACAACACTCAAGTGCTTTTCAATATACATTTAAAAACATAAAACCATACAATACATTAAACAATGTAATCAATAAAACTGTGTACAGAATAAAATGTCACTGCAATACTAAGTGTTAAAAGCCAGTCTGAATAGGACAAAGTCTGTGATGGTGCATTTCAGGGAGCAGTTAAAATGAACTTAATTATCATGCAGCAGGGCGGGCCAAAATTAGATGCTTTAAAACCAGAACTCAAAATAACTTCTTTATAATATGTATTTTATTACGGTAAACCTCGAAAGGGGAGGTTTATTTCAAATTAAATGTAACATAAAACATAGTGGTGCCTCGGCTTAGGAAAGGTGCGTGTAGGGGTATCTCAGGGCAGAAAAGTTTGAGAACCACTGATTTAATATCACAAGAAAACTACAGCCAAACCCCTGCTCACTCAACTATTGACAATACTTCATGGATTTAATGCTCAGCTGCAACTAGAATATCAACTGTTGGTAATAAACCTGTTTGCTGACTGTGCAGATGCTCTAAAAATGTTGACTTTGAAAGATTTCCTTGTAGTAAATACAAGCAAAAATACTGGCATGGAGTTTTATTGATGCATAAAGTTGTTGAGATCGATCACACGCACAAACCAAGAGGAAAATACAGGTATGCTATTTTAAGTGTGCACTTCTCTGGAAAATGATTGGATAAACAAGCAATAACAATGACGTGTTAATTGATGACTTTTTACTCTTTTAAAGTCACAGGTTGAGGTTGTTCTGTCACACATTTGGAGACTTTATCCGGTGCATTGATGATCGCTCTCTGCTGAACTTTAAGCTTTAATTTAACAGAACAAAAGTCATTGAAGTGTTTTACTCACAAATCTGTGCATGTGTTTTATTAACCACCTCCTCGATACAACAAAGTAGAAGCTGATATTTTTACTGCGTTGTACTTGTTTCCTTGTTTGGTCTAATGCTGCTTCACCGTGTGAGGTGTGAAAAGGAAGGAAACACAACGTCAAAGTCAGTCCAGTTAAATCATGAAGTGCATCAAATGTGACCTTCATCAAAAGAGACTCAGAGCCTGTTCAGACTGTGAGGATGGGAGCCTCTCTGCTCTGGACACTGCACTTCATCTGTGAGTAACATTTACTACACAATTAAATAGTTTGGACTGGATTACAACAGAAGACATTATGGTGTTTATTCTGTGTTTATATTTCAGTGTTTTTTGTCGTCATCTGCAAACAGACAGCAGGTAATCACATTTATTTAATATGAAAATGTAAACTATACTGTATGAAATCTTGAATTCATTAATTTTCAGTTTATGTTGTTTTGACAAACTTCAAATCATTGTGTAAATCTCACTACATTATGATTAACAAAAATGTGGCTGGAGTTACAGTTTGAAGTAGAATACAGCAAAAGGCAAGATTGATTAATCCTCATTCAGTTTCCAGAAAAAGGCCTTGTCTCTGTTATAACAATATGGTATTTAAAAAGAACCACTTGTTGTTGCTTTAGGTTCTTGTTTAATGTATATTTGAGCTCGACCATCAAACAAACAGGCCATTGATCTTTAACTGTGTATTTGAGCTCTGCTTCTCTGATTTGTTCTTAACTCTGACTTTTGTGCTCCTCAGGTGATCGGACGACTCTGGATGTTCCTCCACAGGCTGTGAATCTGGAGGACACAGTGACTCTGAAATGCACAGGTCATGATGAAAAACAACTGCAGTTTTACAAAGATGGATCACTCATAAAAAAAGACTCGCAACATTTGTTAAGGCAAACTCAAAACGATTTGTTCTTGACAATGGATTCAGTGTCAAAATCTGATGAAGGTTTGTATTCATGTGGGACAAATGAGGAAACACGATCTCCTGAGAAACAACTGAGAGTAACAGGTAGACTCAGTGCATGATCCTCCTATATTTAAAAAAGAAACTACAACAGACTTTTGTATCTATTTATTCCCCTTTTTTGTTCTAACAGAAAACACCCGCAGAGTTGAGCTGACGGTGTCAAACACAGACGAACCAGAAGGGGGCAGTGTGACTCTGAGCTGTGATGTAGAGGGTTGGAATGGAAAAATGTATTTTATTAGACATAATTCTGACCCTCAATTAAAAAATAATGTTGACAATGAGAAAACTGTGAGTATTTCTCGTGGAGGAAAGTACTCCTGCAGAGGAGAGGAGGATCATGTGACCACAAGACAAAGTAATGAAGTCATTGTTGAAGACACTGGTGAGTGCAGTGAGAATATAAAGAATACAATACATTTATAAGTGATATTTTCACATTTTAAACAGATTATCTTTTTGTCACAATATTAATACTTTTCTACTTTGAATCTTTTAGCCCCGACTGTGAGTGTGAGTCAGGGGGAGGTATTTGTGGGAGAGAGTCTGACTCTCAGGTGTGAGGTGGAGGGAGCAGACACAGAGTGGACCTATCACTGGAGCAGGAACAGAATGAACCTTCATCAAACATCCAGAGAATACACCGTCTCCAGAGTGACTGAGTCTGACAGAGGAACCTACAGCTGCAGAGCTTTTACTTCTGTCCAGTTTTATAAAAATGGAAAAATAATTCAAAATGGGACCGAACCAGAGTTCAACATCTCTGCAGTGTCCAGGTCTGACGAAGGCTTTTATAAATGTGAGGGACAAATGAAGCAACGATCAGCACCAAAAACTGTGACGTCTGCAGAGAGCTGGATGTCGGTTCAAAGTCAGTAAAAGTAATTCAATCATGCAATAGTTCTGAAAATATAAAGCTGCCCCTCACTCTGTGGTTGGTTACAGCTGTTCCTGTGTCTAAAGGAGAGCGCTCTTCTCTTCTTGTGATGTTGGTGGTTGGAGCTGTGTGTGCAGTGCTTTTACTCATTCTGCTGCTGCTTCTGTGGCGCTGCTCCAAAACTAAAGGTGCAATTTCTGTTTACATTTTACTACAGGTTTGTTTTACTTTATTCCAAACGTTGTCCTTTTATTTACAGACCTGTGCTTCAAGAGGTTGGTCATTTTTATCTATTTATTTATTTATTTTTGCATAATATTCATAGTGTCATTTGTGTGATTGTCAACCGTTTTAGCAGGACTCAAAGAACCAATCAGAGCTCTGCTGAAGACCATGTGACCAGCAATGACCCCTCTCCTCCAAACGGTCAGGAAACCATAACTGTAACTTATCTAGAGTACAGTAAATATTGGTCTAAGGTGTATTTGTGGTGGTTTTATCATTGCGACATCTAGTGGTTAAAATGCAAAATAACAAAAATAGACTGAAATAAACACTATACTTAATTACAGGTGTGTTATTACACTATAAAACTTGAAAACATGCACCTTTGCTGTGAGGGCGCTTGTTTCTCCACAGACCTGACATGTAACTTTTCTGATAAAGTGTTATCTCCGTGGGAAAGTTATGTATTTGATTCAAACATTTCAAAAACAGTGTAAAATTCATCTATCTCAGTGGAGAACATTCCAAAGTTTGATTTTTCATTTCTATCTCCATGGAGACGTGCAGTTTGCTCGCCCAGGAATCTTTAAAGTGCCCAGACAGGTTGAAGCACTAGTAAAACTAGTGCAGTTTTTGGGGTTTAATTTTATACTTCCTGTAAATCATGACATCACACTGGGAAATTCAGTGACTGTTACCTAGCAACCATAGTGTACACTGTGTGAAAACTCCTCTAATGTCACCTAAATTATTATTCGACAGATAAAAATAAATGGTAACACCTTTATTTAGTTGAATTAATGTTTAAACGATCTGAAAAATGTGTTTCTTGGTTGTAAATCCTCCCCAGTGTGATGTCATCATGTTTGGAGCTCTACTTCCTGTAAATTTTAACATATTTTTCAACATATAATATACATTTACAACAAGTTTTATTCCACCAACTAAAGTCAAAAGTAGAAAATCGTACAAACCTGTCATACGCACTTTAATATATTTAATTTCATTTCACAGATGTTACTTATTCCATGGTTGAACTCACAAACATTCACGGTGAGTTTAATTTGTCTAATTTGTCGGTGAATGTACATCATTTATTTGACTAATTTTTCTCTCAAAAAAGGGTTAAAGACGGCAAACGACGAGAGCTGTGTTTATTCTGATGTTATTCCACACTCTTCAGGTACAAACTTTAAACTTCTCTGGACAGCACTAAGACATAATGTATTTTAAATAGTTTATAATACAATTTCATACTTTTACATGCGCATTTTTTTACTTTTACTACAGTATTTTTTAGACCAGTACTTCATCTTGAGTAATATTATTTTGAAGTAATGCTGAGTTTATTTATATATAGCTGTTACTTCCTGTTACTGAAGAGTGCAGACGCTTTTCCGTGCTGCTCCTGCTTGCTACAGCTTGCTACAGCTGTTTTCTTATTTATTTTGCTTTTAAATCAATTTTTGTCCTCTATAAATCTTGGATTATGACTTTTCGAAGGAAACCAAGGATTTTAAGATAATTTTTTCCATTTTTAATAAACTATCTGACGAGCCAGCGACATGTCCGGGGAGAGAAGGCAAACAAACTTTTGTGAGCGCTGTCGGAAATATCAACATGAAATAATTGAGCTACAAGCACGGATATTCGCTCTAGAATCTGAAAAAGGACTTCACGATACAATTCCAGTGTCACCGAGTGGTAAGAAGTCTACATATCTTTCAAGAAAAGCTACTTTCAACTTAAACTCTGTGTATTTCTCAAAACTTGGAAAAGACCAGCCGGCGGCATCTTGGCTCAAACTCGGTGCAAAACCAAAACGATGCAAAGCTAATGTAAAGTCGCCTGCTATACAGCTTACAAACAGATTTTTGCCACTATCAGAGGCTGAATCTACAGAACGAGAAAACTGTAGCCACCAAGATGTTAATAATAAGCAGCAGAAAGACAGACAGTCTGTGCCAAACGTCAAGGACAGTGACACACTCTTGATAGGAGATGGTGCTATCACTGGAGTCATACATGGAATAATGAAAACATGCAGCTTCCCCAGCGGCACAGTTTCTGAGATTACGTCACTGCTTCCCAAAGTACTGTCCACAAACAGAGGAGTTAAACAGCTGATTGTACATGTGGGTGCAGTGGACATTCGAAAGGAGCAGACTGAAGTTTTGAAAAAAGACTTCATGAAGTTATTTGAGGAGCTTGATAAAGTAGAAATCAAGACATTCATCAGTGGACCTCTTCCAAATATTGACAGGAAGATCAACAAGTTTAGCTGGCTACTACAATTGAACACTTGGCTGTCCAAAGAGTGTGCACCTAGAGGATTGCACTACATTGAGAACTTCTATCTGTTCTGGAAACGAGAGGACCTGTTCAAAGGAAAGGGCCCACATCTGTGCAGAGGTGGAGTGAGGGCGCTGACAGAGAACCTCCTCCACGCTCTCAGGCATCAGAATGGCCGTGGACAGGGTCGTGAACAGATAGTTGGAGAAGAGAGGAATGAGAGATGAACTCCGGATCAATCAGCCAGAGACCAAGTCAATGCTTCAACATCAGCAGCAACAAAACTGCCGACTCCACAAAAGGATTTATCAACAGCAGCCCCACCAGGCCCAGCAAAGGATTCAACTACAGCTGCTCCAAAATCACCTACACTTCCTCCAGTAAAGAGCTCATCAGCTGCAGCACCGCAACGATCTCCACCGCCGCCCTTGAAGGGCTCAAGCTCAACATCCGTCCCCCCTCCCTCGGGGTCCTCATCACAGGCAATGGACCGGTCAGTGACAGGCCCAGCAGCTGCCCTGTCACCACCCCTACCCTCAGACCAGTCCTGGGTCCCCCCTGCAACATCTACTCCCACTCAATCATCACTCTCCTTCTCATCTCCACCTTCACCCAGGGACCTTCCCAACCATCTTGAAAGTCTGATCAAATCAGGAGTAAAGTTGGTTCCACTCACGCCTAATTTAGCAAGATCAAGAGTTCTGATGTCAACAATGATGAACTCTTCCCCATACAAATCTGTGCCCCCCATACCACCCAGGAGCTTCAACTCTTCTGCTTCACCAAAAAAACGACCCGCACCTCTCCCCCCTCGCCTTTCACCTGGTCCATCACCCAAAGTCCCCCCCAGCTCTCCCCACTCAGCCAAACTCCCTCCAGGTCTCCAAGTCTGTTCTGAGCACTTTGTTAACACCACTCACTCACATAGTTAACATGTCGCTTCAATCTGGAACATTCCCAAGGGCCTTGAAAACTGCGGTCATTAAGCCTCTCCTAAAGAAGAGCAGTCTTGATGCCTCAGTACTGAAAAATTATCGGCCCATCTCAAATCTGCCATTTTTAGGCAAAGTCCTCGAAAAGGTTGTTTACCAACAGCTTACTGACTTCCTCTTAATAAACAACTCCTTTGATGTTTTCCAGTCAGGTTTTAGACCTCATCACAGCACTGAGACTGCTCTTATCAAGGTGACAAATGACATCCGCCTAAACACTGACGCGGGCAAAGCCTCAGTCTTAATTCTGTTAGATCTGAGCGCTGCTTTTGACACTGTCGATCATGGGATCCTCCTACAGAGACTTGAGGACTGGGTGGGAATCACTGGCACCGCCCTAAATTGGTTGAAGTCCTACCTTGAGGACAGAGAGTACTTTGTAGAGATTGGTGACTGTGTCTCAAACCACATGAGCTTGACCTGTGGGGTGCCCCAAGGGTCAATTCTGGGACCCCTTCTGTTCAACCTCTATATGCTGCCCTTAGGTCAGTTAATACGCAGCACAAATGTGTCTTATCACAACTACGCAGACGACACTCAGATCTATGTCTCACTGACGGCAGGTGAATATGGACCAGTGGATTCACTCTGTCATTGCATTCAATAGATCAGCGTGTGGATGCAAAACTATTTTCTTCAGCTAAACTCAGACAAGACTGAAATCATCGTCTTTGGGCCGCAGAAACAGAGAGAAAGTGTTAGCAGTCACCTCCAGTCTCTTGCTCTGAAACCGACAAATCAAGTTAGAAATCTGGGGGTAATAATGGACTCAGACCTGAACTTTAACAGCCACATCAAATCAATAACATCAACAGCCTTTTACCACCTAAAAAACATTGCCAAAATTAAAGGTATAGTGTCTAAACCAGACTTGGAGAGACTTATCCATGCATTTGTCTCCAGTAGGTTAGACTACTGTAACGGCCTGTTCACTGGCCTCTCCAAACGAGCTGTAAAACAGCTGCAGTACATCCAGAACGCTGCTGCTCGGGTCCTGACTAGAACCAGGAAGTACGATCACATTAGTCCTGTGCTCAGGTCTGCTCTGGCTTCCTGTGGCTCAGAGAATAGACTTTAAAGCAGCGCTGCTTGTGTTCAAGTCTCTCCACGGCCAAGCACCAAAGTACATCTCTGACATGTTAGAGCCATATGAACCATCTCGCACTCTGAGGACCTCAGGGACCGGCCTCCTGCTGGTGCCCAGAGTCAGGACTAAACATGGGGAATCAGCATTTCAGTTTTTTGCAGCTAAAATCTGGAACAGTCTCCCTGAAGATGTGAGACAGGCCTCCACTCTGACAATGTTTAAATCCAGGCTAAAAAACAGTTCTGTTTAGATGTGCATACGACTGAAAGATCTATCTGCACTCTTCTCTTTTAAAGCGCTTTATTTTAAAATTATTCTGTGTGTTTGTGTTTTGTGATTTTAATGCAACTTTTCCTGTTGTGTAAAGCACTTTGAATTGCCTTGTGTACGAATTGTGCTCTACAAATAAACTTGCCTTGCCTTTATTTATTTTGCTACTCTGTTTAGGTCAGATAAAAAGTTATGGGTTGTGCACCTGGTAGACTACGCTTTGCTTTATTGATAAAAAGTTAAAAAGTAGTGAATAAAAAGGGATTGACCTTTGATGAATAAAGAATAAACACAAGTTAACAAGTTATACATTTTCTCTAGGAGTAGAAAGCTGTACAGTTAATACTTCTACAGTTTATTTATTGTGTGTGGATTGTCCCCATTAAAAAAAACAATTATTAATTAAATCAAAAATCAAATGAATAAATAAATACAATGAAACTTTGCATATTTAGTTAAAATGTAGCCATACTTTGGAGTTATTAAGTGTTTACTGAAGGAAAAAATAATCAAAGAAATGGAAAAACTATTAAACTAAATTATTAACAAGATGTTATTTGTTTTAGGTGAAAATGCGACCTACGCCCAAGTAAAAGACCGCAAAAAGAAGCGGCCTAAAGGTGAGTGAATTCAAACTATGTCTCTAAACCCAGAGTTCTTTTGAGAACTACATTTTTGTTTTTGTTTTTAACAGTAAAATCCCGTTCACCTGCTGATGACACCCTTTACTCTCAAATCTGGGTCAATTTCTTCTGGTCCCAGATTTGAGCTCTAAGAACTTCAGTAGATTATGTGAATTTAAATGAAGGGACGGAGAGCTCATTTCTTCTGTAGAGTATTTTATAATCATTACTGTTCTATAACATCTGTCTTTGCAAAAAATGATTATACTTTTACCCATAAGAAAGTCGCTAATGTATCCACGGGTCGCCGGAACTGAATTGGACTAAAGGTGATCAATATTAGGACTAAACCAGGACTAAACCAGGACTAAACCAGGACTAGAACCAAACCAAGTCCACGTCATTTAAGGCGAGACACTGCAGGTGAAAAGGAAAAAATATTAAATGTAAAGATCTCAATGTGATTTGATTTTCTTACATAGTTTTTAGGTAAACTAGATCTGACTGAAAATTGGCCGCACAATTCAAGTTTTGCCTAATTTAAACTTTTAATCTTTAATACATCAGGCTCAGAATTAGACGTCAACAAATCAGTTTGATCTGTCAGAATCTTATTGAGTCCAAGATCTTAAAGTTTGGTGTAGGAGCTACTTTTATGTCTTTGTGAGAGAAAAATGCATTTTAAGAAAACGGCCTTTGAAGTTTCAATGTTCCAGAGAAATCTATGAATGAAGTGGAATAAATGAAGAAATAAAACATCTTCAGGAGCAGATTGGACACATTTTGTTTCCACATGAAAACTGACATGTTGAGACAGCAAACGGACCCAAAAATAATAATAATAAATAAATAGCTTTGCCTGTAGTGTCTCACCTTAATACTTAGCAATAAATGATAAAATTGCATGCATTATTGACGTCTTGATGATTAACACATCTTCTTTAAGTGTTCACTTCACTTTCACTATAATCTGATACACTGTTTTTAAAATGACAGTTTATACTTGCTATGTTGGTTTCATATTATCCAAAATGTTTATTTTTGTCATATTTTTGTCCAAATGATTGAACTGTGGAGTGAGAGCTCGAGTCAAGCTGAACTTTGAACTGAAGATCAGGAGAATGACAGAATCATTTGACATATTTTATAAGATTTAACTTCTTTGAGTAGTTTTTAGACACGTTATGAGTAATGTCTGCGTATTTGACTGTGTAACTGTCATGGGAAAAATTCTGTTGTGGATTTCTAAAAACGGTTATCCATAAAAAAGCAAAGAGAATGAGTCTGGATCTATAAGTTCTGCTTTATTCACTGGTACCAAGGTAAACAAAGGATGTCTGTCCCTCACAGGGATTCTCTCCCTAAACGACGTACCTCACAGTCCAACAGTCAAACATTATATAGATTCAGGTGTGGGCAGGATCACAAAGGTTCGATAGCCAATCAAATCAGGAAGTCAGATGATTCACAGGAGGTCAGGAAATGCATTGTGATACAAAGTGGTCAGCTCCTCACCCTGGGTGATGTGATTATAGTAGCATCTGTGTTTCCTGAGAGAGTTGGCTGGCCAGGAGGGGGGCAGAAAGCTTACACTTATTTGCCTAGGTGTGAACTTTCTGCCTTTCACATTTAGATGTAGAACAGGATACAGGATATTATCGAGTCTCAAGACTCTGAAACAAATGGTCAACTGTTTTTGCAGGACACCAAAAGACAACAATACAATACATCAAAAGACATTCTCACATCCTTGGTTATCTCTTTGCTTGAGCCAAAAGGGCTCCTGGATGTCTGCTCATACATACCACATGGGATTAAACATAAAATATTGAGCAATTTTCATTAGCTAAGCATATATTTTTTATTGTATCTCGTACCATCAAATGCATCCCTTAACCATTAACTTGCGTTCAAATATTGATGATACCATGGGACAGTGAAATAGGCACATCTGAAACGACCGTAATCCTACAGTCCAGATTCATTTAGGTCAAAGTAAAATTCGCAGCACGCGTCCCATCCAATGTTAGGACCCACTTTTTCCGTATGACCTTGAAAAGACAGGAACTGAGCCATTTTTGGGATGCAGGGAATGATGCAAGTGATTAGGAGCCGAATAGCTAAAGCTATGACCACTACTTTAAATCAATGTCTCTAACCAGGCAGTCTCATCAGAAGACAGGCAATGGGTTTTTTGTGTTAGACCATGTCTATTGGAGTAAATAGAGCCAGGCATTGAAGTCAACCACATTACCAAAATTGTTAGCGACAAGGTACACATGAGAATGTTCAATAGTATCTGGAGATTAATCTTCTGCACCATAGGCTTGATACTATCCTCCGGCATCAGGGTGCTTAAGCTTTAAAGCTTCTCTTCTTCCCCCTCCAGGGGGAGAGCAGATGAGCACAACATTTGTATGCATTTGTTACTGCTTCTGTTACAGATTCAGCAGTGCAAGACTCAAACTGAGATCTGTGTTGACCTCTGGTTAAGTGACCCGTGGTCTCAGTACGCGGTCAGAAAGAGCAGGTGCAGGTCAAGTTGCCCAGTGTGAACACGCACCGATTCTTTCTGGAACTTGAGATCGTTGAAATATCTTTTAGGAACAGATGTGTCCGGGGACTGACTCGGTTCGGGAGCGTTGTTATTGTCACCACAACCTCAAGTGGACCTGTGGGCCCTGTCCGTTTCTGGCCTTTTGGAAGAGCCACTGACAGTGTGAAGCGTGAGTCCAGCAGGTGTCCCACTCAGCTGTCCCACAGTGATGTCAGGGACCAGCACGACACAACCAGTGTTTCAATCTCCAAGTCTAGCTCCGGCTCTGCAGCTTCAGCAGTGTTTTTATGCATACCCCCCCGTTCCCCCCCAAAAAAGAAAATAGTATAAAACGAAATAATAAACAGAAAGATGGACCTGGTGGGCCAGCCAAAAAGAACAAACAGATGATGTGTCACCGGGCCAACCCTATACAGGGCCGTAGGAGCCAGTGCCAACATCAATACCAATCCTAAGACAAACTCATCCCCAGCTAAACCTGAGCAAAAGAAAAACGAAAACGTGACTACCGGTCCCACCAGGTCGAACAAAAGCTAAATTTGCATGAGTGTGGCTGGGCAGAGCCATTCTTGCCCCAGCTACAGGCGACCTAATTGAGATCTCTGAGCAGACAAACTGAACACATAACTTAAATATTATTAGTAGACCAAATGTGGAAAATGTCCATGATAAAACTTATCATTATTATTATATATATATATCCATCCATCCATCTATCTATCTTCTTCCGCTTATCCGGGACCGGGTCGCGGGGGCAGCAGTCTAGGCAGGGACTCCCAGTCTTCCTTCACCCCAGAGACTTCCTCCAGCTCCTCCGGGGGGATCCCGAGGCGTTCCCAGGCCAGCCGAGAGACATAGTCCCTTCAGCGTGTCCTGGGTCTACCCCGGGGCCGGGGCGTCCAGGAGGCATCCGCAACAGATGCCCGAGCCACCTCAGCTGGCTCCTCTCGACGTGAAGGAGCAGCGGCTCTACTACGAGCTCCTCCCGTGTGACTGAGCTCCTCACCCTATCTCTAAGGGAGCGCCCAGCCACCCGGCGGAGGAAGCTCATTTCGACCGCTTGTATCTGCGATCTTGTCTTTTCGGTCATTACCCAGAGCTCATGACCATAGGTGAGGGTAGGAACGTAGATTGACCGGTAAATCGAGAGCTTCGTCTTTCGACTCAGCTCTCTCTTTACCACAACGGTCCGATACAGCGCCCGCATCACTGCAGACGCTGCACCGATCCGCCTGTTGATCTCACGCTCCATCCTTCCCTCACTCGTGAACAAGACCCCGAGATACTTGAACTCCTCCACTTGAGGCAAGGACTCTCCACCCACCCGGAGAGGGCAAGCCACCTTTTTCCGGTCGAGAACCATGGCCTCGGATTTGGAGGAGCTGATCCTCATCCCAGCCGCTTCACACTCGGCTGCAAACCGTCCCAGTGCATGCTGCAGCTCCTGGCCTGAAGAAGCCATCAGGACGATATCATCTGCAAACAGCAGAGATGAGATCCTGTGGTTCCCAAACTGGACGCCCTCCACGCCCTGACTGCGCCTAGAAATTCTGTCCATAAAAACTATGAACAGAACCGGTGATAAAGGGCAGCCCTGGCGGAGTCCAACATGCACAGGGAACAGGTCTGACCTACTGCCGACAATACGAACACAGCTCCTGCTCCGGTCGTACAGGGACCGGACAGCTCTTAGCAAAGGGCCCCGGACCCCATACTCTCGGAGCACTCCCCACAAGGTGCAATATCTATCTACTATAATCTTGATTTTTCTCAGCAGAAACTGTATACCAATTTTTATGATGGATTATGAATATTAATCTTCAATAACTTCTTTATTGTTTTATTTAGAGTCACCGAATTCACAGCATGAATGTTATGTTATGAATGTTATCTTCAATAACTTTTTTTAAAAATGTGGATTCACCAAATTCACGACACCTATCAATATTGATAAGTGCAGTTAATTTAATGACTGTAGGTTAAATAATATAAAAGTTATTAAAGATTATTATTCATAATTCATTATAAAAACAGTAATAATGCATTTGATGGAAAAAATAACAGTTATAGTATAGAGATATTGCTATTATTGATAAGGGCTGTTAATGCAGTGACTATAAATAAAATGATAAAAAAGTTATTGAAGATTAATATTCATAATCCATTCCTTAAATTGGTATAAAGTGTGGAAAAAATGTCAGTGTGAAAAGGAAGTTTGTTGGAGTTTTGAAACATACATAAAGTTGATGAACCATTCATTTTTATTTTTATTTTTTGGTTTTAAACTATGTCCACAGTCCATCTATAATTTGTTAATTGTTTGGAATAACTTAATCAGGTCCCAAGAAAAAAATAAAAGACTAGAAAAAGAATAAAAATTGCCTAAATATCCGGACTTCAAGTGTGCGACCTGTGCGTAAGTGTCAATGACAGTATTTCCTCTTCTGAAGTAGCATCACCTTTTTGGTTGCAGGGTTTTTGTTTGTTGCAAGGATGAAGCTAATTTTGTCTATTCCATTAACTGGTAAGAACATGCATCCATACTTTAAAAAAAATGCTTGCTTTTATTAATGACATGTTTGAATTACAGTGTTGACCGTGTTGTGTGTCATGGCGCAGGCAGAAGGTAAAACACATTTCCTTTATTGTCTTACAGTATTTGATTTTGTGAAACAGTTCAACCTAATAGTCTGGTAAATGAGAAACTGACCATTTACTCGGAAATATCTGTAATTTACACTGGAAAAGATATTGGTTTTGATTGTGACATGATGGTTCACACTGGAACACTAATCTGAAGAGGAATGGTGTCCTAATATGAACTCTTTATGCCAGTTGTGAGCGAAGATTACCAGTGCGTCGCTCATAATGACTTCACAAATGGGACCAAAGAGGGCGACGTGAGCTCCAGCTCTGCCTCTGGTAAGAATTTCAACTATAATCGATTGTCAAATAGAGCACATTCTGGACCAGTCGGATGGTTATTTTTGGGGTTCTGGCCTGAAAAGTTCAGATATAGTATAGTATATGTACCTGTATATGGTACCTGTATTTATTTATTTATTTATTTATTTATTTAAGGAAAAGGGGGAACAATGCATATTAATGAACATTTACACAAACGTAAATATGCCAGATTATAGCCCAAGGCTAATTTCCATCTGCAGACCCCCTGGCAGGTTAACAGAAAGATAAGAACATACAGTACACTTCAGTTAATCAGAGACAGGAAAACAAGGTTTAGTCATGTTAATACAACCACAAACATTCAACAGAACAAATCGAAAAGTCACAGACAACAATTAAGACACATCTGTATTGCACAAGCCCTTCTACTGCGGAGTCCTATTACACACACCCTTAATTGCACTGATCCCTATTGCACACATCCTTACATTGCACTGATCCCTATTGCACATACCCATATTGCACTAATCCCTATTGCACACACCCTTATATTGCACTGATCCCTATTGCACACACCCTTATATTGCACTGATCCCTATTGCACACACCCTTATATTGCACTGATCCCTATTGCACACACTCTTATATTGCACTGATCCCTATTGCACACACTCTTGCATTGCACCGACCCCTATTGCATTTTGACGTGAAGATATAGTTAAGCGTATGTTGCGCATGAGTAGTTTTAACATATTTGTGCTCACACATGATCACATGTTTGTCTCTCTCAACCATGATTTGAAATGTTTCTTAAAAGTAGGAAAACCCTCACTGAGAGTGGAATAGTGTTCCAGAATGTTACACTGTGGTATGACCAGACATTTTGGGAGAAGGCAGTTCGCCTGAACGGTAGCTCACAGTCGCCTCTGACGGTGGATCGAGTTATTCTTGATCCAGCAGAGCTGACAGATTTTGGTTTGATAAAATCATTCAATGGTGGAGGCGCCATACCATGTAGGACCTTATAGATCAGACAGGCCGCTTTAAATTGTTTAAAGTTTACAAAATTTAAAAAATTATATTTATCAAGAATTTGGCAATGGTGGTAAGAAAAGGGTTTCTTATCTAGGATTTTCAAGGCTCTTTTATAACAAGCTTCAATGGGTCCAATAACAGAAAGACTTGTATAAGACCAGCTTGTGATACAGTACTCAATATGAGACAGTATCATTGAGTATAATAGATCCTGCTCTCATTCTGATATTCTGATAACTGTTCTGCGATAACTAATAGGCAAGTCCATAGGCACAGCAGTGAAATTCTCACTCCGGTCTGCACTGCACTGCATTAAAAACGAGCAACTAAACAGATAGTTCTGGTAACGTAGTAATATTATGTGTGTTATTAGTCAAGATCAGGACGACTTGTCTTTTGACACATAAACAGTTTGTATTGTAGGCATGAAACCCTGGTCTCTTATCTATAAATGTTCAGCTCACTGCTCCTCTGAACCCAACAGCGCACAAACCCGAGGCCTTGCTGACAGCACATGGACACACTGTGCTGCAGGAGATCAGGTCTCCACAGGACTGGCCTAATCTGACCTGCTCTGTCAATGGCACTGATCAGGACTGGATTTATCAATGGTATGTGAGGGGATCAGACTATGGGCACGAGTACACTGGCCCTCAAACCATAAGAGTGACAGACGTTGGAAAATACACATGCAAAGGAGTAAAGATGCTCCCTGTCTGCTTTGGATGTCAGGCCCATAACCATGCAGTCTGCACTGAAGACAGTAATGCAGTCTACATAACAAGACGATGTGAGTGAGGAAATGAAATACAGTTCAATGGAGGAGATGTGCAATGATATTATTGTGTTTCTTTCACAGTATCAAACATCGTCACTGTAAAAATAAAAAATTCAGAGTTTTTTCTTGGAGAGACTATCGTTATGAGCTGTGAAATCGACCATAAGAAAAATTATCGGTGGTGGTATGAGTGGAAAACAACCAGTCAGATCTCTCCACCACGAGAGAAGAACTTTAAAATCAACAATGCTTCAGAGGCCCATTCTGGAGACTACTGGTGCAGAGGATATTTGGACGAATATACTTTTACAGAGTGGAGTCCACCAGTCACAGTTGCAAGTAAGTAATGCCATCTTATAAAAGACACATTGATACAGTCGGTCCACCTCGGGGGAAAGCCAGTGTTAATTCAATAGGAAATGCATCTTTTTCACTCGTCTAATTAATTTCCTGGTGAATTATGTTTATTTTAAGCACAATTAATTCAAGTCGAGTCACAACCAACGTCTTCGACGTTGTTGATCCGGTGTTAGAAAAGTAAACGGATTGTTCTGTAGATGTTAAAATACAGCATTTATCCTGCAGCTAACATTAGCATTTCTGGATAACTACCACTTCTTCTCCATGTCTTGGTGTCTGTGTTTGGTCCAATAAAACTCTTAAATTGGGCATTTGCTCTTGTACTTGTTAAACAGTGGGTGAAAGAGCAGCTCGGACACATTAAAATGAATGCATGAACACATTTTGACTCATGCGCTCTGCAGCAGATCGGGGCGGTCACTGTCATAAGTGAAATGTACCGTCCCGTTTGAGGGCCGTGAGAGGTACTCGCTTCTAGGGTGCTGGGTCGCTTTAACCCCCAGGAACACTTTAGTGGGAGATGATTGGACAAGAGAAATGTTTTAATAACTGCAGTTTAAAGTTTCAGAAACAGATTTTAAATACAAGGTTTCGTGCTCAATACTCACTACAGAGCCACTACTATGAGAAAAATGAATATAAAATTGAAGGAAGCGGTGGGCGGGTCTCTGATGAGCTCCATAGGCCCTAATCTAATCTAACTGCTATTTCTGGCCACAAGGGGTCACTAATGAATCAGTGTAATTAAAGTGAATTATAAGGAATCTGCTAATTGTATAAAGTAAACAGCTTTAATGGTAAACTACAATAAAATTAAAGATGCACACTGTAACTTTTCTGGAGGAAGGTCCGCTGGTTTGTTTGTCTGAAAGGATATTGCTTTACTTGGAATTTTCTACAATTTGTCATTAAACTTGTTTATTTATCTTGCATTTTTTCACTTACGGCTGTTTTTACTCCTGGGAGACAAACAGGTGGCGGATGCTCAACAAAAAATTACATAATGCAACTTTAAAATGTATTTATGTGCCCTTTTTTCCAAATCAGCGATCAAGGCCAAGGCCAGTCTGAGTGCTGATGGCAGCTTTTTACCAGCAGGGGGCGTAGTGACACTGACCTGCTCCGTCACGCCCTCTTCAGCTGGAGTGAAGTATCACTGGTACAAAGACACACAGGACACTCTGCTGCAGACCACAAAGGCGGCAATGCTGAATGTCTCCGAGAGGGGGCGCTATTGGTGCAGAGGAGGAGGCCCAGTCCACACACCCTTCAGCGAGCCAATCAGCATCCAGAATATAGGTATGTTTGCTAAAGAATCAAAGACAGGTCAGAGGGCATGGTACTGCGCTTCTCTAGAACATAAGACTAAATCATTTTTCATTTAAAACAAGTTTAATTCACACTGCACTGCAGCTTACTATAAATATAAATCTACATTAATCTACATTGATCAAAACTCACTTATTCTATGTTTTGTTTTAGTGACATCCACTATCGTGAGAGTGGTGTGTGTGGGCGTCCTGCTCGTCCTCTTCCCTCTGATCGGCTTCTGTTGGTACAAAAAAGCTAGAGGTAAGAGATGAAAGCAAAAGACGATCAATCATAAATACACATATATTAATCAGTTATTTCAATATTCTCACAGACAGACATCAGGAAAGGTTGGTTTTAACCATTAATTCAAACTCACAATGTGTTTATAATACACTAAATGAATAATGTAATAGTTCTGCTGAAACTGGTCTGGAGCAGGACGCCCAAAATGTGCCTGTGGACCTTCAGCCGCCGCTGTACTCCGCTCTTCTTCACAGTCAGTGAACTCAACAAATAAGATCAACTTTATACATTTGCACTAATCGTTTTACAGGTTTTAACATTTCCTGCAGGTGACGTAAACGTCTATGAATCTCTCAGAGTCTACAGTGGTACAGTATAGAGACGTTTAAAGGCGTAATATGTAACTTTTCTGAAGGAGGGGCACCTGGAAATGATCCAAAGGATGGCATTAAAATAAGGCATCTTGCATTTATTATATCACATTATTTTTTACTTTGCAAAACAGGTATTTTTATGTGATAAAACTAGCCTCTCCACAGATCTGAGCTGTAACTTGGCCTGGTGGTGTTACCTGCTTGTCTCCACAGAGATATCTGTAGATACCAGGCAAAGCAATAACATCCCCATGGAAACAAGCAAGAATCAAACCCTCAGAAAAGTTACATAATGCACCTTTAAAGGAAGAGTTCAAAATTTTAAAATGTGAGATTTTATTGTGATTATTATTATTATTTATTTTATTTTTTGCAGATGATGGAGACACAAGTGACTATAACAATATCACAGCCAACATTTCTTCATTAAACGATGAACACATGTAAAAATAACAGCTTGATATTTTATGCAATGTGTAATTGGTTAAACACTTAAAGACGCACTATGGGGCGTCTCTCCACAGATCTGACCTGTAACTTGAGCCTTCAGGCAAAGCAATAACATCTCCATGAAAAGTGATAAACACCTTTAACAAACTGATCTGATCCCAGTGCAGTGTTACACGTCTTAACGATCAACTCCAGAGTCATGATGGAATTCAAACATGAACTCTATCATCTGCGGCGATCTTAACACGAGCGCGAAAACGTGAAGACTTCCCCCTCCACAGACACTTCCCTCAGCTATTCTGAGAAACTCTGAGGCTGAGAAGCTGACACAAACTGTTCCAATTCCATTTGTGGCTCTTTCATGAACATGGGGCCTCATTGTTTATTAAAGATATGTTCTACTCGCATTTGAGCAAAATAATTAAGTAGGGCCTAGTACATTGTATTCTGTGTTGTAAATATATGTGTTAAAGGGAAAACGTTTCAGCATTTGAATTTCCTTCGGGATCAATAAAGTATCAATCAATCAATCAATCAATCAATCAATCAATCAATCAATCAATCAATCAATCAATCAATCTATCTATCTATCTATCTATCTATCTATCTATCTATCTATCTATCTATCTATCTATCTATCTATCTATCTATCTATCTATCTATCTATCTATCTATCTATCTATCTATCTATCTATCTATCTATCTATCTATCTATCTATCTATCTATCTATCTATCTATCTATCTATCTATCTAGTAAGCTTATGCAACATCACAAGGTTTATTTTCATTCCAGTGTTGCATTCATCATTAAGATCTTGAATCAATAATGGTAATAATAATAAATAATAATAAACAGTTCTTAGGCCAATTTTACAGTAGTTTGTGCTTTCTCTGCTTCAGGCCAATGAGTTGACCCTTCTCAAACACACTGATACAACATCTTTCCACATGGTTGTTACAGAAACGAGAAGCCTCACTGCATCGTTTTGGTTTAAGTACCATGTTGCAGCTGAAGGACAATCACTCACAGCGATTATCCAACAGGAGGAGACACCTATTGCTCAGATGAATCTTTTTTTTGGCCGGCAGTGTATCTATCAATCGATCTCAAGGGAAAGTAGCCTCTTCTTTCTGAGCCAAAACACCAAATTATGACATGAACAAATCGTCCAGTGTTTTTTTAATGTAATACTAAATCAATATTAGTTGCAAACATGTTGCAAAGACAACATCCCTTTAATAATAACTTCTCCAATGAATGTGTGAAATTAAAGTCACACTTGATGGTTTGGCTGATTTCTCGCTAATGACGGAAAGAAGAAGAAGTCATGTTTGCATCAAATGTTTGACACCTTTGGCTGCTCGAGCTGAAGAGGAAAGACTCACAGAAACAATCAGGGTTCCTCTTTTTAGGATCAGTCCTTAAAAGGTTTATTTACCTTTAAACCGCAATTGCTGTTTATTGATTTTATGTCTGGACATAAATCTAAATGTAACAAAACTTTATATTTCATAACAACCTCAATATATATTATTGATTGTACCATTTTTGTCATTTTGTGTCATATTCTGTGTGAAGTAAATGGCGTTTTCCTGAAATCAAAACAATAAAAACTCAGACTTACATTTTTACAGGACAAATATTACGCTTTTGTTGTATTGTTATTGTCATTTTAACATGTTTTTGAGTACTTCTACTTTGGCCAAAATGTGTCTATACAGAAAGTACACATTACTTCATATCAGTCGGGTTTTTCTTTGTCCTGGTGCTCAGAAATATTGGCCTGCAATCAATAAAGCAGTGCAGACGGATTTTGACATTTCTGTCTATTTCAGAACTTGTATTTGGGCCTCAAAACTCCTGCCATGGACTTGATAAATTGATATTTCTGGAGTATATTCCACTGGCAGCCGAGAATAGGCTCTTACAACAAAATGGATGACGCAAACTTCACCTAAAATCAAGGACTGGACTGACCTCAAAACCCGCAACTTGCGCAACTCAAACTTGAAAGATGCCGGTCCAAATTTGACTTATATTACGGATAATATATTTTTAATTAAAGGATATCTTCAGTTGCCTGCTTGTCTCTTTTTATCTCTGGTTGTGTTCTGTTCAAAACTGGAAAAGTGAAGTGTTTTCTAAGAGGAGAACAAGATGGACAAAACAAGCATGAATGAACGTTTTGAGCATATAATATAATATTGCTGAAAAGAAGTACATTTTGCATAATCTGTGTCCTTTAAATGTATTATTTTTTTTGTTTTGCTTGAGCCACCAAAGTTTGAACAAACCTAAAATGAGATAAATGCGTGCTGTTGAAAAAACTGAAGTAGTCTGAGAGTTGCACAATGAGAGAAATTGTGATAGCATTGTGCATTTAAGTCTATATTTCTGTTGTAGAGAGTATTTTATCACTGAGTTGGCGGCTGGTAGTGCTATTTCTCTACACTGTGCATAAAAACAAACATATAAACAAAGTATATCAAAAAATCATGAAGCATTTACTTAAAAAAGGATTTAACCTTGCATTTGTCATGGTAGGGTGTGCCTTTGTAGCCTCTGCTCTTGTGAAGTGAGTCACCATATCTGCATCTTACTGGGCCTCATCCTTTCACTTCTTCTTTCAGAGTAAAGTCAGCACATAGTCTCACTGGGTTTCCTGTTATCTCCATCTTGTTGCACAAACAGCTCCACTGGATCCACGTTCAATAATAAGCACTGGATCCAGAAAAAAGCCGTCGTAATCTCCAAGAGTCTCCGTCAGCTCGCCAAACTCTGGAGCTTCCCAACAAAACTTATAAGAAACTCATTAAACAACTGCAAATCACTTCTCTAAAGCTCAACTGTCAAACTTTCCGTAAAGGTGCAATGTGTAACCTTTCTGGTGAGACATACAGTGTGTCACCTGATTGCTCTGCCTGGAATGCTCCACAGAGGCGTTAAACTTATCCTGTAGGCCTTTTTATTGCGAAAACCCTTGTATTTTCTTGCCTTCACACACATTGGAATTAGTTCTAAACCTGGACCAGACCATGAAGTGTACATCCAGACCAAAACCAGGACCCAACCAGGACAAGACAAGTTTAAAGTAGAACTAAGTAACATTTTTACCCTATTAAACGTCTTTGTAAATCCGTGTGGTGGTTGTAAATGAGTTTTCGGGGGTGTTTGGAGCCCCTGCCGTCGCCCCCTGCTGTCTCTGAACGGAAAACCAGCCTTGCAACTTTCCCGAAGACAACTCTCCTGAGAAACCTTCGTTCTCTTTTTTATATTTTTTGCGACATGACATGTTTTTGTATATGATTGTTCTTCCTTATTTCAATAAAAAAGGAAAGGGGGAATGTGTTGTTTTACTCACAGTGTATTTTCACAAGAGAGCTGCAGGGGGAACTCTGTCGTTGACATTACTTAGTTCTGCTTTAATGTATTATTTCTTATTAAAATATGGTTCTGAAAGCAGACAGTCAACACGAATAGTTTTGCAGTTTACTGGAATACTATTTTCGAAAGCCCACTATAAATAGGCATCTAATTTATTTTAATTAAGTTGTCCTATTTTTCATGTGATGGTTACTAACTCTTCTTTTTGATTTGTTTTGTCACGACTTCTGGTTTTGTATGTGTTTATCGAAGCAATTGTATAATTTGTTGTTTAATAAGTATTTTGCGAGTTGACACATGCCTGGAAATACTGCGTCTTCATTGGGAAGTTATTGTTTAGCCGAGATAAGCTTTGACTTTAAACTCTATCTTGCACTTATTCAATGCCAGGTTTTTAAAGTCAGCTTAAAATACACCTTGACAAACATGCTTTCTTACATACAGGGAGCGCCGTCGCCTCTCCGCAGATCTGACTTGGGACGAACTTGGCTTGGAAGCATGGATGGACGATGGATACGTTCAGTGTGCCGTGTGCTTTTCATTCAAAGTTGTAATACAAAATGCACAGACATTAAATAGTGAACATCAGAAGAAACACTGGACTTCCTAAAAATGATAACTCACACAACATATTCAAATTAAATATAGCTCTGACAGAGAGAAATCGTAATGTAAACTACTGTGAAACATTCCAGGTAAAGCAACAAGCAACAATATCTCGATGGAAATGATAACAACATGATGGTATGAGAGTGGCTTTCAGTGGAAACTGTCTAGTGGGGGCTGTCTTTGTGCACATTTAGAAGCAGACTGTGGTTTGACGAAGTTGATATTGACGTTTACACTTTGTGGTTTTAATGTCAACCTTGAACCTTTTGCATTCTACTTCTTCAAAGTCAAAGTTTATCGGAAGTTGTGCTGACTTAAATACAACAGAAATCTTAAAGTCCACAAGAGTCGCCGCATACATTTGAAGTCTGATTGAAGTATGGAAATATGTTTCAATAATGTTGATTACTTTCATTACGCTACTCTGACAATGTTCAGATCCAGTTTAACTGTGCATACGGCTGAAAGATTTATCTGCACTCTTCTATTTTGGAGTATTTTATAATTATTTTGTATGTGTTGGGCTATTTTTTTATTTTAATGCACATTTTTTTCTATTGTGTAAAGCATTTTGAATTTCCTTGTGTATGAAATGTGCTCTACAAATAAACCTCACCTTTCCTTTGTATTATAATATTGCCCTGACAGTAATGGACATATCGATGATAGATTTATGAATTATACACTTGGAATATTTTATAGAATTTTTTAAACATGGTTCTGGATGATTAATAGATAGATAGATTAAGATTAGGATTAGATTAAGATCATATTATTTCCTCACTGAACCTACTAATTTCAAGAGAATGCATTTTACCGCCGCAAGAGCGCGTAACACATGACGTTTAAAAATGAACTGTGGTAAAACTGAGAGAGAACCACATCATGAACTGGAATGGAGCAAACATCATTGGGACAGAGGACAACAAACATCGACGCTGGATTAAGGAGGCAAAATAAACACAGAAACTTGCCCACGGGACGATAAACTGGGACGACGGGGCCTTTTCGCTCTCACACACCTGAAGAAGTCGGACTGCAGGTGGCGCTGTCGCAGTGCCTCTAACAGAAGACACCGAAGCGCCAAAACATGTGTCAATCAGCTGACAGGACAGGACAGGACAAGAAACGTCACAGCAACATCGCGTGACACTCTGAAGAAGTCGAAACTGACAGAAATAAACAAACTCTGGTCTGAAAAAAGTGAATAAATTACCATGACAACCAAATGAACCTCACTGGACTGAAATTGACACTGTAAAGTAGAACTAAGTAACATTTTTACCTTATTAAACGTCTTTGTTCGTCCGTGTGGTGATTGTAAATGTATTTTCGGGGCGTTTGAAGCGTCCGCCGTCGCCCCCTGCTGTCTCTGTGTGGAAAAAACAGCCTTGTAACTCTTTTTGACTCTCTTTTTTATATCTGGTGACATGAAATGTTTGTGTATGTGATTGTACTTCCTTATTTCAATTAAAAAAGAAAAAAGGAAATACATATTTACTGGCAGTGCATTTTCACAAGAGACCTGCGGGGGAGCTCTGCTGCTGACATAACTTCTGCTTTAACTTTACTTTTTTTGCTTTAACTTGTCACCAAAGCTTATTACTTGGTCATTTCTGTTCTGTGAAATACTTATTTTTGAACCTATTGTATATTTTGTGGATTATTTTGTTATTTCATTTCCTTTTGTGAACACTTTACATGACATTCTTCATTCACTCCACATCTGTATTGGTATTTGGCATTTGGTTGCTCTATTTTAACCACAGCTGCCTTGATGTAGACTGAGAAAAGTGTGGCATGTTACTAAAGCATTTCACTTGTCACTAAATATGGCCAATTTCAGGATGATATGACTGATTCCCCAAATCAAACCTGTGTCAGAACTTAACCACAGAAAAACTGAGATGTCTTTGCTATTATGAGATGACAGGACGTGGCTGTGCTCTTCCTGTACGTAACTGGTGTGTGTTGATGTGACAGGTTGCACTGGGTTGTATGTAATTCTCATACATTTGTACCAATATAGGAAGGCCATGTATAACACTGTCATGCTAGAGCAGGCGGTTTTGACACCTCCCACAGTGACAGCGGCTCAGTCAGGGCACAGTTCTCGCTCACACGGAGGAGGAAACGCAGTGCAGATGCAGACATGCTTGCAGAACGACTTTGTTTCTTTGTTTTCGTCACCCACAATGCCCTGTCGCTGCTCGGAGTCTGGGGTCACGGTATGCGCACTTTTTAAGCAAATTAATATCCTTTAAAGTATGATGAATTACAAAACGATCAGCTAATTTGCATTATTGGACCATGATAATAAATGTAAGTGGTGGGCTGAACTAGTTTGCATGTGATTTAAAGTTCAAATATGTTAAAGAAGTGATTAAAAAAAGTGGATTTATCAGGGCTTCTTCTGCATTTGTGTGAGGTCAGCAGAAAGTTTCCTCACAGTCTGCTCATGTTTGCACTTTTTGACTTCTTCTTCTTTTGAGCTGTCTCATTCTGCACAATTAAGTTCTAAATTCTTATTATTTATTTCTTTGGCACTATATTCTTTTATTATTTCTTTCACTGACACTATAGATCCTAAAATCTTTGCATAAACCGTGTTGTCAGGCAACTGTCGCGAATTTAATCTCAGTGTGTTTAAGGTGAGACACTGCAGGTGAATTGGAAAAAAATCTTAAATAAAAGATATCAATTTGAAACTTCTCCTGTAGTTTACTCTCATAAACGTAAGAAAAAAATGTATTACGAGTTTTTCATCATGTAATGTTTTCATGTAGTAATAAGGCATTTTATGGTTAAAAACGGAGCAAATTGCACATATCCGGGACGTTTCAATCTGAAAAATGGACAGATGGCTTACATTTCTTGGTTCATTTTGTACACATATCAGTTACAAAGTATTTACTGAGGGGATTTTGGATTTCCTATTCGGTTTTTGAGTAAAGTAGATCGAACTGAAAATTGGACTAAAAATTCACATTTTGCCTAATTTTTTAGATTTAAAACTTGTTAAATCTGGTTTGGAATTAGATATTAACAAATCCTTCAGTAAGTTCCATCAAAATCTTGTGTCGTACAAAATTGTAAAGTTTGGTTTGAGTAGGAGCTTCTTTAAGCAGTGATACGCCCCCTACAGAAGAAAACACATTTAAAGAAAATAGCCTTTGAAGTTACAATGTTCCAAAGAAATCTATGGATTAAATGAAATAAAACGGTTTTAGGAGCAGATTGGACAAGTTTGTTGTTTCCACATGAAAACCTATATGTTAAGAGACCAAACTGACCACATAAAAAATGAGTTTTGCCTGTAGTGTCTCGCCCTAAAGTAAGTGTTTTGATAAAGTCCTGGCCAAACTGGAGTAAGGCTCACTTTAACCTTAGCTTTACTTTATGTATTTATAGATTTTACTTTCACTGTTAGTCACTCAGGGTAAAACTTCCTCGACAAAGTGGCCAAATTGAAGTTTGTTCTTGCATTTTTCTGGAAAGTGTAATTTATTTTTTTTATGCCGTTTTACTTGAAGGTGCACTATTTAACTCATCTCCATCAAAACATTCCATTGCATTAATGGCATTAAAGTTATCTCTATGAAAACAAGAAGGCGACATCACCTGCTGCAGTTACAGAGTACATGCATGCTTTCAGAGTGTTATTGAGCAATAAAAACATCAAACAAAGGCAGGTTTAATCCTTTACTAACGGAACATTCCAGGCAAAGCGATATTATCTGGATGGAAACAAGCAGGTTACATAGCGCACCTTATAACCAAGCCAATTTGAGCTTTTATATGTTTTCTATCTTATTTGTTTCAGCTCTTGGGGATTCCAGTTGTCAAACAAAGCTTTATGGAAGAGCAGGAGAAACAATTGTGCTGTCTCCCGGATCAGTGAATGAAGAGCTCTCTACAGCGCACTGGAAATATAATGGTGATATAAACATTGCAGACTTAAAAATGAATACAACTGGACATCAGTTTACAGGCAGAGTGACAATGGACAAAACAACGTACAGTTTAACAGTGAAAGAGCTGAAGACCACAGACTCTGGGGATTTTACCTTTGTCTCAGCAGGAAAAACAAGACAAAGACCCACATTCTGCATCAGGCTCGTGATACAAGGTGAGACTAATGTGCCAAACTATATTTAACTCTTGTGTTTTTGCTAAATCAAATGTTATTCATTCATGTAAAAAATATCTGAAGTTGTTTTGTTTTTAGATTGACACAAGCTCCTTTGATACAAATCTTTGCTCTAAGCCATGCAGTTCTCAAAAACATTGTGTGCATTTTGTATAGGACTTTTTTCCAGGCATTTAGCATTAAACCATAACATTTGTAGATCATTGTTTACACGTTCTTCGTTAAAAACAGCACTTAATAATAGAACAGTCCATTGACTTCCTGTTCAAAACTGCAGAAGCCTTCACAGAGACATTTCATTTCATTTTGTTGAAAAGTTATTTGACATTTTTAAACATATAACAGGGAGTCTGAGTCTTTTCAAATAATCACGAAGAATTAAGAGCAATCAGCGGAGATAGGGACACACAACATTCCATAACCAAAACATACAAACTATATCTCTGTGTTAGACAAAAGCAACATAAGCTTGCAAAGGAAACTTGAACAACCTTCATCATTCCGGCTGATTTTTCCTAAATAGTCATTTCAAACTGAAGTTGTTTCTGAGTCTTTTGAGTATGAACAAATGACTGCAGTCTTTGTGCAGCTGAGACTCTGTGGTTTTAGCCTCAAATGCCGGATTTATTCTAATTACAAGTGATAACCAGCTCTGCACAGAGGAAAATCAGATCTGCGTACTCTTTGGTAAATATAAAGCTGCTAAAGGGATTGTCTGACTCTAGATTGTGATTTAGTTTTTTTGTTGTTTTGACAGTTCATCATTCAAAGCTGGAACCAGTTTCACACAAAAAATTGATTTAAGGACATTTAATAAAGTTTTAAAAAGTCCAGGCAGAATCCATATAAAAGTCCTATTATTTATTTTTTAATTTGAGGATTTTTTTTGTTTCTTTTGTGGGTTTCAATCATAAACTGACATGATTCATCCTAGAATTATTGGAAATTAGTGGATTGAAACATTCTTTTTATATTTAACAGAGCCAGCAGCTTGATAGTTCCCTTTTTTTATCAGAAATAATCAGTACAAGTAAAACTGGACCCTATCCGCTTTCACAATCCTTTAGTAAGCACTGAAATGTACCATTTTCTAGTTAAAGCTCTTGGTTTTTAATTTACACGCATGTTTGATGGACAGTTCGGGGCTGCATATTAAATTTGAACAGCTATTTCCGCAACAACACTGCACTTTCTGCCCCTGCTTGTCTCAGTTGTTGCATGTGTGGTATTTATAGGAAATGGTTTATTCTGCTCAGATAAGGTTGCAGGACATGCAATACTATAGATCTGACCGCGATGGTTCGACAAGATAGACATATTTTTCAAACTTATGAAGAATAACGTTTGATTAACAATAAAACAAGATGAACGAGGACGAGCATCTTGTTTGTTTAATGTGAGGAAAGTGAACAGTCATTGTTTCCTTTGTTTTTCACTGGTCTATTTTAGATCGTTGTTTCTGAGGGTGGTTTTCCTGTTTCTTACACGCTTTATTTTTTTTTTTCACTGTCATCTATAAAGGATCTTACTCATTTTAAGAAGAGTTTGCTATTGTGAAACGTTGTGGTACTTTCTGAGTGGTCAGCTATTGAAATGAACTTCCTCATCCCCTTGGCACTTGATTCAAATTTAAATTGCATTATGTTCACTTTTTTTCTGTGTTTGTCATTGTAGTGAGCCTTTAGTTTAGACTTCTATCTGCAAACATGTTCTGAAACGCTTGAGATTATTGTATTAGTTTGGTTTATTTTACTCAATTGTTAATTAAGGCTGCAAAATTAATTGAAATCGAAATTGCAACGTGAATCAACACAATCAGCAAATTGCAAGACAACAATCTTTGAAGTGCAATAATGTCCTTCACAAACAATAAAATATCCTGTTTATCCTGCAATTTAGATTTCTTAAAACATGTTCCGAAACAAGGGACAAAAACTAAACTAAAAGCAACAAAAATGTGACAGAAAGCGAGTCTAAAAGTCTAAAAGGTACAAAAACACGCCAAAAAACGACTAAAAACAATTAGATGTGACTAAAAGCGACAAAAAACAACAAAAGCACGACTTGAGCAGGCCAAAAACCTGACCAAAAGCAACACAATGCACCTTACAGAGACAAAAACGTGACTAAAAGCAACCAAAATGCGTCACAAGCCAACAAAACGATCAAAAAGACGTCTAAATGCGACAAAAATGTAAATGAAAGCAACAAAAATGCAACAAGAACTCGACTAATAGCAACAAAAATGTTCTGAAACACGTGATTCTTTTATTAGTTTGTCACTTCATATTGTTTGTTATTATTAAAACATAAAAGAACAAAACATAAAATGATGATCTACTTATTACTATAAATCAGAATCAAAAATCGGTTTATTGCCATTGTCAGTGATCAAAATTCACAAACATAGGAACTTGCTTTGACATAAAGGTGCAACATAAAACAATGAATAAATATTAGCAAAATATATCAAAAGAGGCATGTATAAGATTAAGAATGAAAATAGAATAAAATAGAATAGAATAGACTAAGACTATATACAGAAATATACAGTTGGAAATATACAAAGTACTGGGATAAAAGCATAATACGTCTCCTTAAAGTGTGTATTAACTGTGAGCTGTATTTGAAATCGTAAATCGCAGAACTGTCACTGTTCCATTAGAGAAAAATCTAATGAACAATTAATCTATGTTGTGTTTTATTTGATTAGAAAGTGCAGAATTAAAATGTGCACATGAAATGAAAGGTTCAAACTCTGAATCTATCTTTGTCTCTGCAGAAGTCTTGACTCGTCCAGCGTTGTCCGTCGTCAACATCACAAATGGACCAAACGAGTCCTGTGCGGTTTGGATGAAGTGCAGCTCAGAGTCTGTCGTGAGCTACAGGTGGACAGTGAACAACGTCAGCCACAGTGGACCCAGCCTGCAGTACCAGCTCCCACCACAAGACGGAAACATCACTTTTACATGCACTGTTTCTAATAACGTCAGTGAGGCGTCAGAGAACAAGAGCGTCAGCTGCAAGTCATCTGAAAGTGGTAAACGTACGTCCAGTTTAAGTGTCGTGATCAGGGACAGTGCCGGCTCAAGCCTTTAGGGGGCTCTGAGCAAAATGTGACTTAGGGGCCCTCGCCGCTTCACCCCCAGTGTGGTTTGACTGTTGCAACGCAGCTGTGATCACATCCACCAACATGGAATAAAAATACAAAGGTGGAAAAGATCAGTTGTACGGGCTGAGAGCACTATGTTGACAAAAGAACGTGGGCGTCCTCAGCCAAAATAGATTAAAAAATGCAGCACCTTTTTTCTGTTTTCTAATTCAATCTTTAACATAGATTTATAAATAATGTTCCTAAAGCCAATGTGCATCAAAAATCTAGTTTTTCTGTTTGGCTTTAATGCAAAATGTCTATTTTCCTCAACAACAACAACAACAAAAGAGTAAAGAGTACATTTTCAAAGGAACTTACCCAGATAAAATGTTTAATTAAAGTGTTGTAGAGTCAGACTATTTCTGTATTCAAAGCATCTTATCCGCAGGCCTGCTGACACGACGAAAGGCCAGTCTTCTTATAAAATTAAACACAATTAAATGAATTTTGCCTTTTACATTACTCTTTTCTAAAAACAAACAAACTTTGGAGTTCAAACCACCTAATCATTTCTGCAATTTACCAGAAAGAAGCATGATAATCAGTCACATCTCTACCGTTACCGATCAGTGGAGACTATTTATTTGATGGAACTAGATTATTTGACTTCCTTCAAACCATTTCTGACTTGTTTCAATACATTATTTCTTACTTCAATCCAAATGATCTAAAATGTAAATCTATCTAAGTTTGAAATGGCTTGAATTTATCATTTTTATCTGGATTTGAGTTGTCAATGAGATGCAATTGCTGATGTGATGCAGAATATTTCACTGTTTTCAAGGTATTTCTGACTGATCATATGATAATTTAGCTTAAAATAAGAAAACACATTTGTCAGTGGGGTAAGTAAAATGATCTTAACCCACTAACAGATCATTTGGATTGAAGTAAGAAATAATGTATTGAAACAAGTCAGAAATGAGTTGAAACAAGTAAAATAATCTAGTTCCATCAAATAAATAGAGTCCAAACCTCTGGAATTCAGATTAATATCCAAAAGTCAAGACATTTTAACTCAGCTAGAAATTCATTTTTGCATATACAACTCTGTCAGGATGTTTGGAATTCATTTTGATTCTTGAATATTGTTTTTGTCTGTTTTAGCTGGAACTTTGATGACCGTCCTGGTTATATCAGGACTTAGCTGTGCGATAATCCTCAGCATTGTTTGTTTGTTGATCCATTGTCGACGCAAAAAATCAAATGCTGGTAAGAAACAAATGACTTTTTTTATTTATTATGTCTTCAATCTCTATATACAATGATCTGCAATGAAATTGTCTTTCAATATCTTTCAGACGATGACCTCACAGTTTATGCAGAGATTGACGAAGTTACAACTAATAAAGTAAGTGTACCTGGAAAACCAAGAATCCGATCAACTGTAGACTACTTCAAACTTAATGTGATAACTTATGTTCTAATAACATCACAGAAAATGGTACAGAAAGGGGTTAATTTGTCAAAAATGCACATCACAATTCGTTCTGGATCTGATTCATATTTCTTTAGTTCATTTTTTGTCCTTGATTCAACATTTTTGCAATAAATACATTGCCCTTAGGTCCCCATTCAAGATCCACTTGGAACTTAGAGCATATATGACTAAACCCCAAATCATTTTAGTGATATTTTGTGATATTTTCTCCCTCGCCAGATTGAAAAGCCTTGCTCTCTTTACGACTCTGTGGACCTCAAATACTGCACAAACAAGCCTAAAGTAAGATCACTAACGACGACAGAGTATTTAGTGACATTTATCATATTTACGCTTGTTTTGTTTCCCTTCAGGCGCAGACGGTGTATGACCAGATCCAGTTCAATCGAATGAACCCTCAGTTGCGATGATCATTGTGGAAAAAGGGCTTCAAATGGACTTGAACACTTCATGCTGTCAAGACGGAGGATTTAATATATGCATTAACATTTGTATATTCTGTAAATAAGACTGTAGATCTTTTATATCTTTTATAATATTTGACTTTGTGTTGTTGTATTGTGTTCAGGAACAGCATTCAAATAATACATTGGGGGGTTTTTTTGCTTGTGGGATTCAGAATGCGCTGTAGAATGCTCTGGTTAGTTTTGCAGGTAATGGATCAATAAACAGTACAGTAAAGATGCTGATGTGTTGATTGTTCAGTCTTTACTCTCGCCTCACAATAAAAGGGTTCTTGGTTCGACTCCCAGCGCTTTTCTGTGTGTGTTGTTTCCTCCGGACACTCCGCTTTCCTCCATCGACCCAAACCCTCCAGCCAAGTCCTGACCAAGTCCAGCTCATGATCTGGAGATGGGTCCCCTGCAGTTTGCCCCGACAACATTGAAGGACGGGTCGAATGCAGAGGATAAAGTTTACTTTCACCTCTCAGCTCTGTGCATGGAATTTCAGTTTTTAAAATGGCTAGTTCATTGTGTTAATGAATAAATCGTAAAGGTGAGACGCTGCAGATGAACAGGAAAAAATCTTGAATTTAAAGATACCAATTGTAAACTTCTCCTGTAGTTTAGTCACATAAATGTAAGACAAGACTGTATCACACATTTTTCATCATGTCATGTATTCATGTAGAAACAGCAAAAACTACACATATTTGGGACGTATACAACTGAAAAATGGACAGAACCAGATTTTCATTTTGTACACTTTTAGTTACCAAAGGCTTTACAAAGGGGTTTGGATACTTATTTAGTTTTTGAGTAAACAAGATTTGACTGAAAAATTGTCCTAAAAATTCAAATTTCATCATTTTTTACTTTAAACTTCAATAAATCAGTTTTAGAATTAGATATCATAAAATCCCTCTGTATGTTTCGTCAAAATCTTGTTGCGTAAGATTGTAAAGTATGGTGTACTTTAAGTGGAAGAAAAATGCTTTTTAAGAAAACAGCCATTGAAGTCACTGTGTCCCACATAAATCTATGGATGAAGTGGATTCAATTAAATAATAAAACATCCTTAAGAGCAGATTGAACAAGTTTGTTGTTTCCACATGAAAGCTGATATGTGAGAGAGCAAACTGACAACAAAAAAACAAACAAACTTGAAGCGTGCCTGTAGTGTCTGGCCTTAAAGATGAGGCAGTGAACAGTGGCTGCAGATGAACTGTGTCCATTAAAGCAGGTGTCAATGGGTCAGTGCTAACACTAATGCTAATTTTGAAGCACAACAAAGATAAAAATAGAAAATTAACATAAAACAAGTTTAATTAATTGATGAATAAAAACAATCATATAGTCTTTACTTTGCATATCGATTGCATGTTTATTTATGATATACATTTTAAAAATAGTTAGCATTATCTGTAAGAAACAGTTAGGTCAACTGCTGCTGTGCACAGAGCCCAGTGATATATAACTAATACCTAATATACTCTTTGTGCATGTGTGCCCTCTGCTGGAAGAAGTTTGAATGAGGTCAAAACAATAGCTGCCGGCTGCTTCCCAGTCAAAGTTTTTGAGGATCTGTAAATACTGTATATGTTGTGTCTTGTGAAGCAGTTTGGACTTTAAATAAACACTTCTTGGGTCTCTCCTGTGGTGGAGTGGAAATGAAAGTTTGTTGTTCTGCAGACGGCCTGAACCTGTAAGATGTGCTTGTCTATAGTGACCTACAACTTCCTGTTTTGCAGTTTAGAGAGACCACAGCGCTTCAGTGAACCTTTGTGTTATAAAAGTGAAAATGAAGCTGTGATTGAACTCTACATTAACCCTCACACCGTATCAGGTTGTGGCTGCTCGCATTCACCCAAGACTCAAAGCAGAATACATTGTCCAAAACTGTCACAAAGAAATGTGCTCAACTAAACGTCCAAATCATTTCTCCAGTAATTTTATATGGTGATATACAAACATAAGCACAGTTCATTACAAAAGCATACAAACGAACGGGTGACATCACAATTCAACATTAAATAAAATATAAAACATGTTAAATCTAGCTGTTCCAGCAGTTCAGATGGAAAAAGATCCACTTTATTCCACCACAGTAATAAATTACTATAAAAATATGACTCTTTCACAGTGTTCTTTGCTGTTACGGCTGTAAAAGTCCTTCAAACATCTGCTGGAGGGGAAAAACACATTTACATTTGGAATAAATATTTACGCTTTTGAATAAAAGTAAAAGAGCTCACCTTAATTATGTCTTGAGTTCGTCCACCTGAGAATTAAAACAAAAATACAATTATTGAGGTATAGAAAAAGCAGATAAGAGCAAAGGATTGTAAATACATTTGTAAATAGTGTACGGTGTGACTATTTTGCAGTGGGAATAGTTTATGTGTGACTGGATGAGTGATTGTGTTAATATACTTAAAATGTATACATAAATGTTTTATTTTACTAGCATATGGCATTTTTAACATAAACCTGTCAAGGGATTACAGGTGGAAATCAACCACTTTGCTATAACCTGGCACAAACATTTGCTCTTTGGTGTATTATTGTATTTTTATGACCACTGTCCCTGATGAATGAATCTGATCGGGGTCCGCCTCCTGCTTGACTCCACTGACATGTTATTGCTTTGCCCAAAATGTCCCAATTCCATAGTTTCTTACCAAAAACAAAACAACAATAACTTGAAAAACATCAATTTTTCCTTTCTCCATAGACCTGATCTGTCAGTCGCCATGGAGATAAGTTCAATGCTGCACTGTGGAAGATTCTAGACAAAGCAATATTGGAGACAGGCAGTGAGCCGACTCTCTTAAAAGTTAAAGAGCGCACCATTAAACTAGTCTGAAGTGGGTCATTTTGTTTAAAGGAGACATATTGTGCTTTTTTGAGGTAATTAGTGTTGAATTATAACATAAGTAGATCATCATTTTACATTTTATTCACTGTAAACTGTAATATTGATCCAAAATTGCCTCACAATAGAAACAGGTCGATTAACTTCCTGCTCAAAATTGTAGAACTGATAAGCCCCGCCTCTTCATTTAACTGTCACGAGCAGTAAACTATCATTTACACGTTTTAATCTTTGGAAAGTGAAATTTTTTTAAACCTACATATATCACTCAGAGCCATAGATGCACAACATAGGGGGTAGGTGAAAACAGGGATTTTCCGAGCCTCAGTTGAAGGACAATAGGATTAACTCAAACGTGAATTAATAAATCAATTTACATCAACTTTGAGGATGATCACGATGATGCAGGGACATTGTAACAAGATTTAAAATGGACTTTGCACAACACGTCCACTTTAAGACTGATTTATTGATTAATTGTGCCAAACCCGACCAAATTCATTACAAAATTACAGTTTATGGTCGTGATTGATGTGATGATGTTAAATTCATAATTTAGAAAAAGACTTTACACAGATGCTATGAATTTAAGACGCAGTAAAATAAACTCTTGTCCCGAATGCAAAACTATCTTACCGTTGCGTTAGATAGAAAACAGCCACAGCAGTCAGAAAGATACTAGGAACAAGAAATAAATGAGATCTTTTGTTCTGTGCTGGTCTGTTTTCAGGAACAGAGGTAGCTGTGACGGCAGGAGGCGATTCTGAAAAAAATAACGTTAAGAATCACATTTAGTTTCAACATATCACCTTCCTTTTTATGACTAGCGTTTGTCTACTTTTGTTCTTGTGTTGACTGTTATAAGTTCATAAAGATGCACTGATGTTGTCGTTTTGCCTTATAAGTTGCACAGAATGGTATTAAACCTGCAGTTATTCAATTAAAGGTGTTTTTACCGCGAAAAACACATTTGTTTTTTGCGACATCACCAACTTTTCTCAATAAAAATGGGTTAGTTTAATGCCCATGAAACACAAAATACTAGGGCCATAATTTTTCTTTTTCAGTCAAAATATAGTCAGTGATTATTTCTATTGTGCACTGAGCTTTTTCAAATCCCCTTTAATAAAATAAAGGTTGAAACTGGTGACTGAAAATGTCTATATTGAAACAAAACCACAAATAAAGTGTACTATGGATGAAAATGAGAAATGGTCTATTCATTTTTGACATTTTGACTTAATAATGCCACTGTCTTTGTTATAAAAGCTCTCCTGGGATGTGTTTTACAATCTATTCACTCCAGAAAACAATGATGAAAATACGATTATTTTAATAGTCGACAAGTCACTATGATCTCTATTAATAAATCGGACACTTAATCTTCCTCCAGAGTCTCAGTTCACTGATCTAAAGTGTTGAGGTAAAAGAGCGCAGGGTTAAAGGAACACACTGTTCGCACTTGTTGATGAAGAAAGTGTAAAATGTCAGGGTGGGGGCTGCTCTTTGTGCTAGTTTCAATATTGTGTGTCACATTTGTTTGAATTCTCGTTCCATAAAACAGAAGTGTAAATGCTAAAGAATACTGCCTGATCTTTTTTTTATGTACTTGTAAGTTTTACCACAGTGCATATATTGTAAAAGCATCTCGTCGGGAGAACATGAGTCCATTGTGTGCTCTTTGCATCTAATTATAGAGCGTTGTATTCTCTGTGAAGCAAGCAGTGCACTGTTAGCAGGCACGTGCTCCGGGCTGCAAAGAAATGAGGTATAGCACCTTTAAACATCCTCTTGACTATGTTTACTTTGACATTTCATGTTTTAAAATACTGCCTTAAAATAATTCGTTTCTACAGATGCACTCACTATGCTGGGATCTGGTTTTAACACTCCATCTACTGGCAGCACAGGGAATAACCGCAAAAACAAACAAGGGTTAGTACCCTTTTCCCATGCACTAACTCAAGCACACAGCAATGAACACTGGCAACTTAAAAACAGAGCAAGAGACCTCCAGATTTCAACCTTTGATTAATAAATCTATCAGGAAAGAAACTAAATACAACTCCAGGTATGTTTTGATGAGGGAACAATGTTTTTGTTACAAGAAGAGCAAATTGTGCGTCCTCAAATGAAAAATATTTGTTCGTGCAAACAATTTGTAGTAAACATCTACATTGGCAAATAAGTATGCTTTGGAAATTGCTAATTACAAATCTAGATGAATCGATATTTATGTAAAGTTTAGCCTCCTCTTGATACTGCAAAAGTACTTTAATTAATTTAATTAATCAAACAAGGTTGAAATCAGATCCAGCTAAACAGACCAAACCAGCGCACCAGGAGGTTAGTTATAAAACATGTCAAAAGTCAGAGTTCTCACCTTCACATTTCACAGAGATCGTGCTTGTGACGCTGTCTGGGGTTTTTTTGGAGACGCATGTGAAATTTACAGGGGTCTGAGTTTTGTTGAGAATGGTCAAGGAATGGAGGATATTATTGGTGTTTCTAGTGTTTTGAAAGAGATAATCTTTTTCCCAGGACAGAGAGACATCGGGGTCCGGCGAGGAGCAGCGCAGAGACACGACGCAGAAGTCGTCTGCTTTTACAACCGTCGTGATGTTGGGCTGCCGCAGTTGCTCTGAGACAGAAAGAAGACTCAATAAATCTGTCTCTGGACACACTGAAAAAGGTCATTATACATTTTGCTTCTGTCCGATAAAATTATATATTCATTTCTTTCTTCTTTTTCAAATTTCAAATAAGAAAAATGGATGTGATTCAGGACCTGTATGGCAATGCAAAATTTGTTAAATGACACTTGAAAGCAATGTTTTGTTGTGCCAAGCATTTGATAGCCGTAAAAATAAAAATAAAATGCAATTAAATAATCTTTAAACACCCATTTGAGTCAGAAAGTGGAACAAATTAATGGTGCATGCAATGGTTTTCTAAAACGTCTAAAACAGTGATTGTCTGTGGTTCAGCCTCGTGCTCAGGCTACAATGTGACCTAATGTGGTATAATAAAGGCTAGAGAGATTGTCGTCATGGTAACCTGTAATCAACGTCCAGGTCCATGTTGTGGTGGAAAATTCTACCAAAGGACTCATGCTAAGCTAAGATGGCCTTACAGATCATTTTCTATGACAATTCTACTTTTTATATGTGAACTTTGTGTTCTACCCAACTAATGTGATGAAAATCTTTGAAAAACATATTTTAAATTTAGCTTTTATAGTAATAGTTTTATCTGCATAAAACATTGACCAGTGCAGTGTTTTTAGGCTGAATGTTAATTTTCATAATTAAAAGAAAAATATGTCCGGATAGAGTTTTATTGCTAAGCACCACAAATAAATCATTACATGTCTATTTAAACACTTTTTAACACCATTTAAACACATTATTTTCTATTCGAATTTTGCTGTTTCTCCAATCGCAAGATGGACACCGCACCGAGATTAAATAAAATAGATAATGCAGAACGCTGTCTCTGTGAGGACATTTTTCTCTGAATTATGACAATGAACATTTATCTATATGTCATACTATACTATATTTGTGTCTCATATGAACACAAGCAATGGTCATTATTCTGTTTACTTCATGCATATTATTATAAAAGACAGATTTATTACCTAAAATAAAAATAATAAAAAATTTGTTTGGTAGAAGATGGGCATTAGATAAAGTACTAACATGAAAAAGTGCAAATATCAACGTATTTAAGTAACAGTTGCGATTGAAAAGTCCCTCTTCCTGTTACTATAATGAGTTCTTCAGTTTTACCCTCACAACATGGCATCTGTGTTTGGTTACCATGGCGATATCACATTTAGTGACCTGGGCTGTGTCTGCTGGGGACAAAGGACATGCACCTGAGCAAACCTGCATTCAGAGTCAAAAGTACCGCACTGCAGACAAACGCTCGACTCGAAAAAACAAACCGAACACTCACTGATGGACCAGTGAGAAGATTTTGGGAAGAGTTTCTATTTTAAAAGACATTTGACAGTGTGTAATTGACTATCGCTGAATCTGTGTTTAGTCTGTGTTTTGCTGAAGAAAAGCGCTCGACCGACTGAAAAATAGGATGGTTTTTGTCTCAATACTTGGTTAGGTTTTTTTCTGTTTCTTCTGTTCTGTCTTTCACTCAATAAATATACATACATAATATAAATATAAAAAACATATTCAGTCCCATGTTTACACTGTATTTTGACATTCCCTGTATTCATAGCCAACATTTGCAAAAGTAACTTACGTTTTATGTTGAGTTTGATTTTGTTTATTTTGTTCTGGTGATTGGGGTCCCATAAATCTACAGTGTATTCCAGTTCATCTGTGCTTCTCAAGTCAGACAGAGTCAAGTTTCCTGGGAACAGAGAAAAGACATGCATCATCTGTAAAACTGTAAACTTACAAATGCCATAGCTTTTGTGTAAAAACATGTACTACCGAGAATTGGCAAGCTGCAAAAGTCTCATTATGCTTTATGTTGAATATTTCTGCGATAAGAACGCGGCACTATTTTCTCTCAGATCAAATGAACTAAACTGAGGAGCATTTAGGATAAAAAGGAAAAAGAGACGATATTATTCAACGACAAATGTGTCCCTGTTGCCAAATTACCTCCACAAATCCTTGAATGTGACTAACCCTGATCCTGACAGAGACACGCAGGTGGTGCAAATCTTCCAACAGAAAAGTGCACAGCGCGCCAAATAAAAGGAGCCTTAAAAAGATACTTTAATGTATAACTCCTTGATTTTCAACCAGTGCACCGGGGAACACTGGTGTGCCTTCAGGTATTGCCAGGTGCGCCTTGAAGATATGTCCAGTTTGAGCTAAATTCATGTATGGATTGAATATTTACCATTTTGGAGAGTTCTGAGCCGACTTCTAATCCAAAAATAGAAAGCAAAACAGTCACCATTGCCAAATTTAGTGACATGAACTATATTAACTTCATTATATTTGAATTTCTTTTGCTCTAAAAGGTGCAATTTGTTATTGTTTTCAGTAGATAGCGCCACAGAATCGTTTCAACTAAAAAAGTGTGCCATGAGTCAAAAAAGGTTGAAAAACACTGGTATAACTTAACTAAAACTTTCTGAAAGACAAAATACCGTTTTATGAGGAAAGACAAACAAAACAATACAATCACATGACAAAACAGACATTAAGACAGATTACAATAGCAATTAACAACATATAATAAAAAAAAGCAACACCAGTCTTCTCAGCATATAAATATTACTAATTAATACTTTAAAAATATATTCTAACTTATTTATCTATTAATTAATTCATTGTGTCTGTCATATATATTTCATTCATTATTTATTCTTTTTTTTAATTTTTTTTTATAACAGAATCACATACGTAATTTTAACACACGTTAACAAGTACTTTTTTACTTTCTATATAATCTTATTCTCAGGAAATTATATATATTTTTCCCTTTTTTTTAACTTTAAAATGATCGATTTTTTATATAATATTTAGGTTTTGGTTTTTAATACCTTACTGTTTTGAATAATTATAATATTTTTCATCATTATCATAATTATTACTATACTTTTTATTTATTATCAGTTTGCATACAGGTCCGTTTAGTTGGAATCATAAATCATAAATCTTTTCCTGAAATGGTCTTCTGTTTCTATCCTAGATTGTGGATTACAGGAATAATTGTCAAAAAGGTGCACGTGTGTACTTCTGCATCAAAAATTAGCCTTAAGTGTTTGAAAACTTCCCATCTTTTTAAATGTTTTTTGGCTTCACTATCTGTCACTGTTAAATATGACGAAAACTGCCAGATTTAAAAACATTTTGGACAAAAGTTTGAAGTAAACCGTTGCTTTCTCGTGATCACACTGCGCCCGAACACTCCCGATTCTGGATTAACCCAATGATCTTCTCAGCGTGGATGATGTCGTACCTGACTTTTTGTCCAGCTGAAGTCTCCCCTTGTATTTATAAAAGTGGTTAACGTTTGTCTCGTTGTCTGAATACGTGGCGATCCATGTGGTGTTGGGCCAAATGGACCAGGTGATGCTTGACAGGTCCCACTCTGGATCTGCTCCTGAAGGCAGCGTCACACTCGCCCCCACATACGCCCACAGAGGCTCCAGGTCAACGGCCCGACACACTGGAACACATGACACACACACACACACACACACACACACACACACACACACACACACACACACACACACACACACACACACACACACACACACACACACACACACACACACACACACACACACACACACACACACACACACACACACACACACGCCGTCACAAAAAGCGGAAGGCAGAACTGCTGATGAGGAACAGAATGTAGAAGTGTGTCATTCGTGATTCATATGTCAGCTACACCCTGCATATTTTTGGAGTTTTCTAAGTTTGCAATATATCAAAACGTATATAATGTTGTTGTGAAGATTTTTATAGTGAGTAAATTGTTTGTAGCCTTGACTTTGTGAGTAGGCCTTTAATACGATGAGAAATGTGAAGGGTCTTAAAAGTATGTTATCTGTGAATGTGTGGATATGACCAGTATCTAAGCCAGGGTTATTCAACTTAAGGCCCGTGGGCCAAATCAGGCCCTCCAGGGGATATGATCCGGCCCTGAACCCATCTTCTAAAAACAATAATAATAGCAATAACGTTTTTGTGACTTCAACAACAAAACATACAAGACAAAGCAGAAAAAAATGTAAAAATCTAACAGAAGTGTCATTTTGTGTTTGTTTGCATGACTGTAATGTAGGGCTGAAACAAGTCAATCAATCAATTGCAACTAATTGATCATTGAAATAATGTCCAAACATTTCAGTATTGTTTTCACAAGAGGTTTTCACAGCTCTGACGAAGCAGGAAATACACCAGTATGACACAGGAAATGTATAGAATTGATCATCTTCAAAACTACTTTGTTTGCTATCACCATCCCACTGGAGTGTGCTTTTGGCTGTGGGTAAAAGGCCGTCACAAAAACATGGACGACACCAACTGAGCCAATGATCATGGACTGGACAGACATTATGTGAGGAAAATCCGTCCTGTCTTTTTTTAAACAATTGTTTTCTAAAAAGGCAGCTGTAAAATGCCATGAGCTCATTCACCTGCCCTGTTTTGGCGGCAGGACCATGTCATGTCCATGTCAGGGAAATGAGCTCATGACTTAAAACATCTGTCTTATTAGAAGAAATTCACAAGTTAACTGGACAGACAGAATAATAGACATTAGAAAAATGGAACAACTGACATTTTACTTTTATGTGTTGTTGTTGTTTTTCTTTTTTTCTGTTCTTTCTAGTTTTGTTTTGGTTTTTTTTGCCATGAAGATCACAATAAACAACACAACAATTTATTCTATTCTAATTTCTAGCTGGTCCGGTTCTCGATATTATTGTTTTGCGTTTAATATTCCACAGTGTGGCATTAAACATCTCCATGGAGACAAGCAGCTGGCGCCAATGGGCAGAGTTACAGGTCAGATCTGTGTTTTTCAAGGTATTCTTTTCGCAATAAAAACACATGTAATTGAAAGAAAGGAAGACCGAACTTGAATGCCAAAGTGTGCTGGAACATTCAAAGCTTTAACATCTCCATGGAGACGAGCAGGGGAAACTTACACAGTGCAGCTTTATGCAAATTGACATGTGCATCGACCAGCGCCGCAGAAAGAACTAAATCAGGAAAGTATATGTATTTCTACTGACTTTTACAGCTAAATATTTGTTATTGTTTTTATAAAATGTGAAATACGTGAGTCATTATTCTGAAATACAATGTGTTTTCTATGTTTTTCTGAATATTATCTTTAAATGAAACTAGTCTGCTTGTTCATTTCAAAAGTGTTGACATTTTGTAAACCACAATGACACTTACAGGAAAACAGCAGTGCACGTCAGGTCGTTTGACTTTAAAATGAGGGATGTTCTATTTTAGGTCACACTTCAGTTTAGCTTGTGTCACATTTACACTTGCTTTTTGCTTCATTTAACTTATCCTAGGTTTTGTTTGGGTGGGTTTTTGGTTATAGAGAAGTGACAGTTCTGCTTTGACTTCTTATCAGGACCATTGCACCTTATCTATAAACGGAAAAAAAAACGGCTTTGGATATTACTCTGTGTGTCTATGAACACAAAAACACAGCTGGGACACGGAAACAAATATAATACGAAAATGTATATCGTGTTTTTCTCTCTCAGAAACTCAAAAAGTATGTTTAATATTTCTGTAGCATTTGTACAAGTCATATTCAGCAGCAGTAGACAAAGCTTAGAATAAGTCTCTAGTCGGTAAAGCTGTGTTAAATTTCAAATCCTACATTCATTATACAACAGAGCAGATACTTTTCTGTATTCAACAACTCAACAACTAAGCTACATCGTAAACAATTATTTGAACAGGAAAAACCAAACCAATATGTCATTTCAGTTCCGTCTTTCCTCTGCTGTTGAGTGGCGTGGTTTGCTCAATTTTGATGATCTGTCGAGCCACTTTGTGAGTTTTTTGTTGTTTTGTTGTCGTCTGAAAATATGAAATGTTGTCTTACCTCTAAGCAGAACAAAACAGACCCAGAACAAGGGCAGCAGCTGCATTGCTTTGGACGTTAAATGGTGAGAGCTATTTTCTGGTGAATGTCAACTTCCGACTTGGCGGCTCAAATGATGTGCAGTCTTTGTAATCTATTCAAATCTATGTAAAGTATAAGGCTGACTCATGTCACTGCGCGCACATATGAGTCGAACACTTTATACGAAAGAAGAAAGAAGAACAGGAAAAGGGAGAAAAATGTGACACTGTGGGTGGTGCATGCAGTTGAACACGTGTTTGTTTTGAATAATACAATAAATGAATGAAAACTGCATCAACCAAAAAATTAAAAGAAGTCCTGTAAAATATGTACTGTATGTAAAAACTAAACCTGTGCCTCTGCTTGTCTCCATGGAGATGATACCGCTTTGCAAAGGTTCAAAGTATAGCTCTGGACACATATTTATTCAGCATTTATTTCATCCTGGGTGTTAATATTTCTCAAAAGTTCAACAAAATAGCATCTCAATGGAGACAAGTGGGTGATGTACCCTTGACCAGAAAAGTTACACCCCATGCGGGCGTTAAATGTGAAAAGAAAGCACTTATCTTCAGTCAAATCAGTCATTCTGGGATGAATCAGCATCAGCTTGTCCAAAACCAACAAATAATAAAGAAACTGATAGGACTTTTATATGGATTCCACCTAAAACTAATTTTTTGTCAAATTAGGTCAAACTCAAACTCAAATGAAAGAGGAACTGTCAAAACCCAACAAATGCTTAAAGTAGTGTCAACCAGACAAAAGCTTTACTTCTCCTTATATTTACCAAAGAAAATTTAGGCAGAATTGAAAATCTGATATTGTTTGTGCAGCGCTTGTTTCCACTTATAATTACAGAAAATCAGAAGTGAAGAGGCCAAAACTACATCTTCCCAAAGAGCTCAGCCATTTGTTTGTGCTCCAAATGGTTCAAGAACAGCTTTAGTTTAACGGGGCTTGTCAGATGTTTTCAGAAAAATAGCCCTTCGTGGTAAGGGATTGAACCTGAAATTGAAATATTACAGTGGCTTTTAGGCAGTGGAGGTAGTTTACATGTTTGTACATTAAGTATTTTCCATCATTGGCACATTTTGCTCCCTTATGACACACAGCCACCAAACATCAACCACAGTCACATTGTTCTGAGTGACGTGACTCTCAGTGATACAATGACTTTATAAAATGTGACTAATGGAGACGGAACCAACAACTTCTCTAACCGTGGATGAATGTCTCCAAAAACTGAGCCCTGAAAGTGTGTCTTTAAAATGTCTAAAAATAGAAGTAACAATTATCAATATCTTCTGTCTGTTGTGATGAAGAATATTTAAAGGTCCCATATTCTGCTATTTTCCCCTTTACACAGTCTATTTTAAGGGCTTTGTTGATAAAATTTTGCGTTGTGCAATATCCATAACATAACAGTTTCCAAAAAACACCCATTTCTTGGACTGGCCCCCCTCCTTGCAAAAGAAAACGGCTCACTCTGAGATCTGACCCCCCCGAACAGAGAGCAGGCTGCCTCCCCCGCCCAACCCGCGCGCCTCCCCCGCTGTGTAATTACTGTGTAGCATTAGCATTAGCTGTTTTTATTCTTGCGGCTGCGCGCTTCCCGGAGGCGTGGCTTAAACACCGCGTCATCCTGGTGAAGCCGCGTCATCCATGGGATGAGCCCCCGTCTGCCTGCTCAGCCGAGGGGGACGGAAAAGACAGTTCTCTAGCGAAAGCATGCGGGAATCAATCAAAAAACCACTTTGGGCACAACATACGAGGCCCAAATAGCACTGTAGGAAGGTTAAAACCTCTGAAAAGTCCATTTTGCGTGTTATGGGACCTTTAAGCTTCACAAATGTATGAAACATAATATTTAAGAGTGTAACATGAAAGGGTTATTTTGCAGTGTTTAAGACTACGTTTTAGATAAAGCAAAGGCCTGTACAGTTATTATTCTGTTTACAATGTTTCTTCTACTTTTACTTATTATAAAAAAGTCAGTGCATAGGAGGCTCATTTAGGGGCGAGTCTTGTAACTACTGCAGCAAGAAAATACAGACACTGGTTAGAGGAGCTTTTTGCGAACCAACCATTTTACATTTTACCAAGGATGAAGTTATTTTTTGGACATTAAAGACTCTATTGCATTGAATTTCGTCGAGTTTGTCTTCTTCATTGTGTCAAACATGCGAGCGTTATCCAGAAGAAATTATGACACAACAGCTGCAACTTTTGATTGTTGAAAAAGCTGTAATTAATGTATTATACTGTCCTTTCATCATTTTACAGGTCAACAATGCTTTTAGAATTAATTTGCACTTGATTGTTTAAAAAGCGATTGTGCCAAACTGAATAAAAGAGGAAAAGACCACGAATAACTCATAGGCACAAACAGTATTTAATAAAAACGCAATTTCAGTGTAAACAGTATAAAATATTTTTCAAAAACAGCTTAAAAATCAGTGAAACGGATGGAAAAAAACATCTTTAAACGTTGCTGAAAATACAGTGTAACATTCATCACTCTAAATATTATTTCTAACCACGCAACGTGAAGTTCAGTCCTGGCAATTTACAGCTATTTTCTGTAGTGAATATTTAAAACCATAATCATTTTACTGATGACAGGCTTTTAGATGAGATGTTTTTGATTCAGACATTCATGTACAGTAAATACAATAAAACAAAGCTTATTGTGGCAGCTCTTTAAACAACCTTCATTGTCAGTTTAGCGATACAATCAAATACATCATTGACACAACAGGACCACGAACTCAATTTATCTTGTTATTAAAACTTACAACCACAAAAAGCCCAAAAACAAACGTATATTTCATATTTTGAGAATTTTGTACAATTATTTAGACTTTTTTGGCCAACAGACTTTGACAGAATTTGAGGAAGGTCTGTTCTTTAAAAAAAAATAAAATAAAAGGCAATATTTTTTTGTCATAAAACTCAACATCTTGAAATGGTCAACGCATGAAATGATGAACAAAGTAGTGTTTTAATGTAGTTTTGTTTTCTATTGTTTGTAGCGTCCTAAGCTAAACTCATTTTAAGCAACAAAACATTTCATTTATATTGAATTGTGTTGTATTTCATTAGTAAGTTAGACTATTGTTGCCATCATTTGCATTAAAACATGGTTTCAGCCCTTTAGTGTTGTAATAAAGTCTTACACAAGTCCATTTTGCTCGTATTTTCATATTTTGACGCACTTTTATGCGTCATGGAGCTAAAAACAGTGGAACAAAAAATGTATTACGGCAACACTGTACAAAAATAACCTTGAGCGTTTGCGTGTCCAGTTGTTCTGCTTTTTGCTGCGTCCTACACAGATGTCTCAGACTGGAGCTTCATGACAAACTTATGACTTTTCGGATCCACAAACTCCTCTCCCAAAGCCAAAAACGGCAGCGGCGTCACATTCACGACGAGAGAGAAATCTGGGCGTTTTAAGGAGAAAACCAGGCCCTGTCGAAGAGCAGAGGTGACGGCGTCTTCGCTCACTAACGTCCACTGGCGCCCCCTGCCGTGGTCCAGGTACTGCAGGGTGGGGCCCAGAGCCAGGTACCGCTCCAGGAAGGCCTGAAACACAACACAGGTTAAGTCAGGTTAATGTCCACGACGTAATTAGAGGAGACAGCAAATGTTTATTAAAATAAGATTGCTTTAATAATTCTTCTGTAAAGTCAATAAATTACCACAGTATGTTTCACGAACGTTAAGCATGGGTTAAAATGCTAATAAAGTGATTAAAAATGTGAATAATATGCACAGTCAAGTCAATCTGCATGTTATATATAATTATTACCTAGTCAATCTGTTAAATATTTATCAGTTTTTTTACCCGTGAAGTTTCAGTTTGTGAATACATTTTGAAATTTAAAGGTTGGAAATTGCAGGAAGGCAATGTCATCAAAAAGTGACGTGACATTGAAAATACGGAGATAATTTACACATCCTTTTTTTTTTTCTCCAACCCAGTTATGGCGAGACCCAGTTATCTTGTCTGTCCCAAAGCTCTAACCTTAACCAAATTATCTGTTCCTAAATCTGACCTTACCCTAATAAAAAAATAAATTAATTAAATAAACTTTTGCAAGCATAGCAAGTGACGATCTGTGGCATAAGTGGGTTGGGAAAATTAATGAAAACTGACACTTTTCTGACAGTTTAAATATTAAACGATCATTCGCCAAAATAAAGGTGTTGTCCGGTATCATTTGTTGCCAGTTGTGTTGTGTAAATTATATGGATTTTGGCCTTTCAATATGGTTACCAGGCAACAGTTTTACCTCTATATCGGTCACGTTTGCTGTTCATGTTCAACCAGGAAGTAAATGATTAAACTTAATGAAAAATGTCAAACTGTGGACCATGAGGCAAAATGTTTAGTAAAATGTTCAAATATAATCATGTTCACTACATTTTAGTGAAATGTGTAATCTAATCTGTGTTATGCATTTTAAACAGAACCCTTTTGACCGTACAAAAGATGGAGCAACGGTGTAATTTCTTCATCACTCTGAAACTAATGTCTTCCTGTCCAAACCATTGACTGTTTTCAATATGTCAAAATGGTCAGAGGTGTAATTAGCATACAAACTATTATTATATTAGCATTATATTAGTATACAGTGATCCCTCGTTTATCGCGGGAGTTGCGTTCCAAAAAATAACACGCGAAAAGTGAAATCCGTGAAGTAGTCACAGCTTTATTTTTTATTATTTTACAATGCAATACTGAACTATGGAATGAAACCAAAAATCAAAACCTGTTTTAAAGCCCAAAATTTGTGTAAAACAATAATTTTAATATAGTAATACAAGGTTGGAAACATTGTCACTGGTGTATTTCACAGTCCCAGCTGTGCCTCTTCGTCCTGACTCCGCTCCGCTGTAGCCTCTGTTTCTACTGAAGACGCACGACTCTTTCTTTAGTTGTTGGCGCTCTTTCTTTTTCTGAGCAAGAAGATTTTTATAAACGGATATGCCACCTTCGATTATATTTGAGAACTGCAATGAACGACTCATCAGTGGGTCCCGTTCTTGTGCGTGCGCTGAAGTTCAGTGGATGCACTGTAAAAATATCCGCACTGTAAAAAAAATCCGTGAAGCAGCGAAGCCGTGAAAGATGAAACGCGATATAGCGAGGGATCACTGTAATTAGTATTTGTAGAGGTGTATTTGTAGAGCACAATTCGTATACAAGACAATTCAAAGTGCTTTACACAACAGGAACAAAAGGCATTAAAATGACATTAAATAGTAGTATATAGTATATCGTAAAGGCAGCTCTTAGGGTGAAAATGAGACGGCTGTGTGCTGTCTGCATCTAATTACAGAGAGTTTTATGCGCTATCATGCTAGCTGTTAACAGTTTTACCTTGGCTTGGTTGTAAAAAGTGCTAATAAACTCATCATGGTGAATAATTATGATGCCAGAAATGCATTAGGTAAGTGAACAGTAAATGTGGACCGTTACAAAGAGTCTAAAATGAACAAGTTCTATTTTTCACGTTTTTAAGACAATAAAAATCAAATCTTAACCCGTTTCCCATACCTTTGGCGTCATGTTGTGTGTGATGCAGAACTGCAGGTGGTTGATGATGCTCTCCATGGTGTGGTACGACTGCTGCCTCGTGGCCCGGAGGTACTTCTGCATGGCGCGGGCCATCGGGGCGAATATGGCCTGAGCTGCCTCCCGCGGGTCCATCACCTCCCGCGGGTGTTTGGGAGACGAGGGAGCCTGGTCGTCCTGGTGCCGCTTTATGTGAGTGAAGGCTTCCTCTACTGCCACCACCAGCCTGCGAGGAAGAATGTGTCCAAACAGGTTAAAAAGGCAACATAATCAACAGAACAACGTGATAGCTTGGTATTTAATTTAATTTTATACTATTTTGCCAACTTTCTATTGTATATATAATGTTATTTGTACAGTACTGTCTTTGATATTGCTATTGACTTTTAATATAAAGTATGAACAATTATCAAAGTATCTGAGCAAAGTATCTATTTACATTTCTTCTTTAATAGTTGTATTTAATTAAAAAGTTCACATTTTAGAAAAGAACAGGTAGGATCTCTCCTTCACTGTGGTTCTCCCCGAGGTTTCTACTTTTTCCCATGGGGTTTTTTGTAGTTTTTCCTCGCCGCGAAGGAGGGTCAAAGGACAGGGGCATTCTGGGACAGTTATCTGAACTGCTTTTACCTGTGGCCCATCGAGGCAACTGTTGTTGTGATTTTGGGCATTATAAAAATAAATTGATTTGATTTGATTTGAACAGAAAACGGAAATACGTATGACCTACTAAACTAATACAAGAATCTAATGCATTTCAAAATGTGCTTATTTGCTTATTTAAGATGTTTATAGAGTTCTAAACTACAGGCGTTACACGTTTTATTAGGTCTGTGCAATTAATTAATCGTAGACACAATTATGATTTCAATTATTACACCATTCAGTTACAAGAATGTTGCAATCGTAAATACAATTGACAATGTTCAGAGCACGCCTTTTGACACTTTTCTAAAACGTCAGAATCATTTTGACAATATAGAAGGAGTTGTTCAAAATAATCATGATTTCAATTAAGTGCCAAATAATCATAATTATCATTTCTGCCATAATCGAGCAGCTCTAGGTTTTATGCAAACGACAGAATATTTTGTTGCTTGAAAAGGACTTCATTGTCTTTTGTTGCACTTTTTTTTTCAATGTTCTCTCCTGTGTCTCTCTCTGGTCGAGTTCCATGTTTTTGTTCTCGGTTTTATACTTAAAACTAACAAAAAAATTAATGAAAAGGACTTTGCGACCGTGCAGCGTGAGGCACTTTGGTCAATTTGTTTTAAATGTGCTATAGAAATACACGTGCACTGAACAGAACATAGAAAGGCATTAAATATCATGTTCTGTGGACGCACATCAGAGAGCCATATCGGGTTTTAAAGGCATCAGAATCAGAATTACTTTTAGTCATGTTCCCCTTTAGTCAGCCAAAGGGGAACAGACATGCTAACGACCAGCAGAAGAAAACAGAAGTTCAAAATAACAAACTAAATATAAAGTATCTCTAGTAACTAGGAGAATAGTGGATAAAATAAAATAGATCTGTTTTATCAACTAAACCCCTGGTATTTACAAACAATTCACATTTTAACTTAATTTATAGATGATCCCTCACAACCTATTAACATATTTACATGATCATGAAAAGTGTACATGATATTGCACAGTACAAGTGACATTTCTGCTGGTTTTAGGAGTAGAATCTGGCAACCTAAATGTTTGGAGCAGCTGATCTTATTTTAAATTGTAGAAGAATTCCAATTAAATATTTTGGCGACTCTACTTCACACAAAAAGTTAGTAATACTGTATTTTGACATAATATGACAAAGTGACAGGGAGGCTTGACAAATACATTTACGCATCGACTACATTCATTCATTGTTCAATTGTAAGAGCGGTTTTGAAGCATATTTTGAGTATTTTACCTGGCCTTGCGTTTGCGGACTCTTCGCTCCATCTCGGCCTCTTCGTAGTAATACTCGTTGTGGGAATTGTCTCGTCTTCGTGCGGCCGCTGCGATCATGGCCCGGGACTGTCCTGTGGAGTTACCCGTCGTGTTTTCTGAAAATATAAAACGATACAAATATTAAGAACGTGGGTGGACGATCCTCAGTGTAAAGTTGTAATTAGGATATCTTTATAATTGCTTGATGTCAACAACGGTTATTTGGTTAAGCCCTGGATTTAAGGCAAGATGAAGATAAATAGCCAAAATAAAATGTACTCATGAGTATTCTTTTTAGTATTTGTATAACTTTTTTTGCTTATGTGACAACTACTCAAAAATCTAAGTTTATATGACATGTTAAACTGCTCATTTCACAAAATACACAAGTTTTCTCTGGTTTGGCAATGTTTGTAGTTTATAGTTTTACTTCCTTGCTGGATGTACGCAGTATATACGCTGTTATGCTGTTACCTAGCAACCAAACAGTGAAGTAAAAGGATCAAATCTTTTCTAAATTACTCAGTAGTTACAATTTGATAAATAAATGTGCCTGACAACGCCAAAATATGTTTGTTGTGCATAAATGTTGTGCTGTTTTGGATGGAGTTGTGTGTACTCTAGAACTTCAGCTTTACTACTTAAATTTTTAAACTTTTCTACACAAATTGCCACTCGACTGGTATAAAACATAAATGTTCCAGGACTGAGACAGACCTCTACTCTGACAATCTTGGCATAAACAGTTTAGCTGTGTAAATGATTGTTTTTGATGTTTTTATCCTTTAAAAGGTCATTTTTGAACAATTATTTAAGTTTTTATTTGTTTGTTGGATAAGTTGAATGCATCTTTTCTTGTTCTATAAAGCACTTTGATTGACTTTGTCTGTGTACACATTGTGCTCTACAAAAATACTTGCCAAAATATTTACGATGAGTTCTATCCCACCAAATGAAGTAGTAATAATAATCTAACTAAACTAAAATCTTATAATTCACTAGTGAACATGATTATATTTTAGATTTTACCAAACATGTTGCCTATTTGTCCCCAGTTTGACAGTTTTTGTAAAGTTTATAATTATACTTCCTGGTTAAACATGAGCAACCATATACAAAGGCCACATAAATTACACAATAGTTATGATATGACAATAAATAACATCTTTATTTCGTTGGATGATCATTTAAACTGTCAGAAAAATGTGTAATTTGCTATACATTATCTAAAAATTATATTTGAGCATCACAGAAAGTATACAGTATGCAATATATCTGTAGATAAAATGAAAAACTATTGTGAGGTCAATGATTTTATTGGTATTTGTCCAATAAAAGCTAAAAATCTTCATCAAACATACCAAGCGTCTGTCATAATGTCCTATTAAATAAACAAAGAATGTGAAATTTCAACAGTAAATGTGTTTAAAGCAGGCTCTGATGTCACTCAAGTGGTTTTTATTTGACAAAGTCACCTTGAATTGACATATTTTGTGATATTCTGAGGTTAATCCCTGTTTCTTCATTGAAATCATTATATGTTCCAGACCACTTTTTCCTCTGTTCGGACTTTAAAATGTTTTTGTTCACACATGTTTAAAGGGCCTTATACCTTCTCCGAGGCTGTAGATCTTGAAGGCGGAGGTCTTTTTGGAGAGGATGGACTTGGGCAGGTTTAGAATGGCAGGATTGTGAACAGGAAAGTCGCTGTAGTAATGGTCCAACACCCAGGCGGCTGCTCTCTGAATGCTGCAGGCCACAGACACAGAGCACAGGGTTAAGACTTATCTGTACATCCACACAAACGCTGACAAATGCAAAGGATGTGGTGACTAATGACTAAAAGCAAGAACCTCAACTGCAACCAGCAATGTGGTCCAGAGTAATGCAGTGAGTGTTTTACAGTTGGAAGTGACTTGAAAACTTGACTTGAAAACATCTGACTAAAATCGCTACTAGGGCTGCAACTAACGATCATTTTGCTAATCGGTTAGTCTAGCGATTCTTATTTTGATTCATTAATAAGTTGTTTTAGAACCCAAAAGTCTCGTGATTTACTTAATTTGACTCTGATGAGGCTGAAGTGTAAACATTTACGGACAGTGTGTTTTCATCCAATTCAATAAATTCACACATGTTCATTTTCAATCAATATTAGTCATTAAACTTATTTTTTCTGCGCATAACATATTTTCGAACCTATGCATAGACCAGTGATTGATTATTATTATTAGTTGTTTTATTTCAAACCTGCATGCAGTTTACAACACTATTCGATAAATTAGTTGATGATTCTTTCAATAATCAATTAGTTGTGATAAACTGATGCAGCCCTAATTGCTTCACAAAGTGTAAATAAAAGAGGCGACCCCGCTCACAGAAAAAGAAAGTATATTTTACAAGGTATTTTTAGCAATAAAAACTTGAGCTGCAACAATTCATGAACTAATCATGACTAGTTGATTATAACAAATGATTGTAGTTGTATTTTGATCATCACGATTGTTATCTGGACCATACAGACTGTCCAAATTAAACACTTTATTTGTAAATAATACCACTGAACCACTTGATAATAACTTCACTTATTGTGTGCCACAAGAAAGTATGTACAAAAACTTAATTCATAATGAACAAACAGTTTACTAAGAATGATTTAAGCTTATTAACTACTTAATTAATACCCTAACCCTAATTCCTAACCCATTAATTAAGTAGTTACTAAGCCTGGATCATTCTTTATAAACTATCTGTGCACAATGGATCTTTGCTCATGTTTTGTTAGGGCACTAAAAAATGTAGGTATTACAATATAAAGTGTTTCCAAATATTCTCTATCTAAAAGCCTTCGGTCATTATATATTTCACTCGTTATTTGGTTAAAACTGTTTTTAAAAATCTGAATGTACAACAGAATTTATCATTTACACTGCAAAAAAAATTAAAATGACTTGATTTCAGGATATTAATCTATTATACTATATATATCTATTTAATTTCAGATGTTTTTCTGTTTACATTTGTTGTTTACATTTTCTGCTGTGTTGAAAAAAATCAGTGCTGACAAGTCAACTTCTAAAATAATTGTTAGTTGCAGACAGCCCTGTAATTTAATAAATGCACAATAAATAGGTTTAATTTCACACTGTGGAACATTACAGGCAAAACATTCTCCACAGAGATCTTCGTCAGAAAAGTTAAGTACATTTTGCACTTTTAATATCTGTATTGACTTTTTTTTTTATAATTTACCGACCTGAGATGTCCCACGTTGTAGAAGCGACTGACTCCGTCCGTGGACCGCACCACCTTCAGACAGAAAGCGGGCCGTAGGTGGCGCACTTCCAGCAACACCAGCGCCAGGTACTGGATGAACAGCAGCGCATCCACCAGCGACGCGGCGTATCCCACAATGCCCCTGTAGTCCGTCTCCCTGGGCTCCAACACGCGCACGCCGTAGAACAACCAGTAGGAGGCGACGAAGAGGAACACCAACGCCAGCAGCAGGCATCGGTAGACGAAAAAACGCGGGAAAGAGGCACGGGGCGGTCTCAGAAACAAGGCCCAAGTGGAGATGAGGAGGATGAGGAGTTTAAAGGCCAAAGAAATGTACAGCCCCTCGCAAGGAGTGCCGCACGGGTCCAGCGAGTCCCGCCACAAGAGCTGGGGCAGAGCCAGGAAAGCAAGGGGCGTCACGAAGGCGAAGAGGCCCAAAATGGCCCCCAGTGTGAGGCCGAGGTAGCGCCGGCAGTGCAGAGGCGTCGAGTCCTCCAGGTCCTTTGTGATCCGGGTCAAATCCTCCTGAGAAACGCTGTCCACAGACGTGCCCGTGACGACTGTGGTGGTCTCGCCCCAGTTATCGTCCTGAGAAGAAGGAAAGGACACATCAGATAACACTAAACTACAATTTTATTTATTAATTATGATGATTTTCAAATAGTCTTTCATAGTAGCACCTATAAAAATAAGCTTTGTGCTTCCAGGACTAGACTGGAAAAACCTAAATCTGTACCGAAATTGGCCTTTGAGTAAAAGTGAGGACTCAAATAGGAGTAAAGCGGGTCTACTTTTCTTCTCCAGGCACTCCGGTTTCCCCCATCAACCTAAAACATGCACAACAGGCAGTCCTCCAGCTAAGGTCGTGACCAAGCCTGGCTCAAGATCTGGGGATGGTTGCCTCCACTGGAATTGAAGGATGGGTCAAATACAGAGAAATTATTTCCTTCACGAGGGATTAATAAAGTTTTTGATAACACTTTATAATAGCTACACTTATTCCTGCCTTAGTAAAGCATTCATAGTGAACAAATAATTTATTAAGAATGATTCAGGCTAATTAACTAATACTCCAAAATAAATTCCTGGCCTTAACGCTAACCTTAATTAAGTAGTAATTAATCCTGAATCAGGCTTAATAAATTATTTATTCAGTATGAAATAAGTCTTTGTTCAGGCTTTGTTAAGGCAAAATAAGGTGTAATTGTTATAAAGTGGTGCCAAGTATTCCTTAACCCTGACCGTGGCATTCATTTGAAGAGGTGCCAGACGAGGGCATGGATGTGGGGCAAAATGCTAATAGTAAGCTACAATTACACAATACAAGACTAGTAGTAGTCTTGAAGTTATAATTTCAATTTAATGTTTTTATTTTATGTTATGTTATATTATTCAAATATTGCATGCTAGACTCATCACTTGTATTCAAAGCTCAAAATTCAGATAACTTCTGATGACTATTCAAATTGATGTGACTGAGCCCTGGGCCCTGACTGAGTTTCTTCCGACAGGTTGTTTTACTCAAGCGTACCCTCTCGTCTCCTCGTGTGGACTCGGCGTCCAGCAGAGGTTCTCCCGGAGGCTGCAGGCTCGACTTGTCTCGACTGCTTCCATCACGACTCTTGGAGCTCCGATGTCTGTCCCTCCGCTCTCTGCAAAAACAAAACATTACTCTGTTTATTCTCTAAAGAAAAAGGGTTAAGTAAGGTTTTCTAACACAAAAATATACTGTACCCTCCTGTGTATCAGGGTTTATGCAGGGTTGAGCAAGTCAAAAGTAAAGCTTTTTAATGCTGCATTTCAAGATTTTTAATGTCACAATCAACGTCAAAATAAGACCTTAATGCTTTTATCATGTCAAGACTACTGGTTTGTAACTGTTCCATTGGGCAGCAGAATGACCAGAACATAATAAACTATTTTATAATATTCAAAACACTAATTTGCATGAAAGTTAAACCATGGAAATGGTTTACTTTTTAGATTTGATCAAAGCTATTAACATCTAGATTCAACAAATCTAGTACATCTGGGAATAAAAATAAATGTATTTTATATATTTATTGTTCTGACGGCTAAGACTTTTTCAAAATGTTTTTTAGATTTAATGCTTGTGGGGATTTAATTTAATTTAATGCTTTTAAATGCATTTTGGGCCCTTATTTTGCCTTATTTAATTACTTTTAATACTACTTAATGCAATGCGGACACCCTGGTGTATTGTTTCTTTTCAGTGCTTTACTTTAGTATATGCATTAACATTTTAGATAAATCTTTCAAATGTCAAATGTTGAATTCGGCAGTATGTTTTTTTGATCTCTTGGTGATGTTATAATGTTTCCACGTCAGACCCTTGCCTTGAAAACTAACCAACCTATCAGCAACAATTTTAGCCCCCTTTTAAACCCTCAGTGCACTGTCCTTGCGCCGTCTGCTGGCAACAGAAGCTTTTCACACTTTAACACACGAAGTCTTAAACATTTCTAAATCATCGTCCGTCTCACCTGTGTTTCCTGGAGCTGCGTGAATGGGACGACTTGTAGGAGTAGCCCGAGTAGGTGGACTCGTTGTCCATGTCTGAGGCTGTCGGAGGGCGGGGTTTTCGGGCCCCTGCTGCCCCGGAGCCCTTGTCCCAGGCCCCCACCAGCTGAGGCTTACACTGAGTGAGGCTCTTGGTCGACAGGGCCAGGGGCAGCCGCAGCAAGTCCACTTTGTTCCTGAGGGAATCTATCTTGGAGGCCTACGGAACATAAGAGGCCAGTTAGGTGGGCTTTAAACGTCAAAACAATCTACTTTTTAAATTAGAAATTAGAAGTATAAGTATATATTTAGGGTTTATCTTTTAAAAAAAAGCACTAAAATGACATTGATTTGGTCAAATTAATTCAATACATTTCATTTTTAGTTTCGTAGTTTTGTTTTTATTTGTTAAGTAAAAACCCACTGAAATGGAAACCTTTTTTTCAATGGTAACAAAATTTCAAATGTCAAAAGTTTACATTTTAAACACAACCAGGAGAACTGACAAAAATACAGATTTGAACTGACAAACTAATAAAAGAATCACATGTTTAAGAACATTTTTATCACTTGTAGTTCCTTTACACTTTTTTGTTGCTTTATAACAATGTTTTTGCTGTTTTAAATCGCATTTTATTGCTTTAAGTTGCACTTTTAGTCAAGTTTATGCCGCTTATAGTCACATTTTTGTTGATTGTTTCAGACATGCTTTAACAAATCTGAGTCAAAACTAACCTTGAGACACCAAAAAGGGACAGACATAACTATTTATGGGTTCACACAACTTCCTTATGTGACATTCGAGGAGTTTTTCTCCCTCGAAAGATGTGATATTTTTGTTTTGAACCACTTTTCATCACTCAAATTGTAATGAACAGGGGTAATATTTGTTGATTTGATTTGATTAAACATTTCTTTATGATCAACACGGTGACACTGGCTCCTGCCCCCGTCTGGGAAAGTGACCTCATTGCATTCTACAATCTGAAAACAACCCTTGCACAAAAAAATACAGTTTCAAAAGAGTGAAGGACACGAGTTGGCATGAAGAAATGTCTTTCAGGATTATTTGTCATAACGGGAACAAAACAGCATCTCAGGAGGAAGCGAACCAAGACGGCGACAAGAAAAGGGAAGCATTGTAGGAACGCTGGCTCCGTGAACTGTATGAAAGCGCCAGTGAGGGGGCTTTGACCTGCTGGGCCCGTTCTGACGCTTTGAAGGAGCTTTTTAATGGAAAAACTGGAGTGATTTATCTCAGGAAGACCTCGGCCAATAAAGAGCAATTATGTCAGCTTTTATTCTGAAGCACAAGACCCTGGTGTGAGCAGAAAAGTACTAAATGTCCTTGTGAAATGTTGAAATCTAAAGAAAAATATAAAGAAAAGTGCAATTAACCTGAAATAATATAAAGTAACTGAGCTCATTCTGGTCTTAGACATAGACTTATTGATTGTCATTGGTCTATTATGATTTTTTTTTCTATTCAGATGTCATTACAATTAGATTTGCTCTTTGTTATTAAGATTAATTTGTGCACAATTACAATCACGATTATTTGGCTCATTATTGAAATTGTTATGATTTCAAACAATGATTCCATTTTATCACAATTAACCAGCACAGAAAGTACAGACCTGTGTATCTTATATCTCTCGTTTAAAAGCCAGTGATGATTAGAAGAGTTTTTGAGGGTCAGAGCGAGCGCATATATCATTCTGAATCTATTGTATTTTTGATTGCAACCTTTTTGTATTTGATTGTATTGTAATAATTGAAATCACAAGTATAAATCTGATTAATTGCACAGCCCCACCTTTTATCATTGACTTATATCTCATGATCAGGACATCATTTGAATCAAACTTTTTGTTTAAATGCTGTACAAAATATCGAACTATATCACAAGCAACTCCTTGCCAATACACAAGTCTATGCAGGGAGTCTTATAGTGATATTTTAAAATCATTTTAAATAATACACTTGAATACCTGTTGAATACTGCATTAAGAGTGAATCTGTTGGGCTGGAAAAGTTATTAATTCATAAATCAATTGAGTTCTGATTAGTAAATCACTGTGGACAAGAGTCTCTAATGCATTCTAATATTCAACAATATTAGGAAACCATCAATTTATTCAATTTTAACACTTAGTTTTAAGATATGTGTAATGAATATATATTGTGGCCCTTGTATTGGAATATGCATCACAAGGTTTTAGCAATACCCAGCCCTACTGCAGACACATACATTTTAAAATGAAATAAGGCTCATTTTTTATTTTATTTAATTAATAATCTGGTCCAACAATGGAAAGAGAAGCTTGTTGTAGCTAGTGTTGTCACAGTAGTACAATAACAAACTTGATTTTGATAGTAAGGAATAGACTCAATTCTCGATACTGTTTTTGAATCCAAAGTGATAATGAAAATGCCTTTATTTAGACAATAGAATGATATTTAATACAAAATAATCATAGTTTTTATGTTAGTTTTGATAAAGCTCAAGATCTTTTGAAAAACAGTTCAAGAAAGATAAAATGTTGGCCTTTGTATGTGATTTTAATAGGATTGATACTTGCTCAAATCACTATCTATAGCTCTTTTAGAACTGATTTTTGATACTTTTGACACCCCTATTGTAGCTGCTCCAATTTATTAACAAATAAATGAAATATACAATTACTAGTATAGTTGCTGAATGTGGATATAATGATAAAACCAGAGCTATGCAGTAACTTATATTTGTAGTATTTATCTCCATACCAGGCCTGCATTCCCCAACTGTCCCCTGTCGTCTCCGGGGAAACGGGCTTTGCAGCTACAATGGTGATGAATGAGCGGCTCGGGGTGAGAAAAAATACAGGGGAGGGGGTCGTTTCCATGGGCAACGGCAGAATCACCCCCACCCCCATCTCCAAACCCCCCTCCCTCCCCCTCAAGTCTCCCAAGAAGTGCTTCGAACCCTGCAGAGTGGTTCACGGTAGGTACTTTCCACATAATGGCCTCTAATTTAATAAACGTTGTCCGCGTGCTTCCCATTTTCCTCTGTGTCTTTTCCACCGTGGACACTTTCACTGATGGGCTTCATGTGATTCACCACTTGTCGTTAGGTGCAGCTAGCAAAGAGAAAATATACACCTCGTTTTGATTTTATACAATGAGTTTGAGCAATTTATTGACCGTTTTAGCAAAGGTCAACAATGGGTCAATGGTCAAAAAGTTCATTTAGGTGTCATTTGGAAATAAAAGCAGAAGAAGCAGACTGTTTTTCATATAGTTTGTGGTTTTTCCAATGTGAAGAATGGGGAAAAACAGCAATATTTATGTCTGGACACAATTGTTACCATTGCCAGATAAGACCAGTGCCTTGGTAGACAGCATGTAATTACACTTTTCACCACAGTAAGTCATTATAGCTCTCTTTACCAGACTGAGTCTAAAAACATTAGTGTTTTGTTTAGTAATGATGTGAGTAATACAGCAGGTTTCAGTGAGGTGTGAATGCCTTATAAAATCTGTTTTAGTAAAATGGGCCAATTATAAATCGTGTTCAAAATAGGAGCCCTTGTTCTGGTTAAAAATAGGACTTGAACTGACCCAAAGCCCTACATTCTCAAGAGGGATTAAAAATATCTGGAAACTATTTTATCACAAGCTTTATCTGCGCCGCCTCATAACAGCCAGGTCTCAATCAAAACAATCTGCACCACAAAGTCGTGGATCTGTCCCTGTCTGACGCTCCCACTGTAATCAATACACATCGACCACTTCAGATCAGACTGTTTTGTAATATGTTATAGATTCACACGCTCATGTGACCCACAGACCACCAGGCCCAGTGTTAAAGCCACAGGGGTCAGTGTGCTGATAATGAGGCTTTAGGAGATGTTAGCATTAGTAGGACTCAGTCTTTCTGAAGCTTCTTGGGAGATTGGCCAACACTCTTTATAGGTTATGTATTTCTTGTTGCCTCATACAAACCAACAGCCGGGGGCCTGAATGTTGTACTGTAGCTTATGCCACCCTACAGCCAGAGAAGCTGTTGTAAATATCTACAAACGCCTAATGCTGTTTGGTGCCTGTTCAAACAGATGTGGATTGTAGTTTGTGTGTGGCCCGCGGTGGGGGCGGGGGCCCCGGGGGCCTCCAGGCCTGAGGGTGGCAGTGGGCCAGCGAGGCGTGGCCGCTTCACTGTGCCTGGATGTGGGCCCTTTTTACGATGCACAAACAAATCTCTGGTTTTATGTGCACCTTGTAACTTCGTGCCTGGAAAGCACTTGTATCTAAACACTTGTTTGTAGAAACAGCAGCGCTCAGAGCCGCACACAAAGACAGGCGTGGTGCAAACAAACTGTTGACCATGGACAACTAAACTGACATGTGAGTGTGACCTCAGAGAAACGAGCAGACGCACAGCCACGGAACGCTCCGTTTGGCACCGTGCGTAAAAGCGCAACATTTACATTCAGTGGGACTTTGGCTCAACTCTGTCCATGGCACAGAGAAAGCAATCCTGAGATCACACCGCTGTGAAATGATCGCTAATCGATAATGCTGTGTCAGCCCCGTGAATCTGTGAAGAAACATTCTCACGGAAACAAAGGCACAACCCGAAACACGTACGTAAAGGAAAGAGTAACTACATTTCATAACAGCGCCAAAGTGTGGATAAGAAACAAAGCCTGTTGCAGACGCGTCTTACCTTTCTCCCCCAATGGAAAGCGCAACACAAAGAGCGAGAACAATTCGTTTTCCGACCGCCGCCTCCGAGCTCAGATCACTTTCACACTTTCTCTGCGGCTCCACGCGTTTCCACCGCTCGCTCTCAGCGCGTCCTTCTCTTCCTTGTTTTCAGCTGAGTTTTTACAAAGATCCAGAGTCACACAAAGGACACACGCCTGATCCACGTCTGTTGCGCCTGAGTGAGCCGCGGTGTCCCGCTGAGGGTCGCTCTGAACCGGCTCCTGACCACACGGAAGAGAGGCGCGCGGCTTCCGGTCCTTTCAACATAAACATCTCACCAAGAGAGGTTAAACATAACTTTGTCTTTATGAATATACCTTTTTTTCACTAAATTTCGCCATTTCAAAAACATGTGCAAGTAAATGCCACTGTATTTAAGTTAAAAGAAGCCAAATGTGACTGATCGCATAGGCCTATTTTCTTATTAAATGTTTTCTTTACGCTAATTTATTCACTTTTTTTTTACACTATGCATAAGCTGGGTACGTTTACTTAAATTAGGTTTGGTTCCGAAAACTAAAAGGCAATTAATTTGTCCTATCAGAAAAAGGGAGCGTGTTTTCAAACAGACTGCAGTGCCACTTTAAACCAGTAGGGGCAAATAATGTAAATAACAAACAACGATCGACATAAAACTACAACCAAGATACATATATTTTTATCCAGTTTTTAATCTCACAAAACACATGAATTGTTGACATGAATTCTTTTCCTTCTGTGCAGCCAACAATCTCACCATTTTTAAAAACATATTGAGAAGAAAATAATTTATACATCCTTTTTTTAATCATATCTACAAAAATAAAATCAAATACAAGGACTAAGGCTTTACAGAAAACAAATAACATAAAAAACGAGTGGGTCTGATCTCTCTATATTACACGAGTGAACAATATTATTTAAAAAGACACATTTAACAGTGAGATGTGTGAGGGCATACAGTAGTTTGCACCGTGCAGGGAAGATTCATTTTGTGCAACATGTTATATTTTCTTATAAAAGGAAACAGCGCGTGTTTAGCCTGCTCAGGCCACAGCGCTGATGACAGTTAGTACAAAAGATATGGAAAAATGGCAGATACAAACGTGAGAATGTAGAGGTAGGAACTGGAAATGCAAAAGTTTGAGAATGAGGAAAGATGGGAAGTGAATGAATGCAAAAATAGTTATCTAATTTAGTCTAAGGTGCACTTTTTTTAAGCTTTTCTGGTGCTTGTCTTCTTGGAGATGATACGTCTTTGCCTGGAATGTTCCCCCGTACAGCATTAAACGCATCTATACGCCACGTTACAAGTCAGATCTGGGGAAAGGCGAGCCCACATGAATTCTTTCTTTAATTCTTTCTGTAATAATAAAACAAACAAAACATGCAACAACAAAAAAACAAACAAACACAAGTTTAATGCCATACTGTGGGACTTTCCGGGCAAAGCAGTAACATCACCATGGAAACAAGCAAGTGACGGACTCTTCACCAGAAAAGTTACACCTTCGAAATTGTCTTACATTAATTTAGTACATTAAAGGAGCACTATGCAACTTATATGGCCTTTTATTGTCTCCATGGAGACGTTTTCGCTGTGCATGGAATGTTCCACAGTGTGGCATTAAACATATCAAACATTTATTTAACTCTTGGTGTGTTTATTGTTCAAAAATAGCTGTAACTTAGCACTGTAGTGTCATCTCCTGTGTGGAACATTCTAGGCGAAGCAATAACATCTCCACGGTAACGTACCCTCCACCAGAAAAGTTACACAATGCACCTTTACCATTGTTCTGTACTATATACGGGTTTGGATTAACTTACTAATTAGACCTAGTTTATTGAACTTGATGTATGCATTTCTTATTGTTTTAGTGATTTCAAGAGAGAAAACAGCACATTTTCAATAAGTTAGTTTTTCAAGTCAAATAATTTAGGTCTGACGAGTAATCAAATTGTTAACTAGTCGAAACAAATCAAGATACAATTTAGGAGTTAAAATAAGAGATCTTCTTTTTAGCTATGTGGAAGTATTTGGATATTACTTATGATAAAAGGCAATTGTTTTGAGCTCTGGTCGGTTCTGAGACGTTTAGATATTAAGCAACAAAAGAAAGAAAACAAAACAAAACAAAAATCAAATGTTCCCTTCTGACATTTTCACTTTGGTTGAACATTTTGACGTTTTAGCTCATGTAACAAAGGCGGCACTAGTGTTCAACTTCAAAACGTTTTTTCCTTCTCCTTTGCCAAATAGTGAAAATCTTCCACCAAAAGTGAAATAGTGACTGTAGTGGCATCGGCGAATAGTGTTTACGACGTACATAGCATCACTTTTGGTTTAGTCTTGTCAGTTTTAGTTAAAGCATTAGTATTTGAAACCAGTTCAAATATAATTTCAGTGTGATTCTGTCCAGCAAACACACAGCTTCTGTTCAATGTCCACAAATGCATCAGAATGGAAAATAGCCCTGTTCTTTATTGGAAGAAGATAGGAATTGTGTGCTGTTTGACGTTTTTCCTCCCATGTAAATGTGTATCCCAAAAGAAAAATAAGGAGGATTAACATTTACAAGGTCAATAAGACAATAATAGAGGTTTTTCTTTTTTGTGCCGACTAAATATAGAATTGTATGCACCTGAAAGTTGTGTTTTTTGCTGAACTTTGTGATCATTTAAAGCCCCAGCGTGACATTAATGCTTTTATTTAAGCCTGTTTTTTGTTGAAATGTTACGTGGTAAAGTTGTAACTCAGAATTACCAAATTAAGTTACATTTTAAGGACTTAAGCCGTGCCAATTTGACATGTCAATTGTCTAGCCTTCTTGTACAATACATTTCCATTGAGCAAAAAGTTAATTATTTGTATTAAACCATGCAATCCAAGCACTACGGTTAAGATAATTTTTTGTTTTGTGAAATTGGACCAGGATTTTCACATTTTTAAACCCAAATGGGAAGAAAATTCAAACAACACACTGCATCACAACAAGTCCTGTTTTTCTGAACGGGCCAATGAACACTACATCAAGCACTAACATTGTGTATAAGTGGTAATTTGCGTTGAAAATAACTAAAAAGGAAAAAAAAAAGTCACTTGGTTTAGAGCACTGATATATGAAAGAGGAAAATATGCTTTTGTTAGTGTCTATATGACCAAAATAAGTAGTATTTTTTGCAGTATCCACAGTGCTAACTCATGTGCATATACTGGACTTTTGTTAAATATATTCAAAAAAGTTCTTGTCATTTGTGCAATTGTCATTTTTTACGGACAAAGCTACTTGGTAATGATCCCTTCTTGGCCCTTTATCAAACTTGGGGCATGTTCACAGTACTAACCATGTTTTTTTTTCTATTTACACACAAATACAGTGGAGCGGCTGAAGGAAGGATGCACAGTTGTTGATCTGCGGAGGCCTTTTTGGCAGCGGGCGAATTCAAGTTTTAAACAGATTCACGTTGTCACAGTCAAAGAGTTTCCCTTCAAATCAAACGCAAAAGTGGCTGTCATTAAGTTTATGTGTCCGCTGAGTTATTGTAAGAAGGGATTTGCGAATAATACCTGCCAGTGTTTCAGTAGTAAACAGCGCAGTAGTGTAGTTAGTGAATGAAGGCCGCCTCCAATTTCTGATCACTTGCCTCCTTGCACTTCTTGATTCTTCGTTTTTTGAACAGGAATAGAGTAACCAAGGAGTCTAAAGCCATGTTTCGACTGGCCCTGATCCCCGAGACCGGTTTGGAAGAGTTATTTTACATATACAAATGTTTTCTTAATAAATAAAACCTAAATCGTACCTGAATTATACTCTTTAATCATACAAGCGATTCACAAACAGACATTGATTGCAGTGAGATGTGGCTAAAGCTAATGTACACAAGAAACTACTTCCGGCTTGTTGTCAGCTTTTTCTGCTTTTTTTTTCACTTCTAAGCGCCTCTGCGCCACATTGTAACTTCTCTTATATTAGGTTTGGATAATATTAGCTGCATTATTTACTGTAAATATAATAATTTTGTTCTTGACGCGAGTTCCGAGCGTTGATGAGAAATGTCGGATGCTAACGTGCGCCAGCTTTGTTTTGCTAGGCATGTTGGTTCAATAAATAGAGTTACCATTAGTGGAAATACGGCGATTTAGCACAAGGTCAAGTCGGTGATGATTATTTTCTGTTTATATCTGCTTTTTGCTGTTTTGTTTTTAACTTAGACTGCATTCTCTCTTGTCCAAGGAGTCAAAAGTGAGCCAGAAACCAAAGTGAACCAGTCGAAACGTGGCTAAAGAGGCCAGCGAACAGAAACGGGGCCAAAATGTCAGTATGAAGCCTTTTTGTACATGTCAAAGACGGTCAATTTGAGGTTGTGTCGCTCCCATAACCACTTGCCTTTCCTCCCAGATTGAAAATAAAACAACAACAACAACGCAATATTTGTTAACAAAAAGCCCAGTGCAAGTAACCTGAATTTTCCAATCACAGTCCTTCGGCCGAGGGTGAACTAGGTTTGCAGTAGTGTCCAACGTGTCCCTGATGTTTGGAAGTTGCACGGTAGATAGAGAAAGAGATGCATTGTGAGTAAAGTGCTGGGGTATTTATGGGTCCCTCGGATAATTCCTTAAATTAATTATTTAAACGTCAGTCTGTTCCATTCATTCAACCAGCTCTTCAAAGCATACATTATCCTTCGCACACTTGGTCCAACGTTTTTGCACTTGGAATAGTCCCATCCAAATATAGTTTTCTCTTCATGACTCGTCTCGTGTTCCTTCATACATTTCTCGTATTGTCTTGTCGCTCTTGAGGCGCGTGCAGAGGTCACAAGTCTACGATCCTAGTGCGTGTCACCCCTCGACGGGTGCATCCGTCTGCTCCAGAGTAACCTCAGAAACCAGTCGACTGGATCTTCTGTTCTGAGCTTCTTTCTTTTCCTGTTCAATCAAAAGAAACGTGATTTAGAAATGCAACTGTGATTGAACCGTAGGAGTTTCAGATGATGGCTTGTACACAAAAAGATTGCTACAAATACTAATTGATACCGAAACTAGTACAAGTATCAATATCAATACTGGGAAAAAAATACATTAAAAATAGACTAAGTTGATCTGTATCAGGACCACAGTAATATTAAATACATTGGGTTTTTTGTGTTAAAATTACACTCTAGAAGAAGGGCCTTTAATAATCAAAATCCATATCGACTGGTATTGAGCTTTTTCTTAGTACCAAATTTCAGTATTGGGATACTACTAGACCTCGAATGGGACAAGAGTTAAGTTTTATAGAATATCTGCATAAAAATACAATAGTGTGGCCACTTTTTTGTATAAAATAACTTTAAAAATCCTTAATTACTGAATGTAGGAATAATTCAGATAGAAGGATTATATTTACAACTTTACACAATCACACAATAGTTAGTTTTAATTTGTCAACTAAACGACTAAAACAAGACTAAAATGACATCAATTTGTATTAACTCTATTATTAAAAGTAGATATTTTTTGTCAACTAACAGGTCTAGTATTTCCGGTGAATTAAAAAAAAAAAAAAAACCTAAAAGAAAGGAGCAATTGGAGATCCACTTTTCAATCCCAGAGCCCCAAACCAGACCAAAGTCAAAGTCAAATTTTAAAGAGAGCCTCTGTATGAAGCAATGCATTACAAATGAAACAAACAAACAAACAAAAAATAGTTATAATAATAATAATAGTTTATAATATAATAAATAAAATGAAAAGTATGCAGTTGACTAAAACTAAAACTTTTCAACTTTCTTGCCTAAAACTAAAAATAATTTCAGTCAAAAACTAAACACTGCTCTGATTATTCTGTGCAGCCCGATGTGGTGGAGTTTATGCTTCAGTTTGGAACTGTCTATTTGCACTACCACATTTGCATCTGCCAACTGTACATTCTGTATATAGTCTTAGTCTTTTTTATTCTTAATTTTATGCATGCCTTTTTTATATATTTTATTATATCTGATTCATTGTTTTATGTTGCACCTTACACCGAAGCAAGTTCCTATGTTTGTGAATTTTTGATCACTAACAATGGCAATAAACCGTTTCTGATTCTGATTCTGACACAGACCGTCTGCTGATCCGAGGGAAGGCGTCCTGGACACAGAGGCCGAGGAGCAGTCGTCTGAGTCCTGGCTTGCCGTGGAGGCCCTGAGGTTCTGCAGCAGCTTCTGGTGTGCCTCCTCGATCTCCTGCACAGGACACAAACAGGGACGCCGTCACAACCGTGCAAGTGTGTCATGGTCTAGCAAAGTCCTTTGTTAAAGGTGCACTATGTAACTTCTTTTTTGGAAGTCCTTGCTTGTCTCTATAGATATGTTATTGTTTTGACAACCTGTTCAAAGTAAGAATGCACGCTTTTCAAGGTATTTTTGAGCAATAAAGACCAGGGTTGAACAATATATCACAAAAGTATCGATGTTGCTGATGCAATAATCGATATCGCAGCGTGGGGGTGAGTGATGTTGTTTTTATGTCTCAATAACGATGACCCAACAATATTAGGCCAATTCAACAGTGTGTTTCAATTAAATTAGAATGTCTTAAAAGGTTTAATCGTCAGAAAAAAATGTGAAATGTCTGTAAACTGAATCCCAAGGGTGCAGATAGATTTCAACTGTTACTCTTATTTGAAAGTTTATATGGTTACTGTTTTATGTTTAATCAGCTCTTTTTGTATTAAATGTTAAATAAACTATAAACTCAATATTAAAAATGTTCATATCATCGAAACAATACTGACAATATTATCTTCAATTCAGTATATTACCCATCCCTGTTGCAACAAATTTAATATAATAACACCAAGATCCTCCATCTGAATGAAATGTATTGTTTTTTTAATTAATAATTTTCCTTATTCAGGTTTAATTAGCCTTGATTTAGTCTCGGTTTTGTCTCTGTTAAGTTTAAGTTTAGACTGAGTGACTTTGACTAATACATTAAGGCACGAACATTATCGTGTTAAAAAGTATATTAAAAAATCACAATAATATACTTATGCAAATCTATACAGCCATTTTGCAAACAGGATTTTACATGTGAATGAAACAAACTGTATCCCTGGTATGTTTTTGATGTATAAACATTGTATTATGGTTAAAAACTCAAAAAGTTGACCAAGTCCAATAAAAGGAGTTATAAGTCTAGCCTGGAAGCAAAGTAGTTGCAACAAAACAACCAAATCTTGACAACAATCTCAGTTTTAACAAATAAATAAAAAATGACTCTTAATTGTTTCACTGTAAAAAATGTATCTATGGTTACAAAGTCACCAAGCCTTATTTATTAACAATTAATATTTCCCGCAAAAAACTTTCATGTAAATATTTTCATCTCATACAAATTGTGAAGCATAAATGTCATTTACAAACAGTACAGTTACTTTTAAACAGTTCATCATGATATAAGTGAAATTCAGTGATCCAGTGTATTGTCAAGGTTAATTTTAAACGCTGAATGATAATTTTAGATTATAGTCGCCTCGATGTATGGGAAACACAGCAACTTATTTCCTTTATTTTACAGTGGTGGTGGAGGTTTTTGGTTTTCTGTACAGTAACTCACCCGCAAATGTCGCAGTTTACTCATCAGCCCCTCGATCGTGTGGAAAATCTCATCTACATTTTTGATCACGTGAGTCTGCGGCGCCGCCTCCGATTGGCCCGTGCCGTTTTCCTGCTCCGGCGGCGTGGCTTCTGATTGGTTGCCCTCTGGGTCGCAGGCTGGTGCTTCTTCCCGGCTCGTCTGTGCGGTCGATGACATCACTTCCTGGAGGTGCGAGGGGAAGTTTGTGGCGACAGGTGTGGCGGGGTCGGCGAGGTCGTCTGTGGCACTCTCACCGTGATCCGACGGCATCACCAAATAGAAGACGTTCCCTAAAGCAAAGCACAGCATTAGAACGTTATAAACAGTGATCTGTGCTCAGTAGAATTATGAATTATCACATTTAAGATCCAGTGTTTATAAAAGTCATACTATATTCTTGAATATTTTAGTACAAGTACAAGTTTATAATTTAAAAAGCACTGAAACTATCTTTTCTCTGTAACTGAATCAATGCAAGTGTGAAACCCTCCACCAGGGAAGCTATATAGTGCACTTTTAAGATGAAAAAATACAAGATTTAAACAGAATACAACTGCTATTAATAAGGACACCAAACAAATAAAAGCCTATGGCGCTATAGTCATTATTAGGGCCATGCTATAGTAAAAATGTTTTTTCTTTTCATTAAAATGCTATAAAAATGTTGCCTGACCAGCGAAATTAACACGCTTTGACAATACTCTACAAAGATGTTTTGGTCTGGAACCCGACCAGATCACTGATTAATCAGAGGAAGGCATGGCCCGTTTGTAAACCAGGGGTACCCAGACTCAGACTACTCAGACTTCCTGCTACATTGGCCCAAATGATAAAAGTAGTACTTTTTACTTTAAAATTGGAGGAATTCTGCAATCATTACCTAAATAACAAAGATTTTCATGTGGTAAGGACCTGAAATGTATGTTCTTAGCTTTATTAAACGTGTGGTGGCTCATCAAAACTACGTCATATTACGTCAACATTTTGAATGATTCACTTCATTGTCATGTCGTCTGCGGCCCTCTGTTCTGTATGAGTTTCAAAATAAAACCCTCCTGAAAAAAATGTGGACACCACCTATCTAAACAAACCAAGGTTACGAGTTAAAAAGGCGAAGACTGAGAAATGAAGTGGATTTCAGCAGAAATCCTTCCAGAAATCCTTAATTTCCTTAAGTGAAGCACTAAACTCTTTGTTCTGAATGATACGAGAATATTTGAGAGGAGATGCATTTCAGAGACACGAGCTACAAATTAGTGACTGTGGTTAGAATAGAATTAACTTTATTGTCCTTGAGACAGAGATGTTTGGACCGTCCCAAGGCCTCATGGTCCAATTCCAGACTCTTCCCATTTGAACAGAATGTAGCAGGGACTGTCTGGTGAGGCAGCTAAAAATGTGACCTCCCTTTGGCTCGTGAGATGGTGCAGGCGTGTGGCGGAGGTCTCACCGTTCGGCTCGGCTGATTGGTCGGAGGAGAGTGTGACATCATCAGTGATGCCATCAGGAACAGAGGAAGAGAAAGAGCCCCCAACCACAGCTAGGCACAGGACAGAGCAGTGACAAAGAGAAGGGCGTTTGAGTGTGTCGATTCATAGAGGCGTGGAAAGCAGTTGTGGTGCAGTTAAGAGCATGCAAAAAGAGAAACAAGTTTAAACCAAACCAATTAGATAAGGGTCAAGTACAGGCAAAGACATGCAGCTAATTACAGCATTTTACATCAATATCGTTTGGCCAAGAATCTAATTAGAATAACAACAATCTGCGTTAATGATGAACCAAAACCTGCCATTTAAAAAGTATAAACCAAAAAAGTGTAAGTTAACTCCCATTATTTGGAGACTTGTATTTAATTATCTTACATCTGGACACAGCCGTTTATAATTTCCCTCAGAGACAGACCGATATACTGGGCCGAAATTTGCACCATTTTGCGAATCAGTTATTGGCCTTAAATCTCCAACAAAACCGATGTGTTCTGCTAACCACCGGATTAAATTAAAGACATTTAGCTTTACTTGAACACTTTAGTCGGCTAAAAATGTCTGCAAAGCTTTTAATCCATGGGTTGATTTGGTTTCGAAACAATCAGTATCGTCTGTACAAATATATGTTGGTCAATCTCTATGTTGCTTTTAACAGTTTTTAATCAAGCCATAATTTCATCCTAAAATGTTAATGTTTCACTGCATTTCCCTCAGTTCCTTTTCCCTTCAGTTCAGTTGCACATTTAAAGCATTTATTGTGAATTGTTTTTATGAATGATTGTGTCTGTAACATCTACGACGGAGTATAAGGGCCAACTGAAAAAAAAAATGCGGACATTACGAGAATAAACTCGTAACATTTCGACATTAAACTCGTAATTGTATGACTTTTCTGGCTTCGACTTTATTCTCATACATTTACGAGATTAAAAGTCGTAATATTACGAGAATAAAGTCGTAATATTACGACTTTTAATCTCTTAATATTACGAGATTAAAAGTCGTAATATTACGACTTTTAATCTCGTAATATTACGAAAAGAAGCTATTTCTTCCAAATCTGTTTGGTTCTTCCGACGAAACAAACCCAAACGTCTGCATTGTCGCTTCAAAGTCCTTAAACTAATGATAATGTGGTGATGCTGTGCTAAAAGACACAGTATTTCTTCGTGTGTAAACCCTAGTTCAAAGTATAACCGCACAAAATGCTCCATATCTCCATAACACAGGTACTGGCTTCATACACATTTTCGACTGTATTCTCGTAATATTACGACTTTTAATCTCGTAATATTACAATTTTTAATCTCGTAATATTACGACTTTTTATCTCGTAATATTACGACTTTATTCTCGTAATATTACAATTTTTATTCTCGTAATATTACGACTTTATTCTCGTAATATTACGACTTTTTTTCTCGTAATATTACGACTTTATTCTCGTAAATGTATGAGAATAAAGTCGAATCCAGAAAAAGTCATACAATTACGAGTTTAATGTCGAAATTTTACGAGTTTATTCTCGTAATGTCCGCATTTTTATTTTTTTCCCCCAAATGGCCCTTATACTCCGTCGTAAACATCAGAGTATAACCTGCAATTGTCTTATAAAACCTTCATGCTTGAATTGTCCTTAAAACATCACTTTTAACCAAAAATCATAATCGATTTGCTCTGTAGTAGCATTTTTCAACATGCCAGCATCCAAATCTGTAATGCCATACCTTTCCTCACGACTCTGGGCTGCTCTGTGTTTTCAGGCAGAGTTTCAGTTTGAGCTTCAGGTTCTTCTTGTTCTTCGTTTGTGCTGAAGTTGAGCACCGTCTCCAGGGAGCCGGGCCGTTGTTTCTCTGTGAATGATCCGTCCGTGGCCGTTTCGTTTGTGGGCGTGTCGTCTGAATCCTGACTCCAGCGGTCGTCCTCCAGATCTCGTAATATGAGCTGCCGCAGTGTTTCAACTGCAACACAAAAGGAGTTTATTTTACAAGAAAGTCATCAGAGGATTCCCACGCAATATACTTTTCTTTACTGAGCTCCTTTGAGAACCAAGCCCAACTGTCTATTGTCTGAGGCGGTATTTACTCCAAACAGTCACCTGCAATTCCCCTTAACTGTTAATCACTCACCAAGTTTTACTCTCATTACTTATTACATTAATACATATACTTGGATATAATTATAACTTAAGAGTTTGTTGATGACTGAACAGTGCAGTAAAAAGTTCAAGTCCAAGTTCCATTTAAGGCCATTTTCAGGCACAAAGCACACCAAAGTTGGAGCCTTATGTTAGAGTGCAGTTTTGATTTTGGGTGCTGCAAAAATTAAGTTAATTGAAATTACTTTAAAATGTTTTCCTTTAAAAAAAAAAAAAAAAAAAAAAAAACTATATTCAAGGTAAAACATAATTAATTTGTAATAAATATAAATTGAATGGGGCTGCCACTAACAATTATTTTGGTAATTGGTAATTTGGTAATTATTTTGGATTAATCAAGCTTTTTTGGATTAGTTGTTTAGATTGCAAAAGGCACTTGAATATGAGGTTTTTTGTTATTGTTATTTGTTGAGATTTGATTGTGATGAACCTAGAGAACAGCTTCATTGTATTTACAACAAATTTGTTTGTGCTTTTCATTAAAAACACACATTTTACACATTACTTGGTTAAATTCTTGTTTTGTCTGAATCTTAAAACCTCTCCTTCTCCCTCAATGTTTAGAATTAAAATGAATCAATCTTTTTCAGCCCTAAAACTGAATCTTTTGAAGCGACAGTTCAGTATTTAGTACCGTCTTGTAAAGCGGCCTCGGCCACGCCCGCCTCCGACCTCTCGCTGCCAAAGAAAGAGTCTCGTTCTGAACTCGTGTCGGCCGTGAGCTCCGCGTTATTGGACGAGTGGTTTCCTCTGGAGTCCTGCCGCTCCATCAGTGAGATTTCTGAACAAAAAAAGACTTTATTTAAATCAAAACTATACTGTTAATATGTTATATTTATTGACAGATATTATCACTTGTATTTACCTTCTGTTGTTGACACTGGAGAAGAATTTCCTACACTTTGAGAGCTAAAAGAACACACAAAAAGTCAGCAAACCCTAAACTTTTAGGTGAACAATATTTCAAGCCGTGTTGTTTCTGTGCACTCACGATAATCGTATTGACCCGTGGTTGATGACGGGTGATGATCCAGCAGCTTGGGATATCGTTTTGTCAAGTAAATCTTTCCACCTAAAAGCAATTTTAAATATCTTTATGTAAAATGTTGTCCTTTCTTAACGCATAAAACAACTGCAATTTAAGCTTACGTGTTTTTCTCAGACGCCGTTCCAGCCACAAGTTCATAAATCTGCCTCTCTGTCGCGCTAATGACATACAGCGCTTTGTTGTCTGCAATGAAATGAACACAGTTGTAAATTATATTATGATTAAAACTGCCGGTTGTTGTGGGTAACGCTCAGGGATAATGTACATAAATAATACTGTATCTACTTGCAATTGGAAATGAAAAAGTTTGTTGTAGCACATTGCAAACTGCAAAACTACAAATATTTTTACTTAAAACAAATATGGCTATTACAACTACTGCTAATATGGGTGGAAATTAAGAGAAAGGGTCCTAAAGTTGAAGTTATGCTATATTTTTTTTATTCATGGAGATTTTATTTTGCATTGCCTGGATTATTCCACAGTATGGCATTACACTTATATAGCTTTTGTTCAGTGTTTTTATTGCTAAAAATACATTGAATAACATTATTATTTTGAGCAAATTCACCTGCTTGTCTCCACTAATGGTTATTTTAGTAGTCTAGATTATTTTCTTTGATTAGTCGACTAGTCAAACGATCATTTCTACTGTACATTGAGACTTTTTAAATGTATTATCAACTAAATAAAGGTTGAAATATGGGTACTGAAGACTTCTACATAAAGAATATTTACAAATATAATGTCTTTTTGATTAAAATAAGAAATAGTTAAGTCTTTTGTGATTTTGATTTAATAATGTTGCTATTCTTGTTATAAAATGCTTCTTTGTATGGGTTTTAGAGTGTATAGTCCAGATAACGATGATCAAAATAAGATGACAACTATATACTAGCAGCCCTAATTGAAATAAGTTTAATGTCATACTGTGGAACATTCTAGTCAAACAATTACATCTCCATGAAGAAGCCTCCTCCAGAGAAGTTACATAGTGCACTTTAAACTTGAACAAAATCCTAGAACAGACTGAACATTATGTGATATTGCATGTTTTAAACGCTCTATCTGTGCATTTTAGGCGCGACTATTGTAATGTTTGTCTTTTATGAATGAATGCGTGTGACTGACCTGTTGCCACGGATCGGACCAGGAGAGAGTCCAGTTTGACCAGAGGACTGAAGGAGGTCTTCCCGTCTCCCGTGGGGCCTCCTCCTCCCCCCAACCAGCGGGACGGGTACCGGAGCTGGAGCCGCTCGTCCGGACCCCGCTGCAGCAGAACCAGGCAGTCCGACAGCAACAGGGCTTGGATCTCTGACGGAAACGACGTATGTGTGTAAATAAACGAACAAGAGCCGTAGCTTTGAATTTAATACTTTTAAAACAACTGTGAGGAAATACCTAGCTGCTTGTCTTTGCTGACTTTCCAAGTGAGAGGGCCTTCGTGAATCATCCTTTTTGTGGTTAGATCGAGATTCTGAAAAACATGAACAGACAGGAATAAAAACAGGCAAAGAAGCTCGTCATTTATAATATAATAAACACTTTGAACGTAACATTTCTGTATATCTGTATTTGAAAATAAATATTATCTACAAATCAAAGTTTAGGTTCAGTTTAAATTACATGCTTGAGTGTTTTCCCCAAAAATAAATGAGCACCCTTAACAAGTTTATTTTCATGGTGTGGTGCTTGATTTTTGACATCTTCGCAGAGAATAGATACAGTCGGTATCTGAGGGAATGCCCATTTTCAGAACACCGTGGGGAAAAAAAAACGTTCACTATGATGAGTTACATCTACAGAACAATCCGTTTACTTTTCTGTAGTAATGCCAGGGCAAACAATGCTCAGTTTTCCTCCACGGTCTAATATGATGCGTTGCCGACTGTATCTATGATTTGATGCAGACGGCACGCACTGGTCTCATTTTGACCGAATGATCTGCTTTCACAATAAACTTTAACACTTTAACATAACATACAAAAAGAAAACTGATGGTTTTATTTTTAAAAAGTTCTAAAATTCCTCGAAACACACCTTGAACTGTGGCGCGGCATCGAGTCTGCGCTGGTACTGTCCGAGCCGTAACCGCTGCTCCGTTTCCCCGACGACCACGTTAACGTACTGCAGTATCCCACGGCAACCGGCCTGAGCGCGATGTAGTGAGGCCAAGTCCGACGAGCCGCCTGGGACAAGAAATACAATGATAATTTTACAGTATTCAGACTGAGGGAAAAGACAAGGCATGTTTATAATGGTCACTTTTCAGAAATTAACCATGATGGAAATACAATTATTATTCACCTTATTCCGCCCTGCCCACTTTTGTCGTTTTTTGCCACAGATACGCACTTTTGTTGTAAACGCACTTCCGTTTGACGAGAACTCCATTAAAGCTAATGACGAACAAGCCGCTAAAATGTTACATAAAGTAGGTTGATTTGTGTAAAATGTTTAATGAACAAGAGCAACAAGTCAACAACGCACAGAACTTATTTTCTGTTGAGCTCGTCTGCCCCATGTTAGGTAGGTTTTAAGTCTTTATAATAAAAAATTAGCAACACTTTTGAATTTCCAGGGTAGAAAAGTCAGTTGGTTTGCTTTTCTATTGCAAAGGATGAGAAAAAGATTTAAAGTTCTGGTCTCAATTTTGCATTTGAGCTTCACAAAACGTATAATTTGTGGTAAAGCATGTAATAAATCAGTAGATGAAAATTGAACTATCATGGAATAAAATCAAGATTTTCCCTTCATGAAAAATGTATAAAATAAGCAAATAATGTAAAATATATTGTAAATAGCTCCAAACCAGGCTCTGATATCATTACATGTACCTGAGTGATTGTCATTTGATCATTTGACACATTGATTTTCCATATTTTGTGGCTAATAACCATTTTCATTCTAACGTACAATAAAATCACGCTATGTCTTACTTCTCTTTTACCTCCAGTTCATTCCAAAATTTAGCGTGTGTTTACAAACTTTTAAAGGATCTACAAAAATGTGTTGATTTCAGGGTATTTCAGGGGGATAACTCACCGTCTGTGTGTTTGATGATGTTGTCGAGGAGCAGAGGATACTTGGTGAGTCGCTGCATCTCACAAACCAACAGGTCTTTGAGCTGCAGCCGTCGACAGTGAGGACTGGACTCACACTCCTGAAGACACACAGGCAGAAGGTAAGAGCTCAAGTAGAGTAAAACTAATCTCTTTTCAATTATCCAAGCCTACATTACAATATCATGCATGATTCCATTTGTTAAACTTAGCCATTTGAAGCTAGGGGTGGGCTATACTTACAAAAATTAATATTCTGATTTAATTTGCATTTCTTGATAACAATATTCAGATAATTTTATAGCAATTAATCAGGCATTTGTTAAAATAAGCCTGTAAAAGTGTTGGTTGAGGTTCAAGTCTAGCACTAAACGTGATAAATTAACAAAAAAAGTGCAGAAATGTAATTGGCTAACACATTGAAAAGTGAGGTAGATTTGTTTTGATGGGTACATGATGAAAAGATCAAATTAATCTGTTTAATATCAGTTCATTAGTGCATCATTTACTGCCGTTTTTTCTAGTTATTGTCCAGTCAACTTCATCCAGGACAGGCAATTTAGAGTCAAATATAATTTATGAAAGTCATCCGTAATCCTAAACTGCCAAATTTGGGCATAAATGACAGTGTAAATGGATTTGTACCTGGATGACATGAGCGAATCGAGGGTCTTTGCGTTGTTTGTTTCTGATCAGCTCCAGCGCTTGTGACTGTTGGCTGCACAACTGAGCGGTCTGTTCCTTAAACTCCTCCCCAGCAGCGCCTTCAAACTGACAACAAAACACAAACAAGTTAGTTACGAGTCTATTGATACTTTATGTTCGCTCATCAGACTACACGTACCCTGGCCAGGATTACATCGCCAATGTCCTGTACAATCGGAGACTCTCTTCTCTTTTTCATTGCTTCACAAAGACTTGCTGAAGAGAAAATACAAAAGAAGCATTAAGGTACATTAAGGTACAAACAGACAACAGATCAGCTCAGACTTGACTTTACTCGATATTAGGCTATCACACAGATGAGAAATTAAACAAGGGCTTCACAATTGATCAAAATCGAACCGAAATTGCAACTTGCACGGACGCATAGCAAATCGCAAAGGCTGCAATTTTTTGAAGTTTCCTCCACAAACAACAAAATATTCTGTTTTACCTGTAAGTTTAGATTTGTTAAAACAAGTTCTGAAACAAGCAACAAAAATGTGTCTAAAAACAGCAAAAATACAACTAAAACGAGCAAAAAGCAGCTAAAGGACAAAAACGTGACTATAAGTGACAAAAATTCAACTATACATGACAAAAACAACATGAAAAGCAATAAAAATGCTACTAAAAGCGACAAAAACATTACAAAACAATGTGATTTTTATATTAGCTTGTCAGTTCTTTGTCAATTTGTGTTTAAAATGTGAACTTTATCCCATTATTAACACATAAATCACAAATCTAATCGCAATACTGGTCAGAAAAATCGCAATTAGATCCAGTAGTTTTCCCAAATCGTGTGGCTCTAACTGAAACGTTTTCATTCTAAACACTCTACATGTCCAAAAAAAAATAAATAAAAACATAATCCCACATTAACATGAGATACTTTTATCAGTTCGTTGAGCAAAGAAAGTATAGTAAAAAACACTATTATGCAGCGCTACCCCTAATTTGATTTTCGTATGTGACAATAACATATTTTCTGACAGCGAAACCCACCGTGGAGTTCGTAGACTTGTTGCAGATTGGGGAAAATGCAGGCCAGTTCATCGGAGTTCAGCACAGTCCTCATCTTCTGGTAGAAAACCTGGTCCAGCACCCTCAGAGTCCTCATATGGGACACTTCAGTCACAAACAGCTCTGACAGGAAAGAGGAAAGAGTATGACCAATTCCATCTATAATTAAGGTGCTCACACATTTTAAAAGCTGTGAACCTGATTTCTCTTGTTCGCAAACAGCAACAGAAGTAAAAATGTGATTTGACAGAACATATACCTAGGGCTGCACATTGATCGAAAGCAAATCTAATCACAGTTTTAATGGACGCAGTTAGCAAATCGCAAAGGCTACAATTTTTTATGTGCAATAATTTCTTCTACAAACAATAAAATATGCTGTTTTATTCTGCATAAAAACTGCGGGCCCTGTAGTTTAGATCAGTGGTCCCCAACCTTTTTATCACAGCTTGACAATTTTATCATATATAAACGTGAATCCACTTTGTACCTGTTTTTTTTCTTTCAAAATACTCCGGGGGCTTGTCTTTTAATCCAGGGTGCTTGGTCTCTAAGTCTAAGATCTCTAAGACCCGAACCCGACCCGGGCCCAGAGTTCCGTGCAGAGTTTTATTGGCCGAATAAGCGCGCCTGACAGGGCTTCAAGTGTTTAGTGTTCTACATGCACCTATGGGACGTCTCCTGTAGCAGACGGGCCTGTTCCGTCCACTGATGTTGGCCCACATGATCTCTCTCCCTCGCTCCTTTCTTCAGCTTTTTGGGAAGGCGTACATGGTCTCTCTCTCCTCCGCTGCTCTTTCTTTCTTGCTCTCTTTTTCTCTCTCTCCTCCGTGTAGCAGCTGCGTGCTTTTATTAAGGCGTCTTTTCTCACGTCACATATTTTGATCACTTTATTCGAGAATGAGGAGGAAAACAACACAGCACTGGCTGCTCACGCACTCTTTCTCCGTGGATCGCGTGCGCGCCTCTGCCCCCTGGGCCGCTCGACTCAGCCCGACAGAAGAGCGGAAAATGTGGACCCGAACCCGGCCCGAATTTCGTGTTGGGTTCGAATCTAAGCTCTTATGTATCCTAGAAAATCCGGTCATTTTTCAAAATAAAACATCGCTCAGACTCCTATAATAAATTAATTATTTGTTGTCCGGCCCGGTCCCAATTGATCCGGGGGTTGGGGACCACTGGTTTAGATTTGTTAAATCATGTTCTAATAGAAGCAACAAAAACGCAAACAAAGCGACAAAAATGCGACTAACTGTTTTATTTTTAATCAGCTCTTTTTGTAGCCTTTTTACTATAAACGATACACTCAATATAAAAAGCGTATCCTCAAAACAACATTCACAATGGTATCTATATTATCTAAATTTTGATACATTTCCCATCTGTATTCACAACAAATAAAAGTGATAATACAATGCATGCAGGAAAAGCAGCTAGGTTAGGGCCTAACAAAAATGAAGTCCCATCAATATAGGAAGAAACTTAATTTTTTATTTAATAATGTTTGAATTCTCACTACTTTAAACTGTAGCCTGTGTTTGTGTGATTTCATACCGTAGATGACAGCTTGTCGGTCCACCTCTTTGGAGCTGAGCGTTGCCAGAAGTTGAGGAGGAACCGTCTCCTGCCAGTTTTGAGCCTCACAGACCTCGTCCTCCAGAGCAGCAGCATCGGGCAGAAGAGCCAAGGGAGAGTCCACGCTCCTAACACCACATTCAGAACAACGTGACACTTAAAACTGTACAGCAACAGTTTGAGCCAAGCAATGAAACTATCGAATGTGTTGAAATGAATGTGTTGTGGCTCATATGAGAGTGATGGACTCACCTGCGCCTGGAGCGTGGAGTGTATGGGGGAGTGGGGTTCTCTAGAGACCTGAGAGACACATGGATGTGATGAAATATATGAACTCTGAATAAAGCAGTAGGACCTTTAAATGTCAGCCTATAGGTGCACTTATATGTGCTTCAGTTTTATGCTGCACAAATGTTATTATTTAGATTAGATTAGACATTAGCTGAATGTGTTTGTCTTTTTAAACTGTAATTATAGAACATCCTTCTTGTTATGTATTCATTGTGCTCTACAACTAAGAGAAGGGAGCGAGCGTTTGTGTATGAAACAAAACAACTCCATATAAAATTTATGAAGCGGAAACAACATTAAAACACATCAAAATCTTAACATAAGGCAGTTCTATTTCATGCCTACAGACCACCAGAGGGGGTTGCTGAAAGCATGTGCAGGGAATCATTCAGTGCTGCTTCCTGCACCGCCCTCTGGTGGTCTGTAGGGGTTCTCAGAACCGTAGTTACATTTGTAACTGTTGTTTTGATAATATGGACGCTCTAAAACTTTAAGGGACATTGACCGCTGTAGCTAGTCTGACTAAGTCAACTTATCTGTACCAATAGAGGTTGTCCAATCACCACAGACTTTTCAACAATGCATTGAGGATCTTTATGTTGAAATGAACCACACTATGACACTGGTCTGAAATGACACATGCTTTGGTGAATAATTGACAATTTACCGAGCCGAGCTGCTCGATGCCGACGACGAGGCGCTGTGCTGCAGTGGTCTCAGTGCGCCGCTCTCTCTCTCCTCTCCGCACTCCTCCATGTCCACGTCGCTACGGGAACGGGGCACCGACTCCGGCCCTGACCCCGCCCCACGCCGACGCCCCTCCCCCTGCGCCTTCAGAGACTCGCTACGGGCCAAACGCACGGAGATGGTCGGGCTGTGGGAGAAACAGATGGTCCAACATTTTATCTCACTGGTTTTATATTTGTAGAAGTATTGTATAATCATTTTTTGGGGAAAATTAAACTTGACTTCTGTCTTTTTTTTTTTTTTTAGGTAATTTTTAATAGTTTTAATTATAGTACTATGGTAAAGAATGTACTCCATTTATAATTTTGCAAATCTCCAAAACATTATTATTATTATCATAATTCCCGCCTCTACTTGATAGTATATTGTCTTATTTTTTGTTGTTGAAATGTATGGTTTTATTTTATTTGATTCATCATTCAAGTTTTGAAAAGACTGCCAAGATTAGAACAAAAATGTATTTAATTTGCAATATTTTCATACATTACAGAGATAACAAGGATGTAGTCAATCCATACGATGGCGTCAAAGCATGCCAGAAGTTTGTTTTAACTCTTGAAGATTTTTTTTAAAGACATATGATTTGATTGCGACGTGTAGCTTTAGTACCTGTCCATGCTCTCCTCCCCCAGGCTGCTCGTGGACAGTCTTTGAGAGTCGGAGCTGTCGCCTTCTTCGCCCGCCTCCGAGCTGCTCTCAAACTGCTGAATGATGTTCCTCACATTTCCGGGACGAACTGCACGGATTAAAACAAAAACAATAGGTTACGTGACGACGACAAAACCCCAGCTTGAACCGGCAAAGTGTTTAAACGCAAAACATACAAGATGTGATAAAGAAAAATACGAAAAAACAGCTATACCTTCTGAGGGAGACAACTGGGCATGGAACGCTAAAAATAAAATTGAGCAAATGAGAAATCAGTAAAAGCAAATTCAAACAAGACAATGGACATAATAAACAAAATAAATTCAAAATGATGAATAATGGGTATTAATAAAAGCAGCATTAATTAATCTGTTTTCCATTTACTTGACTGCGACGTGCTGCGTGGTTTTCCAATGTATTTCAAAATAGGATTTCTCTTTTTGTCCTCGCCATCTTTCTCCTTGTCTTTCTTCGCACTGCTCAGCTGAAAAAGTTCACAAAAAAAGACATTCAAGACGATAGAAATGGTTGATAGCTTAAACTTATGAATCCTCACAAACCTTTTTAGTCTTCAAAAAGGCTAACCACTTGTCCTTTTCGGTGCTTAGTCCCGGGAAGACTTTTGAATCCCTTAGTTTGATCCCCGAGTGTCGGAGGTACAGGAGCACAGCTGACGCTATTGGAGAACTACAAGAAAGAACATCAAATTGACAAAGCGGTTACAAATATGACACGCTAACGTAAAAGAAGCATCTCAGAGCACAAGGTAGGGTTGAATTATTAAGCGAAATAAACAAATGGAATGGTCACAAACAGAAAAATCCCAAAAAGATGCAATTATTTAAGTTCAAATGTCTCCTGCATGGGATTGTGTAACATGGAAATTATGCTAACCCTGTAGTTTAAATCAGAAAAGTAATTTTTGTACTAGTTTAGCAGTAAACATTTTGATGTTTTCTCAATAGCTAATGCTCCTGAACATGTTTGGAATTGAAATGTACATTATCGACTGAATCTTATGGCTTATAATAATTGTTTTGCAGATATCGGAAAACTACAATTAGATGTGTTCCAATATTATCCAATATTATTTTAGATTTTAAAAGCAAAATTTGTTTTAATCGACAATCGTGGTCACTCAAGTCACAATATAATTGTAAAAACAAAAAAAGTGACGATTTTAAAAGCAAAATTAAGTAATTTCAGCTCAATCTGAATGTAAAGTGCTTGTTTACAAAAGTTTGATTTCACAAAGCTGGTCACACTTTCACATTCATTACATCAAAACCGGAACTAAACCAGGCCTAAACCTGAAACTAAACCTGGACTAGATCAGGACTAACCACATACTAAAAAAGAACCAAACTAAGTCCACATCAAGACTAAAATGGGCTCAGTTTTGGACCAAATAGCGTCAAGTTTCTTCCAGAATAAGCGCAACACTAAAACTTGATAGTGTGACATCTATAATTCAACCCAAGCACGTGGCGTAATAATTTAAACTCACCTTCTGTCCTCTTCGTGCTTCGATCTGCAACCAGAACAAAACAAAATAATGGTTAAAAATGCAGTGTAAAATAATTTCCAGTTAAATTGTATTGTCCATATATCGTTTCCCCGGGCGTTTCACACAACTATAGCACAACGATCATGTGTCAGTGTCATGTGGTTTTCTTACAGTTTTGACTGCTGGGTCGACCTTTGCTATGGTTGCTTGGCTGAGCTCATTGTGACTTTGTAATAAGACTTTTATGGAGCCGTCTGCATCTGACCGCGATCCTAAGCAAACACTCCCGAGCGTGTGCACGGCCGCTCGTAAATTCAACAAGTTTATTTTGGTTATTAAATGTGCAATTTCTGACAGATTTACTCAAGTATGTTCAATGTTCATCTGTTCGGTGTAAAAATTAGCATTTACATTAAAGGTGCGATATGTACGTTTTCTGGTGTGGGTTTGCTTTGCCTGGAATGTTCCACAGTATGGCATTAAACTTCTCTAGCTTGTATTTATTCAATTATAGGTGATATTATTGCTTAAGATAAGAGATTTGACCAGTGACTTGCTTGTTTCCATGGCGATAGATGAGCTTAAAGGCCCTGTATCTGATTTTTACTGTTTTGAAACGTGAAAAACAGAACAAATTTATTTTTCCTTTACATCAGTCTCATGTATCACTCACTTTGCTAATGCAGTCCCAACATCCTAAATATTCACCGCAATGAGTTTATAAGCACTTTTCACGAGCCTTTTGAACAGTCTCGGTAAAGCTAACAAACATTAGCATGCTAACAACGTACTTCCTGCTTCACAGAGAATAAAACGCTCTAAAATTAGCTGCAGAGAAAGTGCTGTAGTCTAATTTTCACCCAATAAGATGCTTTTACAATATATTTGTAGTGGGGCAACACAGATTTTACTTGATTACGCGCATAAAGTACATGAACTGTTTTTCATATTTCAAAGCAGTAAAAATCAGGTGCAGTGCCTTTAACGTTATACTGTGGAACATTGTACGCAAAGTATCAAGATATAAATGGAGACCAAAAAAGTCTGATTGCCTGAATTCAAAATATTTACCTCGATTTGACTACTTTTGACTAAATTTGAATTTGTTGGCTGGATTTGTTTGTTCATTTTTATTATTTCGTTTGTTTCCAAATGATAAAGGAGATAGTTTGTTTTATCATGTAATATTTGCTTGCATGACTTTTTCTTGAAATTAAAGCTAAAGCCAGTTAAATGAAAGAACAACAACCTTTTTGTATGTTTTAAGTTCAAATATAAAATACACAAATTACACCTAAATCTACAGGTTTAGCCATTTTTATGCAGAATCAAACAGGACGTTTTGTTGTTAGAGGAAATGCTTGCACTTCAAAAATGGCAGCCTTTGTGATTTTCTAATTATGACCTTTTAAATTGTGATTTTGATTTGTTAATTTCTATTCTGATTTGATAGTCGAGAATCAGCAATTTATTTGATTATATCTATTGCACTTTGAGACTTTTTAAGTACATTATCAACCAAATAATACTGTTATTCTATATAATTATTCTTTTTTTGACATTTTGATTTAATAATGCATCTAGCTTTGTTATATAGGTCTTTAAGTATGTTTTCCAGTCTCTATAGTTCAGATAACCATCATTTTTATAAAGTACAATTAGCCTTAAAGCAGAACTCAGTAACTTCAGCGACAGAGCTCCCCCTGCAGGTTTCTTGTGAACGTACACTCCCAGTAAAATTATGACTAAAGCTTTTTTATTTCTTTTCTTTTTTTCCTCTTCCTTTATATCGAAATAAGGAAGTTTAAACACATACAAAAACATTTAACGGCGCCAAATATATAAAAGAGAGCTAAGATTGTCTTTGGGTCGGCGTCAGGAAAGGCTGGTTTTCCGCTCAGAGACAGCAGGGGGCGACGGCGAGGGCTTCAAATGCCCCAAAAATACATTCACAACTACCACACGGACTTACAAAGAGGTTTAATAAGGTAAAAATGTTACTTAGTTCTACTTTCATGTTTGCAGTAATTGATTTGCAGAACAAGTTGAAGAAAAGGTCAAATTCATGAACAATCTATTTCCCATCTATCTACTCTAGCTTTAACTACAGCCTTGCCCTGGCGTTGAACCTCGCGTTGATGGGAATAGCACTGCATAAGATTTGGTTGAGGACTCACAGAATCTCCCACAGGGCCGTGAGCTGTCGGTCCACCACCTGTCGCTCTTTGGCCGGGTCTCCGTCCAGCTGCAGCAGGTCGCCCTCCCCAAACAGAGAGCCCAGCCCCATCATCTGCTTGTTCCTGTCAAACACAAACATATGAGGCAAAGTCATCACAGAAGGAACACAATTACCACCAAAAGGAAGAGCCGTGTGGTCTGAAACTCCTACTGTTACATGATTATAGACATTAAGGTTGCACAACAGCAATATCCTTGCTATATTGTAACATTTTAAAATGCTTATACTATAAACAAACAATAATTTCAGTTATATCAAGGAGGGAAATGCAGGCATAACTCATTTTTGAGCTCTCAACATATAGACTTTCATGTGGAAACTACAAACTTGTCCAATCTTCTCCTAAAGATGTTTGATTATTTAATTTAATCCATTTCATCCATAGATTTCTCAGGGACATTGAAACTTCAATGGCCTTTTTCGTTAAATGCATTTTTCTCCCCCAGAGACATAAAGATCTTCACTTAAAGTAGCTCCAACACATCGAACTTAACAACCTTGTACTTAGCAAGATTCTGACGGAACATGCAGAAGAATATGTAAATATCTAATTCTAAGCCTGTTTTATTAAAGTTTTAAGTTAAAAAAAAATTAAGCGAATTTTTCGGCCAACTATCAGTCAGATCTAGTTCAAAAACGAAATAAGAAATTCAAAATCCCCTCCGTACATTTAACTAATGTGTACAAAATGCACCAAGAAAAATTAAACCTAGTTCTGTCCATTTTCAAATATAAATTTCACAAATATGTGCATTTTTGGTTGTTTTTACACATAAAATGCCTTATTTCTCTATGAAAACATTACATGATGAAAAACTCGTAAGACGTTTTTTCTTATATTTATGTGAGTAAGCTACAAGAGAAGTTTCAAATTGATATCTTTAAAATTAAGATTTTTCTATTCACCTGCAATCTCGCCTTAAAACAAATATGTTCAAGTTGCATCAAAATAAAAAAAGACAAAACCAAGACTAAATCAAGACTAATCTAGACTGAACTTTAAATCCAAATGTTTCAGCTTTTTATAAAGAAAAAAAAAACAATACATTTCTGTCAGACGGAGGACCTCGGTGTTATTGCCATATTGATTATCGTATTAGCCAATATTGCAACATCGATATTTAAGTGAGCTATTGTGCCGCTTTAAGTGATATTTGCTTAATTTCAAAGAAACAAAATAAAATACATAAGATTTCATAATGTAATAGTTTCAAAGTTCAATTACTTTTTGAAATAATCCAGCAACCCCAAGATAAGTGACTTGCTTAATTCAAACCAAATTTTAGAAAATATTTAGCTTTCAGAGTATATTTTGGTAGATTAAAACCAACTTGAGCCCTGAGGACAGCTTGATTGAGATGAAACGCATTGGTGCATTTTTAGGTGCAGTTTAAATAAAGGCTTTTTAACTATTAACCCGTTGGAGCACCTTGGTTTTTAGTCTGTTTTTTGCATCTTTGGCAGACTACGACCAACTTGAAAAAAACACACCCAACTCATGTAAACAATGATTAAACCTAGACTCAAATATGATTATGATTGTTGTTGTTGACTGATGAGTTGTTTGTCTTTTGTTGCTGTTTTTAATTGTTCTATACGGACTGTTTTGTGACCAGAAAAAAGTTTGAAATAATTAAAGAAAACCAGAACAAAACAAAACAATTTAAATTAAAGGGCCCATGACAGGTTGGACTACTCATTTAACTAAAATGCAGTTAAGACAAATATATTTCAATTTCTACTAAAATCTATACACATTTTACCACAGTTTAGCTTTTCTTTTAGGTGTTTAATTTCACTTCCTGGCTGTAAAGTATGACATCACACTAGGAAATTACCATAGCAGCCACACTGTACACTGGCCAAAACTCCTCTAATGTCACAGATTTTGACAAAGAAAAACACATGTGAACAACTTTATTTTGTTGAATCAATGTTTAAAGGGTCAGAAAAAAGTAGTTTCTTTTGTGTAAATTATGCATAACCTTTGTCGCCCCAGTGTGAGGTCATCAGTTTGTTTACTTCCTGTAACTTTCAACAGATTTTTCAACTTTTCTCCACAAATGGCGACCTGATTGGTGTAAAACTACAATTTATATTTACAAGAGGTATTAATACACTGAATAAAGTCAAAATTGGAAAATCTTAAAAACCTGTCATACGCACTTTAAACCTGGTCAGTTACAGTTACAGAAAAAAAATAGTAAAGACATTAAATTGTTACTCTATTACAATTTGATCTGCAAATAAACAACCACAGAGCGCCTCATTAGCCCAGTGTGGGAATCCCGCAATATTATTATGAATGACTACATCAAACCCAGTACCTTTTAATTTTTATTCCTAGTTCAAAACAGTCTTTACCTGTAATCTTGGATCTGGTCCTGTATGTCTGGTAACACCTGCTGCTGCAGCTCAGACAGCGGCCCTCTGATGTCCTCCTGTGCGTGGAGTCTGGTCTCTGAATGAACAAAATGATAAACAGTATATTTAAATAGCTGTATTGCTTTGTAAGGTGCCTAAAAAACAAAGAGTTTTTACCAATATCTGTAAGGTACTCCTCTCTTACTTTGATTTTCAGAGGCTGCGAGAAAGTGTAATCATTATTAAGTTATTTTGGTATAAACATGAGTAATACGTTTAAAGGAGCTGGTTACATACAGCATCAGGGTCCAGGAAATGAGAACAGATCTGAGGAGCGAGGGCACGTGCATCTTTAGTGCTGGAGCCGAGGTAAGCCTCCACCGACAGGTAAAACAGCTGAATGAACAGTGGAAAAGAGTAAATAAGGCTGCACAACGATGAATATTGTGATAACTATATGAGTATTATTTTATTCTGTTAAAGACATTTCTTCAATTGATTAACCAGGGGTCTCAAACTCATGTTGTGAGGGGACTGAATTTAGAATTTATGAGCTGGTCGGGGTCCGCAACAGACTGACTTGAAACACACTAAAATACATTTTCCTTACCCACAAAATATTTAAATAGGAAATGTTAGTTACTAGAAGTGTTTTTTTAAAGTATATTTAATATATTTTAGAATTTAGAAAAGTCACAAACTATCTTCAAACTATGTGTTTTAGTAATAAGCTCATGTTGATATTAATTAAGTAATGTATTATTAGGCCCAATGATAACTGATGGAGTGATCTGGGCCATTTATAATACAAATTAAAAATCATCTTGCGGGCCACCAGAAATCGTCTTAAGGGCTGCATTTGGCCCCCGGGCCGCGAGTTTGAGATACCCGGTTTAAACTCATCAAAGCAGACTAAACCAGGAATAAGACAGGGCTCATTTCGGGGTAAATGGAAAACTCTGAAATTCAATTATCAAAAGAAATCTATTAATTATAATATAATAAGAAGTAATACAAAGACTGGGACTAGACACAATTCCCACAAGACGAGTAAAAACTCAAGATTGGGTCCACGAGAACATGATTATGACATAAATTTATGAAAAATATATTGAGTGACGTTATTTTATTTAAAGGTGCACAATTAAAGTTTTCTAGTTGGATGAGTTAAGGAATTTTCAGCCTGTATATAATGTATTTAATTTTTATTCTACACATATTTCATGTATAGAGTGTATACTTTCTACCTTTCTATTATCATTACACATTGTTATATGTTGCACCTTAACGCCAAAGATAGTTCCTAATTTGTGAATTTTGTTCACTGACAATGGCAATAAAAACCTTTCTGACTCTGAAGATCATTTTCATCATGTGTGCACAATCTTGTGGCAGTTTTATCTTGCAAGATCTTGTCCCTTCCCTAATAATAAGTAGTACATGTGACCTTACTTCTCAGTTATAACAGCTCTAATTATAATTTATAGGTTTTGCAGGTTCACAGTATGAGTTATAGCACTGGCCCCTCTATAGTCTGTATGATTTGGGATGTGTTTCTTGGGACTAACCAGAGGATTGGGGTCGAGGAGTTGGCTGAACACGTATCTCATGAACACGGTCATATGCGCGGGTCGTGACTTTAATAACTCAATATCCTGAAACGGGCCGTCCATCTAAGGGGAAAAAGACACAAATATTTAGTTGAGATCAAATTTGGAGAAATTATGATGTTCGGATAAGATCGCCCACCTCAATAAATTCATAGCCGTCATCTTCTTCATCTTCGTCTTCAGGACTAATGATCTGTGCCTTTCCACTCTGTTGGCACAAAACTATTTTTAAAAACTATACATATTTAAAAAAACAACAACAACTAAAACACCACAGTACTAAGCCTAACTCTAATAAAATGTGTTACGTTAGAAAACAGCAAACATTTTCATACAACAAGCATTTTCATAAAGATTGTAGAGTAAGAAGAATATTAAAAGTTTGTGAATATAATGAAAACAGTGGGTAGATTTACATTTATAATAATAATAATCAGTTAATGAGTGGATTTGTATTTGGAAGTCAAAGTCTCTATAAAATAACTTTTGTCAATAATTAACATTTTCCCTTTCATTTTTGTCTGTAGAGCATCCTTTTTTGTATTATTTTCCTCTAGAAATCAGATTAGATTAGATTAGATTAGATTAGATTAGATTAGATTAGATTTTTGGTCTGCATGTAAACATAACCAGTGAACAGATAGTTTTAAGGTCTAGAATCAATCATGTTTTAAATCTATGAACAGTAAGCATTATTTGAAGTGTACGTTCTTACCGAATTCGACAGAGGATGTGTGTCGGAGTTGTGTCGTCTGTGTTGGGACGTCCTGAAGGTGGAAGAGGGGGAGGACTGGGGGCTGTCAAAGGCCTAAAGAGGACGAGGAGGGGTGAGGTGAGAGGGGAGACTACAGGCAGCACAAACAAACAAACCCACCTAAAAACAAAAGGCAAAAAGCAATACTTACCTCCATGTCGCCTTCACCCGAGTCCATCGACAACCGACCTGCAATGACAATAAAAGAGAGTGAAAGAGAGAACAAAGCAGTCAGTAGCATAGAAGAATACAGAGGTGGGCAATTTATCAAAGGTTGATTTGAATATATGCAACGTTTTAATACTGAGGGCATCGTTTATTGCTTTACAAATTTGGTTGTAAACTTGAATTAATATCGTCTGACTATTGTTATCGGTAGACCCAAAAGAAAAATTGAATAAATCTATAATTTTATCAGGCCATTAAGTGCTTGGTCAATTAATTGGTCAATGGTGGTGTTTCCCAACCAGGGCTACTAACCCCTAACCCCAAGGGGTACGTAAGGAATTACCAGGGAGTATTTGGAATGGTTTCAGGTTTTAAATGAAGACTAAATGTACTCTATCTGAATTAAAAAGTGTAATTAGTTGTAATTTTAGCATCTTTTTGGAGTATCTTGGATCATAAAGCTAATTAAAACAAAAATATGAAATAATGGACTATACTCGACTAGTAAACCCATTTATTTGCTTGAAACGCAAGCTAAGGGTGAAACAAAGCTTAGGGGGTACTCCAGACGAAAAGGGTTGGGAATCACTGTTTTAGGACACAAATTTGTATTAGTCGACTACTTATTTTATTTTGATTTAATATGGGACAACAGCAGACATGAGAAGGAAGGTATAGAGATGTCTGAAGGTTAAGGGAGTGAAATCTGTGACTAAAACTGCACAGAAAACAGTGTCCAGTTTTGTTCCAGTTTTAGTCGACAGATAGATCAGCAAGATTTGTTTTTAATCAATCAAGAATTTCGTAATACAAATATAAGTCAAACACCAAAGGATTGACGATTCTAAAAATAAAGGAACAATTTCTAAAACTTTAAGATGCGAAATAAAAGATTGTTGAAGTATTACGATAACAAACTCAAAAAGCAGCATGAAAAAAGTAAGATATTGTCTACAAACCTCCTGCTAATATATAGTTGGTCACTGATTCTGGTCGCGATCCGTCCTGAAGGATAAAATAACATATAAAAAAGGTGTTCCGATAATGAAAGTTTTTATTTTGGGAATCGTTTTCAGTTCACTCCACCTGGTCTTGCTGAATCTTGACCCGGACTTGGTGAGCCCTTCTCTTTGCACTTTCAATACGCTCTTCCAGTGATGGTGATGGGTTTCTCAAACGTTCCTCCAATAAGGCCTGGACATAAACCAAATTATCATAAGAACAGAGGCAGTACAATTAATCCAATCTGCCACACACAATCTGAACCAAAACCACTCGCCTGATCTACAGAGGTTTTGAATCATGGATCACAAACATGAATCACAAAACATAATAAATCAATACAACTTAACTTTTGACAGAACATAAATAAAATAATGGTTTCAACTATGACCCAAACAAGCATCATTAAAATACGGTAAAATGCATAAATAAGGCCCAAATAAAACCCCATGTGGTCCGTTAGCAGCAGTAGCCTTTATTCTGGTGACAATTGCTCCACCAGAGGGCGCCAGAGTGCCCTCATTCAACTGACATCTTGAAGCAAAAAAAAGAAGCTGAAGCTCAAAAAATAGTGGATTTATCTCATAAAAATTGAGCAAACTTTAGACACTGCAGTATTTAAGGACTTATCACACGTAGTTTATTTAACTTTATAGTCACATTTATTCGTTTTTAAAAAAATCTTTATTATTCAGCTTTTTGCCTCAAATGGAAAACTATAAATTTTTTAATTGTTCAAGCTAAGGTAAGATACTAACATGACTCTTTAGTTAAGAGTGTGTTGTTCAAGGACAGGTCAATGACCTGTTGCTGTCACGCTGCTCTGCAGTTACTCTCTCAATGCACTGTGGGCTAATTATGAGTCGTACAGTGAAAACAAAAGCACTGTGTTGATATCTATGGTTAACCGACTATCGCAAAGGACTCCAACTAAAAAATTAAAACATGCATCCCTAGTTGGAGTATATTCGTGATCAAGAGAATACAAATTCAAAAAGACATAGCATTTAACATTTAAAAATACAAAATATATTACAGGACAACGCTTTGGCCATGTGAGTAGAGCAAAGCAACACTGCAGAAGGACTAGTTGAACTAACTTTGTGAGAGAGCGCGCTCCATGTGCCACTCATTTGATGTCATCATTTCTCCCTCTCAAAAGTATAATGTTCCTATGCACTACTAGATCACAGCGATATCCTCAAGGCTGTATTTTGACAGAATACTGCAGATTCCTCGCACAAAGAAAGTCAGAGCTTTCATGAGGTACTACAGCTCGTATCTAAGACCAGACGCACAGCAGTGCAGTCAATTAAAATGCCTTATCATTGCGCTTGATTAAAGTTGAGATCCTTCGATTTGTCGCCCCAATGTTCCACAAAAGTGAAATGTGCTACATAAATAAAATGGATCCGACGATATTTGGGCGGCATATGAGCACACAGCAAGAAGGTGCTGGGTTCGACTCGCAGGCAGCACTGGGCCTCGCTGTGTGGAGTTTGCATGTTCTCCCTGTGCCTGTGTAGGCTTCCTCTGGGTGCTCCGGTTTCCCCTACCACTAAAAATCAAATTTGAATATTGCCGTTAATTTGGGTTTTCACACTAACATCATGTATGATTTGCATCTGGAAAATCCTGCAGTGTTCCTTCAGCTAAAAGCTACAATTACCACACATTCAGCAATTCCTTGTTTGAACAATGTGTCGTACCTGCAGCTCAGCCTCTTCCTGCTCCAGCATTTTCCTGAGAATTTCAGTGGCATGTTTTTGAACTTCAGGGTCCTAAAACAGAATCAAAATGTCTTTTGCAATCTAAACTGGACATTATATAAAAAATTTCATAGAGAACGAAATATTTTTTCATAGAAAGCCATTGCTTCAAACATGTTTACACATAATAAGCCATCTAAAGTGACTGGATTATTCTGTGATATTACTCTATACAATAGTCATCCTAATACCAGTTCTTTCAATGGGTCTTTTACCTGCAGAGGTTTGGGTCCAGTGATTCTTTGGGAGGAGTTGCTGCTGAGTCCTGAGGGCAGAGGTGGCGGTGGAGGGGGCGGGACTTGTCCGCCTAAAGACGTCCTCTGATTGGGTGAGATGTCAGTGGAGAGGGGCTCTAACGGCACAGATGCAGCTGAAGGAGGCGGGCCTTGAAGCGTGAGAGCGACATAGGTTCCGGCTGTGAATTAAAACACAAAGGATTAAAAAAGGAATATGGTTTATGCAGGTATCAACAAGGCCAAATTACATACATTTTACTACTATTTCTATGGTTGTATATTTTGTCACAAACAAACATCAAAAGCTTATCTATTCCATTAAGACAGCAAAATGTTGAGAACTTCAGATATATTTGAAAGAAATTCTGACAAAACATGCTAAGGTAATTTGTTTACTACAGAAAATATTTAAAGAAGCATGCATTAAGTTCATAAGTAAATGCATATGAACCAAGTAAATGTATTGCACTTCAATTACGTTAAAGGCCTTAGTTATGTCTTTGCTTTTTAATGCCCTGAATTTTTTTTTTAACTTACACTTGATGAGTTTGACCACTTCCTGATGGGTCATGGAGGAAACCAGCGAGCCGTTCACCTGGCAAAACAGGTTTGAGGTTTTAACAAAGTTAAAACAAAGTTAAAACCTCAGACATGATTTGAATCAAATCTAAATAGCAAATACCTTTATGATACGGTCTCCTTCCTGGACTCCAGCCTTGACTGCAGCACCACCTAAAAGAAAGATACACAACACATTTTAAACAATTTAAAAACTTATTTAAAGATGACATATTATGGTAAATCGACTTTTTAAAACTTTAATAATATGGAGGCAGGCAAAACTGGACGTCAGCGATTTGAAGTGTCCAAAATATATAATAATAATCCATGGGTGTAGATTATAACTAATATAAAGCATAAAACAGCTTCTTTTAAATCTGTTAATATAAAGCCAACCTTGCAAGCCTCTAAGACTCAGACCTTTTCATAAATTGAATTACTTTTAAACCTACTGTTATTTCTGTATATCTTGAGGAACGCAAAGTAAATAGTTAAGTGCCATTTAAAGCTAAAAATGAATTGAATTGTTACCTGGCCGAACGTTCTGGACCAGCTTCACTCTCTCTCCACACACAGTGAAGCCGAAGCCCAGCTGGTCCTTCTGAACCACCACACACCTCTGAACCAGACCAGGACCTGAGGAGCAGCAGACACACATCATAACAAGCTCTGTCGTGATTGTGTAGATGAAAACAAGGCTCTACAGGGGAGTTGAGTCTCAAAATGTACATTGGGAAGTAAACCTTTGCAAGCTAGAAATGGTGAAATAAATGAATTACAAATTTATCTGTCAAATTTAATTGTTACACCAATAATCATGATGGTGTTATCTTTTGTTTTTTACTTAAATTAATATACATATATTTATTCATCTTAGTGTGTTACATTATCAAATAAAACAACCATTAGTTCAAGAAAAAACGTATTTAAAGATTAAAGGTACACAATGTAACTTTTCTGCTAGAGGGTCCACCACCTGCTTGCCTCCATGGATATTTTATTTGCTTGGATTATTTCATAACAAGTCACATAACACTGAACTTATCTATCTTGCATTTGATTAAAACTGTTTAATTACTAAAGAAATACTTTAGTAAAAACATGCAATCTTATTAAAACCTTCTTGCCTCTCCACAGATCTGACTTGTAACTGTCTGGGTGTCCATTGTACACTTTTAACTGAAACTGGAAAGCTCAGAAAAACTTAATTATTCTTTAATGCTGTTGTTAGGTCCGCTAGTACGAAACAGTGGTTTCAGTGGCGGACGACACTCAGATCTGTCTCGCTGCCAGCACTGGTTTCACTGTCACTGCATCCAACAGATCAGCGTGTGGATGCAAAACAACTTTCTCCAGCTAAGACTGAAATCATCGTCTTTGGCTCACAACAGAGAGAAAGTGTCAGCATTCACCTCCAGTTTCTCGCTCTGAAACCAATAAATCAAGGGACAAATTTAGGAGTAATAATGGACTCAGCCTTGAACTTTAACAGCCACATCCAATCAATAACATCATCAGCCTTTTACCATTTAAAAAATATAGTGTCTAAACCAGACTTGGAGAGACTTTTCCATGCATTTGTCTCCAGTAGGTTAGACTACTGTAACCTGCTGGTGCCAGAGACTGGACTAAACATGGGGAACCAGTGTTTCAGTTTTATGTAGCCTGTGATTGCGGAAATTTTAATCTGCATTTTATTCCTTTAAATACATTTTAATGTGTTTTTGTGCTTTCATTTCAGATCAGATTTTTATGGTTGTGGAGTACTTTAAATTGCTTTTTGCATGAATTGTACTCAATAAATAAAATTGACTGAATATTCATTTAATGTACTATACTCGCATATGTAAGTAGTCAAGGGGAGCTGCCAGTGTTAATTATTACCTGTGCTTTCTGTGGGAATGTCTGCGCAGGGCTCCCTCTGTTGGGCGGCAGAAGACTTGCGCTCTGAGTCCCCGATGGTTAGACTGCTTAGCCTGGTTTGAAAATAATAAAAATGAACAAATTAATTATCTAAATCAAAATTAATTATTGCATCAATCAACCAAAATGTATTTTAATAAACAAAGAGAAAAGATAACAAAGAAAAGACCCATGAATATTGAATGGCAGTATATAGGCTACATTAAAGATACGCACAGTGCAAGAAATGACAAGATACGTGTCGACAAGAGGACTCACCAAGCAGCGAAAGGGCTGAAAGCGAGGCATGATAGAGGGAAAAGACACAGAGAAGAGAAAGAGAGGAGATATTCTGAATAAAAAACTGCCTCAAGCGGAAGAAGAGCAAAACATAACGTACCGGCCACTTTAAACAGACTGTAAACACAGTGCGACCTTTTTGTTTAGCTCTGACGCTGACGATCATCATGTTTTTTTTGCTTTGGGATTGCAGTGACCCAGAACAAACAAGTAAAATCCACCAGAAAAGAAGAGATTTTTAAGTTTAAATGCAGCTAGCAAGGCATACAGCATAGGTTAAGAAGGTTTTCCAGTGTGGTCATTTCATTCAAGCACTACTTTGTAAAATAGACCGACAAAACACTGTATACAACTCTGACTAAACGTGACGGTAAAATAACCTTGCATGACATTGCTTCAACTAATAGTCACATTGTTATCAACTCAAAATAATCACAACAAATAGCTTGAAATAGGGCCAGAACTTCAGGACAGAAGAACTAAATTAGGCCTTTTGGATTGAATAAAAAAACTTCACAGCCACCAATTAATAACTGGTCTTTTTAATGAAAATGTAAATTGACAGCCAAGTATTTTAAGACTGTAGACTGTATTTTCAATAGTTTAAACGGTTTCAAAGGAACAATTATTTTACAATTAATCTAGCAATAATTCTTTTGATTAATCGATTATTTGTTTAGATTGCAAAAGCCCCAAGAATTATATTTTAACACATTTTTACGCATATGAAGCTAAAGTAAGGCTGCTTGACGTCATCCTGATGGTTCATGTTTCCTGTGTCATTTTGATGCAAAAGCTTCTTCTCTGGGTCATAAATGCTTTTCCCTCAGTCGTTTGTCATTTTAAAACATGTCAAATTTGAACATCTAAACTGATCCATGCATTTAAGAACATGTTTGTAGAAGACTAAACTACACCATTAGTAGAACCCATGAACCCTAGAGACTAGGACTTGTTTCTCTGCAAGGAACATTATATTGTATTGCCTAAATCGTAGCCTTTGTGATTTCCAAAATTGAACCATTCATAATGCAACTTAAGTTCAACTAAAATAAATTTTTCATCTGCATTCTTTTATTGCTAGTATGCATTTAAAATCCATGCACCCGGTCACAGACTTATACCATGCATATTACATAAACATGTGTATGACCTCTTCTGCACGGATAACTTTTGACACTGCATGCATTTGACTGTTTCATGCAACGTCTCATCACCTCACTCTTTTTCAAAGATCTGTACCAAGCCAACTGTCCTACCTTGACAAATGGGTGTTTTTCTTATTGGTTGCCCTGACGTCACACGACACACACACAGACAGTGGACAGTGGATGGAGGAACAAGAGAAAATGAGCAGAAAAACAGATGAAGACAAAGCAGGTGTCGTATGAGACCAAGCAGACAGAGATGTTGATGAATACATTCTGTGATAATGGATATAAGCAGGTGTCAATGTTTCTCAATAATAGAGACTATAGTGGCCTCACAATGTCCAAATTTCTTCCTCAAAGTAGGGCTGTGCAATAAACATTAATAAACATTGAGAATCAGTCATTTCTAATCACTGAGGATCAGCTTTTTATTAAGAGTTCTACATCCAATCCTCTTGTCAATAAAAGCCTGTGGTTTGGAGCAGAGTACAGACTTTGTAGGAAGAAATTTGACCATTTGTATTAAAGGCAATGATGAAACATAAGTCTGGTTTGTGTTAAGGAAATTGATATAGAAAGCCATTTGTATTTGCTTTTAATAAGACAAAATAAAATAGAATTGGAATATGAGCTTGATCATCACAAAAAAGTGAATTTTTTTGTCATAACATTTTACTTCAAAAGAGTATTAGATAGGATTATTTAATAGGATTACCAGTACCACATGAGCCTTAGCAGAAATAATATCGACAGAGAGTAATGTACATGTATGTTGCATGTATGCAAACGTCAACTGAGCGAGTGATGGCAGCTTAATAACAATGTCTTACTACAATAAAAATACGGACCAAAGATGCTCATGAGTTATCAATTAATTGATTATTAATATTATTATTATAAGCCATTATTGCCATGGTAATTAAATCCTAACAATGTTTTAAATGTTAAATACAAATTAAAGTTACCGTATCATCTAATGAGAAATAGACCTTTGCTAACTTGGCTACTGAACATTGACTGATGAAATGTGCTGAATATGCGTCTCTAATTTGCACATGTAGAAGCATCTTGCGTTTTCAAAGCACAAGGAAGATAAACTAGTCTGGTACTTGTGCTGCATCTAATAAAATATTTAAATGGGCACTATGAAAGTTTTTTTTACTTGGAGGGTCCGCAACCTTCTATTGTTCATGAAATTGATGTTTTGCCTGGCAAAATCAAGCAGGTGACGTCAACAAATCAAGTATTTTTGTCAATAAACCTGTAACTGAATAAATGAAAGAGAGAGAGAGAAGTTATTGCCATACTGTGGAACATTCAAGGAAAAGCAAAAACATTTTCACGAGACAAGCATCAGTGGTGGATTCATTGCAAGTTTCAAGTCTGTGGCCTCAAGTCGAAGTCAAGTCTCAAGTCTATGACCCACAAACCAATTCAAGTCCAAGTCCTCTGCATTGAGTTTCATTATACTAAATTACCCAATACACCTCATGTTTTTTCAACATATATGATTTTTGGTTCAATTAAAATCATTAAAATGGTACTTCTTCACAAAATTCACAATAGAGAAGTCACTTATACAGACTGATAATTGCATATTTCATTGCACACTTTGGTTGAACATAGCTGTCATGACTTTCAGCCACATGTGCTTTGCTTTGCATAATTCACCACATTGGATCCAGAGGCTGCATGTAAACAGTCCGTTTGACTTGTTATTCAACAGGCCAGACTGGACTTCAGTCTGATAAGAACATGTCTGTTATTTCAAGACAGCATGATTTCAACCACAAAGGACAAAGCATGCATTATTCAGCCTTGATGGCGTGGTAGCGGTTGTGATGGCGTGTGGTCGTTACCTGTTGTCCAGGGTAGAAGAGGGCTGGCGTAGGCTCATGACTGCAGCCTGTGGGGCACTCCTCTTCTTCCGGATGCAGGGCTTTACTGTGTCACTGTGCCGTGGCTATCATCACCATCTTCTCTTGCCTCCTGAGTTTTCATTCCACACAAAGGGCCTCTCTGTCTGGCTCTGATCAGATCTTCAAGTTTTCATGCACTGGCCCCAACGAAGCCCTCATCATGCTCCCAAACACCTTCAACACACTCCCGCTAAAACTAACCCTGATTGTCTCATCTAGCCTTTTTGACAGTGTGTGTTGATATAAAATAAATCTTATATTCAGCTGCAAGTGGCACGTGGAGGCGAAACTAGACCAGTGCAGCCAGTTTCAACAAAGATCATCAATCATGGATGATATGTCTCGATATGGGTCAACAACTCCCCTTCCACTCTGTCTGCACAAAGCTACTGTAAACAGTGTAATTAAATGCAAACTGTTTACCATGAAACACTAACGACAGTGCTTGCAATTTGACAAAAAACAAGTTCAATATTGAAAACTTTAGAGCTGCAATATTATTTTAAGCTACATAAATGGTTTACTGTAGACTGCATTACAATACCATCATGCAAGAACATACAGAAAGTAGCAAGAATTAGTTCAAAATTAGTGCATCAGGTGAAATATCAGTCACATGTGTCTAAAGAGGTCAGTCTCAAGCTAACAGGCTCGTATGCACACGCTTTAGCAGACTGTAAACAACTAAACCAGATTATACCCTTGGCTTTCTATTACATGCTAACGACATGGCTAATTAGCAGGTGTTAGCTTCAACTACACCAGGAGGAAGAGCATTGCAGTAAATCCTTTAGTTTTAGCGATCTTGTTCATCCAACAGTAGTTAAATAATACCAAAAATTTAAACAGTCCTTCAATAGACCTGTGATAGATCTAGAAAAAGGCCGCAGTCAGTCCTCGGCATCGCGTACGTGGCGACACGGATTGTGCAGCACTATCCGTACGCACGCAGCAGCGAAGTTTGTGTGTGTGCTAGCAAGCTAACAAGCTAACTAGCAACATCTGCGAAATAAACCGATATTAACATGGGGAAATAGCACATGCCCAAGTGACAAAAAGAGGCGCAATAACACGAGCAAATTCCACGTCGATGTATCCACAAAAAAGTACAATTTTGGAGAAAAACCTGCACCAGATTACCGCAGGTTGCTAGCCCCGGTTAGCTAAATGTTTCCGTAGGGATCCATCACAGATCTTTCACTGCAGCAATAATCTCCGGTGTCTTTTAAGGTGCCAGTCAAACGGACACATGCTTTGGGTCAATTATTTGCAGGGCAGATTTAATGCCTTTAAGTCCGATCAAAAATAATGATCTTTTCCCAGTTGTTAGAATCGGACTGTCTGGTGTCCTCCTCAAAGATCATACAAACACAGCACACCGCGCCCTCGTGTGGTCAATGTACAGCACTGCAGCAGCCGCACAGTAGAAAGTCACTGCCACAGGTTATGTAAAGTAAACTTACCCACGACGAGCTACTAAATCAACTGTGATGCAATATATTTTCTGGTTGACGTGTAAATACATTTCTTACATATATAACATAACACTATATACAAGTTCTATCTTATATTTGTATAGTTATTTATTTAATATTAGCCTATTATGTTGTCGTTTTCTTAGATTTTTTGCAAGCTATTTGTATAATGAAATGCAATGAAATCTTATCATTGTGAATATGATTTAGGCCTATACTGTATTGTAAATATTCAATCTATCTAAAAAAAAAAATGTAGTGTCTTTACTGATTTGGTGAAAGCAACTGCAAGAATTTGACACCCTTAGTTGTGAACGTTTCTGAGCTAATAGCCACTGCTTTATGTCTACATTTTCTCCCATACTGGAACACTTATTTCTTAAAGTATTTTATTGAGGTTCTTCGTTAAAAACCCATTATCCGGGCATAGGTCATAGGGTTAGGGTTGATCAGTAACAAAACAGGGACAAGATTTTCACAAATAAGGCCTAAAAGCACTGTGTAGTAGACAATATAGACCTGTACAGCCTCCTGTTACCACTTCTATTAAAACAATAAAAAAAAGACACATACACTTTTCCGATCTGCCAATCTGTCATTCACTAAATAAATTAATTCTGCCGCCACCGCTACAAGTCCATGAGAAAAGGCGCACAGAGGGCACACATCTGAGCTCTCTAGAGAGATAGAGGAGGAGGAGGGGGAGGACTTGCATGACTCCCTCACCGTTGCTCAAGGGGTTTCCACTCTTTACCAAATAAGGTCCTTACGGGGCGTGGGGCCGTTGCAAAATTTGGTGGAGGATGAGGAGATGCGTGGCCAACTTTACGCACGTTTCAGGAACTCAGAAAAGCACGCCTCTTGCTTCTCCAGATTCAACCCGTATTAAAACAACTCCAAATTTAGGTAAGTTTCACCTATTGCTTTTACTAATATCTCCCAACCGTTTAATTACTCAAGATTCTCCTGCTTTTGTCATGGTTTATTTTGGGAACAAGAGGGAAAGAGGTGGGCGCGGTATGTCCGCTATGTGCACGGATGACGACCTAATTGCGCATTATTTAGCGAGCCAAACGTGCCATAATTCGCTTTACTAACGCTTTGCGCACAATGGAGTTGGTAACTGCCTATTTTACATATAATTTTGCAGCAGCTAACAGTTAGGTCATTGATGTAGGTGCAGATTTTCTCCGAAATACAGTCGCTCGTAATCAAATTTAGCACGTGTCCAGCTGTTCAGCTTTACAGACTCAGCTTATCGTAGGTATACGCTTCTGGTTATGATGTATTTTCTTGATTTTATGTTACAAACCACAAGGGCAAACCAATCTGCTTCCTGTCTTCACCCCAAATGTACGATTCGCCCACCACATTCACCAGAGTTCATTTCAGATCTAAAGACCGACATTTTAAAGTTGATTGATTCAATGAATTTTTGTTATTTAACAGTACAAGTATAAAAGCACTGACCTACGCAACATACCCCACATGTATTGGACTGTAAGTAGCACGTTATAAGATAGAGCTAGACTAAAGAGGAGATTTAGGGATGTAAAGAAAACAAAGATGCAAACGCTGTTTTGGAGTTTAAGAACATTGAAAACGATCTTGAGAAACTATTCAATAAAAGACTAGACGATTTTGCCAAAAAGCATCAATTAATTAATCAGTCATCATGGGTTTGTACATGGTCCACTTATTGAGGCAGTGGCAGCAATTATTAATGCTGCAGAACCCAAAAAAATGCACTGACTTGAAGAAAGCATTCAAAAAATAGCAATAAGGTTAGTGCATAAAGTTGGATATTTGAAGTATTCCAGCTCAATTCATTGCTTGTACAGTCAAAATTAGTAAAACTGAATGATCTTCTTGGTCACATATACCAGGGTTTCCCAAACTTTTCTGGCCGGGACCCCCAAAATAGCCATACAACCGACTCGGGACCCCCAAAGCAAAATGAAAATGAGAGTAGCAATAATTCTGTGTCAGTGTCAAAACATGTTAAATTAGGTTTAATATTGGTTATTTGAATAGTTTGTTGTCTTATTGGGCCCTATTTGACTAAAATATACTGGTATTAATTAAAAAACAGCAAATACAATGTCATATTCATTAAAAATACATCTTGAAATCATCTCGCGACCCCCAGCACACCCCTCACGACCCCCCGATGGGTCCCGACCCCCACTTTGGGAACCACTGACATATACAACAGATGTACAGGTAAAATAATAATGCTCTTCCTGGTAATATACATAAATATTCAAATGCAGAGAGGAACCCACTGAAAGGACAACAAGAATAGGTTTTTGTGCGTCTGTGTGCGTCTAAAACTATGGAACTGTCCTGGGGAACAGCACAAACAATGCAAAAGCATTCACAAATTTAAAATTATGCATAAACACATTATATTCTCACAGCATAGAACTGAGCATGAGCTGTAAAGGTGTGAGACTGTTATAAATATCAACCACAATAGACCCTACTCCTGACCAGTGCTCTAACAACTTTATCTTGAACATGTTAAATTGTATAATAGGGAATATTATAAGTTTTGTACAATTGCATCTTAGTGTATACTTTGGGTTGTTAGTTTGATTTAATAATTAATGTACAGGAAGCATAGAAAAATATGAACCGTATGCACTATGAAGGGGGTAGGATTCAAGTATTACTTCATCACACTCCTTTTCAAGAAAAAATAATGAAGAAAAACTTGATACATTCAGGTATTAAAAAAAGTATTGTCATGTCATCAATGTCTTTATGTATATTACAAGAAAGGTATACAAATTATTTTAAAAAAAATCATTATCATCATCATTTAAATATACTTTTTATGTTTAAAGGTGCACTGCACAACTTTTGGGGGTTCTGCCACTTGCCTGATATGTCCTAGAGTATGGCATTAAACCTATCAACATTGCACTTAATTATTGTTTAAATTCAAGTGTTTTTATTGCTTAAAAATACCTTAAAACAGATGTCGCCTCTCCGCGGATCTGATCTGTGCTTTAGCTTTGTGGCTGAAAATGCACCTTTAACCACAGTTTGCATAGCCCACACAGCTGGGATTATTTGATCATATTCTGGTTATGCTACTGTATTTGTCATTACCGTCTACTGAACCTTCAATATCATGCCAAATGATGATTTACTGATTGGCTGCAGTTGTTGTGTGTATGTGCCATTAGCTGTGCATGTTTCCTGTCTCGGTAAGTCTTCCTCTCCAGCAGGAAGGACTTAGAATCTGATCAGAGGTAATGAGAGACATGGTGTTTCTTAAAGGCAAATGTACTGTGCAAACCTACCAGCGAGCACAGTCATATTACTTATATATACATGGCATACATTATGTCATTTGCTGCTCCATGTAGTTTACAAAGTAGTGTAAAAACAGCATAAATTAGTTACTATATTGTAACAGACAATAAAGAGAAATGTGTCAGTGAAAGTGCAATTGTTACATCCTCCTTACGTCCTCCCTATAACCTGGCTATTCTTAGACAGAACATTATTATTATATACATTAAAACAAATTACTATTATTAACTACTACAGCTCTACTACCTCTCGAATCAGCTCCAGAGGGAGTCATTGCTCTTCTGACTCGCTTTAGTTTAAACCTGGGGACTTTCCAGCCAACTATAACATCACTTCCTTTGATTTACAGATAAGGGTCTGAGCTGGAACAATGAGCCAGAATTTATCCAGCAACTTTTAATGTTACATGATGTAAAAACTATGCAGAGCAGTATAACCAAAAGATGCCAACAATGTATCAACATATTTTAGTCTACTGCTAAAATATACAGTTTATTTACTTACTAAACTTACTAATTACTTATTATATTAATCAAGCAGATTTAAATTTGATGTAATAGGTTTTTGTGACAATGGTACAGTAATTCATGCTAATTATGTGCATCATTTATATTGTTGCCATTATTATTAGTATTTTTTATTTAAGAGCTTTAACATGAAAAAGTGCTTCATAAATCGAATGCATCATAGAAGACATTTTCTATTACAAATATGTACAAACACACACAAGTGTTTATGTACAATTATTTACAGCAAATGAAAATAAAATACATGTGTAATTAACATACTTAATAACAACAAGCATTATTTAATTTTGTTATAAATTCAGAAAGCATTCTCATTCGTTTGTCATGCATTATGCTGTTTTTTTTATTGTGAAATATTAACAGATTCTTCTCACATAAACATACATTGTGACTTACACTTATATGATTATTATACAAATATGTTGATGCTGCCATTTAATCATACCAACGTCTTCTAATTAAATTATGTATCTTTTGCAGAGTATGTGACAACTCCACCATCCAAGACCACATTCGTAACACTGTGTTCTTTGAGCGTCACCATTTGGCCATATTTTGACTTCCCCTCTCTACACCTGCTGGACTGAAGTTTCCCATCATGCCTCTGATCATCCTCCCCACGTCTCAGCTGCTGTGGGTCCGAGTGGCCGCCCTGATCTTCACCTGCATTGCCTTCAGCGTGGCCACACATGGCGGGGCGCTGTACCACGGGGGAATGGCCGACTGGTGCATCTTCTGCTGGGCATTCAGTTTCGCCTGCACCCTGCTCGTCCTCCTGGTGGAAATTTTCGGCCTTCAAACCCGCGTGCCCGTCTCCTGGATCAATTTCCCCATCACCGTCGCCTGCTACGCTGCCCTCCTCTGCCTCTCCGCGTCCATAATCTTCCCTTTATACTTTCTGAAGGGCAACAACATCTACGGCGAAGTACGAGACCATCGCATCGTTTCAACCGTCTTCTCTTGCCTGGCAACGGTGGCGTACATGGGTGAAGTTAGCCTGTCCAAAGCCAGACCAGGAGAGATCACGGGCTACATGGCAACCGCTCCTGGGCTGCTAAAAGTTTGCCAAACGTTCGTGGCGTGCGTGATCTTCATTCTCGTCAGCAGCCCGGTATCGTACGACCACCATCCCGGACTGAAATGGTGCATGGCTGTCTACTGCATTTGCTTCATCCTCTCCATGGCGGTGGTGGTGCTGTGCGTTTTCGAGTGGACCGGATGCCTCCCCATACCGTTTTCCAAGTTCTTGTCCATCTACGGGCTGCTGGCTGCCGTCATGTACTTGTCAGCGACCATAATTTGGCCAGTGTTTCAGTTTAATAAGCAGAACCAGTACAGGAGCGACAGGTCCAATCTGATCACCGTGTCTGTGCTCACCGCCCTCAACTTCCTGCTATATCTGGCCGACCTCGCCTACTCTGCAAGGCTAGTTTTTGTGAGTGCCTGAAAGCAAAACCAACCAAGCTGCTAGAAAAGATGAAAGTGCCTTGTTACTGTAGTTGTGGTCTCTTGAGCTAAATTGAAAACTGCCAAAAAATAAACTTGAATTTGCGCCTGTAAGAGCTGGGAGGCCCTTTTCTAAGCTTTATTTCCTCACAGGGCTTCAGGATTAAACGCAACCAAATCAAAATTGCAATTGGTTGCAGTTAGCAAATGGCAAACACTGTCTACAATACAATTTTCTTTGCACACTGTTTTATTTTGTGTTAAACTTGGTAATCTTGTTGCTTATTGTTTGTTGCCTTGAAAACTTATTCTGAGATGCATGAGATTTTTTACTTTATTCATGGATTAGTTTATCAGTTTATATTTCAGTCTTCTCACATTTATTAATGCACTTGAGCTTGTAAAAAATGTGCGTTCTTGACTGTATTGTTTTCATGAAGGATCCACCATTTATAACTGCTCAAATTGTCAAAAAAACAACAAAAAACACATCTTAACTCAACCTTAAAGATGCCTTGACAAGATCCTTAGACTGTGCTACTGCTACTACTGTATATCGAGAGTCTCCTCACATACTCTTTTGTTTCCTGGTATGGTTGTCTCTCTGTGAAGGAAAATACCCAGCTTAAATAGTATTGTTAAAAAAAAAAAGGGTCACCAAAAAGCGAGTCAAATTTAATTTATTTTTTTATTTTTTACCCAAATGCTCTCAAAACTTCTGTCTTTTACTGTATACCGTCTGTGATTAGGTTTGTGAACTATGGTTTTACTTAAGGATTTACCCTTTTTATTTACCCTGAACCCATGTGAACTGTCATACTTGTGTTCCTGTTATGTGTGTGTTTTTCGCCAGGTGACTGCAATAAATTGGCCATTAAGGGACTAAAAAAGGTTTCTGCTTTGTTCAAGTCAATATCCATGTAGATTTCAAGTCAAGTTTATCACTTGCAGCTGTGTTGACGTCTTTGGATTGACTATGAAACAAACTATTATGAACAACTAGTCCTATCTTTTTTATCCTTGAAACAACCCAACAATTTGCAGCATGAAACACTTGAATATTCACTTGTAAAATATGACAGTGATTGTAGTAAAAGTGAGAATGTGTCAGCTCTATAAACTTTAAGGTGGTGGAGGGTCCCTTTGTCTCCATATGTTATTGCTTTATCCAGAATGTACCAAAGTAAACGTATCTATCTCTATGAAGACAATCAGGTAACTACTTCAGGCTAAAGTATATTATATTATAGATATATTGTTGCAGAAAATATCACAATAAATGGTAATATTGAAACTATTTTATGCCACCAACACAATAACTTAAAAGCAGGAAATTCTCCGTAAAATCTAGTCCAATGTCGTAAAAATCATGAGCTGTAATAAGTAAAGAGTCGCATGAAACAACTAAGTAGTTCGTAAGTATCATTTATGAGTCTACTATATTAATTACGGATCCAGGAATTATTGTGAAAGGCCTAAAAATCTTCTATGGGACCTATTAATCCAGTGACAATCTTGCATTTATGTATTGAATAAATGCAAAAAAAGAGAAGTTAAATGCCATGGATACAAGTTTGTGGCAGACGCTCCACAAGAAAAGTTATATAGTGCACCTTTAAAGCACTTATACTGTAATTCTTTATTTATTAATTAAAGTGTGTGATGGATACAAAAGTACACGGTGGGATTCTTTGTCAAGGTGGCTTGAAAAAAATAAAAATTCTGCTTTGTTCTTTTGTTTTGTTTGTGTCAAAATGTTTAATGATTCTCGAAAAGGCATTATTACTCCCTCTGCATTTGAACTTGAGGCTTTGTCGGGGCTACATTCACTGGAAGATTTCACTTGTTGTACACGCTTTAGGCAGAAACATGGAGAACATGCAGACATCAGACAGAAGACTCAACGCTGCCTGAGAGTCTCACCCTTTTACATGTAATCTACAATCAGCCACTAGGTGACACTATTCCACTTCATTTCTTAATCGTCTGTCAGAAACACTGGTTTGAGCACAGGCTCAGGTGTGTATTACCCTCCAATGCAAATAAATGCATTTGTTTGTCAGAACATTTTTAAAAATCAGATCCATAGCTTCACTGGTTGACTTTTACAATAAAGTGCTGTTGTGCAAAGTCTTTAGTTAAAATATGTGTTGTTGTTAGACCAGATACTGCAATGTAATATATTTAGATATATCCAGCATGATTTGCTATGCAAAGTCATGTCAGATAAATTTCATTACACATCGTAATCTAAAAACTACACTGAATGAGCTGCTCCTCTAATTAAACCATAACACCAGAACCACAAAGGGTTTATGGAAATGATTGTGACACACAGTAATGGCATGTGTGACTGTCCCAGAATGATCATCCTCTTCTGAGAATCTCTCTCTCTTACTCTTCCAAAATCTCTTACTACTGTCAGAGTCTGAAAAAGGTTAACTTCTTTTAAGGTGTAACGTTCAAAGAGCATGCAGTGACTACAGCTGTCATCTCTGTCATAGAATTAAGTCCCCCAAGATTTCCTGCTTGTATATTTTCCTTTCAAATAAAGCCAAACGTGATCAGAAAAAAAACACTATTATTTATGGGATTTGAAATTATAATCGGGAGATTATGAGTAGTTGTTTCTTTTAGCAAAATACAACTGAGAAACTTATAAAAACGAAATAGTATTTTAGATGCCAGAAGAACTAGTAATATACACTTAACGGTATATTACAGTTATTTGGTGAAGTTTATAAAGTATATCCCAATATAGTAAAGCTTGGTAATATAACACTAGCAGTCAGAGTGCCAAACCCTATAAAGTATTTCCTGGAAACAGACTGCACTTACGTATTTAGAATGAGATATAGAAAGTAAACTGCAGTTCAGGTGCTCTCTCTGAACAACACATCAGCATCATGGCAAAAGCAGGTAAGTGAATTTAACTGTAGTTTCACCTGCAAATACAATTACTACTTAATATGAATACAAAACTGTGACAAAACAAGTGCTGAACTTGAAACTAACCCTGGACTCGATCAAGACTAAACAAGGACTACTGTATATGATCAGGAAGTGACAAAGTACAGAAATAAAAGTACTGTACTTCAGTTAAATATTTTGGTATTTATACCTTTGTACCGTTGAGAGCAGGTGTCTGTACTTTCTACTCCACTACATTTTGGAAAAGTACTTTACTTTTAGCATGTTCCTGATGAGATTCTGTTAAGGTTCTGAATTAAAGTACTGGCTTTGAGCAAAGAAAAATAAATACCATACATACAATTTACTGAGAAATTTGGAAAATGTTTTTGAATCGCAATAGTTGACCAAAAATCAGCACAACTTCAACAGTTGTCACAATCTGTGTGAAATGCTTTTACTTTTTAGACTTAAAGCACATTTTTAACAGGTACTTCAAAACCTTTAACTATTTCTTGAGTATTTCTTTACTCGTGTATCTGTATTTTTCCTCAAGAAACAAAATTGAGTACATCCTCCACCACTACTTGACCAAACCAAGCCCACGTCATGACAAAAATGGGCTCAATTTAGTACCAAATAAATCAATGTGACAACTCTAGATTGATCAACAACAAAAGCAAGAAACTTTAAAATTACATCAGATACTTATTCTGCAGGGCTGGGTGTGGTTTATGTTGCTCCTGTGTGCTTTGTGTGTTCAGGTTCTTGAAATAAAATAAATGAGCTTGATATTTTAATTAATACACATTATTAGACTCCATGCAGATAAGGTAAGGATTCAAGCGAAGTGGCTAATAGTGCACCAAAATGATTAACTTAGTACTGTCTTTTTTGTTTCCAAACAGAGGTTGACAGGAGGATTGTGCTTCTGGGTAAGACTGGATCTGGGAAGAGCAGTCTGGCCAACACTATACTTGAAAGTGGAATTTTGTTCAAAGTTTGTCACTCCTCCACATCAGGGACCGTGAACTGCCAGTCTGAGGTCAAAACAGTGCACGGGAGAAATGTCCAGCTCATCGACACTCCAGGTCTTTTTGACACCGACCCAAACGCCCCTGAATTTAAAGAGGAGATCCTGAAATGCATGATCGAGTGCTCGTCTGGTGTCCACGCTTTTCTTCTCGTGTACAAAGTGGAGCGGTTCACCAAACATGAGCTCTCTGTGGCTGAAGTTATCTGCAAACAATTCTCTGAAGAGGATCTGAAATACACCACAGTGGTCTTCACTCAAGGTGATCAGATCCAAGAGGGGGTTACTGTCAAAGAATGGATCAAAGATAATGAAGCTCTGAACAACTTGGTTCAGAAATGTGGCGGCCGCTGTCATGTGTTTGATAATAAATACTGGAATAACAGCCAGGATCCGTACAGGAACAACCAGTACCAGGTGAAAGAGCTGCTGAACACCATCGACCGAACAGTGCAGGAGAACCAAGGAAGATGTTACACCAATGAGAATCTTCAACAAGTGCAACTAAAACTAGAGCAAGAGAGAATGGCAATAAAATCAGATCCACAGAACGCCCACTTGTCAGAGAAAGAGGTCGAGCAAAAGGCCAAAGAAAACACCTTTATTTTTTTCTGGCCCCTGACGACAGTTTTGGGGACGGTGGGGGCATGTGTAAGCGGGGTGGCGGCGTTCTTAGGGCTCGTTCTTTTAAGGAGATAATAGGAAGCACTGAAGATTGGGTGTTTTCATTTAATATTTTTCATACGATTACATTTACTTGATTTAGTTGAAATATTAAACTGAAATGGAGTATTGTGAAATATTAATAATGTAATAGACAAATGAACAGGTTATACTTAGCAGCTGATGAAGCGTCAAATGCCTAGAACACATTTCACTGTGGAAACAACAAACTATAATATGAACAATTTTCATCAGTTTCACGTCACATACATTGTTGCGCATATTCTTGGTTTTGCCCCATCTTGAATATAATCCTGCTTCTTACAAACTATATTGTTGTGTTTATGTTACAAATTATCAATGAAAGATTTAGTTTTAAATCTAAACTAAGTTTTCATCCTAATGATGTTATTTTTCCTTTGTATCTAGTTAGATGTGGTTATATACGATACCAGATTTGTAATACAGATCAATATAAATACAAATAAAAACATAATGAAAAAGTTATTCTCGAGTCTTTTTCCATATCGCTTACACTATAATTAATCAGAATCAGAAAAAGGTTTATTTCCATTGTCAATGAACTAAATTCACAAACTAGGAACTTGATTTGGCGTAAGGTGCAACATATAACAATGAATAAAATAGTGGCTAAATATATAGAAGAAGGCATGCATAAAATTAAGAATTAGCTAATAAAATAAAATAAAATACACTTAGACTATATACAGAAAATGTACAGTTGGCTAGACTGTAAAGCCAGACTGCCTTACATAACAACTGCGTCTTATAAACAATTCAAATTATGTTCAATCAATCAATCAATCAATCAAACTTTATTTGTATAGCACTTTTCATACATTTAAAATGTAGCTCAAAGTGCTTCACATATACGACAATTAGCAACAGACAAACAGAGAAGACTCCGTTCAGACCGCTGCGACCAACGCGGCTGTTTATCCGCGACCAGAAGATAAACGCGGTTGTCCCTGTGTGTTTCAGGATCGATTTTAAGGTTCTTTTACTGGTTTATAAATGTCTTAATGGTCTTGGGCCTTCTTATCTTTCAGAACTGCTTTTACCATATGAACCCTCGCGGCCCCTGCGCTCCTCCGGCAGCCGGCTCCTAGTCATTCCCAAAGTCAGGACACACACTCACGGCGAGGCGTCTTTTCAGTACTATGGTCCTCGTCTGTGGAACGGCCTGCCGGAGAACCTCAGGGCCGCAGAGAACGTTCAGGTTTTTAAGAGCAGGCTCAAGACCCACCTTTTTAGTCTAGCTTTTGATTAATATTTAATTTATGTATTTGTTATATTTATCCTTCCTATTTATTGTGTTTACTTATTTTAGGCTTACTGTTTTATATGTATTTATTTCCAAGTTTTACTCTAGTTCTATTTATTAATTACCCATATTTATTTATTTATTCTTTTATCAATTTTAGGCTCTCCAGTGTTTCCTCTGAGGGGCCCTCTGTACTGGGAGTGGCGGTCGTCTGTGGCTGCTGGGCCCTGGCTCATGGGCCCCTGGTGGAGGTTTGGTGTGAGCCTCATCTCTCCTCTGGGGCCTGAGTCGGTGTCCTGCGGCTGCAGGCGACTCGCTGCTCCTGGTGCAGACGGCTCCTCTGATGGTGCTTCTTCAACTGGTGTATCTGCACCCAGCCTATTGTATCTTAGGGTATGTGTGTGTAAATACGTGTGTATGTGTGTATATGCACATAGATGTGTATGTGTGTGTGTGTGTGTGTGTGTGTGTGTGTGTGTGTGTGTGTGTGTGTGTGTGTGTGTGTGTGTGTGTGTGTGTGTGTGTGTGTGTGTGTGTGTGTGTGTGTGTGTGTGTGTGTGTGTGTGTGTGTGTGTGTGTGTGTGTGTGTGTGTGTGTGTGTGTGTGTGTGTGTGTGTGTGTGGATGTACGGGTGTCTATGTGACTGTGGGTGGGTTGCTTGGCTGGTGGGAGGCGGTTGGGCGGGGAATGGCCATGTATGGGAATGTTTTTAATGCACTGTAAAGCACTTTGTGTTACATGCTATGTATGAAAAGCGCTTTATAAATAAAGTTTGATTTGATTTGATTTATCTTCTGGTCGCGACCAACGCGACCAGAAGATAAACAAAGCTGAACTTTCTGCGGCCAACGCAGCGACCGTCGCGGATGGCAACCAATCAGAGACCACGCTTGTGAGACGTTACTACGTATATCATTATCCGGGAAGAAGGACGTAAACAAACCAAACGCATGATTGACCGAACAGACCCGAGCCCGCACGAGTAGAACCGTAAACTGAGTTCCGTGCAGAGTTTTATTGGCAGAATAAGCGCCAAACAGGGCTTCAAGTGTTTAGTGTTCTACCTGCACCAACGGGACCTCTCCTGTCCCCCGCTGACGCTGGACCAATGATCCCTCTCCCTCGCTCTTTTCTTCAGCTTTTTGGGAGGGCATCCGTGGCTCTCTCTCTCTCCTCTGCTCCGTGTAGCAGCCGCGCACTTTTATTCTGGTGCCGTCACATATTTTGTCCACTTTATCAGAGGATGAGGAGGAAAACAACACAGTGCTGGCTGCACACCGCGCTCTTTCGCCATGAAGCGCATGTTACACACGTGACACCACACATGCTCGTCTCTGGCCCCCGAGCCCACACGGCCCAGGTCCCCGGCCCAGCCCGACAACAGAGTGGTAAATGTGGTCCCGAACACCCAGCTCCCAGGAATCTAAACTCTAGCAGCAGGTCAGTGTGCTTGTCGCGCCGGTCGCGCCGCGTGTCGCTGGTGATTTTTTTTTTTCGGCGACTAAAGCGACTGTGCTTAAATGCACAGGCGACAAACTAGGGGCGACAGGCGCGATTTTGTCGCTGCGGTCTGAACAGGGCTTTAGGGTTATAGGGAGCATAAAAGTTAGAATGTGACAATAGAAATACGAATTAAAAACATAACACAAAGGAACCTGACTAAAAGTGATTTAACTCATATTAAATAGACTTGTTGTACACGTTTTAGGCAGAAACATGGGGAACATGCAGACATCAGACAGAAGGCTCCACGCTGCCTGAGAGTCCAACCCTTTTACATGTAATCTACAATCAGCCACTAGGTGACACTATTCCACTTCATTTCTTAATAGGACGTCTGTCAGAAACACTGGTTTGAGCACAGGCTCAGGCGTGTATTACCCTCCAATGCAAATAAATGCATTTGTTTGTCAGAACATTTTTATATATATTTGCATATGTCCGGCCTGATTTGCAATACAAAGTCATGTCAGATAAATGTCATTAACACATCTTAATCTAAAAACTACACTGAATGACCTGCTCCTCTGATTAAACCATAACATCAGAACAAAAAAGGTTAATGGAAATGATTGTGACAGTAATGGCGTGTGTGACTGTCCCAGAATAATCATCCTCTTCTGAGAATCTCTCTCTCTTACTCTTCCAAAATCTCTTACTACTGTCAGAGTATGAAAAAGGTTAACTTCTTTTAAGGTGTAGCGTTCAAAGAGCATGCAGTGACTACAGCTGTCATCTCTGTCATAGAATTAAGTCCACCAAGATTTCCTGCTTGTATATTTTCCTTTCAAATGAAGCCAAACGTGATCAGAAAAAAAACACTATTATTTATGGGATTTGAAATTATAATCGGGAGATTATGAGTAGTTATTTCTTTTAGCAAAATACATCTGAGAACAACTTATAAAAACAAAATAGTATTTTAGATGCACTTATTTATCACAAGCCAGAAGAACTAGTAATATACACTTAACGGTATTGAAGGGTTACATTTTTTATTACTATTATCAAAATATAATGTGTGAACATTTTATACTGGAAATGCTTCTGTGCCATGTTTTCTTTTGTGTGTGTCTCGCCTGAGCGCTCTGCGCCTGCGCACTAACTTTTTGTTTCCAGCATCAGGTCTGAGCAACAGTAACCAGCGACTTCTTATCTAGCAACTCCTTATCTGGCGGCCTTGAGGAGCAGAGTAAGACTCTGCTGTGAGAACATCTGTGTCTGTTCATAAGTTTCGAAACGGGACCAGAAACAGACAAAGAGAATGGAATATAAACCAATCAGCGCTCGAGAACATGGACAGCTCCACCCATATATTGCATTATTCATGATTCGCTCTGAAGGACAGGCAACTCCTCGTCAGAGCACCTGCAGGAGTTGCATTAGTTTAGAGCAGGGACAGATAGGACCAGAGCTGTTTTTTGTATTAGACTCCTCTGTTAGGTTTTTTACTATTTTTCTAAATTAAAAATAACTAAACATTTCTGGGACTCAGTTCTTCCTTTAACCACATTTTGAACACACAATGAGTTAACAAAAATAGGAAATTCTTTCAGTATATTACAGTTATTTGGTGAAGTTTATAAAGTATATCCCATTATAGTAAAAGCTTGGTAATATAATGCTAGCAGTCAGAGTGCCAAACCCTATAAAGTATTTCCTGGAAACAGACTTCACTTACGTATTTAGAATGAGATATAGAAAGTAAACTGCAGTTCAAGCTCTCTCTGAACAGTCAAACACATCAGCATCATGGCAAAAGCAGGTAAGTGAATTTAACTGTAGTTTCACCTGCAAATACAATTACTACTTAATATAAATACAAAACTGTGACTAAACAAGTGCTGAACTTGAAACTAACCCAGGACTCGATCAAGACTAAACAAGGACTACTGTATATGATCAGGAAGTAACAAAGTACAGAAATAAAAGCACTGTACTTCAGTTAAATATTTTGGTATTTATACCTTTGTAGGGTTGAGAGCAGGTGTCTGTACTTTCTACTCCACTACATTTTGGAAAAGTACTTTACTTTTAGCAAGTTCCTGATGAGATTCTGTTAAGGTTATGAGTTCAAGTACTGGCTTTGAGCAAAGAAAAATAAATACAATACATACAATTTACTGAGAAATTTGCAAAATCAGCACAATTAACTTCAACAGTTGTCACAATCTGTGTGAAATGCTTTTACTTTTTAGACTTAAAGTACATTTTTAACAGGTACTTCAAAACCTTTCACTATTTCTTGAGTATTTCTTTACTCGTGTATCTATATATTGTTAAATTGAGTACTTCTTCCACCACTACTTGACCAAACCAAGTCCATGTCATGACTAAAATGGGCTCAATTTAGTACCAAATAAATCAATGTGACAACTCTAGATTGATCAACAACAAAAGCAAGAAACTTTAAAATTACATCAGATACTTATTCTACAGGGCTGGGTGTGGTTTATGTTGCTCCTGTGTGCTTTGTGTGTTCAGGTTCTTGAAATATAATAAATGAGCTTGATATTTCAATTTATACACATTATTAGACTCCATACAGATAAGGTAAGAATTCAAGCGAAGTGGCTAATAATGCACTAAAATGATTAACTTAGTACTGTCTTTTTTGTTTCCAAACAGAGGTTGACAGGAGGATTGTGCTTCTGGGTAAGACTGGATCTGGGAAGAGCAGTCTGGCCAACACTATACTTGAAAGTGGAAGTTTGTTCAAAGTTTGTCACTCCTCCACATCAGGGACCGTGAACTGCCAGTCTGAGGTCAAAACAGTGCACGGGAGAAATGTCCAGCTCATCGACACTCCAGGTCTCTTTGACACCAACCCAAATGCCCCTGAATTTAAAGAGGAGATCCTGAAATGTATGATCGAGTGCTCGTCTGGTATCCACGCTTTTCTTCTCGTGTTCAAAGTGGAGCGGTTCACCAAACATGAGCTCTCTGTGGCTGAACTTATCTGCAAACAATTCTCTGATGAGGCTCTGAACTTCACCACAGTGGTCTTCACTCAAGGCGATCAGATCCAAGAGGGGGATACTGTCAAAGAATGGGTCAAAGATAATGAAGCTCTGAACAACTTGGTTCAGAAATGTGGCGGCCGCTGTCATGTGTTTGATAATAAATACTGGAATAACAGCCAGGATCAGTACAGGAACAACCAGTACCAGGTGAAAGAGCTGCTGAACACCATCGACCGAACAGTGCAGGAGAACCAAGGAAGATGTTACACCAATGAGAACCTTCAACAAGTGCAACTAAAACTACAGCAAGAGAAAACTGCAATAAAATTAGATCCACAGAACGCCCACTTGTCAGAGAAAGAGGTCGAGCAAAAGGCCAAACAAAACACCTATAATTTTTTCTGGCCCCTGATGACAATTGTAGGCGGGGTGGCGGCGCTATTTGGGCTCGTCCTTTTAAGGAGATAATAGGGAGCACTGAAGATTGGGTGTTTTCATTTAATATTTTTTAATCGATTACATGATTTACTTGAAATATTAAACTGAAATGGAGTATTGTGAAATATTAATAATGTAATAGACAAATGCACGGGTTTTACTTAGCAGCTGATGAAGCGTCAAATGCCTAGAACACATTACACTGTGGAAACAACAAACTATAATATGAACAATTTTCATCAGCTTCACGTCAAATACATTGTTGCGCATATTCTTGGTTTTACCTCATCCTGAATATAATCCTGCTTCTTACAAACTATATTGTTGTGTTTATGTTACAAATTATCCATGAAATATTTAGTTTAGTTTAATCTAACCTAAGTTTTCATCCTAATGATGTTATTTTTCCTTTGTATGTAGTTAGATGTGGTTATATACGATACCAGATTTGTAATACAGATCAATATAAATACAAATAAAAACATAAAGAAAAAGTTATTCTCAAGTCTTTTTGACTCAATGAACTAAATTCACAAACTAGGAACTTGATTTGGCGTAAGTTGCAACATATAACAATGAATAAAATAGTGGCTAAATATATAAAATTAAGAATTAGCTAATAAAATAAAACACACTTAGACTATATACAGAAAATTTACAGTTGGCTAGACTGTAAAGCCAGACTGCCTCACATAACAACTGCGTCTTATAAACAATTCAAATTATGTTCATAAACATTATATAACTTTGTATTTTAACATTATACTTTTACTATTATCATACTCAAATTGTATTGTATTTACTTTCTTTTTCAATGTTTTTCTCTTTATGCATGTATTTTTATGATTCTTTATGAGATATTTGTTATTCTGAAATCCAAGATAGAACTCTTTGTAACAAAAGTTAACTTCAACTAATAAAACACATTCAGAAGCACAAAAAAATGTCTGTATTATTTTTATTTTTCTTCCAAAACAAACAATAATACATTTAATAACACTGCATCAGATGATAGCCTTGTTGCAAAAGGTCTAGAGCACAGACACTGCTCTTGTGGTAAGCAGCCTTTCCTGGAAACAGCCTGTGTTCAAATAACAGGAAACTGAAAGTAAACTGTGAGTCCTGGAGCTGCAGAGAGACGAGACGCACTGAGGATCAAACCCGTCATGGCACACGCTGGTGAGTGCGTTTAAAGACTTTATATAGGCCCGTGGTTTAAACTATTTCAATTCAGAGCATTATTTTTGTTTTTAAGGTATTTACTAGCAGGTAATTTAAAAAAAAAAAAAAAAAAAAAAAAGCACTATTTTTTTTTCTCTGATGGAGGGTTCGCCAGCTGCTTTTCTCTGTTATTTTGTCTGTAATGTTCAGACTGAGATTCAAGTTGATGAAGTGCCCTGCATTAAAAGCACGGTTGAATTACTAATGCGCCACTGCACAGTCAGATATGGGCTACATAGCGGTTCATGCCAGACACGTACGCCACCGGCAGCCATCTTGATTCTGGTCGCTAATGTAAACAAACGTAAACGCCAAAGAAAATCTGCATAAACTGCTCAAATATCAGGGCATCCTTAATCTTTACTGTAAGATGTGGTTCTGGCATTTATACAACAACAAATAACATCTTGCAAAAGTACAGCTGCATTTTACAACGCAGATGTGGCTTTGTTGTAGCGAGTTATGTAGAAAATGCTAACAAATGATTAGCATTGGTGATTAGCATATAGGTCAAACATAATGGACTAATGGAATAAATCTTTTAACAGCGGAAATATGGCTTGTAAGTGTCTGAAACTTTCCCTGTTTGTAATGCACTAAGTGTTAATTAAGTTTTGAGTGATTTTGAGCTTTTAGTGCTTACTTTGATGCTACTCGGTTAGTCGAACACTAACTTAAGCATTAGCAATCAAGACAGTCCAGCTATGACTTTCTTTGACTTGATCTATTTTATTTATATCTTATATCATGTCTATTGTATGTAGATTATAATGTATTCTTATTTTTACTGTGCCATAACACTTTGGGGCAGTGATGGCTGTTTTGTAAATGTGCTATGACCATGACCTTCTTTGAAACATCTTGAGAATCCTTGCCTCAAGTGTAAGAGTTGCAGGCTGCAGGTTGATAAATGTTTTGGTAAAATATTTTCAGTTAATTAAGTCTAACTGGCCTTTTTTCTTTTGCACCAAACAGCAGGAACCAGCAGGGTAAATTTCCGCTTTCGAAACGCTGGGCTGGACAGCAGGAGGATTGTGCTCCTTGGATAGACTGGGTCAGGGAAAAGCAGCCTGGCCAACACTATATTTGGAGAAACCGATTTATTTACAGTTTGTCATTCCTCCTACTATGGAACAACGCGCTGCCAGTCTGAGACCAGGCGACTGCACGGAAGAAATGTCCAGCTCATCGACACACCAGGGCTTTTTGACACCGACCCAGACGCCCCTGATTTTAAAAGGGAGATCATGATGCAGTGCTTGTCTGGTGTCCACGCTTTTCTGCTGGTGTTCAAAGTGGAGCGGTTCACCAAACATGAGCTCTCTGTGGCTGAAGTTATCTGTAGACATTTCTCTGAGAAGGCTCTGAAATACACCACAGTGGTCTTCACTCAAGGCGATCAGATCCAAGAGGGGATTGATATAAAGGAATGGATTGAAGACAATGAAGTCCTGAGCTGTTTAGTTCAAGAATGTGGAGGTCGCTGTCATGTGTTTGACAATAAACACTGGAACAACAGCCTGGACCTGTACAGGAACAACCGGCGCCAGGTCATAGCGCTGCTGAACACCATCGAACAAACTGTGAGACAGAACAGAGGGAGATGCTACTCGTTAAATAGTTAATTTTACTTTTACTATGTTCTTTAGTATGTTAAATTTTACTTTTAGTATGTTTAATATGTTAGTATGTTATATGTATTATCTATAATTTTACTTTTAGTATGTTCTTTTAGTATGTTCAATTTTACTTTTAGTATGTTAGTATGTTATATGTATTATCTATAATTTTACTTTTAGTATGTTCTCAAGATATTTGGACATTTTCTACAGGAGTAGTGTAGACCTCTTTTTGTATAAGTGTATTTGTTTGATTATTTAATCTTTATGTACTATTATATTCCTTTTTTTTTTTGCTAATGAGAGAGTGTTAGGGGTGGGAATATGTTTTAAAATACTGTCAAAATGTGTGAAATACAATACTGAATGTATGTGCAAAAATCAATACCAACCAATCAGTGTTCACGCTTTTCTGCCCGAGCTCAAAAAAAAAAAAAAATAAATGAATAAAAAAAACAATTGTGCAAGTATTTGTGGAGCGTAGTTTGTGGGACATGACCACTCTGATGTTACTGAGTGCCTAGTTGAGTCTGTTTATGGTTTATATAGGATCAAGTCTATGTTCTGTATTAGACAGAATAATAAAAAAGTATTCATAGCATCACTGTTTACTCCTTAAAAATAGCATGACTTTTATAACATGTCTTTAGTTATGAATATTTGATGCTAAAACCTCAAATGTTATTTATTGTAATCTCAATGTAATATAAAGTAGATACAAATGACACAGAATGATCAGCTCTTCTTGATCGTTGGAGCATAACAAACATCACATTTCATCTTTCATGATCTTGAATGTTGACAAGAACAAAGATATGATATTTGATTTAAGTAAAAAGCACACACAGTCATGAAGTGGTGACATAATCATAAACTGTGGGCTCTGTGTAGAAAGGGACACCAGCACTGGCTCAGGGAACTCACAGATTTTAATGTGGACAAGACTCCTATGCTGTTGTTTTATTCTGCTTTTACTGGGTCCATCTTAGCCTTTTGTATTTCATCTTGGTTCAGCAGTGTGCAGGTTACAAACACTATTTCGTCCGGCCTTTTTCAAAAATTGTGAAAGGGACTGACAAGCGATAAAGCCCCAATGCATGCATCACCTGCGGCACACCTTAATGTACTTCCTGAAGACAGACACAGAACACAAGAGAGCGAAAGTAAACTGCCATTTTGTTTTTTTCTGTAAAGGTTCGAACACGTCAACATCATGGCAAATGAAGGTGAGTGAATTTAGATTTCATTAGACTAGGATTTAGTTATTTCTAGGCTTAAGATATTTCAAAGAATTTTAAACTAAAAGCAAAAGCATAGCATCTGTCACCAAACTTTATTTTTCATCGAGGGCATAAAGAAATATAAATGATGTAAACGGACAGGCACAGATTGACTTCCTGGTGCAGAAGTGTTTCATTAGTAACAACTTAAAATATTTCTAAATTTGTTCCGTCTATAAAAATATGTTCTGTATTCTTAATGTTTTCTAAATTAATTTTAGACAACAAAATGCAATAACTGAAAACTTTTGTCAGCAGAATATTCAGCTGACTAGACTTTATGACCAAGATACTTCCGCAATCCTGGCATGAAATACTGAGGGGACAGCTCTAAGTATGTTCACTATAAATATATATGAAACCTCTGGAATATTTGCAGTTTTGAATCTGTTTTCAGATAAATAATATATATTATAATAATCATCTCGATCAAACTAGTTATTTTATTGAGTTTTGAATAAGGTCAGTTAGATCTCAATTAGACCTTAGATCTCAATTTTCCTTGAATATTTGATATATTTGTGAATGTCATCTATGTGAATAATCAGTTCAGCAGATTACATGAATATTATAAGGAATGTTGCAGCTGTAGTGTATTGGCTGCATATGTTTTGTTTCACCCTACTACATTATCAATACAATAATGCTAATGTATATATCAATGTAAACAAAAAAAGTATGATTAAAGTTTGTATTTTTTCATATATAATCAAGTTTAAATTAGATGCAGAAAACTTAATATTTTTCCCCAATGCCTTTTAGAAAGAAGAATTGTGCTTTTGGGGAAAACTGGATCCGGAAAAAGCAGCTTGGGAAATACAATCTTGGGCAGAGAGGACGCATTTACAGTCAACCATTCTGTAAACTCTGGAACAAAATCTTGTGAGACTAAAACCTACAATGTTCATGGGAAAAAGATCAAACTGATCGACACTCCTGGTCTCTTTGACACTGACCCCAGAAGCAGCGACATGAGCCCTGAGCTCCTGAAGTGTGTTCAGGAGTGTGCCCCTGGACCTCACGCTTTTCTGCTGGTGCTTAAAGTGGAGAAGTACACCCAACAGGAGCAGGCTGTGGTCGATCTGATACTCAAGTATTTCTCTGAGGAGGCTCTGAAATACACCACAGTGGTCTTCACTCGGGGCGATGACCTTCCAGACGGGGTGGACATTAAAGACTGGGCCAATGAGAGTGAAGCCCTGAAGTCCCTGCTTCAGAAATGTGGAGGCCGCTGTCATGTGTTTGACAATAGATACTGGAGGGACACTCAGGACCCGTACAAGAACAACCAGTACCAGGTGAAAGAGCTGCTCAACACCATCGAACAAACATTGGAGAAGAACGGAGGGAGATGCTACACCAATGAGATGCTGCAAAGGGCTGCTTCAGATAAAAGTTTCCTTGTTACACTGGCCGGTGTTTCTACAGGCGTCCTCTTAGGAGCGTTACTGGGTTTACCTGCTATGGTGGTGGCTCTTTTTTCTTCTGCTGCACCACTTCTTGGAGTAACGGGGATAATGGCCGCTGGGGTTGTTACGGGTGTTGCTGGTGCAGCATATGGAGGATATAGAGGTTATAAAGTTGCTCAAAAGGCTCAGACACCAGGAGAGGCAGCAGCTGCAGTTTGGCAAGAAGCTCTAGAGCTTCTTCAACAACTTTTTACTTTATTTAAACTTTTTAAAGATGCAAAATAAATACAGCAAATTAGAATGAAAAAAACATTGGTTCAACAATTATTAAAATTAAATGTTTTTTTTCATGTTTAAATGTTACATGTTAAAATTTCTAAAACATGTAAATAACATAACACATAAATAAAAAGGGAATCAAAATAACAATTGTATTTTATCAAAGAAATGTTGAAAATGTATTGTCTGCTGTTATGTTTGTATATTCATGCATGTAATTATACAATTCTTTAAAAGGCTTATTAAATGGAATTCTTAATGGCAAAACTTTTACAAATCAAATAATGGAATAAACTTAGAGGTAAAAGTTGTTTGTGTTTTTTTTCTTGATAAAAAAAAACTAATGACAAACGAAATAAATTATAATTATCAACACTGAATTACATAACCTTTCCCAATATGCAAATAGGCACAATTTTGAATTATATTTTCAAACATTTCGCACATGAACAATCCATGCACAAAACAAATATTAAATACATTTAGTCCTATAGCTCACGTGACACTGTGGTTGCCTAAATGAATACAATGTGTAGTTTCTTCAGTCAACCAGCAGATGCCACTATTGTTGCAAGAGAAAAAAAGGGCACAGACAACAGGAAACAGCCCCGTTTTAAAAGAACAGGAAAGAAAAAGTAAACTGTGAGTCCACTGGAGCTGCAGAGAGACGTGACGCACACATCATGGCTTCCACTGGTAAGTGACTTTACGGCGAGACACTGAAGGCAAAACCCTTTTTTAAAATTAAACCTTTTGCTTTTTGGTCAGTTTGTGCTCTCAACAATATAAACTTTCACGTGGGAAGAACAAACGTCTGCTCCAATTTGCTCCAACCAATCTGCTCCTAAAGATGTTTTATTACTTCATTTAATCCGCTTCGTATGATTTGGGATCCGGGACATTTCAAAACACCGTTTTCTTAAAATGCGTTTTTCTTCCCTAGGGACATAGAGATCAGTCTTACAGTACCACGTCTGTCCATTTTTTCAGATTTAAATGTCCCAAAGATATGACATTTTTTATAGTTTTACTCATTAAATGCCTTTTTTCTGTTTGAAAACATTACATGATAAAAAAACTTACAAAAAATGAATTTCCTTCTTACATTTATGTGAGTAAACTACAGGAGAAGTTTTTAAATTGATATATATTTTTTAATTATATTTTTTCCTTTCACCTGCAGTGTCTCAACTTAAATAATTTATTCAAAAACCTTAGATTGAACTTGTTGAATTCAGAACATTCTTTTTTGTTTGTTGGAAATATTTATGTGTTGGCTCGATGTTTCTTAAAGGTGCACTATATTTAACTTTTCTGGAATGTCCCACAGTAGTGTTTTAATCGCTCTAAAATATACCTTGAAAAAATAAGCTCACTTGCCGTTGTGCGCGGAGTCGCCTTTCCACAGAGCTGACCTGGCTGTAACTTGGCCTCATAACGTCACCTGCATAGAAAAAGATACGTTAAATGCCATAGTGTGGAAAATTCTAGGCAAAGCAATACAGTGGAGACAAACAAGTTACAAATCCTCCACCAGAAAAGTTACATAGTGCACATTTAATTCAAGCAAAATGATCCACTGTGGGGTTAAATCCAGATCCAGTTTAGAATAGAAAGCCTTTATAGACAGAAATAACTGATTTTATGTTTCCTTTTTTGTTATTTTCAAAGTTCAACCAATGATAACAAATTTACAAGTGTGATATATTGTAAGAGCAAATATCACGATAAGCAATTTAAACTAACTGATGCCACGGACACAGTAACTGTAAAGCTGGATAATCCCAAACAAATTGATTCTACATGTGAAATGTTGTTAAAGTCTCATCTACAATAAATAAACAGCAGAATTAAACACCTTTTAGTTAGATGGTACCAATAATGAGTCATAAAAACAACTTATTTCACTCTTTATGATTTAAATCTCATAAAATATTATTATTAATCCCCAAAATAATTAGCCTCAAATATACTGTTTCTTCTAGGGATGCACCGATACTGATACTGATACTGATACTGATACTGATACTGGTATTAAAAATCAGCAGCGATCATGAACAGTTCCTGAATCGGTATCGGCTCCAAATGATCGGTTCAGCCAATATCCAGGTTGGGCCCGAAAATTGATCGAATAAAACTATTTATTTACTGTCCTTTATTGATCCAGAACGTCTCATGATGTTTGAGGTTTTATTTATACAAAGTCGTTTTGTAGTTAGTTGAAGAATAAAGACCAGTTGCACAACCCATTTGGATTAGTTATTCTTGTTTTTAAGAAAATAAATGCTGAGATATCGGCTGATATCAGTATCGGATCTGAAAAGGCTGCATCGGCGCATCCCTATAGTTTTTCATCATATAATGAACAATAAGTTGATATATTAATTATTGTGACAGGCCAATCAAGATATTTTAGGCTGCAACAGATGGATTGCAAAAAATATATATATTATCAAGAGAAAAGACAGAGAATAACAAATTTTTCAAGTTAACTAAATGTAACTGTTTTCTCCCCCAAACAGCAGCAAACCGGAGGATTGTGCTCCTTGGAAAGACTGGCTCGGGAAAGAGCAGCCTGGCCAACACTATATTTGGAAAAACAGATTTATTTACAGTTTGTCATGCTGCCACTTCGGGAACGATGCACTGCCAGTCTGAGACCAGGCAACTGCACGGCAGAAATGTCCAGCTCATCGACACGCCAGGGCTTTTTGACACCGACCCAAACGCCCCTGAATTTAAAAAGGAGATCCTGAGATGCATGATCGAGTGCTCGTCTGGTGTCCACGCTTTTCTTCTTGTGCTCAAAGTGGAGCGGTTCACCAAACATGAGCTCTCTGTGGCTGAACTTATCTGCAAACAATTCTCTGAAGAGGTTCTGAAATACACCACAGTGGTCTTCACTCAAGGCGATCAGATCCAAGAGGGGGTTACTGTCGAAGAATGGGTCAAAGAAAATGAAGCTCTGAACAACTTGGTTCAGAAATGTGGCGGCCGCTGTCATGTGTTTGATAATAAATACTGGAATAACAGCCAGCATTCGTACAGGAACAACCAGTACCAGGTGAAAGAGCTGCTGAACACCATCGACCGAACAGTGCAGGAGAACCAAGGAAGATGTTACACCAATGAGAACCTTCAACAAGTGCAACTAAAACTACAGCAAGAGAAAACTGCAATAAAATCAGATCCAAAGAACGCCCACTTGTCAGAGCCAGAGGTCGAGCAAAAGGCCAAAGAAAACACCTTTGATTTTTTCTGGCCCTTTATGGCGGTGGTGGGCGCGGTGGGGGCGCTCTTTGGGCTCGCGTTGCTGAAATAATAATAGGAGCAAAGAAGATTGAGCATTTTCATATAACCTTCCGACTATTTACCAGATTTTATATTCTTTTACAGCTTGAAATGTTAAACTGAGATACAGAATTACAATTTATAAAGACTGCTTTCAAGTCATGCTCAAGTCGTCATTGTTGGAGTCCAAATCCCAGTTTGAACTTAAAACCATAATTTAAAACATTCATTCATAAATCCGTCAAGTCCGAGTCGAGCCTGAAGTCCAAGTCGAGTCACAAGTCAAAGCCTTCAGAGACCTCCAAGTCCAAGTCGAGTCACAAGTCAAAGCCTTCAGAGACCTACAAGTCCAAGTCGAGTCACAAGTCAAAGCCTTCAGAGATCTACAAGTCAAAGCCTTCAGAGACCTACAAGTCCAAGTCGAGTCACACGTCAAAGCCTTCAGAGACCTACAAGTCCAAGTCGAGTCACAAGTCAAAGCCTTCAGAGACCTACAAGTCCAAGTCGAGTCACAAGTCAAAGCCTTCAGAGACCTACAAGTCCAAGTCGAGTCACAAGTCAAAGCCTTCAGAGACCTCCAAGTCCAAGTCGAGTCACAAGTCAAAGCCTTCAGAGACCTCCAAGTCCAAGTCGAGTCACAAGTCAAAGCCTTCAGAGACCTACAAGTCCAAGTCGAGTCACAAGTCGTTATGTTTGAACCTTTGAGCCAAGGTGTTTCATTTATATCACATCTTCATCCATGTTAAGTTTGGAATTAAGAACAAAACAACTTCCGGTCCGGTCCAAAAACGCTGAACTTCGCACTTAGGGGGCTTCTGAGATGAGGCAGAAGGCACAGACAGATGAACATTTAATGAGTTTGAAGAGGTTTAGGGAAGTTTGTGTTTTATCCGTACGTACACTTTTAGGAGGAATTTTATTAATGAGACTCCGGACTTGTGTTTTACTACAGCTCTGTTGTTGGTGTTGTTAACAGAAGAAACATCAAACTAGCCAAATACTCTGATGATCCAAGCTCAAGATCTGAAGATGGTCCCCAGGCGCTGCACAGGTTACACCAGCAGCTTTGAAGATCGAACAAATTCAATTCAGTTTATTTTTTTAAAGCCCCAAAATCACAAGAGCATGCGCAGTTGCCTCGCAGGGCTTTCCAAATTTGTTGTTTTTACCAGCAGAAAGTTAGAAAATCAAACTATGAAACAGCAATTGTCAATAACAGGGAAGCAGATTAACCAAACTGTTAATTAAACAGATAAATATTGTATGAAATCTTTGCTCAAAAGAATCTTCTCACTCTCACTAAGTGTTAACAATTATAAACAAATAAATGAAATGTTTTACTTTAGATTTCATCCAGCTATATTTTTCCTTTTACATGAAATGAAGCATGATTGTTATTTCTTAAAATGTATCGCTCCTTTAATCCCTCACAGCTTTTTGTTTAGTAACCCAGATCAACACTGCAAAAAGTGAATATTAAAATAAAAATGTTGTGCTTTTTAGATTTACTCACAGTGGGAAGAGGAACCAAAACTTTTACCCAAGTAAGAGTACAGTTACGTCAATAAAAATATTACTCAAGTAGGAGTATAAGTATTATATGGTATTAAACGTATTTATCTTTCTATACAATTCATAGTCGAATGGGCTCTGTGCACTGAACGTTGGGCTGTTTATTTTTAGCATGGTGACACAAACACGTCCCTTTTGTAAAGTCTTTTTGTCAGTAACATCCAGCACAACTCACTGTTCACTGCTTGATCTTATATTTATTCATTTTAGACTGACTTAGTGAAATGAACAGAACAGGAAGTACTGAGTGGTGCAATGTGCTAGCCATTTTTAAATAAATAGCTCAGAGCCCATTGAATTAGATTATAATTTTACTATTGTTATTCATTGTTTTATGTTGGACAAAACCATCAAAGTATATTCTCTGTTCTCTGGATAAAACTGCAATAAAACGCTTTTTCTGATTTATTCATTTACAGATGTTTTTATTGCTGTAATAGAATAAAATAAAACCTATGAGTGGGCTTGCTTCTCCACAGATTTGACCTGTAACTTGGCCTCTTGTTGTAAAACGTACTTCACTAACCAAATCCAAATAAAGCTTGAAGATTGCATGTATCTGATCCATCATCTTGGGCTTGGCTTTACAGTCTCCTCCCTGGGCCTCGTGATAAAGACACTGATGGTTTACGCCTGCTCTCGGTAACAGGATGTGCCTTGGTCCACTGATAAGGCAGGAAGTTAAACATTTAGTCGCATAGCTCAAATAATAAGAGAGACATAGAAACAGGCTACAAGAAGGGCTGGTGTGTTGCATATTTGTGGTTATTACAAATGACAGAATTGAAAACAAAACAGCGCATGTGTTTAGAATTGTGTTAGATAAAAGTTAGAAGCTACAAGTTAAGGTTTGTGAGCATAGCTATAAACAACTTTTGGGGGTGGGGTGGTGTTCCTTCCTCCCGAAAGTGAAACTGAAGTTGTCTCATGCAACTTTGAGCGGAATCAGGAAACTTTGAGAGGAGTCAGGACACTTTTGAGAGGGAAAAACTCCAAAGCACGATGGAAGGTAAGCTCCTCACACTCTGTCCTTTTTCCCCAGACACAGCACAAAGTAATTCAAAATATCTCTTAACTTGGTTTGCACATACAGATACAGTGTCTTACTATATTTGTCTTTCTTCCGTAATAGAAAAGACTCACCCTTCACTGTGCACTGAAGTTAATAAGATAAACATTTTGACAGCCTTGGCAGGGCAGGTTACATAATTGTTTCTTTCACCGAAAACTCTCAGTTTTGTCTGTTTAGTTATATTTGTTTGGTGTGTCCATGGGCTTAAGAGTCATTAACAATTCAAAACAAAATGATTTATCTTATCTTTTGTGAAAAGTCCTCAAAATGTCGCTTATATAAACAGGAAGGTAAGGGGGTTCCGTCGTTACCATGGTGACACAACAAACTTTAGAAAATACAGCCTGGTAGTTTTTAGATGGTCTCAAAAGCCTGTAGTCAATATGAGTGTGTTCCTGTTTAGGAGTTTGATTTTCAATATAACAAATAGACTGTTAATTTATGATTAGCAGATTGTGTTAAAACAAAGCTCAGATTTAAGTTTAATAAAACACAAAGGATATTATAAACCTACAACACTGTCAAGAAGGCAAAGAAAATAAACCCAGTCTTTAACCTGCAATACTTAAATATTAAACTTGTGTATCAAAGATAACGTTTCCTTCCCTTTCCTCTTCCAGGTGAGAGCAGGAGAATTGTCCTTCTGGGAAAAACAGGAACAGGAAAAAGCAGCCTGGCCAACACAATTCTTGGGGTTCAAAACCTGTTCAAAGTTTCACATGAGGCAAAGTCTGAGACAAGCACTTGTGTGTCAGAAACTAGAAATGTCTGCAGCAAAAGCATCACAGTGATCGACACTCCTGGAGTCTTTGACACTGACCCCAGAAGCAGCGAGCTGAGCCCTGAGCTCCTGAAGTGTGTTCAGGAGTGTGCCCCTGGACCTCACGCTTTTCTGCTGGTGCTTAAAGTGGAGAAGTACACCCAGCAGGAGCAGGCTGTGGTCAATCTGATACTCAAGTATTTCTCTGAGGAGGCTCTGAAATACACCACAGTGGTCTTCACTCACGGGGATCAGATCAAACAGGGGGTTACAATAAAGGAATGGATCAAAGACAATGCTGCCCTGAGAACTTTGGTTCAGAGATGTGGAGGCCGCTGTCATGTGTTTGACAATAGATACTGGAGGGACACTCAGGACCCGTACAGGAACAACCAGCGGCAGGTCATAGCACTGCTCAACACCATCGAACAAACTGTGGAGAAGAACAGAGGGAGATGCTACACCAACAAGATGCTGCAGATGATTGATTGTGAAATACAACAAGAAGTGAGACGTATTCAAGCATCTTCCTCCAAAAAAATCAGGCTTAAAGACATAGTTCAGGAGGCCAAAAACAGGATGTACACCAAAATCTTGAGAAACATGGAAGGTGCCATGGTTGGGGTGCTGCTGGGGGCTTTTTTGGGTGCGGGTTCAGGAGTGATGGTGACGATTGTAGTGATGCGTTCTCCACATCTGCTCCAGTGTGTGGCTGCAGCGGGGACAGGGGCCGTGGTCGTGTCACCAACAGCAGCCCTGATGGGGGCGTGGGCGTCTGAGAGGTGGAGCTCACCCACAGAGGCAGTGCGAGATGCTAGAGAGTTCCTAAGAGAGGTAGAACAACTGATCCAACAGGGTAGGCAAATTATGAACGCTTTTGACACCCGCTAATCATTGCAACATCAATGGACCTCAACAGTAACCGCCCATCACTTGGTTTCTGATGTAAATTTGCCATTCAACTTTGCCAGAAAAAATATAATAAGAAAATAAATGTCTTCTTGAACGTGCTAATCAGCTGTGTGGTTAGTAATGAGTAAGACCTATAATTTTATTTCAAATCTTTTTTCTTTTTTTATTTCTGAACTGAATTTTGAGTTTAACAACTGCTTTATTATTTACCACAGCTGGTCATAGCTGGTTAGCCTCCGTTCAAATTTTTGTTCACGGCAATGGTGCTAAATAGTCCCATCTCTCCAGTTCTTGAAGTGAATTTCAAGTAATCATCATGTAATAGAGAAGAGAACTGCATATGTACTGTATTTAAATGTGACCTTGATTTGTTATTTTATAGTATATTTCTATACATTTTAGGACATAATACACTTCTTGTCTTTGTAATAGTAATTATGGTCATTCTATGTACGTTATGTTATTACATATTTAAATCTGTGTCACTCATCCCTTCCTCTCACAAACTCTTGTTAATACACATGTATTAATTTTTGGGCACGTCCACAGTTTTAGAAGCGCTCTTTTCAGACGGTGAAGTGAAACTTTGGTGGACCTTTCAAGTGCAGCCAATGAAAGCGCTGCTTTCTGCTCTTATTTGCAGGTTTACAAGAAATAAAATACTTTATTATCAGATGCAGACAGCGAACAGTGGCTTTTATAATATTCTTTTTAGAAGAAAACGTTTACATTCACAAAAGAAAATGTTGCAATATTTATTTTGATAAGCACTTTAGTGAATTTGGCTTTGTGGATACTAAGAGAAACAGATTTATGATCATTTATAACTATATATATAGTTATATAGTGTATATATATGTGTGTGTGTGTGTGTGTGTGTGTGTGTGTGTGTGTGTGTGTGTGTGTGTGTGTGTGTGTGTGTGTGTGTGTGTGTGTGTGTGTGTGTGTGTGTGTGTGTGTGTATATATATATAATTACATGATTACTGTTTTTAAACATTATATTATTATTATTTCTCCGTGTTAATAATAATTTAAATAACGGCGGTATTACTGTGTCGGGGAGGGGCGAGGAGGACTGTCATAATTACGTGGCTTACGTGCTCCCTGGCACGCCCATTTCCGTAAAACAGAAGCGAAAGAAACAGACATCGACTTCGGAGCAAAACCTGACGCGCGGTCACCTTTCTGTTTGGACACACTTCTGTAGGACTTCTACCATCATGACAGGTAAGTGCTCCGATCCATGAAAAGTCTGATCTGCAACTAACAATTAGCTCGTAAACTTCAAGAACAGGCTACAATCTCCATCGACTCCGTGTCACTGCTCAGCGCAAAGTTTAGTTGGAGTTGATACATTTGTAATTAGTTGATTGCACAGTGTGTTATTTCAGACCTACAACTTGTGTTTGATCACGTTGCGTAGTTTAGAAGCCGATTGTGCGTTACGCTGTTCTGCATGTAGTAATTTGTGTTGTTAGAGCACCCCCTAGTGTTCATTGCGCATACTAACATTCTTATCTGCAAATTACGCAGTTACTACATTTATACTTTTCATTCGGGTGTTAAGGTCGTTAAGATTTTTTGAATTAGTATTTTGGACAGTCTTTGTATTGTTGTTATCATAATTGTTAATTTATTTATTTTTTGCTGCAGAAGTAGCATGCAATAAAAAAAAAATACATTTTTGATAAGTATAGCAGGTTTAAATTATGACTTTGTTCTTTATCTGAGGCTGGGCAGTTGGTTGTTTTCGTAAATCTAAAGATTAATATTAGATTAATATTTAAGGCACACTATAAAAATACATAATAAAATAAACAAAGGTTGAAATATGGTGACTGAAGGCTTTTAAATGAAAATAAGAAATAGTTTAATGTATAGTTTATATTCGTATGTGTTTCAGTGTCTGTATAGTTCAGATACTGTTTATCAAAATGCAACTATGATTTTTTTTTTAAGTCGACTAGTTACACACTGAACTGAACTTCGAACTTGATTATTTGATTTTATTATTTTTTTCGAACTACACAAAATAATCTGCATTTACCGATTATCGTGTCCTCTAGAACAGGGGTTTTCAAACTTTACTGCCCGGGACCCCCAAAATAGCCATGCAACCGACTCGGGACCCCCAAAGTGAAATGAAAAATTGTTTAAAGTGTCAAAGCTTGTTCAATCAGGTTTAATATTGGTTATTTGAATAGTTTATTGTCTAATAGACCCTATTTTACTAAAAGATGCTATTTTTAATTTGAAAAATATTGCAAATACAGTGTCATATTTATTCAAATTAGATCCAGAAATCATCTCGCGACCCCCAGCTCATGCCCTCGCGACCCCCCGTGGGGTCCCGACCCCCACTTTGGGAACCACTGCTCTAGAACACAACAGTGACATAACATACACTGACTGTATCTTTGCTTTATATTTCAGATTCAAACACTCGAAGAATTGTTCTGATCGGCAAAAGTGGCAGCGGGAAAAGCAGCCTGGCCAACACCATTTTTGGCGATCCTGTTTTCAAAGTGAACCACAGCAGCGACTCCAAATCCAAATACTCCGATTCCCAAACCAAAAACGTGAACGGACAGAAGCTGACGTTGATCGACACCCCTGGTATTTTTAACACGGACCGCTCCGAGGAGGAAATCGCGTGTGAAATCTTCAGCTGTTATACGCAGTGTTCGCCCGGGCCGCACGCCTTTCTGTTCGTGCTGTTGGTTGAGAAGTTTACAGAGCAAGAACAAGCCATCATCGATCAAGTCAAGCTACATTTCGGCGACGAGGTTTTCAAATACACCACCGTAGTGTTCACTCACGGTGACCAGCTGCCAAACGAGATGCAAATTAGGGAGTTTGTGGATCAAAGCAAAGGGCTAAGGGATCTGGTGCGTAAATGTGGTGACCGCTGCCACGTGATTGACAACAAATACTGGAAAAACACCAAGCAAAATGAGTATAGAAGCAACACGTTTCAAATGAAAGCGATCCTCAACTCAATAGAAAAAACTTTCAGTGAAAACAGTGGCTGCTTCACGAATGAGATGTTAAAACGAGTGCAAGTGGATATTCAAAAGGAGCAGGATCGTATCCGTAAGTCAGAAGGCGGCCTGTCTTTGGAAGAGTGCAGAGAAAAAGCAAAGCAGAGTGTCCTTCAAAACTTCATCAAAGCGCAACAACGAAAGCGTTATCTCAAATATATGTTAGTTGTTGCTGGATTGTCCGTTTTCTCGTATATGTTGATCTCTAAATCAGTCGGTTTCTTCAGGGATAAACCAGTGTCAGAGTCAGCTCCAGGTGTGAATGAAGCGCTGCCCACTTCGATGGTGGAGGTGGTAAAGGAAGCCATGGCACCAATAAATAGCACCCTGGGTTACATTATAGAAGTCATAGAAGCTGTGTTTGGGAGAAGAGCGTGGGATCTTTCCAACAAAACACAAGCCATGTAAGAGAAGATGTCAAAGTTGATCATTTGAAAATCGCAAAGACCGCAATTATTTAACAGCATTTCATATTATCTTAAAAAAAAAACGCTTCTGTAAAAAGAAAATGTAGGTACAGAATATACTAATTACAACATATGATCAAACTAATTATCATCACAGCTTCAAAGCGGTAGTTTGCTCTCACAAGTGTAGCTGAAGAGTGAAAGTGATCCATTTTGGTTACTATAAATCTGTTTTCTTTATTTTTTCTATTTGTATTTTTGATATTTCTCAGATGTGAATGTGATTACCTGAAGTATCAATGATCGAATCATTTAACACTTCTCCATATGTGATGTTTTGTGCTTATTAATTACTCACACATTATGTATATGTATTGTATTGTGAGACTGTTTTGTACTTGATCACAAGAAACAATAAATCAGTTCATATCACCACCTTACTAGGTCTAAAAGTAAATAAAATAATTAATAAAGAATGAACTTGTATGCTTTTCTTACAGTCTCACTACATATTCCATCCATTAGGCTACTTTAGACTGATCTCAAGACAAAAAAAATGACAAATACATGCATTAGCCACAGTATTTTAACACTTTAAACTAAAGTGTGTTTGTTTTCTGGTCATAATACTAACACAAATGTTTGGTAGGCTTACTTTTCCATCTATATACACCCAAAAATGCTTATTCATGCTGTTCCTTTATAACCTGCAGCACGATTAAACACAATCGAACAGAAATTACAATTAAAATTTCCTCCATGAAAAACAAAATATCCTGTCTTATAAAAAAATGCTAATCCTGTAGTTCAGATCAGTACAAACATTATTTAAAACATATTGATTCTTTTATTAGTTTAGTTCTTCTTGTCAATTCTCCTGGACACGTTTAAAATGCGAACTGTGAACCGATTGTTAAGACAAATCGCAAATCTAATCGCAATTGCAATATATAGAGTAGTAGCAGTTCATATGCAGATACTCGTTAGACCAGTTTCAAATATAGAAAAGCACAAACAGCTGGGCGATACATATTTTAGTACGAGCTTGGGAGTGGAGCTGTTTGCAGGTTTTATTATTGTTACTCAGAGTAGTGGAATTAAAAACCTATCTTATTTTTAGCCGACGTTAAATGGGCGGAGTCCAGGAAGAGGAGATAAGTTTGATCACGGAAAGTTTCTGTTGAGAGAGACAAGCGCCATGGACGGTGAGGAGGTTGCTGCATATTATCATAGAGTTACATTTGCATAATAAGCTTTGTAGATCTTGCTGGCTTTGTGCTGCTTTTTAACGTGTTTTTTTTTTTTTTTTTTTGACCAGACACGGCACATACGCTTTTCTACTTTCTCTTTCTGTTTCCGCTTCTGCACAAACTTACAGGAAAAAGTGCTGTTCTTCTGTAAACTTTTTAGGCATCTGTAAGTCGTTTTTACAGCGGATACTTTTTACTTTTACTCCACTGCATGTCTTAATCTGGACTGATAAATTAAAAAGTGGTTTCCATTTTGTTTGAGGGTTATTTTTAGCTCGTTGATGGTGAGTTCAAGCTCAACGACAAGCAAACAAAAATAAACACATTAATTAAAGAAATGAATTTAAATAGGCCTTTGCTGACCAAAATGAAGCACAATTCTTTACCAAAATTGCGACGTTTAATACATGAAACTGATCTCATAATCTGCATGAAATACTTTTATTTTTTACTCTAGTACACGTTTACTTAAGTAGATTTTTTAATGTGATACTTTTACTTGAGTAATTTCTTAATTCTTCCTCTTGCTTATAAGATATTTATCAAGTAATACTATAAAGGCCTGTCTTAAATTACATAGATACAATGTGCAACAATAAATAAAGTACAAAAAAAAAAACAACATACAAAAGTATATGTAGTCAGGAATTATCATTGTTTTTAATTGCATTTTATTTTGCTTTTCTGTATTTAGTTTATCTTGTCAAGACTAGGATTGTCATAATAGTTACATTTCAAACTCGATACCATACTAAGAAATATACTTGAGTCTCAATACAGATTTCGATACTACAAGGATAATTATAAATGCTCTTTTTTTAGGTCAAGGTTTTAGAAAATAGACTGACAACTTCTATAGTAAATCATTTATAAAAGTTATATTTTTGGTTTTGCACTAGTTCGGATAAAAGAAAAGTCTAATTTTGTCCTGTTTATGTGATTTTTTTTTGTATCAATACTTGCTCAAATGAGTATCTAGTTTTAGTATCGTTTAGTATCTGATTTTCTATACTTTTGACAACTCCAGTCAAGACCCGGGCCCTCAATGCATCTTTTAAAGGTGCACTATGTAACTTTTCTCTCAGTGTCATATGTCCATGCAGATCTTATTGCCGTTATTGGACAGGTGACCGTGCTTGCAATTTAAAAAAGCATGTTCTTCAGCATTTTCAATACTTGTAATTGATCAAATGCAAGATTGATGAGTTTTTATGCCAAGTTTAATGGAATATTCCAGCTAAATCAATAACTTCTCCATAAAAATACAGGCAGGTCCAAAAGCCTCTACTAGAAAAGTTACATAGTGCACCTTTAAAACATGCATGTGTTCTGGGTCTTGACAATATAAACCATGGACACAATTAGCAAACACTATTATTATTTATAAAAAATGTTTTTGTTTGTACATTTCTGCTTTTTTGAGGCCTTTACAAATTGAAACTACAATCATATATGCAAACAGAGAAACATTTATTGTAACTTACTTCTTTTCTTAGTGCAAAACTCCACCCGGATTGTGGTGCTTGGGAAAACGGGCAGTGGGAAGAGCAGCCTGGCCAACACCATTCTCGGAGAGGCCGTTTTCCACATCAACCACGCTGCTGTTTCAGATCAGAGTGTTTGCCGTGCAGAGTCCAGGTCCATCAATGGAAAACCTGTGACTTTGATAGACACTCCGGGTTTCTTCGACACATGTGCCTCTGAAGAATTATTTAAACATGAATTAGTTCGATGTTTTACAGAGACGGCACCAGGACCACATGCCATACTCATTGTGCTCAAAGTAGAACGATTCACCGCCCAGGAGCAGGAAATTATTGACAAAATCAAAAAATATTTTTCAGAGGAAGCGTTTAATTTCGCCACAGTCGTCTTTACGCACGGCGATCAGCTGCAACCAAACCAGACAATTGAAGACTTTGTTCGTCCAAATGTGGCGCTTAGTGATTTGGTGCAAAAATGTGGTGGCAGGTGCCATGTAGTTGATAACAAACACTGGAACAAACCTGGCCAGGATGAGATGAGAAGTAACCAGTTTCAGGTAGCAAAAATACTTGGTACGATTGAAGCAAATAACAATGGCTACTACACAAATGAATTGTTCCAAAAAGTCATGGAAGAGCTGGATCAAGAGGAAGAAAGAATCAGGCAAAGTCAAATGATTAACATGTCGCAAGTTGAAATCAGAGCACAGGCCAGAACAAGCGTTCAAAATTTGCTGTTGGTTAGGTTTGCAGGGCTAGCAACAGGAGCGCTTATGGGGGCCTTTCTGGGGATCATGGATATGGTCAAGTCCACTCTGGCCAACTGGGATAGTGGCGGTTGGTCTGGATTTTCAAGGGGTATGGTGGCTAATGCGGCCATGAGTGGAGCAATGAGGGGGGGCATGGCGGGGCTCCAGGCGGTCCAAGATGCAACGAATGTGACTGACGCAGTGGGGAAGACGTTTGATGAGATGAAAAGGCAGGCTAACATATGATATCTGACAATAAGGAGTAATTATTTGTCTGCAGCACTTTTCTATATATTCAAAATGTTTTTACAGTGTGGAGCATCTTTTAAACATGCAGTCTGAATGTTTTGCCCAAGGGCACAACATCAGTTGTTGACATCAAGACTCAAAACACCAGCCTTTTGATTAGTGATTGTTTGTTGGAAACCTTATTGTCTGAAATGCTACATGTGTTTTGCTTTTATTCAAATATAAACCATCCTCTTAATTTTAATGTGTGTACTCAATGTGTGTACTGGATCTACCAATTATAAAACATATTTTTGAAAAAATGAAAATCTGGAGCGATTGTTTCTTTGGTCCTGCAGGGCAGTTTTAAGTGCAAGGAGAAAACGTTGCCCTAGCCAATAACAAAATCAACATGCACATTCATCTATCCATTTTACTTATAGAGCACATCTCATACACAAGACTGTTCCCAAAGTGCTGCACAAGATTGATTCAAGAAACACACACACTAGATCAGCTAAACTAGCAATGCTCTAAGCATGTACTAAAATAATATTATAAACAATAATAAAATACATAGGATAGTAGTAAAATACACAAAACAATAAAATTCATTAGCAAGGACCACGCCACAACGAAGACGCTGATGTTCCATGGCTGGGTGGAGAGACTCAGATCCATCTAAGTGATCTGCCCAGCTGATTCCCCTCCTTAAGTGGACTGGGACAAGTTATATAGAAGGGGAGGGAGGGCTGGTCGAGAGGACAGCGTCGACTGGTGACTGAGGCATTATGCTGATATAAGGCTCCTGGGAAATAGAGGTGTGGCCTGGAGACGGTGTGGAGGCGTGGTCCTGCTCACGAACCTCACTTAACATATGGACTACATAGATATAAAACCAAAAATAACCCCAAAAATAACAGTAAAACACATAAAACCATAAATAACAGTGAAATTGAAATCTGTATTTAAAAAATAATAATAACAAAATCCATTAAAAAATACACAGAGGATCACACGACTCGTGGTGTTAAAAGCCAGAGGATTAAAATTGGGTCTTAAGACGAGACTTTAAACACTCCACTATGGGGGTCATGGGGGGGCCGTGGTTTCAGATGTTGGAGGTAGGGGTCAAATGCACTATACAGAACTCTAAAATAAAAATTCTGAAGCTAGCATAAAGTCATGTATCCACATCGATCCTAAATGTGTGGTTTGTGTTAACTGTGCGTTTGTCATTTAAATCATTTTTGAAGATACTGATTTTTTTCCTTTATTTTGCACTTATATAAACAAATACTTTCTCAAAGGACCCATTACTGTAAATCACGTGAATAAAATCCCCTTTGTAATTCCCCTTTGAACTTGTTTGGTGACACTTAAGGTGGTCATATGAGTTAAGTACCGTACAGACGATCTATCTTATCCCTACCAGTACAGCGTGTAAGATTTAAGTTTATCTTTAAAGTTATTTATTTTATGTTTTCTTATTGCATTTTCTATTTCCATGTTGTCATTGATTTCTATGTTGCAATAATGGAATTTTTCCACAGTGGCACAAACAAAGGTTACCTTAACTTATCTGCAAACAGATCACTGTCACGCAAAGACAGAGAACAGAGAACCTCCTAAGAACTCTTCCGGTCTCAGAGTGGTTCAGTTAAAACTCAAACACCAAGCTGACTTTGTGAGCGCAAGTCAGAGGGAGAAACGTCCACCTCATCGACACTCCGGGTTTTTTTGACACAAACCCAAAAAGCACCAAGTTAAGCCCTGAGTCTGCATGTCCTCCCCGTGTTACCGTGGGTTCTCTCTGGGTTCTCCGGCTTCCTCCCACCGTCCAAAGACAAGCATGTATTCAGGTTAAATTGGCAACGCTAAAATTGCCCCTAGAGACTGAATGGTTGTCTGTTGATGTCCGTGTCTCTGTGTTAGCCCTGTGACGTGTTGGCCACTGTCCAGGGTGTACCCCGCCTAAGGCCCAAAGTCACTGGGATAGGCTCCAGTCACCCGCGACCCCTAACAGGAACAAGCGCTAGAAAATGAATGAATGTCTATTTTAAAACCCTTCTTACCAACTCCAATGGGCACTTGAGCACTTAACACTGAGGAACCCCCTCAATCACAATCATTTCCATAACATGGTAGAGACTAAGGCTGCACGGTATTGGAAATGACTGTGATATGCGATATGGCTGTTAAGATCTGCGATAGCCATTTTATTGCGAAATCTAAATACGCTTTTTGACTAAGGATGAAACTAACGATTATTTTAGTAGTCGACTAATCTGCAATTATTTCTATTTTAGATTGAGTCTTAGAAGAAACTAACATTTTTAACCAAATAAATGTTGAAATATTGTGAATGGAGCTTAGAGAAAGAATATTTATGAATAATGGGTATAATTGAGGAAAATCAGAAATTGTCAATTTTTTTGCCATTTTTCTGCTAATTAAACTCCCTTTAAAAACAGAACATTTCTATCAGATGGAAGACTTTGGTGTTACTGCGATATAATTTGTTTTTTTGCGATATCGTTATTGCACCAGACAATATTGCGATATCGATACTTTTGCGATGTATTGTGCAGCCCTAGTAGAGACATTTGTAACTTTTATTCTACAGATACTGGAACAACAACCAGGACCAGAACAGAAACAACCAGTCCCAGGTGGAAGAGCTGCTGCAACGACATGCTTCAACGCATTTGGTGTTTCCTACAACAGGAGGCACAGGGCATCCGGGTCAATCCATCACGGTCCGTCACAATAGAACTACAAAAAACTAGGCCAATGTTGCTAACAGTTTGTGTTAAAGTTTAAAGTACATGACAGGTTCTTTTGTTTTTCTAATTATGACTTAGTTTGGTGAAAATTACAAGAAATTGAGTTCAAAACTGTCTATGTCATTAATTAATTTCAGCAAAAATCTTGGGACAATTTACAAGCAACTGACAATTTTTTCTGACAATTTTAACAATCATTTAACAAAATAAATAAAGGTATTATAATTTGTCAATTCCTAACTATTGTGTAATTTATCTTGATTTTGACTCTAGTTTAAAGTATGTTGCTAGGTAACAGATATGGACTTACCTCAACCTAGATCTGCTGCTCATGTTCAGCCAGAAGTAACATTAAACTCCAAAAAATGATTAAACTGGGGGAAAACAATGCAAGAGTTTCAGTAAAATCTTAAATTTTTGAAATGTGTCATATAGGCTTACACTTTGAATAACCTTCAGTTCGACTTTTTCAAATGTTTGCTAAAATGTAAACGAATAACCCTCAAAAGGGACATTTAAGTAAAAGTATCTTAATCTTATCTTGTATGTGTCATTGTGTTTAATAAAATATACATCTTTCAAAAGAACATTTGCTTGGCTCAAATCTTTACTGAAATATTATAACTACAAGTTCAACAAAGAGACTTTATAAAATGTTCTTAGTATCCATGATATGTCTGAAAACATTTTTAACAACAGGCTTTTTTATTACATTGAATTTAAAAACAACAACAAATGTACCTGTCTGCCTAAAGAGAAAGTGATATATGTCAAAGGAGTATTTTGTGTGCAACCCGACATTTCCTCTGCACCTCGCCACAGAATAAGTTTGAATTTATTCATGGAAAGCCCCTTGATATGCAGCGTCTTGTTCTTGTTGACCAAGAACGTGCAACATGTAAAACTCAAACTTGTGGGTGTTGTTCAAACAAAAAACGCCTTACTGGTCCTTCTGCTTCTTCAAAAGTGAAACTTAAGTTGTCTTATAAATGACGCATTTATTTTTTGACAGCACAAAACTCAAACCAAAGAGCGTGATGGAAGGTAAGCTTTTCTGTCTGTTTTCTTTGGGATCAGGGCTCGCTCAAGCCTGTCCTACTTTTAAAGCAGACACTGCACAGATGTTTCTAACAATATGTAAACTTGTGCATGTTTCTTCATGCGCCTTATCTTTTACTGACAAAAACTTTTATGAATCAGACTGTTAAAACGTTTTGAAGCCTGAAGGCATTTAATTGTTCAGTCTAAAGAGAAAGCAGTCAGTCAGAAACATTTGAGTATAGCCTGTGTCTATGTACTTCACCACAGACTTAACATTTGTGTTCAGTGTTCGCCATAAAGAATTCAGTTTAGTTTTTTGGTGTAAATAAATTGTCATTTGTAAAGTATACATATCAATAACAGCAATAGTAAACAACAGCAGTGACACGTGTCAATGTTACAACCACGGCCCTGAAAAAGGGGAATAAAACTTGGAAAAGAAGAAGAAACAACAGCAGTCGTTCACATCTCAAGTCAGTGGTTTAATAACCAAGACACGCCCAGAGTGTCCACTCTCCAAAACAAAACATCCTTTCAAAATATTAGAAAATAATACAGTATAATCATGTAATAATATATGAAAATTACTTTTACTCTTGAAAATGAATTGTTACATCAGTCCTTATTTAACGCTAACTCTCTAACTTTAATAATGTCATAAAATAAATATATAATAATATACGTATATCTAACATTTGTAGTGCTTTTCTTATAACCATTATATCAACAGGCAACTGAACCACCCAAGACTTTACATAACCTCAACTGTTAGAATGTTTTACTTGTTCAGTCACAGTATTTTTGTAGAAAATTACGACTAAATTATTCAACTTGAACAAGTCAAGTTAATGCTCCCTTTCCTCTTCCAGGTGAGAGCAGGAGAATTGTCCTTCTGGGCAAAACAGGAACAGGAAAAAGCAGCCTGGCCAACACAATTCTTGGGGTTCAAAACCTGTTCAAAGTTTCACATAAGGCAAAGTCTGAGACAAGCACTTGTGTGTCAGAAACTAGAAATGTCTGCGGCAAAAACATCACAGTGATCGACACTCCTGGAGTCTTTGACACTGACCCCAGAAGCAGCGAGCTGAGCCCTGAGCTCCTGAGATGTGTTCAGGAGTGTGCCCCTGGACCTCACGCTTTTCTGCTGGTGCTTAAAGTGGAGAGGTACACCCAGCAGGAGCAGGCTGTGGTCGATCTGATACTCAAGTATTTCTCCGAGGAGGCTCTGAAATACACCACAGTGGTCTTCACTCACGGGGATAATCTCCCAGAGAAGGTAAAGATTAAAGACTGGGCCAGGGAGAATGAAGCCCTAAAGTCCCTGCTTCAGAGATGTGGAGGTCGCTGTCATGTGTTTGACAATAAACACTGGAGGAACAGCGAGGATTCAGACAAGAACAACCAGCACCAGGTGAAAGAGCTGCTCAACACCATTGAACAAACTGTGAGACAGAACAGAGGGAGATGCTACACCAATGAGGTGCTGCAGATGATTCATAATGATATACAACAAGAGATGAAGAATCTGTCCTGTTCAAGTAATTTGTCCCTGAAAGACATTCAACAAAAAGCTAAAGAGGTGGTGTTCAAAAAACTGATGGAAAACATGGAAGGTGCTTTGGTCGGGCTGCTGCTGGGGGCTTTATTGGGTGTGGGGGTGCTGGTGGCACTTGTAATGAACCATTCTCTAGGTCTGTTCCTGTGTGTGGCTGCAGCTGTGGCAGGGGCAGTAGTGGGGGGGGTCATAGGGGGGCTGGTGGGGGCCTGGGCATCAGACAGGTGGAGCTCACCCACAGAGGCGGTGCGGGACGCTGTGCAGTTCATCAAAGAAGTGCAACTACTGGTGGAGGCAGCAAACAAAACTCTCTGGATGTGCATTAACCACTGCAGCCAGTAAATAACTCCTGTGATGTCGGCCTCAAGTGTGTTCAAGTCTTCATCACTTCAAGAACTCATCACTTCAACATCAGATCATAAATATAAACTTGTGATTAAAATAGGATATGTTATCAAATAAGTCTTCTTTGTATTTTGTTATTTTGATGCTGGTACAACCTAATTACATGTTATTGGTTTACATAATCAGAGCTAACATTATTCATAGATTATTTTCTTTTTACATGCTTTACTATAGACTTTGTTTAAAAAAATGTTTTGCTGTTGATTAACTCAGTGCTGCATTTTGATAAATAGCAATTTGCACAAGAATAGGTGTGGTAAAATGGGTCACTGTAAAACTTAAGATAAAGTCTTGGTCAAAAGTCATGTGTGCTGTAAAAAACAAGCTGACTAAAGTAAAAATGAAACAACACTGTGTAAACTTTCACATAAGGAAATAAGGTAATATGTCTTTACTTGTGCGATTAATTTTACAGACATTTCCCATTTGTCTGATAATTAAAACGTACATAATATGTGTAAAGATACTGTATGTTTTAACAGATTTTGCCTGACTATCATCATAGGGATATTTTTGTCACATTTGTAAACAGAACAGCAACTTTCAAAACCATGAGTGACTTGAAACCGGTTTAATAATGGCCTTCTCTGTATCTTTTATGTAGCTGGGATTTCCTCAGTAATAAAAATCAGTGTTGGGAAACTCTTGTTTTGGAAATTATTTCTACAGTTGAGCTTTAATTTACTTTTAGTTTCAGTTGATACAAAAGTAAAGTAAGGCTAATGTAATATGATCTATTCTCGTCTTTATGAGCTACCCACATAAATATTGTTTCATGTCAAGTTATTTGTTTTGGAAATTACACCTAACCTTACAAGCTTCTCAAAGTGCTACAGTAGGACATTTTTCAATAATCTCCACATCTGCCCCGAGACTACTTGAGTAGATGTGGCTGCCATTCAAAGCCAACTATTTTTTACGTCCAATTTTGTTTCGATTTTTAATCTTTGGCGACAGTTTTGAACAGATCCAGCAACTGATTGTTATTTTATCCACATTTGCTAATATTTTGGCTATTATTTAGCCTATAGTCAGTTTTGTCAACTAAATAAATATATATACCAAACATAAAAATCCAGAATATTAATTAAAAGTTAATCGTTCTTTTGGTGGTATTCAGAAAGCAGTTACTTTTCTCAAATAAAAAGAATAGGCTAAGGCTTCAGCACAGTATTTGCAACTTAATGTGAAAGTATTCATGGTTTCAGCTTCCTGTTTAAAGGTCATGTTTTAAACCATACAATAATATTTTGTTTTGATTTGCTATTGTTATGGCAACAGTGCTAGATTTTCCACCACTCTGAAACACATTTATTTTTTATATTTTATTGTGTCTCGGCTCATCTTTTTAGAAGCAAGTCGATTCAATAAGGTCATTTTTGCACCATAAGATAAACCTTTTTCACCCAAAGTGGAAATTACATTAAACTAATAAGTAAAACAATGAAACAAGTTACGCCCTGCATTGTTGCGCTTTGCTCCTGCCCACAACACTTTTCTCCTTTCACGCGGAAGACTCGCAAACTCTTGACGCACGCACGCACGCACGCACGCACGGCAGCGGGGACGTGGTGCCGTGCTGTGACTCTTATCTGCGTGTCTGTGGTTCAGTGCTATGATTTGAGCCTAAATGCAGCCTGATTATGGACGATCACGGCTGCTACCCGGTGTTTTTCGAGTGTCCTGAGCTGCTCCCGAGCCACGAGAGGACGGTCGAGAGGTATTTTCGGAATCGCCGCAAATCCGGTGGAGGAGAAGGTGGTGGTCCGCTGCGTCAAGACGACAAGGGGGTCTACAGGGTTTTGTTCAAGAATCAAGGAGGTAGGTTACGATAAAAAACAAAACAAAAACAAGACAAATAAATTAAATAGTAATAATTCAGTGGTAAAGGGTTAAAAATAAATAAAATGGCATGCCGGAAATCTATTATGAAACAATGAATGTGCTTCGACGGGATACTTTCGTTTTCGAGGAAATTAAACTTAAACGTAGCAGCCATTTGGTGAAATCATTTTACTTCTAAACATGCTACATCAGAAATGAAGGCATATTTAGATACAATGCTTTCATAGATGACACACTCTTCTCAGTTTGGTTAAGAAACTCAAATAATCATACTTATTTATGGACACGGGCCCTATTGTTTACAATCTGCCTCAGGGTCAGTGTGATTTTTTGTACCCTATTAACCTTCTATGGATGAAAGTTGAATAAATTAAAAACTAAAACATTTTACATTGCACATTTTTTCCCCAGGTCTATTAAATTTCAGTTTATGTATGTCATTTTGTAATTTTAAAACCACATGAAAATGTACTGTCCATATTTAAATTCACTTACCGAATTTATCTATTTTGTTTTGAATTTTAAAGTAGGGCTGCACAATCGAAATCGAATTGAACTTGAAGCAAATTGCAAAGACTGCTATTTTTGAAGCGCAATCATTTCTTCCACAAACAACAAAATATCCTGTTTTATTCTGCATGAAAACTGCTAACCCTGTAGTTTGGATTTATTAAAATGTGTTCTGAAACAAGCGGCAAGACCATAACTAATAGTGACAACTTTAAGCGACTAAAACTAAGTGTGACAAAAATGCATCTAAAGATAACAAACGTGACAAAAACGCAACTAAAAGTGGCCAAAACTCACCTATAAGTGACAAAAACATTACTCAAAGTGAGAAAATGCTACTAAAAGCAACAAAAATGATTTGCATGCTCTACTGTGCTCTGGTTCAACCATACCTTACATATTGTATTGAGGTATGGGGCAACAACTTCAAATCTGTATTAAAATCAATCACAATCATTTAAAAAGAGCAATAAGGGTAAAATATTAAGTTGGATATTTAGAGCATAGTGACTCATTAGTCTTACAGTCAAAATTACTAAAGTTAAATGATCTTGTTCAGTATTCTACAGCTCAACTAGGGCAAACAATAATGCTCTTCCTGGTAATATACAAAAAATATTCAAACATAGAGAGGGGAAGTATCCGCTGATAGGAGTGGACAATTTTAAAGTCAACACCATACGGACAACAACAGAAGGTTTTTGTGTGTCTGTGTGCGGCGTAAAACTATGGAACAGCACAAACAACACAACATAAATTTAAAACTATGCATCAACACAATATAATCTCACAGTATAGAACTGAGTATGAGTATTATAAATATCAACCCGTTCTGTTTAGACAACTTTATCTTGGACATGCAAAATTGTACACTAGGGGATATTATGAGTTATATTTTGTAAACATGTATAAATACTTCATATTTGACTTGATAACTTGGTTTGGAAATGTATTGTGTAATAGGAATTATCATGAATTTTGTTTTTGTAAAACTGTATCTTATAGTATACTCAGTTGTTACCAGTTTGACTTAATGATTAATGTACAGGAAGCATAGTAAAATATAAATATAATACACCGTAAAATGCGGGTTATAAGCCGCTACTTTTTCTCACGATTCCAACACTGCGGCTTATACAGCGGTGCAGCTTATTTATGTATTTTTCCGCGAACAGCCTCTAGGATAGAGTTTAGATCGGGCTCAAAAATTCAAGTCCGACCTGCCCGAGCCCGCGCTGGTACTGTCCAAACCCGACCTGGGCATGATTCGACCCGAACTCGCTCTCGAACGCGCTCTTTCCCGTGGAGCGCGTCACAAAACACGTGCGCGCGCCTCTGTCACGTGCGCGTGCTCTTCCCAAACCGGCCCGGCAGCGTAAATGCCTCAACGCGGACGGCTTATAGTCAGGTGCGGTTTATATATTTACAAAGTTGTTTTTCTTTGTAAATATGGCTGGTGCGGCTTATACTCGGGAGCGCTCAATAGTCCGCATTCTACGGTAAATATAAATACATATCATATAAATTATGAGAGGGGTGGGATTCAATAAGTATTACTTCATCCCACTCCTATTCAAGCAAAAATAATTAAGAAAAACTTGATGCATTCAAGTATTTATTTAAAACATAATTTTTCTTTTTTTCTACTTCTTGTTCTTGTTATGTGTAATTAATGTCTTTATGTACATATAAGAAATCTATATGATTGATTGATTGCTCGAAATAAAGAAATCATCATCGTCATCAACTTTGAACAGAACACTATTATTAAAACAAATCACAAATCTAATCACAATCGCAATACTGGACAGAAAATTTTCAATTAGATATTTTTTCCAAATTGTGCAACTTTACATAAAAGTTCACAAAAAGGAACAATAAGCAACCATATTAAAAAAATAATAAGTATGAGCTAACATGAGAATCAGTGTAGTTTTTAAAGTATTTTAGCAGAAGGCAGGAACATAAACATTGTAAAATATTAGAATGTAAAATTCAAAACTCACATACAATATTTAAATAAAGAAGTATTGGAGTTAGATTTGAGGTTCTGTATACAATTGATATTTAAACATTACAGGTGATTTAAAATTTGAAAGAAGATATGAACTGCTTCTGAACAAAGAAGAGCGTACATTTTAAAACATGTTTACACATACCGTACATTTACATTTTTGTTGTCGGCCTATTGACAGTTTATGATTGTAATACAAGTGTCATATTACTCTCACAGATCAACGTGAAGTTCTCCGTAGGAAAAATCACGTGGTGGAGATTGAAAATGCTTCACTCAAGTTTACAGTCCGAGAAGTGTCTGTCAACCCTGACAACCAGGGCCCACCCGAATCCAACAGATCCAAGACTGACGGGGCGACAACTGCAAAGGTATCACATAAAATGAGTTTAAGAAAATGATGATGTGATTTGAGTGTATATTTATTAGATGTATTGTTATTATTCTTAATCATGTCTAGGAGAATTAGCTCTACAAATAAAATAGAAAAATATCAGCTGTTAATCTGTCTCTATAAAATGTTTGTAGGTGTAAATTACATGGTTTGCATGTTTTATAGTTACAAGACTTAAAGATTCAATATATTTCAACCTGGAGAGACTCCAGCCCTAATGCAATGTGATGTGTTAGGGCTGAACGATTTGGGAAAAATTCATTTTTCTAACAAGTACGGCGATAGTGGTTAGATTTTAGATTATGTTTGAACAGAATGTTATTATTAAAAGTTCACATTTTAAACATTTTGACAAATAGATTGAAATAGACGTATGAACTTACAAACTAATAAAATAATGAATAATACAATTTTCTTTTTTTCTTTTAGAACACGTTTGTACAGATCTAAACTACTTTGTCATTTGTAGAGGAAGTTAGGGTACTTTAAAAAAATCTTTGCAGCAGTCTTTGCGATTTGCTAATTGCGACCATTCAGATTGCAGTTTCCATTTGATTATTCTTAATTAATCTTGCAGCCTTACGATGCATACAGAGTTCATCACTCATTCCCTCTCAGACATTATTTACAAATGAGGACAATTTTGATTTGTTTTCAGCCAACACTTAAACCAGGAGGTGAACATTTTGAGCTCAGAAATGCTTTTAATCTCTGTGGGAAAGTTTTACACATTTTACAGCCCCTGTAACTGTACCAGTCGACCAGTCAGCGGCTAATCCAAAAAATGTATTAGTAGACCAATCAAACAATTATTTATATATTGTAAATAGAGGTTATTAAAACGCATTTATAACCAGATTAAGAAAAAATATGCTGATTGAAGACTTCTAGATATAGAATTTACAGTCTATTATTGATAAAAATCACACATTTTTAAATTTTATTTTATTTTGCCATTTTGGAAAACAATCCCGCCGTCTTTGTGAAAAAATAGTCAACAATCAGTAGCCGATAGTCGATTAGTCACAGTTGTTCGGATTATTCATTGCTGCCCTATATGTAAATATGAAATTAATTTTAGATTTTAATACATTTTCCAAACTGTTTCAGTCCTAAAGCATGTTTAAATTAGTTGTTCTTTTTACAGTAACTTTGCAACTTATTCTTTTAGACGCAGACCTATACTGGCTCAAGTCTTCCTCCCAGTGGTGAATTCCATGTACTACAAGTGGATTTTTACCTCCTTCGTTACTTAAAGGACTGTCCAAAAGCTGCAAAATGGTTCCACAATCAATTAGCACGTTTGCGCTGCACTGCCGAGCTTAACCCAGAAGATGAGCGTGTTGTCGTGAAAAGGTGTAGCAGTGATGAAACCAGCGTTGACAACTGGAAGGCAGATATTGATGCACTTTTTGAGAATGTAAAAAATCACTTCACGTGTCACTTTGAAACCGATCCTTGTAAAGTGAAATCTTTGCTCAAATCCAGCAGCTCTCAAACTGAAGATGATGTAAAGGTGTACAGCGATTGCGATGGTCTGGCTGTTGTCGTTGGAGAAATCACTCACGTTAACAGTAAACTGAATTCACTACAAGAAAAATACAAATCAAGAGCAAATCGCATTGTTTGGCGACTTGGCGAGGCAAAATTACGGCTTTTGTGGAACTGGCTTGAACGTAGTTTGGAGAAAGAATTCCCAAAATTGGCTGTGTCTCAGGAAGAAGGAGGGAAGTTAGTCCTTGAAGGAAATGCAGCTGAGGAAGCTGATGAGTTTATCGCAGACCTTGACAATCAGGTGATAGAGAGGACACTATCAGATTTTAATCCGCGTTTATTGGCCTTTTGGAAAAAAGTATTTGTCAAACCAGGAGTTGTTGATTTTGTCGGATTAGGTGTTGAAATTGAAATAAAAGAGACCGGTTTGCAACTGTTTTCTTTCTCGTCTATGAGTTTGGATGAAACTGAACAGGCTTTACGAACAAAATTTAAGCTAGAAGAGATTCCCTTTACAAACATGGAAGCCATGTATTCACTACGAGAGAAAGTCAGGCCAACTTTGAGGAAAATTAACCGCGACGCTTGTAGAGTTGAGGTGTTGGCTTCATCTGATAACATTATATACCTCGTGGGTCACGCCAAAGAGGTTGAAGAGCTGTATGAACTCGTTACACAGACTTTAGTAGAGGATTCTGAAGAAGAAAATAAAACACTAGAACCAGCAGACAAGTGCCAAAGGTTGTCAGATAGCGTTGAGATTTCTCCATCTGTTTCAAAACCATCCTATATGTCACTACAAGAGCTCAATTCTGTGCATTTTAAAGTCGATGAGCAAACGTCTTCTTTGCATTTAGATCAAAACGCAGAAGTAGTGGCTACATATTCCCTGAACGACAAATTGGAAGTTTTGGTTTGTTTGGGCGACATCACAAAACTGGAAGCAGATGCGTTGGTGAATGCGGCCAACAAGGATTTGAAACACATCGGCGGCATTGCGTTTGCTCTGAGTGAAGCCGGGGGCCCCGAAGTGCAGATCGAAAGTGACTATTTGGTTGAAAATTACGGTACAATTCAGACGGGAGAAGCAGTTATGACGAGCGGTGGGAAGTTGAGATGCAAGATGTTGATACACGCTGTTGGGCCTGTGAACGGCAAAGTGGGTGGAAGAGAAAGGGTGCTGATAAAGAAAGCGATCGCCTCAGCTTTGGGTTCATGTGAAATCATGGACTTCAAATCGATAGCGTTGCCTTGTTTGAGCTCAGGCGTGTTCGGAGTGCCTGTGGATTTGTGCGCCGAGGCTATAGTGAGTGCAGTGCGGGCGTTTGGTGCAGTGGAAGGTCGCAGTCTGAAGAAAATCACACTAATAGACAAGAGGATAGAGGCGGTGCGGTCAATGAAGGAGGCGTGTGATAAACTGCTACAGGACATGCCACTAGGGGGAGACAGTCCACTCACAGAGGAACCTGGGAGTTTGGAGGAGCTGGCAGAACCCAACGAACTAAAGGAGCAAACTGGAGCAGCATTCAAAGGAGACACCGGGGGGAGTGTGAAAGTAGACATCATACAAGGCACTATTGAGACACAACAGGTGAGACACTAAACTCATACAATGCTTCTCGCATCAATTACAACCCAAAGAAAATATTAGTTTTTTGGAGCACCATTTAATCAAGTAGAAATTTCATGTTACTAAACCAAGCCTAAAATTTGGGGGAATTTAATTCATACTTGTGTCAAAAATTATGAAAGTATTAAGAGGAATAACCCCAAGGACAATAAAAAACAGCAACAACATAAAAATATTTGATGAAACACAGGAATTGTGAATGCACGGGAATTATGAATAGCAGGAATTAAATGATCAACTTTTCTTGAATTCTTAAAAGCAAAACAAACAATAGTATAGATAGGAAAATATTAGAGATGTAGTCGACTAAAGAAATTCTTGGTCGACTAACGACCAGCTCTATCGACCGATTAGTCAACTAAAATAGGGTGTGGCAAAAATATATCAAAACTGTAAAGTAGTTCATGCAAAAACAACTATTTATACAGAAAAGTGCTAGGAGACAGTGTATTTATACGTTAAGGCTCCAAAATCTTCAGCTAACTCCCATCATATCTTTTAATTTTTGCTATATAAATCCTTTTATAATAATTTAATATAAATAAACTGATTAGTCGACTAATAAAAACGTTGGTCGGCTAAGATACCATCGACCGACTAATCGACTAAACAACTCAAGGACTACAGCCCTAGAAAATATATTAAAACAATCATATAAAATGTTATATAAAAGGTGCACAATGTAACTTCTCACTAAGTTTAACCTCCTCGCATTTATATTCAATAAGGCCAGGACTGTAAGTGTTTTCGTTGCTTAAAAATACCTAGACCTACCTATGGCGTTACCTGCTTGTCTCCATGGAGATAAGTTTAAATGGGCTGTTGGAACATGAAAAAAAAATTTTTACTCGTTTGTTCCAAAGGTATTCCTCACTCCTAGAATCCTAATTACTCACTCCGATGAGTTTATAAGCAATTTTAACTTTCAGAGGCCAGTGCGGAGTTTTGCTGTTGCAGTAATGCTAACAAAAACTAGCATGCTAACAGCGCTCCTTTTACAATATGTCTGTAATGGGGAAATAGTAATGTTACTTTATTACATGAAAAAAAAATGTGTACAGCCCCTTCAATGCCATACTGAGTTTAGACCATCCACCAGAAAAGTTATTGTACATTGCAATGTAGTATATTTAATTATATTTTGAAATGAAAGAATGTTTATTTTTTCCTGACCTGTGTCGTAGGTGGATGCCGTGGTGTCTCCGATGTATGGTGGAGATCCTCAGTCCACTCGTGTCGGGAACTGTTTGTATGAAACCGTCGGAGCGCAGCTGAGGGACAGTTACTCAAAGCAACACAGAGGAGAGACGCCTGGAGACTCGGTGCTGGTGGAGGGTTTGACCGGAGCCGCATTTAAGGCTGTGTTTTTTGTCCATCTCCTTCGGTGGGACAATGACCCCAGCGGAACGGCGGTCCAGGTAAAATATAGATGTGTGGGATTGAGAGAGGCGATGATATGCTTTAGAATGTAATCTTAGACTTATTGATGGACAAAGAAAATTAGTAGTAGCCGAGAATCAAATCATTTTCAACAAGTCATCTAGTGAAAGGTGATAACAATATGATAATTACACACAATGGTGGAAAGTACAAACGTAAAAGTACTGTGGATACGTTTTATTTTTACTTCCTTCCCTATATTTAAGAGCAGCTATTTCCACTACATTTTTTAACTGGACTAAAAAATAAGAAGTACTTTTCTTTATAGTTTGAAACTGCCTGAAAGAGCTTAAGGCAAAAAAAAGAATAAAAATAATCCCTGCCAGAAAAATAAGGGAATGGATTCAAGATTTATTTATTTTTTAATTTGTGTGTACATTTTGTGTACTTTTACCAAAATTGAGTACTTCTTCCACTAATGATTATACAACAGGATTAAATAGGTCAAAAATATATAAAATAAAGAGTGGGATCATGTCGTCACACATCAAATTTTTTGTTTGCCTAATGTTGTCAGGTTGTTTAAGCTCTTTTGTTCACTCTTCACATTGTTTTGGATACGCTATCCCCAAGAATATGGTGCAGCAAACTTTTTTTTTTTATGTTTAACTCAAAGCTCTACTACAGATGCAGACTGCAGATAGATCATAGACAACATAAGAGATGGTGTACTATTAGTTAATATTATTTGACACCATATAATTTTAAATACAGCATATTATCTCCTATTGTTTGATGTAGAAGAAACAACAAAACTATTGTAAGTGTGTTTTGAGTATTCCTGGTGTAATAGTTTAGAGTACATTATCTATCACCCGTATTTCTTTTCATTCAGGTCTTGAGGCTGGTGGTCAGTGATGTCTTATCGTCGTGTGAGAAACAGGGCTTTAACTCGATCGCTTTCCCCATTCTCGGAACTGGCATTCTGTTTGGTTTCCCGGAGGACGTTGTAGCGCAGGTCTTACTTGAAGAAATTCACAATTTTGACCAGAGACGACCCAGCACAACTCCATTTACAGTCAGCATTGTGTGCCCTCCAAGTGACCTCATGTTAGAAAAGGTAAAATCAAAACATCTACTGGCTTCATATATTGACAGAAAATGATAATAATAAATATTTTTTTTATTATAAATCAATTATTTAATCGCTATTTCTTCTTTGTAGACATTCAACTCCATCCAGAAATCTTTGGAAAATCCTGTTGCCAAAGGTTAGTAAACATCTTTCATTCACAAATTAAACAAACCAAAAGCTACATCTGCCTTGGGGCAAATTGGCAGGGATGTTACATGGCATTGTCTTGCTCAAGGACACAACAATAATGTAAACTGTAGAAAGTCCCAAACTAATTATGTAAATACAGATCTGCCCTGTGTCAAGTGCAGTTGTGCAGAAAACATTGAAAATATGACATCAATACAGGAGTTACTTATTCAACCCTCTACAGCTCAAATCTTATATAATAAAAGTAAAAAAAAATCCCCACTATTGTAAAGAAATGGTAATGGTATCTATTATTTATTGAACATTAAATCACCATAGTTATATTAGCTCAAGATTTGTCACATGTACCCATTAAAGCTGTACCTGATTTTTACGGTTTTGAAACATGAAAAACACAACTAGTTTAGGTGCCAGATTATTTATTATTATTATTTTTTGCATATAATAAAGTCTAATCTGTTTTGTCCCAGTACAGATATATTGTAAAAGCATCTATTTGAATTAAAATGAGACCATAGCAATTTCTCTCCATTTATTTATAGAGCCTTTTATTCTACGAGAAGAGGGAAGTGCTTAGTTAGCATGCTAATGTTTGTTAGCTTTACCTGGGACGGCAAAACTCGCTCTGGGCTCAGAGACTCATGGAAGTGTTTATAAACTCATCGCGGTGAATATTTAGGATGCTGGGCCTGCATTAGGAAAGTGAGCAATACATGTGACTGATGTAAAGACTTTAAAATAAACTAGTTGTCTTTCTCAGTTAAAATCCGTTATAGTGCCTTTGATAGGAACATTTAAAATTTGTAAAAGGCACAATTTGAGGTGTAGACGGTCAAATGATAAAAGAGACAACAAACTAGTTACTAAGGTTTTTGTATGTGCAGCTCATGTTTTATTTACACATTTAGAGAATAACCACAGTATTCTGCTTTACGGTTATTGTGTCAGTGGCATAAAGTGCTCTTCAATATAACGATTTATCCTAATATTTCCTGTATTTGGTCTAGATCATTCAGAGTCGCCGAAGCGGATCATCCTTCTGGGAAAAACTGGATCTGGGAAGAGCAGTTTGGGGAACACCATTTTCGGAGAGGACTTATTTGAGACAGACGACAGCCCCAACTCCGGAACAAAGACGTGCCAATCCCAAACCAAAACGATCAACGGCAGAAGCGTCACCCTGATCGACACTCCCGGTTTGTTCGACTCTGAACGACCAGAGGAGGAGCTGATGCCGGAAATCCTCAGCTGTCTCACCGAAAGCACACCGGGCCCCCACGCTTTCCTAATCGTCCTGAAAGTCGACAAATTCTCCGCGCAAGAGCAGGCTATTATCACCAAAATATGCCAGTACTTTTCCGAAGAAGCCTTACAATACGCCACGGTTGTTTTCACCCACGGCAACCAACTTCATCCGGGCACGACAATCGAAACATTTGTCAAAAAAAATAAGCGTCTTAGCGAGCTTGTGAAAAAGTGCGGTAATCGTTGCCATGTTGTTGATAACACGTACTGGAACGACAAGCAGTCAGACCAGTACAGAAATAACCAAATTCAAGTTGAGGCGTTGCTTGAAACTATTGACCAAATGGTTAAAGGAAACAACTGGAGGTTTTACACTAATGAGGCGTTCAAAGCGATGGAGAAAGACATTCAGAAAGAGATGGAGGTGGTAAACAAGGAATCCGACAAATTTATTCCACCAGAAGATGTCCGAAAAGAGGCTAAAAAGCGTGTGTCGAATAGGTGGCTGATCAGTCTTGTGGGTATGGGCACAGGAGCGATGCTGGGAGCTATTTTTGGCGTCGATGCGTTTATCCGACTTGTCATGACGGCGGTTCAGAAAACAGCAGTTGTGAAAGGAGCGCAGAAGTTTGCAGCGGCGGTGGGGTTCAGTGCGACGGCAAGTGAGATGGCCGTCGTAGCAGGGGCAGGTGCGGGGGCGGCCGGGCTGGCTGGGGGAGTTTATGGAGCGGTAATTGGAGGAAGAGCAGCAGACGATGCCGATTCAGTGGAAGAGGCTTTCGAGAGGGCAAAGAAGGCAGTAATGAACACCAGGGAGGACAGTCTAAAAGCTTTGGAAGACCTTAAAAAACTACCTTAAAGATATTTTAGCTTTTTTATTAGTTCTAATGTTCTCTAATCAAAAAACTACCTGGTGTTTAGTTTGATTCTCTAAAGTTCGGGGTATGCAATATTAGATTTTTTTGACAATCTCAGTGGCAATATACTGTACAAACATTACTTTTTCTCCCTATCAGAAATGTACTTTAATGCGGTGGTGGGAAGTAACTAAATGTAGAAATAACATATCTAAGTAACATTTTTTGATATATTTACTTGAGTAAAATTTCAGAATCAGAATTACTTTTAGGGGAAATTCAGACATTCAACCGACAAGCAGAAGAAAATGTAGGTTCAAAACAAAATAAAAATAAGGCTTAACTTAACAGACTAGATCAGTATCTCAAAAATCAGTATCTCAATAGAATAAGTATAACCAAAATAGATCTGTTTTAACTAAACCCCAGTATTAATAAACAAGTTACATTTTAACTTATAAATTATCCCTCGAAACCTATTTACATGATCATACAGTTTAAACAAGTGTACTTGATATTGCACAATAAAGTGAACTGACAATTGCACAATGGCTTTAAAGTGCATTTTACAGCACATTTTACTTCAGTGTATTTAAGACGAGTTGTTTTTTTGCATGTTCATGATGATATCTTGTCTTAAGGTTTTGAGTTCAAGTCCCGGCTTTGTCAAACAAAATATATTCATAAAAATTACCAGGACAATGAAGCTATAGAAAAACTATTTTTTTTAACTGTTTTTAAACGGGTACTTCAATAGTTTTAATTAAGTAGGGGTTGAGGTACATGTTTTGCACTATCCTGGAATTTCTTTCTTCTTTTTAAAGTCAGCACTTTTACAAGACCTTTTCAATTAATCGATTGTATGTTCAACTTTGCCAGGAACGATTATTGTTGTGTTTGTTTGTTTTGTTTTGCACAATAGGTCTCAAGGTTGGTGGATGTATTTGCGTTAAATTTGAAATTCCCTGTCTCAAATGATGAACGGAGTACTGTTGTTTTTACTGTTGTGCACTTGGATTGAAAGTAACTGATATAACTTTTACTTCTTTGTCAAACCTCAAACGTGGGAGTTTTATTTTTGTAATTTCGCCTTTTTTCTTTTCTCAACTTGTTTTAAGGGTGTAAGATGATCAAAACGTTTATTTGTGAAGGGCAAAAATTGGGTTGACTACTTAGTTTTTTTGGAATCTAAGGAAGTCCACATGTTCATTCAAAATGGTGCAAGAAACAATGAATTGTACTTAACTTTTTTATCTTTTCTAAATGTCCTCAGATGTAAAGTGTATATGGAAATAAAGGTGACGGTATTTATCTATTTCAGTTGTCCTTGGTGATACTTGTTGCAGGTACCAACTCTGACCATGCGGGGGCGCTCTGTCCTAAGACTGCGGACTCCTCACTGAACACAAGCGTTACACAATCTTAGTTTATTTTAGACAGGAATTCAGTACATGTAACAGCACCGTTAGAGATGAGACAAGATAAAACTGATGCAAGATCTGTGCACACATGCGGAAAATGATCGTGTGAGATTTACACCAAGTTAAACCTCGTGAGAAGATGTAGATCGAAAAAGCATTACAATGACAGCAAGAAACACAAATAAATATAAAATTGTAAAATGAATTGCTCAATGCATTTATTATAGATTAGGTCAAAATCTAATCTAATCCAATCTCGTGTTGTGTCTCGTGTTGTGGGAATAATGTTTCATCCCATCCGTGAGCAAAACTGATGATATCTTTTGCTCCTGTTGCTGTAGCACTAAAGCTACTGTGAGTCTACTCTGGTAGATTTGATTAAACAAAACAAAAATACTTGAAACATTACTGCTCATTTGAAAATCTCTGTCCAAATGGAGCTGATAATAAGAAAACACCATGCGACTGAAAGCAATGAAAGCTCAAATTAATTCTATATTAAAATACAACAATGACAAATAGATGCATTTTTTAAGTTTAGTGAGAGATTTTTTTACTTAGACTTAGTTTGGTGAGAGGGCACCTGTGGTAAATATGTATCATAGTTTTGTTTGTGAAGTTGCAGTTTGTGAAGACATTTTGAAAAATAAAAGGTTACAGGAAATAGTGCTGAGTTCTAAATACGGCGCCAGTTTACACAAAACTGAGACAGTTTTCTGACAGTTTAAACAGCCATTCAAAAAAATAAGGCGTTATCAGGTAATATTATTTGCTAAATCATAACTATTGTGTCATTTAATTGGATTTTGGCCCTTGTTTTTAAAATGGTTGCTAGGTAACAGTTGTGGAATTACCTCTAACTATGACATATTTGCTGCCCATGTTCAACCAGAAAGTACAATTATAAACATTAGGAAAACTCAAACTGGAGACAAATATGCAAAATGTTTAGTAAAATCTTAAATATAATCATGTTCACTACGATTTAGTGAAATGCGTCGTCTAACCTGTCATATAGACTTTAAAAGGCCCAAACAAGGCCTTCAGTTTCATTTTAAACTTCTGGATGGCACTTTGTATGACCTCAGACCAATAAAACATCACACATTACTAATGCCTCATAAAATATACTCTGAACTGCAAACACATGCAGTCAATGCAATAATCGGTCAGGGCATGCCTCCCTCTCTTTCTCACTCACTCCCACTTTTCCATTCTTCTCTCTCTCCAACTTCTGCCACCCTCCACTCCCTCTGTCTCCCTATCGCCCCTTTCTCTCTTTATTCTTTCCTTTTCCTTCTCACCCTCAATTAACTCACTCACTCTCATTCTTCTCTTTCTTTCGTTCTTTCTCTTTTTCTTTCCTTTCTTTCTCCCTTTCCTTTTTTCTGTCCATCTTTCTTTCTTTCTTCCACTCTCCCTCTGCTCCTATCTCTGTCTTTTTTTCTTTTTCCTCATCCTTCTCTCTCACCCTCAATAAACTCACTCTCACCCTTCTCTTTTTCTTCTTTCTTTCTTTTCATCTCTCTTTCATTCTCTTTTTCTATCTTTTTTCTCTCTTTCATTCTCTCCTTCTTTCTTTCTTCTGTTCTCCCTCTGATCCTATCGCTATATTTTTTCTCATCTTTTCCTCCTCCTCCACCTCTGTCATCCTCAATAAATTCACTAATTCTCATCATTCTCTTTTTCTTCTTTCTTTTCATTCCCTCTCTTTCTTTTTTCTTTCTTTCTATCTTTCTGTATCATTCTCCCTTCTCTCCCTCTATCTCTCCCTTTGTCTTCCCCCTCTCTCTGTTTCTCTCCCTTCACTCTTCAACTCTCTTTTTGCTCCCCCTAAGTTTCCCTCTCTTTCTTTCTACCGCTCTGCCCCTATGCCTTCTACCCCCTCTTCTCTCTCCCTTCTTTTTCTCTTTCTGTTTCTTTTGTTCTCTCCCTGTTTCTTTCTCTCTTTTCTTTCTGATTGTCTTTGTTTTTCTCTTTTTCTCTTCCTCTTTTGCTCTCTGCCTCTCTCTTTCTTTCCTCTCTTTTTTCTCTTCCTCTCTTTCCCTCTCTGCTTGTCTCTTTCTTTCTCTCTCTCTCTCTTTTCTCTTCCTCTCTTTCCCTCTCTGCCTGTCTCTTTCTCTCTCTTTTCTCTTCAGCTCTTTCCCTCTCTGCCTGTCTCTTTCTCTCTCTTTTCTCTTCAGCTCTTTCCCTCTCTGCTTGTCTCTTTCTTTCTCTCTCTTTCTCTTTCTCTCTTTCCCTCTTCGTGTTTGGACCCAAACATTCTCCTGCACAGCGCCGAACTGTGGTTTTAACAAACTATATACTGGGTCAGGCCAAAATGAGCATCTGGCTCACTCGGAGGAACAAGAGAGTCGAGTCGGGCTGTACAGATCCTGTGGACCTCATAAGGAAGCTGATCACTCAAACTGATGACTCAAACTGGAATATGTGTACAGCACATTGGTGGGGGAGCTGGAGGAATTTGAGCGGGTGTGGACAGTAGGGAGGGTGCTGTGTGCAGTGAGGAAAGGGGAACTTTGTTTTAATCTATAGATGTGTGATGGAATCCAGATTGTATTTGTCTGCTGCGTGTTGAATTGTTGTTTTTTTTGTTTTGGTTTGACTTGATTGAATTGAATTGACTTGTAAATAAATGTGAGTGTAAAGTCAAAGTGTCTTTCCCTCTCACCCTCTTTCTTTCTCTCTTCTCTTGTTCCCTCTCTGCCTGTCTCTTTCTCTCTCTCTTTTCACTTCATCTCTTTCCCTCTCTGCCTGTCTCTTTCTCTCTCTTCTCTTTCCCTCTCTGCCTGTCTCTTTCTCTCTCTCTTTTCACTTCAGCTCTTTCCCTCTCTGCCTGTCTCTTTCTCTCTCTCTTTTCACTTCATCTCTTTCCCTCTCTGCCTGTCTCTTTCTCTCTCTTCTCTTTCCCTCTCTGCCTGTCTCTTTCTCTCTCTCTTTTCTCTTCAGCTCTTTCCCTCTCTGCCTGTCTCTTTCTATCTCCCTCTTCTCTCTTCAGCTCTTTCCCTCTCTGCCTGTCTCTTTCTCTCTCTTCTCTTTCCCTCTCTGCCTGTCTCTCTCTCTTCCTCTCTCTGCCTGTCTCTTTCTCTCTCTCTTCCTCTCTTTCCCTCTCTGCCTGTCTCTTTCTCTCTCTCTTTTCTCTTCCTCTCTTTCCCTCTCTGCCTGTCTCTTTCTCTCTCTTTTCTCTTCAGCTCTTTCCCTCTGTGCCTGTCTCTTTCTCTCTCTTCTCTCTTCCTCTCTGCTTGTCTCTTTCTCTCTTTCTTTCTCTCCCTTGCTCTCTCTTCTCTCTTCCTCTCTTTCCCTCTCTGCCTGTCTCTTTCTCTCTCTTTTCTCTTTCTCTCTTTCCCTCTCTGCCTGTCTCTTTCTCTCTCTCTTTTCTCTTCAGCGCTTTTCCTCTCTGCCTGTCTCTTTCTCTCTCTTCTCTTTCCCTCTCTGCCTGTCTCTTTCTCTCTCTCTTTTCTCTTCAGCTCTTTCCCTCTCTGCCTGTCTCTTTCTCTCTCTCTCTCTCTCTCTCTCTCTCTCTCTCTCTCTCTCTCTCTCTCTCTCTGTCAGTGCATGTAAAGGCAGGTATGACAGATCAATGCTCCTGTGGGTGGGGAAACAGGTTGAATACAGGAGTCCTAAACACACGGCACACCTCCACTCTTCAACCACAGGTACGTCGTGTTGTTCTCCTGTGGACTAACATCTCCACATCTGGTAAGTGCTTTTCTTTCTTTTCTTATCATGTGTATGTTTAAAGTTAGTTTTCAGCAAGATAGTGTCAATTATTGTGCTGCTCTGAAGTGTCAAAACTGACTGTATTTTTTGTTTTTTCTTGCCAAATGGAAATGATTTTACTAAGACTACAAGCTTTTAAAAACTATGGGGTTTGGACACCGTGATTGCATTGATTGAAATGTTCCTGCACTATTCCTACACAACATTTATTGATCTTATGTTCATTCATTTATGTTTTTATGCTCAAAAATAACATGAAACTTTAGAGTAAACTGTTAGAGTCAAAATGTTTTGGTCATTAGAAACAATTTGCCTGTTCATTTTTATCCTGTTTTTGTCTCCATGAATGTGTTAAGAAAAGAAACAAAACTCAGCAGATCCAAAACCCTAATCCAGTTCAAAAATATAGTGGAATAGAAAGGTAGAAAGTACAAATATCTGCACTCAGTAGTGAAGTTAAAGTAAAAAGTATCCACAGTAGAAACTAAGTACAGATACTGATATTTTACTACTACTACTGTAACAACAACACTACTTGTTTTTATCAGTACGCAATTACTTATACTAACAAATACTTACAGTAAATACAGCTACAAGTACTATTACAACTACTAATACTACAACTAATACTCTTTCACTCCCATGCTTTAGCTTTTACCTATACATATTACAAGTGTTGCAACTGTCTTGGTGAAGCACTGAGTCACTGTACACACACACACACACACACACACACACACACACACGCACACACGCCTTCCGGGGCTATGAACTATGAAGTAACTGCATATTTTAGTAAGACACCACTTTGGCAATAAGAAAAAAATGTTAAAAATCTCCAAATCAAAGGGTTTTTATGTAGGACAGTTTAAAGGTGCCATGTACATCATTGCACAATATGTGTTTTAGAGGCTACTTTGATGCCAGTGATTTGTTCTTGGAAACTTTAGCCTTGTGGTTTTGTTTGCGACCTCAAATCTGACATGAAAAAACATTAGACAAAGCCACATGTGCGTAGTAAGGTGTTGTGATCCTCGTGAATGATGTGTTGACAAATGTACCTTCCTGTCAGTGGCACATAGTTTAAGAAATACACTACATGTGGACCACACTGTAGGGCTGCAATTTATCAACGAATCAAAACCAATCAACAATAAAAAATAATCATAGTCATATTTTGATAATTGTAATTGTTATCTGGACGATACAGACAATGACAGGGGAATTATTAAATCAAAATGTCAAAAAAACAACACAATTTTCTTACTTTCATCAATAATACATGGAAATATTCTCTATCTTGAAGCCTTCAGTAATTATATTTCAACTTTTATTTGATTGATAATGTATTTTAAAAGTCTCAATGTACAATAGAAATAATCGTTTGACCAGTCTACTAATCCAAGAAATAATTACTGACAACTAAAATAATTGTTAGTTACAGCTCTGGAGCACTAAAATAGAGCGTAGGAGGATCGTGTTATACATAATGCAGAACAGATTGCAACCTTTATGCAATTGTTTTCTTTTTTCATCATCGAAATTTGTGTCATACTAAATTCAAAATGTTTGCCAAAAATAACTGTAAAAGAGTAATTCATGGTTAAATAACGCTTTGTCAACAGTGTTTAGTTTCGTTTTCTGGTTTATTTAACAGGGACCATGTGCAAACACATTAATCTCATAAAAGAAAAGAACCTCCTGCAGTCCCCAGGCAGTAGATGCACAATAAAAATACATCCAGACATTCAAACCACACCGTCTATCAACATCCTCTAAAAGCATCACATTCAAATTCACTAGAGCTAAAAAAGGAATTGGAGTTTTAACACCACAAAACAACTGCCACTTTAAAATAGCTAATTTAAACAATACTTAGTTCTTTTTGCACCTTTGCATACTTTACATACTTGCATGCTGATTTTTTTGTACATTTATTACAATTAGTTTATGTAAGTTTATTTGTAAAGCACAATTCATTCTGAAAGTAATGCAAAGTGATTTACAGAACAGACAAAATGCATTAAAATCACAAAGCACATAAAGGCATCTGTTACAGCACTCAACATGTCAGGAAACTATTTGGTAAATTCAAGACAGAGGTTTGTCAAATTCCAGCACGAATTCAGTTCAATAACAGATTATAGGCGTATTTATGAAGAATGTATTTTAACGAAAACAGATTCACTGATGAAAAGGAAGCCAACTATTTCTACTATTTATAGGCTTTGTGGAAAGGCTGATTCTCTTGTAGCCGTTTCAACTTGTCGGCGTTCATAACCAGTAGAATTTGTTTTGATTTCCACATTTATATTCTGTGTGTGTTTACAAAATTGTTGTATTTTTGCTTGCTGTGAAATCTGAAACAGGTCGGTTAAGGGTGTGTGTCAATGACTGAAAACACACAAGAGCCGCATAGTTTCACTGGCACAAGTCCACAGGGCGTGAAGTCGGACAAGCGTGCGGCGACAAGTAATAGAGCGGCATGTAACATCTCAATGGACTAAATGACTAACATACGTTGCACATAATTATGATCTTATGTACATAATGGTTCAGATATGGCCTTGAGGAAAGGAGGGCATAGGATTAACGCTGTGTTTTCAATAAAGATACAGGAGAAAGTGGTAATTTGTGCGAAACGGTGACGTATATCGAGTTTAATTGCAGGTAAAAAGAGGCGTACAAAAAAAATGAATTTTCAGACGTCTGGATTTCAGGATATTAATGTTAACTTCAGACGTTTTGATTAGTTAAGAGTATTTGTTTGATGGAAACTAGATTATTTTAATTGTTTCAAATACTTTCTGACTTCAATTCATTAGTCTTACTTCGAGCCAAATTATCTGCCAGTGGGTTGAGATCATTTTCCTTGCCACATTGGCAAACCAATTTCCTTATTTTAAGATAAATTATCCATCAGGACTATCTTGAAAGCAGTGAAATACTTTGCAACACATCAGGAATTATATCTCATCAAGTCAAAACTACCCAACTCCAGATAAAGTAATTGTAAACTAGGATAGAAATACATTTAAATACACATTTCCTGTGTATTTAGGCTACATTTACATAAAAAATTTATGTAACTTTTCTTGGTGGAGGATTTGCCATGTACTTAGTTACAGATGTGTTTATTGAAAAACGTGAAGATCTGACTTGTAACTTGGGCTGGTGGCACTTAGTTTACGCCATACTGTGAGACATTTCAGGCAATGCAATAACATCGCCATAAAGACAAGCAGGCGGACTTTCCACCATAAAAGATATAATGCACCTTTAAACACACCTGCACCACATTGGAATAGGGACCATACGTTTGGATAAATCTTGAACTACACCTTTAGCCCAAGACTAAACCTTGGACTGGGCCAAACCAATCAGGGATAAAACCAGATCTAGTGTGAATACAACTAGGGCTGTTGTCCTTTAGTCGCTTAGTCGATTTATCGGTCAATGATGTTTTAGTCGACCAACATTTTTATTAGTTGACTAATTATTTTATTTGCGTTTAACACATTTCTGTGACAAAAACGAGAATTTGTGGCGTGAGTTAGGTAAAGATTTTGGAGTAAATCAGTCTCAAACAAATAAATACACTGTTTACTAGTACTTTTGTGAATAAATTGTTATTTTTGCGTGAAATCCTGTGTAGTTTCGGTCACACCCCCTTTAGTCGGGTCGATAGGGCTGATCGACCAAGAATTTCTGTAGTCAACTACAGCCCTAAATACAACCATATTTTTTTCTAATTTTGTTATGTAGCCCTTTTATTATATTGATTGGTCAAACTGGAACATCTGGTCAAAATCCTCCAGCAAACAGGGGGTCACAAAATGTGATTCCCCAATTTGAGTCAGAGCCGAATCGGTGTCAAAATTAAATCTGCATGTGCCGAGATGCTTCTGCGCAAGTGTACAAATGTTGATCTCTTACTACGGCATTTCAGACATCGACAAATAAAAGTGCTATACATATCTCTTTAACATGTATGATTTAAGTTAAATATGAGCTCAACGATCGTGAAAACACAACATTTAAATGCTAATAAACCTGAGTAAATAGATCAGCGCAGAGAAACATAGAGGCCAACTGTTTTGAGAATAATATGACATGTGTCTGCCAACTATGGGAGGTTAGAGATTTTAAGTGTCTGAACAACAAAACATTGTTAACTAACTATTTAACTTAAAGGGCCTGTACCTGATTTTTAGTGTTGTGAAATGGGAAAAACAGAACTAGTCGATAATCTCGATTTTTTTTTGCATGTAATAAAGTAAAATCTGTGTTGCCCCAGCAGGGATATATTGTAAAAGCATCTATTCAAGTGAAAATGAGACCACACACCACATTTTTATTCGGCATTTGATTATAAAGCGTTTTATCCAACAGAAGAGGCAGGAAGTGCGCCGTTAGCATTGATAGCGCCGATAGCAGTCTGGGATGCTCTGGGCTCAAAAACTTGTTCTTAAAAACTGATAGCGGTGAATACTTAGGATGCTGGGACTGCATTCGCAAATTGAGCAATACATGTGACTGATGTAAAGACTTTAAAACAAACTAGTTCTGTTTTTCACGTTTCAAAACAATACAAATCAGATACAGGGCCTTTAAATGACTGCCAAACTAAGCCGACAACTCACAGATAACATTTTTAACAGTTTCCGGCTATTGAAATTATGAAAATATAGTCAAGCTAAAGAGTGGCATAGTTTTCGCGCTAAATGTAAAATAGTAGTGGTTACTGGATTCTTATCAAAAGCACACGACATCAGAAAACTCAAGTTAGCCTTTAGCCCTACTGCTAGTTAAATGAAAGGCAAAAGGTTTTACGCTCTTAACAATGACTTTTTCATGAGGCTTTGGCGTAAATGTGGTTGATACCAGCCCAAACCTTCTTGATTATTCATAACATTTTTTGAGGGCTAATGCTAACGGCTACAGCAGTGTTTCTCAACCAGGGGTACAGGGACCCCAAGGGGTACATGAGCAATTACCAGGGGGTACATGGAATGGTTTCAGGTTTTAAAAGAAGATGAAAAGTACTTTAATCTGAATTTAAAATGTGTCCTTAGTTGTAAATTTAGCATGTTTTTGTATCGTAGAAAGGGGTTCAGAGGTTGTCATCCGGACGCCGTTTAAAGATCGAGACGTTTCGACTTTTATCCAAAAGTCATTGTCAATCAGAGAGCTGGTATGGGAACCTGGGCCTTATATGCTACTCTAAGTAGTGGGAGTCCAGCCCCCAGGGAGGAGTCACTGCACTCCTGTCTTTGTTATAAGATTGTTTGTTTGTCACCTGGGATTTAATTAATTGGTCTATCTTGTTGATTAATGGTTGGCCTCACCTCGTTTCACCTGTGTCTAAAGGTCTATTGTTATCTTGATAGCTGGCTGTTGCTCCCTCCTCACTACTGATTGCCTCATTAGCATTTGACTGGTCTATTGATCTGGACCAAGGTGTCAGGATGCTGTCATAAATTTTGGCTAAATTAAATCTTAAGCCCCCATTCCTGTTCAGGGAAGGATTTTCTCTTTTTACAAAAATGGCCTCCTTTACTCCTCTTTCAAACCAGTTCTTCTCTCTGCTCAAAATCTTCACCTCACTGTCATCAAACGAGTGATTTGTAGCTTTTAGATGCAGATGGACTGCACTCTGCGGTCCGGTGGAGGAACATCTTCTGTGTTGGTACAGCCTTTTGTGCAATGGCTGTTTTGTTTCTCCTATGTAACGTTCTTTACAACTGTCCTCACTGCACTCTATCGAATAAACTACATTGCTCTGTTTCTCTGTCGGCCTCTTGTCTTTCGGTGACCAGTTTCTGTTTAAGCGTGTTGCCAGGTTTGTAATAGACAGGGATGTCGTGTTGTCTAAAAATCCTTTGAAACTTCTCAGACAGGCCCGAGACATAAGGGATAGAGACACCCCTCCTGCTGGGGTCTTTATCCTTTCTGTCCTGTTTCTTGGCTCTTCTGACTTTGTTAAAGGCCCAGTTAGGGTATCCACAAGCTGAGAGGGCACGATGGACGTGTTCTTCCTCCTTCTTTCTCCCCTCAGAGCTGGTGGGTACTTCATGGGCTCTGTGTTGCAAGCGTCCTAATCACTCCCAGCTTGTGCTGCAGTGGGTGGTTGGAATCGAACAGTAAGTACTGGTCTGTGTGGGTGGGTTTCCTGTATACTTCTGTCTGAAGGCTGCCTTCCTCCTCTCTGATTGTGGAGCAATCAAGAAACGCCAACCGGTTGTCCTTAGCATCTTCTCGGGTGAACTTAATGTATACATCCAACCCATTGATATGCTCAGAGAAAGTTTCCAGCTCTTGTTTCTTGATTATCACAAACGATCGATCCACGTAACGCAGCCAGAGGCTCGTGTGCCCAGGAAGGAGGTCAGAGCCTTCTTCTCGAAGTGTTCCATATATAGGTTGGCTACGATCGGCGAGACCGGCGAGCCCATAGCACAGCCGTGGATCTGTCTGTAAAAATGTCCCCTGAATTGGAAGTAAGTTGTGTTAAGGCAGATGTCCAATAATTGGCAGATGTATTCAGGTGTGAGTTCTATTCTGCCTTAACACAACTTACTTCCAATTCAGGGGACATTTTTACAGACAGATCCACGGCTGTGCTATGGGCTCGCCGGTCTCGCCGATCGTAGCCAACCTATATATGGAACACTTCGAGAAGAAGGCTCTGACCTCCTTCCTGGGCACACCTCCGAGCCTCTGGCTGCGCTACGTGGACGATACGTTTGTGATAATCAAGAAACAAGAGCTGGAAACTTTCTCTGAGCATATCAATGGGTTGGATGTATACATTAAGTTCACCCGAGAAGATGCTAAGGACAACCGGTTATGCTTCTTGATTGCTCCACAATCAGAGAGGAGGAAGGCAGCCTTCAGACAGAAGTATACAGGAAACCCACCCACACAGACCAGTACTTACTGTTCGATTCCAACCACCCACTGCAGCACAAGCTGGGAGTGATTAGGACCTTGCAACACAGAGCCCATGAAGTACCCACCAGCTCTGAGGGGAGAAAGAAGGAGGAAGAACACGCCCATCGTGCCCTCTCAGCTTGTGGATACCCTAACTGGGCCTTTAACAAAGTCAGAAGAGCCAAGAAACAGGACAGAAAGGATAAAGACCCCAGCAGGAGGGGTGTCTCTATCCCTTATGTCTCGGGCCTGTCTGAGAAGTTTCAAAGGATTTTTAGACAACACGACATCCCTGTCTATTACAAACCTGGCAACACGCTTAAACAGAAACTGGTCCACCCGAAAGACAAGAGGCCGACAGAGAAACAGAGCAATGTAGTTTATTCGATAGAGTGCAGTGAGGACAGTTGTAAAGAACGTTACATAGGAGAAACAAAACAGCCATTGCACAAAAGGCTGTACCAACACAGAAGATGTTCCTCCACCGACCGCAGAGTGCAGTCCATCTGCATCTAAAAGCTACAAATCACTGCTTGAGGACAGTGAGGTGAAGATTTTGAGCAGAGAGAAGAACTGGTTTGAAAGAGGAGTAAAGGAGGCCATTTTTGTAAAAAGAGAAAATCCTTCCCTGAACAGGAATGGGGGCTTAAGATTTAATTTAGCCAAAATTTATGACAGCATCCTGACACCTTGGTCCAGATCAATAGACCAGTCAAATGCTAATGAGGCAATCAGTAGTGAGGAGGGAGCAACAGCCAGCTATCAAGATAACAATAGACCTTTAGACACAGGTGAAACTAGGTGAGGCCAACCATTAATCAACAAGATAGACCAATTAATTAAATCCCAGGTGACAAACAAACAATCTTATAACAAAGACAGGAGTGCAGTGACTCCTCCCTGGGGGCTGGACTCCCACTACTTAGAGTAGCATATAAGGCCCAGGTTCCCATACCAGCTCTCTGATTGACAATGACTTTTGGATAAAAGTCGAAACGTCTCGATCTTTAAACGGCGTCCGGATGACAACCTCTGAACCCCTTTCTACGATGGACCACACCTGGACGAATGAGGGTTTACATCGACATGTTTTTGTAGTATATTAGACCATAAATCAATTAAAAATAGGTCAGATAATAGTAAGAACTGACAATATGCGACTACTAAACCCATTTATTTTTGCTGAAACTCAAGTTAAGGGGTACTCCTGAGTGTAAGACAAAGCTTAGGGGGTACTCGAAACAAAAAAGGTTGGGAACTACTGGGCTACAGGACAACATGCCTCCAGAGTCCCTCCAAACTAGCACTGAACGCTACATCTAGAAATGTATGTCTATGATAGGATATTTTGCTTTGAGTTATTTATGGCTGCTGTGCTTTTTTTTTCTTTTTTCGCCTTTCTTAAACCTGAGGGTACAATTTATGTAGTCTGAAATTTCTCCAAATCTGTTACGACTTGTAAACATCACTCTATCAATCGGCCATTTGTCTGAGTGTATCATCATTACTATTATATGGAAATGCCTAATTGTCAGAGCAATGAAACCAGCTGCCTCGTGTCTGGTCCTGTAACATGAGGAATTAAAGACTCCAGGTTTAAACATGTTACACTTGCACCACACCGACACACCGACGCACCATGTGCCGGGCAGGAAAGTGTGATCCATCACTCCAGATGTCAGGAGGATGTAGTAATCACAAGAAAAGCCACAGGAAACCAGCAGTTCTTGGGTCTTAAAGATTGAATAGTGAACACGTATGAGTTAGTAAGAATGCTGAATCAGATTTGATGATTTCAATGACCGTATTAGTGCAAGGAGCTAACATTTATGACTGTTATTGTGTTATTATATTATTTCATATTTCAAGCAAAGTAACATGTGTGCAGCTAGTTTTCTGACAACAATAAACATAATACTCAGTTTATTTCACTTTGACTTTTGGAAATAACAGTTCATAAGAAAGTATTGACTTATTTGACAGACTGTGGACGAAATGGGAATTTTATTTTGATTTTAATGTGCCGAAATTCTATTGGTTTTATTAGTTATGTACTTCTTGTTTTCTTTATATTTTGCTCTCTGGTCTTATTCCCTATTATATTGTAATTTGTAGTATTTGGGTAATGCTTTTAAAGAAGAATCTTTGTTTATAAGCACAAAAGCATAGAACTATAATAAAACCTGGAAGATGAATCCAAGATGGCCGTCCTGTTTATCCCTATGGAGAGTGCTCATTGGCGCATGACCCCAAAAAAGTTTCTTACTTCGCATTTACTTCCTGATCGAAGGCTGACATCTTTGTTTTACTTCCTGATCAACGATGGCTGCCATCTTTGTTTTACTTCCTGAAACGATGGCTGCCATCTTTGTTTTTACTTCTTGAAAGCGATGGCTGCCATCTTTGTTTTAGGGCATACGTGACGACAATCCCCCACTTCATATAAAAACAGTAATTTCGGTGATTTTAGAAACGGTAGAAAAGAACATTTCCTTCTATTTTATTTAAATACAGATAATAATTCAGTACTGTCTGCAATTATAATGTGACATTTGAGAAAAAGGCTGGTTCCAAGAGGCTGCAGTACCTCGCACGGCCACAAATCAATCTGGGACCACAGACAGAGGGGGCGTACCTTATCCAGTTCTTTTAATACATCCATGCACAAAAGGCATTCACTAGCATTTATCACTTGGTTATTCATATTTACATGGTTTTATAAGCCGTCTACAAATGCTAGTAATTGTCTTAGCCCAATAGAAACAAATAACTACTTTTTATTAAGGCCTTAAAAATAGTTTAGAAAGGAATCTTATTTTAAAGCATTACCAATATTTGTCATCTGTGTTTCATGCACATTACTGAAGCCATATAAGTGTATTTACATCACTGACAAGGAAAAGGTTGGTCATGACATTTTGCCAGTCATTGTGTTGTGGTTTTGGATGACTGCGACGCGGTTTTATAGCTATTGTCTTCTTGTGTTCACACTACTCCACCTTTAGCTTTGATCTCAGACTGGCCTCTCAGACTTGTGTCGAAAAAAAATCCAACATGATCTCTCTTAATGTACTCATTCATAATTTTATCCATCCTCATTATCACTGAAGAGAACATCTTAATCACATCTTAATCTCTACAACCTACTTTGCCTGTCTCCAAACCACCAAAATACATAAATGAATATAAACCAATGACTTTTACTTTTACTAATAACACTCATTACATTAGCACTCTCGTCTCAGAAGAAAAATTAGCCCCATAAACGTCTCAATCCCAGCAAATGCACTAATCCTTACAGATATATAAAACTGAATGTAAAAAAAAAAACCTGCAAACGGGATAACTAGTTTCCACTCTAATAACAAAACTAACTAATAAATAGGTATTATGTTAATGCGAAATATTATGTTTGGGGGTTAATTACGTTTATGGGGTTTACAAAGTCCAAGATTTGAATACCAGGCTATCTGTGTGGAGTTTAAATGTTTTCCCTGTGTTTGAGTGGGCTTTCTTAACCTCAAACATGCATAGTTTTCCATCCAATTAATCAACGTCGCTCAAGATCTGATAAAAAAGTTACCGAAACTGTACTTCCGGATGTCCACTGCTTCTGACAGCTTGCCCCAGCAGAAGTGTAGGATGCAAACGACAAATATCACAAAGAGGACTGTAAACTGTACATTAACATAAACCAATCTGCTCTTTTTTGTTTGTTGCAGGTGCCAAAATGCTGCCTAACACCACCCATGCCCTGAATTCAACCGACGAGACCATCGTGGACAACACCGCAGCCACTACAATGGGCGCTCTCATTTTATCCCTGGTCTTCCTTTTGGGTTTTCCTGGCAACCTCTTCATCATGTGGAGTGTTTTAGCCCGCGCCCGGAAACAAAACATTACCACTCTGCTCATTTTAAACCTGGCCCTCGCTGACGGCTCCCTCATGGCTTTAACGCCCTTCTTCATCATCTATCTCGTCTTAAAAAACTGGATATTTGGAAACGTTATGTGCAAAGTCCTCTTCTACCTGTGTCTCTTGAACATGTACGCGTCCATTTATCTGATAACGATAATGAGTTTGTACCGTGTGCTGGCGATACGGTGGCCTCACAAGGTCAGGGCCATCACGGGGCAGAGGACGGTGATGCGAGTTTTGGGGGTGATGTGGGTTTTGGTGATGCTGGCTTCGATCCCGGCCTTGATCTACAGAGACACACGACGGAGTGCGACGCGAGCGGCCTGTGATTCCTACCATGACACCAACAAAGATGTGAGCTGCCTAAATTATAACAGGGCATAACGTTTGAAGGTGCATGTTGAAACTTGTATCCTTGGAGATGTGTGTATGGCATTAAACTGATCTATTTCCTTGGAGGCCAAATTACAGATCAGATCTGTGCAAAGTCTATAGTTTTTAAATACATTTTTGAGCAACATAAATATCTGTAATTGAATAAATGCAAGATGGATATGTTTAACGACATACTCTGAAGCTTTCCAGACAGTCCAATAACATCTCCACGAGACAAGCAGAATGACACCTCACCTGAAAAATTAACCTTAAAACTACAATACATTTGATGCCCTGACAACACTACTTACACTGTCAATACTGTAGTCTGCTTGTCCTATGAGTAAATGCCAAAAGACCTTCCCAATAGCAACTAGTTCCAGTACAGAGACCAAAAAGTGAACATATCTCATGCAAAACTATCGGTAATTAATAAGTGATTTCTGTTTTGTTTTGTTTTTTTATTGATTTTGTTTTTAGCCACCGGATGCGACAAAGTGGAGCTCCACTCAGCTCCACCTCCACCCTCTAGACTCTCTTGAGTGAAATGGGTTCTGCAACATGAGGCCCGCAACACCACCTTGTGGCTTTAAGAACAGACATCTCCTACAACTAAAATCAAACTGATGAAAATCACTTTTTTTTTAACCTTTTCAACAACATTATTTAGGCTCAACTCATGATAACTATCATTAAATGATACAGATTTCTGGATCAGACTTGATACCAGTATCAGTGTTGATGATGGTGAAACTTCTCAGATGTCAATAGCCAATGTAATAATAATCTGTTATTTATCCATGGAAGTGCTAATTGTTTTAATGATGAGTTGGTACACCCTTCTTCTGTAATTTGTTGGAACATTTTGTGATACAAACAAACTAAAATGCCTAGATGATATCATGTATAGTATTTTCACAGTCTGAAGTGCTGTACCTTGTGTCTTTGAAGGTGGTGATTCAGTACATGCTGGAGTTGGTCCTTGGCTTTTGTATTCCATACACCATCATCGTGGTCAGCTACATCTGCATCCTCAAGAGAATCAGACAGACCAAGTTTCGGAGGAGAATCCGCAGCGAGAAGCTCATTTTGGCTATCGTCGTGACCTTCTGCTTGTTCTGGCTGCCCTACCACGTCATAAACATGGTGCAGGTATTAGACACATTTACACTTCTATGGATGTCTTACATTATCAGATTAGCCAGTTAGCTCACCTCACAACAAGTCCCGGTGTGCTTTCTTTGCTGGTCGAGGCTGGTTGTGGAGTTTCACTCTTTCCTCTGGGTACTTGTTTTCCCCTCAATCTAAAACATGCATAATAGTCTGATTAATAAGCAAACATCTTGCCTCAAGATCTGGAGATGAGCTTTTGGGCACTGCACAGTGGTGGGTCAAAGGCAGAGGGAGGCTGCACAATTAATAGCAATCAAACTGAAATCACATTTTTACCACTGGAAAAAAATGTAATCTTAAGATAATCAGTTAAAAGGTGATTGAATTAAATCTTGTTTTGAGTTGACAACATTTTGATCGTCTTGAAATAAGATTTGCAAATCAAACAACCATCAAAATATCTTGTTTTGCTTAAAATAAGAAAAATAATCTGAAATTCGAAATAGAAATAGAAATTTGAAATAAATGCTACTGCATTTGAAATTGAAATAAACTGGAAAATCTTCAATCATTTTAACTCTTTCATTAAATAAGATTGTTTTTTTCCTAGTGAAAGGACATTAGCTGCAAATTGCAATTTTTGAAGTATACCATAATTTCCTCAACAAATAAATGGTTTGATTTTGCATAAGATCTGCTAACCTTGTAGTTTATATTTTTACAAATATGTTTTGAAATACATATGAACTTTGAACAGAATTATATTATTAAAACATAAACTGCAAATATGTATGAATATAAATATGATAATTGCAATACTCCAGAAAAATCGCAATTTGATATTTTCTAAAATCATGCCGCTCTAATGCAGAGGACTCATTTCTCTAAAGTCACATGCATTTACGGATATATCTCTGCAGTGTTAAAGACGGTTAAGGTTTAGTCTAGTCTTAAGTCTAGTGCGGGTTGTTTTTAGGGGTGACATAATAAATCTATCATAAATCTAAACCTCATACCCCTAAAGGTGCTTTTCTACTTCACCCCTTCCTTTTCTCCATGGAGATGCCAGAAATGTTCCACTGCATGGCAAGCAAGTGACCACATGGCCAAGTTCATTTCTCTGGACAATTCTTACCAATTAAGCATAGGCATTTTTAAGGTTTTGTTTTTCTTTTAAGCAATACAAATAAAAAGGCAACTGAAACATAAAACATAATAAAACATTCCAAGCAAACAATGGAGTCTACCAGTCCCGCCCACTTCAATGTTTGCCACGATTTGGGAAATACATTTCTCATTTTGCCATAGACTTTGGAGAAATTAAATTATTAAGAGTATAAGAGCACGGCGGAGGCTAACCAGCTATGTGGTGACTAACGTATACAACGTGGTTGTTGTTGTAAAGCGTACACTCGGCTAAATGTTTTAATAACACAGTGATTGTTCAAGTTTCAGAAGCAGATTATAATTGTAATTATAGGTTTTGTGCTCATTACTCACCACATAGATGATAAACCCCGAGCAAGCTTTCAAAATGAATGGAAAACCTGCTTCCAGAACTGAGCTTCATTATGACTCAATGGAAACAATTTAGTGTTATTTCTCGTAGAATGGCACTTTACACCCAGAAGAACCCATTCCACAGCACTATAGCCAAAAATTATTATTATTATTAATGTATTTTTTGTGATATAAAGTTGTAAGCAATATGAGAAAATAATTATGAATTCCCTGTTGTTCTTTTTTTCATCAGGTTACATGGGCTTTATATCCAGAAGGAGATGTAAAGAACAGGTAAACACAAAATGATAATGCAAACACAGCTAAACTTTCTGACCACTAAATGATTTGCTTTGCTTTTTTTTTTTTTAAACCAGCTTAAACAAGATTTGGCACCGGGGCCGAGCTGTCGCCGCAGCCATCGCCTTCATCAGCAGCTGTGCAAACCCGGTGCTCTACTTCTTCGCCGGAAAGTCCTACATCCGCAGAGAGGGAATGGCGTTCATGGCCCGACTTTTCGAGCGGACCGGACTGGACTCTGCAACAAGGAAAAGCCGACAGAACAGCCAAAACAGCCGAGACAAAGACAAGGAAGCCAACTCTGTGATGCTCAACGACAAGGAGCAGGATTCAGTCACAGATACAAGTTCAAACCAAGTGAAACCGGTAAAGAACGGCATGTAGCTGGACATTTTTGCGTAACAAGCATTTCAGTCAGAAATTTGCTGCAGAGGTGAGCGATGTACCAATTTCAACTTGAATCATGATCTGATCCTCTCATGTTGTGTCAATGTTTAGAAATAGTTTCATTGTGATTCAGTGCATTTCTGTTTGATACAGCTGTAGGCATTCTCCCACCCACTCCTCCTATTGGCCCATCTCTGTCATGTCTGAGTGATTGACAGGAGGATGTAACGAAATGCACTGAGGCGTGATCTCTCAGGAACAGAGAGTAGATTTTGTTTCTTTTAAACCGAATTTACTATTAACAAAATGTGTGATAAGAATAATGCATTATTGCTTTTCTAGACGCTCAAAACTGCTTCATTCACTCACACACCACAACTTTAAAAAATAAACTGTAAAAATCAGGCACAGCCCCTTTAAAGGAGACACATTTTTTTCAGATATTTAGAAAGGTACTTAATTGTAAACCGCAATATTGATTTAAAACAGCTTAATTATAGAAACAGGTCCACTGACTTCCTGTTCAAATCTGCAGAAATGATAAGCTCCGCCTCTTCATAATGACATTTTACTGTAACAAGCAGATTGTCATTTACACAGGTTTTTGCTATGAGACATTTCAAAACTCAACATGTGTCATTCGGAGTCTTCATTTTTCAAATAGTTGGAACTAAGTACAAAGCGGGGATAGGGTGTAGGTGGAAACAGGAATTTTCTGAGCGCGATTTGGCAAAAATATTTAATTGTGATTTTTCTGACCAGTATGGAAATTGCGATTGAGATCTGTGTTGATAATATGATTCTGTTAACATTTTAAACACAACCAGGAGAGTTGACAAAAAGATTGAAATATGAACATTTTTTGGCATGTTTTTCTCACTTTTAGGCGCATTTTTGCCGCTTCGAGTTGTGTTTTTGCCGCTTCTGGTCGTTCTTTATAGTCATGCAATACAGGAAATGAACTGAACTGAACTGAAATGAAACAAGCAGGAATCAATCAAAACACAACTATGAGTAAAGTGACTGTAAATGAGACACCATTGTAACAAGAGTAAGAGCTCATTAAAGACAATTTAGCATTTTATGTCCCCTTTATGTTCATAATAACAGTTTGCACTGCTGCTCCACTGTGGCACTTAGTATTCCCAACAATCTCCCATTCAAGTCCAAACCAGACTCAACCTTGTGTATGCTGAGATCAGATATCAGGCACTGACAAGTTGGCCACAAAATAAAGACGAAAATGTAATTGTGATTGTAATTGAAACCTTGTCATATCACAAGAAAAATTGTGATATGACATTATGCCGACCCATAATGGCCTGAGGTTATAGTGCTTTCTGTGGAGTAGTGAGTAACTCAACTGGTGAATTTAGTTTTACCAGTTCAATAAGCAAATGTTACACACTACGTACTCAGGGAAAGTGAACTTCAGCCAGACCATGTGCATAATGTAAATAGTCGCTTTTGAGAGATAATTGTGTATAGAAGCTGGAAGTGGTGGTGGATCTGCTGATTTCTGTGAACTCACTTTAGGTCAAACGACACATTTCTATTACTGTAAAAGGTTGTACTGTATATATGTATCATAATGTAAATAATTATCTTTTGTATGGTTTGAGAGCTATAATAAAGTAACGTTTTTGTTTTATAGTTATTTTGTAACTGGAGTTGTACTGTGTAACCAACAGGGGGCAGCAATGGAAACGTACTGCAGGATACGCAGGGACCTCAATTCATTTATTTTAGAAAAAGACTAATGTATTTTTGTATTTGTATAATTCAAATAGCACCAAAACAGTGTCCTTTCTACTAGTTGATTTGTAAAAACTGAAAATTTGTCACAGTTTTTCTTTTAAATGAGAGAATTTGCTTACTAAGGGATGGTATAATATTTGTATTGCACTAAACTAGATATGGCTTTTGAAAACACAACCAAACAAAGAATAAATTAAGTGGAACTTATCTGTTTTTGCAAACTGACTCAACAGGCAAGGCGTATAAAGTGTCTTGCCCAAGGACACAACAGCATGGTGAATTGGACCAAACCACTGACCAGTTTGTTCTTCTGTAAATGATGTAACCATTGAGCTGCTGTTGCCCCACATCTTGCCCATTTGTCAAAACAAACAGCATAACACAACAAAACTGAAAAAAAAGCACACTCTTGACTTGTAAGAGTGGAAGAGGCTATAACCTCTTGATTTTCAACCAGTGCGCGGGGGAACACTACTGTGCCTTGAGTTTTTGCCAGGTGTGCCTTGAAAAAATGTCAGAATTGTGGATTTAAATGAATAATTTACAAATGTAGAATGTTCTGCACGACTTCTTTACAAATAATGAAAGATAAACAGCCACCATTGCCAAATTTAACGAACCAGACACAACGGCATAGACGATATCTGCAACGGAAATTACGTGTTTTTTTCTAAATGGCGTGATCTGGTATTACTTTAGTTGTTGATGTGCCGCGGAATATTTTCAACCAAAAAAGTGTGCTGTGTACCAAAAAAGGTTGAAAAACACTGCTATAACTCATACAAACACACAACATCCTTGTTTAAATACTGACACAACTTCTCAATCCGGCCCACAAACTGAACAAACTGAACGTCTTACAAGGATTAGATTACATTTTCCCTGCTATTGGCAAATGATACAGACATGGCAAAAAAGAGTAAATCCAACTTTTCAAGTGTCAACAAAGATTTTCTGTTTCAAGGGAAGTTTCAGAGAAGCCCTTGCTGAAGCCAAATTGCGGAAATGCTCTGTTCATTCCTGTTCCTTGTAACATGAGGACATAAGTTTTACAAGGTTTATTTATTTATAAATAGTCAGAATGTAATTTTATTTTTATTTTTTAAGATAGCATTTTTTTTTACTTTTATTTAACCAGGAAAGTCTCATTGACATTGACATTGACATTATTTATTCATTCATTCATTCATTCATTCATTCATTTTCTACCACTTATTCCCGTTAGGGGTCGCGGTTGACTGGAGCCTATCCCAGTGACTTTGGGCCTTAGGCGGGGTACACCCTGGACAGTGGCCAACTCGTTGCAGGGCTGCCCTCCCCCTACCCCCCCACAGACATTACTAATCTCTTTTTCAAGGCTAAGACGGCAGCACTAATCGGTGAAAGGAAAGGATTTTTAAGATTGAAAATAGTGTTTATTAAAGGTGCATTACATAACTTTTCTTTCTGAATTCAGTACCTGCTTGTTTCCATGTTTGCTTTGCTTGGAATGTTTTACAGTAGGACATTATTTATCTTACATTTATTCAATGACAGTAGTATTTATTGCTCAAAAAACATGAATTCTTCCTCTAGATTTAACTTGGCTGTAGCTCCATGGTGACAAGCAGGTGCCTGATACACTGTCAGAGAAGTTACATAATGCAGCTTTAATAAAAGCATGCTATGGAATTCTGTTGGAAAATGGTTTTAAGAAAACAGCCATGGAGGGGTTTGTCAAGTGAAATCCACACAGACACAAAGAGAACAATCAAACAGGACCCAGTGTGGCAATCTGACCCATGACCTTCTCACTCACCATGAGTCGCCATGATCCCCACATTTTCTTGGAAGGCATATGTAAAAGTAAGCACTGTTTAAAGACATACTTCCGTTAAATGAGTTTTGGTTTTTGTAAACACAAAGTGATTTCAGACTTGTGGTTTCACTTTGAGGAACCACATTTTCCAGGAATAAAAGGAAGTTCTTAATATTTTCTAGCAAAAAATAGTGTGAGAAAATCTGCTTATTATGTCCAGGTGAATCTTTGATGCCCTTTTATTTATGTCTATATCAAAAAGCAGCTCTTTTTCTGAGAATAACCATGGACAGGGCCTCATTCATGACATTTTATTGGGCCTTCTTACAAAGGTTTCTGCCATTCCAAAAATTCACTCTAAATGAAAATGTTGCTCTGGAAAGACAAATCCTACAGTCAGGAGCGCTGGTATGCACAGAAAATCCACTATTTTAGAACACCATAAATCCTAATACTTGTATGAATGTATTTTTATATACAGCATTTTTAAAAATGAATTGGCTTAAACTAAAAGAGTGGTCAGGAGTAACTGTCCATCCCCAGAGCTGCTCCCCACAGGACTCAGCAGACCCCTGTCAAACCCATGGACCGATGAAAGCGTGTTCATGTGACTATGTTCATTTTTAATCGCTGCTCAAGTTGCAAAACAGCGATACTCAGCAGACACGCTCTGGTTGACTTCCTCATTCCCTTTTTTTTCTCCTTGATCCCTCATGGTGTTACAAGCACCATTACATGCTGCATCATTTAAATTGAATGAAAATGTAACTTTATGGTCTATGTTTGCCTGGCAAGTCCAGAATGACATATCTATGTATTATTTATACAAGATATATCAGTCTGGTCACCCTGCCCTCCGCCGTGCCTCGAGTCAACTCCAAAACGTACTGAGCAATCCGATTCGTTTATTTCAGTGACGCAAACGGCGGAAGTAGCAGAGTTGGCTACAACACCACGTATTCTCAAAGGCTATGTCCAAATGTCCACACTCTCTTTTCTTCTCTAACCCCTCAATCACTACATAGTTCTGCCCTGTTCAGTGGACTAAATAGTGCCCTCAGTCCTGGAGCGATTTGGACACACAGCTCACTACTTTCTCCTCGCCGCACATCACATGACTCTGGCGTCTGGGAGAAAAAAAAAGTTGTTAAAACTCAGATAAAGATTGATTTCTGTAATGAATATGGATCAAATCCGCCTCACACGCACATATTTATGGACTAATAAACATCATACAAGTTTTATTAAACATAAATAGCACATTAAACATCAAACGGGCTGGACTTAAACATCAAACGGACTGAACTTTATTGCCCGAGATTCGTGATCTATTCACAGCTGGCTAACGCCAGTAACTCTGCCGCTAACGGTTTGTGTAAAGTGTTTTGTTCATAATCGCGGCTCAGCAGTTCGTTTAAACGTCTCCTCTTTCTGCTTTCATTCAGTCCGCTGTAGTTTGTCCGACTCTCGCAATGCTTTGTGGTCAATATTGACCGGTCTAGTAACCTGCGCTGGACACTACTTTTCAAGATGCATTGTGGGAAATTTTGAGTGCACCAATTTTTCACCTGTTGGACATTCGGACAGCACTAAAAGTGGTGTGACCACTATACAGTGATAAACTCTGATTTGTTTACTTCGCTTCCTGTTTGCTTGGGTTTGCTCCGCTCTAGCAATCGAATTGACTCAAATGCCGACCAGACTCATCCGCTGGTACAGCAGTGAGTCTGGATTTTTCCAGGCAAGGTCTATGTAACTAGAGGGTCCATCTGCTTGCCTCATGGAGATGTTATTACTTTGCTTGGAATGTTCCACTGTATGGAGTTAAACATCTATTTTGCATGTATTAAATTAAAAGTGTTTTCTTGCTTAATTAACACAAAAACATGCATTTTTATTGTGAGCCGGGACCATCACTCCAGATCGGACCTGTAAGTTGGCCTGGTTTCGAATGGGTAAACAATACTGTGAAACATTCTCAGTAAATCAATCAAGAAAACAGGTTGCGGGCACTCCACCAGAAAAATAACACAGTGCACTTTTAAATGAAACCAAGCTAATGACCGTAAGCCCAGGAAATTTCACTAGGTTCTCATACTGTACCAAGGAAACTGCCAGTTCAAAAAAAAAAAAAAAAATAAAAATTCTGTTTTGGCTTTATTTACACATGACCCTGCTCTGGCGAAATGTTCAGTAAAATTCCAGGTAAGGCTGCATGTGTGAATGCGGCTTTATTAGTGTTTTCTTAAAGTGGAATTTGCTAACATTTCCTTGGAAAACACTCATGAATTAATTTTTGCCAGGTTTTTATAGAGGAACACAACTGCGATTCTCACTGATGCCCTCATATGTCACATCTGAAACCAAGACTCAACTGCAACCAGGCACAGGTAAGCCTTTATTTATATATTCATTTTGGCATTACATTTATTCACTTCTAATATTGCCACTGATTTGTCTGAATTTAAAGAAATGCAAACAAATTTCTTAGACATTTTGAGACACAGTCTGAATATGTCATTTTAGAAGCACAACTGCATAGTAAAAGAAAAAAATGAGGCACGAAATCACAGCATGGTTTATCTCTCTGATTGTTGTCACAGTTGGCTTTAATCCCTATGTTTTCTTGCAGGAGTTTTTGACAATGGGCATACGGCGCCTCCTGCTCCTGTCTGTGCTCCTCTGGTCTCTCTCTGAGGCTGAGGTGGTGCGCTCGGTCTCTGATTGTACAGAGTTTTTCCTCCATGGGACTCCTCCACAGATCCCTGGGGTGTTGGAGGATGGAGAGATAAAGGATCAGAACCGATACAAGCCAATCTGCCAAACTTATGAGAATCGTCGCAGGTTTTTCACTCTCTATGACACTACAAACAAGATCCCTGTGTTTTCAGCGTACAAGTTCATCGGTGAAAAAACTACAATCAAGAGTCCTGATGTTGGATGGATCATAGAGCCACAGGTTTGTTGTTTGAAAATACTTACCATTACCACTACCAGTATATTAATTTAAATGTGTAAGTTGTTGAGAAATATGCGATTTGAGCAATGTGACTTTTTAAAAAAAACGATCATTAAGAGTTAAACTTTAAATTGTATCGATGAACAAATGAAAAGCTACAACATCTAAAAAGAGGACCTTTATTTTTTTTGTTAAATGGTTATGGATAATTATGCTTCTGCTGAACAGAGAGTTCAATACGACTGGCTGCATTTAAGCTCAATTGTGTTTTTATGATTTCTATCTCTCTGGTAAGAACTTCATTAAATTAAAATCAATATGAATTAATTTAAAATAAATATGCAATGAGTTGGCCCTTGTCCAGGGTGTACCTTGCCTAAGTCCCAAAGTCAATGGGCTAGGCTCCAGTCACAGTCCCCTAAAAGGAACAAGCAGTAGAAAATTAATGGATGAATGAATAAAAATAAATATCATAGTGTTTCCATTGATTGCTAAACAATCTTTTTTTTTTTTTTTTACAGCTTGAAAAAAGTATGGTTCAAAGTTTTCACGGTTTTCCAAGTAATGACAAGATCTCAACTTTTACTATGACTAACAGTGTCCCATGGGAGGCAACGTTCAGGAAAGGAAGCTGGAAGAAAATGGAGAACTGTATCGAATGTGTAATGAAGAAGTACTGTATAAACAATAACAACAGAATTGAAGGGTTTTTGGTGACTGGAGCAGACCCTGGCCTTAGTCTGAACAATAAGATCAATATTCCTTCTGCAATGTGGTCAGCCTTCTGTTGTTACAACAGCAGAGAACAAAAGTGGCTCGCGAGTGGACACTGGGGCAAAAATGTTCCAGATGTACCACCAGGCAAATACATGGAGACTGAGACTTTAAACCAGCTGAAATTAGACTTCTGCATTTGTTCTGTTTCCTGGAAGTCAGTGTCCTCCTGACACAACAGTAACTGAGTTTTATCCAGAACTTAATGACCAGAAAAACTGTAACTGTCCACCAGCTTCAACAACTACTGCTTCTCCCAATACCACAACTCCAGTAACTACCACACAACTGCCAAGTACCACCCAACCAGCAACAACCATCCAAACTGCAACTACTACCATCCAAACTGCAACTACTACCATCCAAACTGCAACTACTACCCTATCAAAGATGACTTCTTTACCAACTACTACTACTACTACTACTACTACTAGTAGTAGCACTACTAGTAGTAGCACTACTAGTAGTACTAATAGTACTACTAGTAATACTACTACTACAAAAACGTTTACCCCAACTCCACCTGATAATAACTCAACTGACGAATCTTCCACTGACGATTGTTCCACTGACGATTGTTCCACTGACGATTCTTCCACTGACGATTCTTCCACTGACGATTCTTCCACTGACGATTGTTCCACTGACGATTATTACACTGACGATTATTCACCTGACTATTACTCAGGTGATGATAACCCACCTATCAATAAGTCACCTGACGACAATTCACCCGTTAAAACTCCTGAGTGGATTGATTCACTGATCCAGGAAATAAAAAAGCTGTTATGCATATAGTTGCTCTTATTCTGCAACAGCTATAATGACGTTTAATTGTGCTTGATTTATGATAAAAATATATTTTGAATGATTATACGTACATAAAACAATATTTTTGACGTAGTCGGCCATGATACAGTTACTTAGTTTGATCCCAAACTTAATGCTAAAAGCAATTACTGCAACTGTCCACTCATAAACTCACCCGACCATAACTCACCCGACCATAACTCACCCGTCGATAACTCACCCGACAATAACTCACCCATCGATAACTCACCCAATCATAACTCACCCGACAATAACTCACCAGACAATAACTCACCCGACGATAATGCATCCGTCGATAACTCACCTGACTATAACTTAGTTGACAATAATGAGAAAATGGTAGCCACGGCAGTAAAGACTGTTAACCCCTAAATTCATACTTATCCGATGCTTTTGATTCGTTCACTGATCTAGCAAAATTAAAATGTGGATATAATAATATTGCTTGTTCTGCCAAATCTAAATCTAATGAAGTGTATTGTGCTTGCTTAATTAATAAAATAATATCAATGTTTCTTATGCTTGTGCATTTATTTTAAATAATAGACTACACTGATGCTGTTGGAGAATAATCTTTATTTTAAATATATATGATGTTAGTATTGTTTATCTGAGGATAAAAATAACACAGCCGAAAATCAGCTTGATTGATGTTTCCCTGTATTTGAATTGGTATAATAAAATAATGTGCTGTTTTAATTGTTTGACTGGTTATCTCTGTGTATGAACAAATGAATAGTCTAGTTAAATTAAAACCAATATTATATTGGAATATTAAAAAAAAAAACAACAACACTCAAAACACTCCTTATACGGCTTTTATCTCCGAATTTGATATGTCTGGATTAACCAATACCTAGCTTTGTTAGTATGGAGCTCACCAGTCCCGCCCACTTTGAAGTTAGCCACAGTTCCAGAAGTAAATTTTTGACACTTGCTAACATTTGAAAAAGAGTTAAAGGGCGTGACTAACTAATGTCCATAATGCGGTTGTTTTCAGCCCGAAAAACCCATGTAAAACTAAAAATGTGGCTAAATGTTTTAAAGACTTAGCAATTTTTATGGTTTCAGAAACAGAGTTTAAATGAAAACTATAGGTCTTATGGGTTTCCACATAGCAGAGTTAGCCCAGAGCTAGCTTTCAAACATTTTATTTAAAAAAATTTCGGAATCCCAAGAGAGAAAATGAATGGAAAATTTACCTCCAGAACCAATGGGTGGATGGTCACTGGTGAGCTCCATTGTGTTGATTTAATAAACCAAAGTTTGAACCTTAAACCATGTGTCCACAGGAGGGGTACGTTGCAGAGCCGTGTGGTTCTGTGATTTCCACTGCAAAGTGATCCGTACCGGCCCGTTTGAGGGGTCTAAACGAGGCATCGGGTGGTCCTAGCTTCCAAAACGTAGTGTAATGTCATTATATACATTCAAACACAAGACAATGATTATCAGCTTATATATGCATGAAACAAATGCATCACAATCGTTTTCTGTTCTCTTCAGACTTCAGGATTCCCACCATTAAAAAAAATAACTATCCAGGTCTTGAGATTTGAACTTCTGCTCTCTCAGAATGCAGAAGTTCAAGGAGGCTTTCAATTTGAGTTTCTGAGAAAATTAAGATGGCACGTTGAAATGAAAATCTCTTAATCAGCTTTTTATAGAGGAACTAGGTAACTGTGGGGCTCGCTGAAGTTGTCTTCATTTTTTACATCTGAAACCAACACTCAACGGCATCCAGGCACAGGCAAGGCTTTTATTTAACAACTCATGTATTAATTTAGCTATTTTGAAGCAACAAAGCTTTTCTTATTTGATCACTAGTTACTATCTGATATTTTAAGACATATAATTGTATTTTTTCTTATGTCATTTTATTATATCTTTGGAGAAATGGGTTACATTCATTCAGAGTGATGGGGAGGGGCCTTTATAACTCAATGCAATTCACGTTTGTAAGAAATAATGTACAAACTGAAAATCCATTTTATTTAGGGACAACTTTCCATTACTAACGTTTTAAATTCAACACAATTTTCTGCACTATTCAGAGCTCTACACTACTGTCTGTTTATACTTCTGAGTAACTTTGAGTGAATATGTAATTTTAGAAGCACAACTGCATGTGAAATAATCATCGATCACAAAGAAATGATGGTGATGTTGTAACATTAATCTCTGCAATTTCTATTTCTTGCAGAAGTTTTTGACAATGGGCATACGGCGCCTCCTGCTCCTGTCTGTGCTCCTCTGGTCTCACTCTGAGGCTGAGGTGGTGCGCTCGGTCTCTGACTGTACAGAGTTTTTCCTCCATGGGACTCCTCCACAGATCTCTGGAGTGTTGGAGGATGGCGAGATAAAGGATCAGAACCGATACAAGCCAATCTGCCAAAATTATAAGAATCTTCGCAGGTTTTTCACTCTCTATGACACTACAAACAAGATCCCAGTGTTTTCAGCGTACAAGTTCAAGGGCAACAGGCCAGGAATATCAAGACCAAATATCATATGGATGACTGAACCACAGGTGATTTTGTTACCATTTCAATAAGCAGAAATAATTATTTGAATCCAGCTAACACATTAATATCTTTTTTTATTGCAGCTTGAAATCAACATGCAAATCAAATGTGACAGTAAGCGAGTCTACCAAAAACAGGCAAGTTTCGAGGATTATAAAAATAAATTGGATTATGACAAAGGGCATATATATCCAAGTTCCTATGGTGAAACCCGAGAAGATAAGGAGTCAACTTTTACTTTAACTAACGTCGTCCCACAAGCAAGTACATTCAACCAGGGAAGCTGGAACAAAATGGAGAACTGTACAAAATGTGTAATGAAGAAGTACTGTATTAACAATAACAACAGAATTGAAGGGTTTTTGGTGACTGGAACTGACCCTGGCCTTAGGCGGCTCAACAACAAGATCAATATTCCTTCTGCGATGTGGTCAGCCTTCTGTTGTTACAGCAGCAGAGAACAAAAGTGGCTCGCGAGTGGACACTGGGGCGAAAATGTTCCAGATGTACCAACAGACAAATACATGGAGACTAAGACCTTAAATCAGCTTTATTTAGAATTTAGTCCAAACAGAGTTTTTAAACTGTTTTCCAGTGTGTGTCCTCTTCATGAAACAGTCACTCAGTTCTATCCACAACTTAATGCAGAAAACCAATACTGCAACTGTCCACCGAACGCTCCTGTCGATAACTCACCTGTCGATAAAGCACCCAACGAAAACGCACCCGTCGATAACTCGCCCGTCGAAGACTCGCCCGTCGAAGACTCGCCCGCTGATAACGCACCTGGCGATAACTCACCTGTCGATAACGCACCCGACGAAAACGCACCCATCGATAACTCGCCCGTCGACAAAGCGCCCGCTGATAACGCACCTGGCGATAACTCACCTGTCGATAGCTCCCCCGAGGATAACTCACCTGTCGATAGCTCCCCCGAGGATAACTCACCTGCCGATAACTCACCCGAGGATAACTCACCTGCCGATAACTCACCCGAGGATAACTCACCTGTTGATAGCTCCCCCGAGGATAACTCACCTGTCGATAGCTCCCCCGAGGATAACGCACCTGACGATAATGAAGCTATTGATAATACGGTAACCACAGCAATAAAGACCATAAAATCATACTTGTCTGGAGCTTATGAGAGGATTAATTCACTTATCCAGCAAATAAAAACGCGGGTAGGCCTTTAGATATTCCTTCTTATTCTACAAAAGCTAGAGCTAATAATGAAATTAATTTCTGCTTGATTTATTACTAAAATGTTCAAAATGCAAATAATGTAATGCAATGTGTCTTTGAGTGTGAAAAGTGCTGTATAAATATGATGCATAATTATTATTATTAAAATACAAATTAAATACAATAATAATACATTTTAAATCTGAAGCAAAGACTACTAATTGTTTTATGTGAAATTATTTCAGTTTGTGCACAGAGCCCATTTGTTTTTGTGTCTTTAATAGATAATATTGTTAGTATTGTTAATCTGAAGATAAAAAACATCGTTTTTGATAATGAACTGAAGTCACACTTCATCTGTAACTTGATTGATGTTTCCCTGTATTTTAATCAATATAATAAAACACATTGCTTTTTCAAACAGTGTTTGACTGACTAACTGTATGAACAAATAAAGAGGTTTGAGGCAGAGTTGCCGGCTTCAGCAGGCAATCCCACAAGAGAGCTTCTGAAAAACCGCCCAAAATCTGTGGACCATCCAGAGTAGCCCACTGTATTTCTAAAAATAGTGCTCCTCAGGTGACACAGACCTGCCCCTCCTTGCTCTCACACACAAAATAAGTTCCACAGAGCACCGATGGCTTTGGATATGAGGATTTATCACTGAAATTAAAGACATTCATAAGGAGTTTTCTATAATTACCACATTTTTCATGGAAATCCCGCAGACATTTTGAACAAGTTTGAACATTATTGGTTCATTTAAAATCAGTGATTGTCATTGTTACATTAAACTTGGTGAACTTCTAGGAATTATTTTCACTTCTCTAAAACCCAAGATCTAATTTTTTATACATTTAATTAGTGATTGCAAAATGAGCAATGAGAAAAGGGAAGTAATGAAAGAAGAAGACAGAACTGCGGATCGGCTTTTAAAACTTAAGTGCCACATTCTTTTAGTTGACTAGAGATGGGCATACGGCGCCTCCTGCTCCTGTCTGTGCTCCTCTGGTCTCACTCTGAGGCTGAGGTGGTGCGCTCGGTCTCTGATTGTACAGAGTTTTTCCTCCATGGGACTCCTCCACAGATCCCTGGGGTGTTGGAGGATGGAGAGATAAAGGACCAGAACCGATACAAGCCAATCTGCCAAACTTATGAGAATCGTCGCAGGTTTTTCACTCTCTATGACACTACAAACAAGATCCCTGTCTTTTCAGCGTACAAGTTCATCGGTGAAAAGACTACAATCAAGAGTCCTGATGTTGGATGGATCATAGAGCCACAGGTATGTTGTTTGCAAATACTTACCATTACCACTACCATTATATTAATTTAAATGTGTAAGTTGTTGAGAAATATGCGATTTGAGCAATGTGACTTTTTAAAAAAACGATAATTAAGAGTTAAACTTTAAATCGTATCGATGAACAAATGAAATGCTACAACATCTAACAAGAGGACCTTAATTTGAGGACCCCAGGAAGATTAGCGGTCATTAAATGGGCAGCTAATGGGGATCCTAATAAAAGAATAAAAACAATAAAACAATTTTTAAAAAATGATTATGGGTAATTGTGCTTTTAAAACAGAGAGTTCAATACGGCTGGCTGCATTTAAGCTCAGTTGTGTTTTTATGATTTTTATCTCTCTGGTAAGCACTTCATTACATTAAAATAAATAAAAATGAATTAATTTAAAGTAAATATGCAATGAGCTGGCCCTTGTCCAGGGTGTTCCCAAAGTCAATGGGCTAGGCTCCAGTCACAGTCCCCTAAAAGGAACAAGCAGTAGAAAATTAATGGATGAATGAATAAAAATAAATATCATAGTGTTTCCATTGATTGCCAAACAATCTTTTTTTTTACAGCTTGAAAAAAGTATGGTTCCAGGCGAGTGTCAGCGACAGGAAAGCAACAATGACTACATATTTTATCAAAAGCACAACAGAGGGGGACTATTTCCAAGTTCTCACAGTTTCTCTGAAAATGACAAGATCTCAACTTTTACTATGACTAACAGTGTCCCATGGGAGGCAACGTTCAGCAAAGGAAGCTGGAAGAAAATGGAGAACTGTATCAAATGTGTAATGAAGAAGTACTGTATAAACAACAACGGAATTGAAGGGTTTTTGGTGACTGGAGCAGACCCTGGCCTTAGTCTGAACAATAAGATCAATATTCCTTCTGCGATGTGGTCAGCCTTCTGTTGTTACAGCGGCAGAGAACAAAAGTGGCTCGCGAGTGGACACTGGGGCAAAAACGTTCCAGATGTACCACCAGGCAAATACATGGAGACTGAGACTTTAAACCAGCTGAAATTTAGAAAAACTTCTCCATTTGTTCTGTTTCCTGGAAGTCAGTGTCCTCCTGACACAACAGTAACTGAGTTTTATCCAGAACTTAATGACCAGAAAAACTGTAACTGTCCACCAGCTTCAACAACTACTGCTTCTCCCAATACCACAACTCCAATAACTACCACACCACTGCCAAGTACCACCCAACCAGCAACAACCATCCAAACTGCAACTACAACTTCTTTACCAACTACTACTACTACTAGTACTACTACTAGTACTAGTACTACTACTAGTACTACTACTACTACTACTACCACTACTACTACCACTACTACCACAAAAAGGAAAGATGACAGAAAAAATAGACAAAATAGGGGACCAGAAACTAACAATCAGATTAAATGGAACATCTTAGAAATAATTGCAGATACAATAACAGTAGCAGCAGCAGGATTAGCATCAGCAGCAGCAGGATTAGCATCAGCAGCAGCAGGATTAGCAACAGGAGCTGCAGGAGCAGGAGGAGCTGCAGGAGCAGGAGGAGCTGCAGGAGCAGGAGGAGCTGCAGGAGCAGGAGGAGTAGCAGGAGCAGGAGGAGCAGCAGGAGCAGGAGGAGCTGCAGGAGCAGGAGGAGTAGCAGGAGCAGGAGGAACAGCAGGAGCTGCAGGAGCAGGAGGAGCTGCAGGAGCAGGAGGAGTAGCAGGAGCAGGAGGAGCTGCAGGAGCAGGAGGAGCTGCAGGAGCAGGAGGAGCTGCAGCTGGAGCTTTTATAGTAGGTGTCCTGACAGGAATAGATGTTGCAGGGGTTGGAGGTGACACTGAAATGAATGTGACGACAGCTCCACCTCAAGCCTTTCCAAAACCAGCAGATGGTACCACAAGCACTTCTACTGACATTCTATTATCTACAAATCAGCAAACAGCTTCAAATGATCCATCTGAATTAACTGATGCACAACAGAGCTCTTCTTCTCGTGCATACACGGTGATTACTGTAACCAATCCCCCACTATCGACACATGATAAAACCAATCCCCCAAACTCCCTTCCACCTGTCTCTGAGGTGAGCATGACTGCTGCGACAACAGAGTCAGTATTACAAAGTGGGAATCCTTCAACTACATCACTCAAGAAGTCTACATTCTCCACATCTTTACCAAAACGAAGCACTGCAGTGTTCTCAGTCGCAAGTACATTTTCTAGCAGCACACAGGCCACCAAATCTGCAATTACAACAGTTTTGTCCACACAGGTGACTCATTCAATACCAAAATTTACCAAAAGCAGAAATCCTTCAACTGAATCCGTCAAAATGTCTACATTCTCTGCATCTTCACCTAATCTGACCTCAGCGGGGGTCTCAGCCACAAGTCAGTCTTCAAGTTTTACATTAGCCACTTCCACTGAATCTTCAACAATTACAGCTGATTTGTCCACGGAGGTGAGTCAAACACCTGAGTTTACTCTAAGCGGAAATCCTTCAACTGCATCTTCACCAAATCCAACCACAGCAGTGCCCTCAGGTACAAGTTTAACCCAGGCCACCGAATCTTCAACAATTACAGCTGATTTGTCCACAGAGGCGAGTCAAACATCTGAGTTTACTCTAAGTGGAAATCCTTCAACTGCATCTTCACCAAATCCAACCACAGCAGGGCCCTCAGGTACAAGTTTAAACCAGGCCACCGAATCTTCAACAATTACAGCTGATTTGTCCACAGAGGCCAGTCAAACATCTGAGTTTACTCTAAGTGGAAATCCTTCAACTGCATCTTCACCAAATCCAACCACAGCAGGGCCCTCAGGTACAAGTTTAAACCAGGCCACCGAATCTTCAACAATTACAGCTGATTTGTCCACAGAGGCCAGTCAAACATCTGAGTTTACTCTAAGCGGAAATCCTTCAACTGCATCTTCACCGAATCCAACCACAGCAGGGTCCTCAGGTACAAGTTTTACCCAGGCCACCGAATCTTCAACAATTACAGCAGATCTGTCCACAGAGGCGAGTCAAACACCTGAGTTTACTCTAAGCGGAAATCCTTCAACTGCATCTTCACCAAATCCAACCACAGCAGGGCCCTCAGGTACAAGTTTTACCCAGGCCACCGAATCTTCAACAATTACAGCTGATTTGTCCACAGAGGCCAGTCAAACATCTGAGTTTACTCTAAGTGGAAATCCTTCAACTGCATCTTCACCAAATCCAACCACAGCAGGGTCCTCAGGTACAAGTTTTACCCAGGCCACCGAATCTTCAACAATTACAGCTGATTTGTCCACAGAGGCCAGTCAAACATCTGAGTTTACTCTAAGTGGAAATCCTTCAACTGCATCTTCACCAAATCCAACCACAGCAGGGCCCTCAGGTACAAGTTTAACCCAGGCCACCGAATCTTCAACAATTACAGCTGATTTGTCCACAGAGGCCAGTCAAACATCTGAGTTTACTCTAAGCGGAAATCCTTCAACTGCATCTTCACCGAATCCAACCACAGCAGGGTCCTCAGGTACAAGTTTTACCCAGGCCACCGAATCTTCAACAATTACAGCTGATTTGTCCACAGAGGCCAGTCAAACATCTGAGTTTACTCTAAGTGGAAATCCTTCAACTGCATCTTCACCAAATCCAACCACAGCAGGGCCCTCAGGTACAAGTTTTACCCAGGCCACCGAATCTTCAACAATTACAGCTGATTTGTCCACAGAGGCCAGTCAAACATCTGAGTTTACTCTAAGTGGAAATCCTCCAACTGCATCTTCACCAAATCCAACCACAGCAGGGTCCTCAGGTACAAGTTTAACCCAGGCCACCGAATCTTCAACAATTACAGCTGATTTGTCCACAGAGGCGAGTAAATCATCTGAGTTTACTCTAAGTGGAAATCCTTCAACTGCATCTTCACCAAATCCAACCACAGCAGGGCCCTCAGGTACAAGTTTTACCCAGGCCACCGAATCTTCAACAATTACAGCTGATTTGTCCACAGAGGCCAGTCAAACATCTGAGTTTACTCTAAGTGGAAATCCTTCAACTGCATCTTCACCAAATCCAACCACAGCAGGGCCCTCAGGTACAAGTTTTACCCAGGCCACCGAATCTTCAACAATTACAGCTGATTTGTCCACGGAAGTAACCCAATCATCAGAGTCAACCTCAAGCCCTGAAACTGACTCCACATCCTCGTGTCATGAAGCTTTGCACCAACAACACCAAAGCATAATTGCATATTACCAAATGTTGCACTACTATCATGGAGATGGATGAATGGGTTCCAGCAGAGATCTGCTTTTGCAGATTTGCAGATCATAGAGGCTAATAGAGTGTGAATGTGTACGTTAAATACATAATTTGGATATTTTAAAAGATGATAACAAATGAAGTTATAAATCAATTTTAATTTGTTGAATGCTGTATATTACTTTTCTGTAACATTTTACCAGCACCACATATTGACTTAAAGAGATATATGTTTGATGATGATATACATTTTGTTCATTGCAAACCACAAAACTGATCTACAATGGCTTAATAACAGAAACAGGTCCATTGACTTCCGGTTAAAAAACGTAGAACTAATAAGCCCCACCTCTTCATAGTGACCGTAACAACTTGCAGATGGAAAGGTGAAAAGCTCATTTAAGTTAATTTTGCATAATATGTCCCCTTTAATCCTTGAAACGCGGCAGTCTGTACAGGCTGTAATTTATAAAAGCAGTTTCTAAGTTTGCTCAACAATCTTTATTAGTAGGAAAATGACACGATCAATCTAGTCCTCTCATATTGTGCAGTTTAAATGTTACAACTATGTTCTTAATGAAAACATTTCCTTTTAGCCAATATTCTTTAAAAGGCACGCAATGTAACTTTTTTTTGCTTTGTCTGGAATATTAAACTAATTTGTCTATCAATTGTTGTGTCTGTCAATTGTTGTTTATCGCTTTAAACATCCGTTGGAAAATTGTAACTTGCATGGTGCTTGTCTCCATAGAGATAGAAGTTTAATGTCATATTGTGGAAAGAAATATCAATGGAGACAAGCAGGTGGCTCAACTAGAAAAGATACATTATGCACATTTAAAGGTTGTATAAAGTCATGGTATTATTTTATACTGGTTTAAAAAGCTTGACATTCTCAAAGCTGCATGAAATGGCTCATAGAGGTCTAACTTGTTTGATGTTTGTAAACAAACTTGGGTCTTCGGGTTCCCTCGGTTTTGTGAATGAGTATCAGATGTAGAGGGGCGTTTGTGTGTGTCCAGCGGTGCATAAAGAGTACGGTTAATGCGGAGACGTCATGGATCAGGGGTGAACACAACAGCACAAAGGGAGGAGGCAGTGGACTCAACACGAGCGTTTACCACCAAACCAGACGCAGGAAAGTGGCTGTCAACGCGAGGAAACTTTATCGCCTCTGACAAATCAACCAACCCTGATTCCTGCATGCTTCTGGATTTGAGGTAAACAATTATTTTTTTAGTTACATATAAATACTTGCATGTAGATTAAAGTTTAGAATAAAGTCAGTGCTGGAGAGTATGATTATAATTAACCAGTGGACAAGTAAATTAGTAGTTATTCTCCCTGTGGAAATTTGACCTATCCCTAAATACTTTGCATTTAAGTTCAAGAATTTTATGATGTTATTATTTCAGATAGAAAGCATTCACTATATATGAGAAATATCTAAACTTCTGATCCACAAATGTTGAAATGTACTATAATTTGTTAGGGACAGGCCCCACAAATTTGCCATCTTAATAGTAATCGCTTTAAATCCTTTCAACAGACAACAATCACGCCTTTAGGTTATATAATGGTTCCACTTTCTGAAGCTACTTTTGTTTATTTATGCTGACAGACAAATGTTCCAGTGGCCTAGTAATTACAGAGTTATTAACCATAAACCAGGTCAACAAAGTGACAAGTTAAACAGCAAGTTCCACCACATATTTCCAATATATCCAATACATCCATTTTAAACTACTCATGAGTTTCAGAATGACGGAAATCCTGCAACACTGACACTGAAAATTAACAGTTACTAAAAAACCTAATCTATAGCTTTTGAATGTGCAAAAGTTCAAAATATCACAAAAAATGAGAAGCTGAACATCACTTTTACAGAATAGTGTACCAGAAAATCACATAAAGTAGAAATTATTTTAAAATTGCATGTTTAATAATAATTTTGAATACAATTTAATGAATGATTTGCTTGTGTCATCATCAAAATCATCCCAAAATTTTAAAAATACAGACAAATAAACAGCAAATCTAAATTTAAAACATGCATAATAGTCTAATCCACCATTTGATTTTCCAAGTTGATTTAGTACTAAATTTGGGCCAAAATTGAATCTGTGCGTGCCCAGAAGCTTCTGCATAAACTTCAGTCTCTTACTTAGCGCTTTGGGTGCCTATTAGGTGGAAAAGCGCTCTATAAATAAAAATTCTTCTTCTTCTTCTTCTTCTACTACAACGTTTATGTGGACAAGTTACAGCTTATATGATGTCAATATCATTTACTCTTTAAACATGTATTTTAAGTTCCAAGTTGTGTTTGTAGGAATATAGAGCACATATTTGACCTGAGCAAAAAAGTCGAGTGCAGAGACAAATCAAGGTCAATTTCTATAATATTTATACTTTCTTTTACATCAGTCATGAAACTCTATTTAAATTAAATGGCTACCAAACTAAAAAAAATTAAACTTTTTTTTAACTGTTTCTGGCCGTTTAAATGATGAAAATATAACGACTGAAGGTGTGTAACGTTTACTTCAGTTTACTCTTGTCATTGCAGTAAATTGACCCAGTAAAGGCCAAAGGTCGGCAGGACTTTGTAACAACAGGAAGAGTGTATGTAATTCATCAATATTTAAAGAGACAAGGAGGGATTTGTCAGCCTGAGCCCGTGAGACTTACATAATCTTATAACAGCGTGAGATGGAAATTTAGCAGCTACTTTGTCCACTCCCATCAATAATGCACCTGCCTATCATTATTGGCTTTATAATCTTATGAATTATGGATCTTCAATAACTTTTTAATCAAGTTTCCAGACAACTTTGCATATTACATTTTGGTTCTGTCATTTAAAGCAACAGATTTAATTTCAATTACTTTACTTTTTATTGTATGCATTGTGAATTTTGACAATCATTCTTAGTCTTTTGACTAAAATGGTTTTAGTCATGATGTAGTCAAATTATCATTTTTAGTTTAGTAAAAGAAAATGACATTATAATTTAGTCAACTAAAGATATTATACTTTTAGTTTTAGAAAAGATATTCTTCATTTTAACAATGATAAATTGTATTTCTTTACTTTATGAGACATGTACAGTTGTGTTCCTTGGATTAAGAGTTAGTTTTTAAATCTTTGGGGCTCTGAGATTGAAAAGTGGAGCTTGCATTCTTCCTTCGTTTGTTCCATTCATTAATTTTCATTATTCAACAAAAAAATCTGTACTTTTCGTGGACAAAAATATGTCATTTTGCTATTTTATTTATTTTTTATTCCATTTTTAGTCTGAAAAAATATGACACTGACATAAAACAATGATAAAATATTTAGTCGACAAAGGATCGTGTGTATAATTAGCTAACATGCTGAGGACAGCTGTAACATGAAATGAAGAGAGAGAGAGGGGGGGCTGTATTTGACAGATGGTCGAAGGCAGGAAATGGTTCCACGAACAGCAACTACACATGTTCCTTTTCCACAGCACCACCGGCAAACACCATTTACATTTATACATTTTAAGCTTGAACTCAGTCTGACTTGTCTTTAGATGTCGGCGCGCTCCTCTTTCCGGGGCTCAAAGTTTCGCCATGTTTTTGGGAAGCCAGCGTCTCGAGAGCAGAGTTTCGACGGGCTGCCAATCACCCGCAGTGTCCATGACACCCACTGCTGCGCCGTTAACCCCGCCTTCATTGCCGTGGTGACAGAGTGCTCGGGCGGGGGGGCATTCCTCGTGCTGCCCATCAGCCATGTAAGTGATAACTGTGCAATATCAGGAAAGCAAGCCACAAACTAAATTAAATACTTAGGTGTAAAGATGCAGAGTCTGTACTGGTTCTTGCAAGTTTTTCATTGAAAAACGGGTCATCGGGTTCCCTCGGTTTTGTGAATGTTTTGTGTCTAAAATCCAGATCCAAAATCCAACTCCAAACAGAATACTCTGATACAAGTGGCAAAATTAGTTTGATTTGCAGGGTGACCAGGTGTGCTTTTAAAATACACAATACACATAATACGGAGTGAAACAACTGTAGCCCAGCAGCAGATAAGTGATGGAAGAGGGATGTGAGGGTTATTATGAGCTGTGTGCCCCTGCAGACCGGCCGGGTGGACCCGCTGCACCCGCGGGTGTGTGGCCACAGGGCACAGGTGCTGGACGTGAAGTGGAACCCGTTTGACGACCACTGCATCGCCTCCTGCTCTGAAGACTGCACTGTATGTTGCACTGATTTTGTTTAGGCTTATGCGCTTAGTAAATATTTTAATTAAGTGACACCTTTGACAAGTTCTAGAGGTGAAAAGTCACCAGATTGATTCCATGGAAGTAGAAAGTTAGAACCATACTTCAGAACATATTTCATGGATAAAGATATGTTATACTGTGAAATATTGAAGCCAAAGTAAAAACATTTCCATGAAGAAAAGCAGGCGGAGGATCTGCCAGGCTATGCACAAGTCAGGTTTATGGAGATGCAAGCTCACTCACAGTAAGGACACAAGTTTTTATACATTTTTAGTGCAATAAAAAGCTTTCATTTTAGTCTGTTATTTGTGTTTTCACAAATGTTTTCACATGTGATTTTTTTTTTCAAATATGTGAGTTGTTGTTTTTTTTACAGTGCATGCATGACCCTGAGTCCACATTTTTTTTCCGTAGTCGTACAGAGCAATGGGCGGAGATAGAGAGGGAAACAGAGATTGATTGATCGAATGATACTCAAACGTGTGAATCAATTGACATAAATCTCTGAGTAAACGAATGATAAGGGAACACCATAACATGATTAAAGTCTATTTTATATAATATTTCCACTTTAAAATGTTTATTCAGGTGAAGGTTTGGGACATCCCGGTGAGTGGGGTGCAGCAGGACCTGACCTGGGCCACCAAGACTCTAATGGGTCATTCCAGACGGGTGGCTATCATCGAGTGGCACCCTACGGCTGAAAACCTGCTGCTGAGCTCCGCCTACGACTACAAGGTGAGTCCAGGTAATTGACCATATCATCCTTCTGTTCACAAATTTTATTTTTGAGTTGTCACGATACAAAAATCTTGATTTCAATACTAAGGAATAGTCCTGTTATTCACCAATTTTGATACCACAATGAAAACTAAAATAATTAATTTTGTTTCTATCATTATAAAGCTGTTCAGGAAAGACGCATTTTGACATATTTAAAGCAATTATTATTTATTTTTGCTTAAATGAACATCAAGTCTCGATTCTAGATTTAGAATTAATTAGTATCAGATTTTTTTTACAATCATACTTAATTCAGCTTTCGGTTGAGAGTGAGACGAAGGTAGAGCTCCTCATTACAAGAAACCTTTGAAAAGGAAGTGTGGTTATGTGACACTTCACTACAGGCACCATTTTAGTCAATCAAATCAGCAGTGTTGGGTTAGACTTAATTAATTCTCAAAACTTACCATTTTAATTAATTTAGTAGTGTAGCGCATTACAGTGAAATTGCAGATCACTAACTAAATACTCAATTTACTTTACTACGACGCCAACAACAACATTGCTTAGGAAGAGTATGCAACATCACTCTGCAAGGAGACTTCCTAAAGAAGGAGCACGTTGAATGTGCTAAAAGTGAGCCTCAGATATGACTTCTGCTGTCAGTAACTATCTAAACGACAGAGATAGAAGCCGTGGAGATGTTGCCTATTTCTATTGTTGATGATAGGTCAGTTGAGCTGGTTTTAACGACTCATTTGTTGTTTGCTTTTCAGTAATAAAACATAAACACACGTTTCTTGAAGCAGTAACTAAGTAAAGTTACTAATTACTTGTGTATAAGATGAGTGTTCCCACCTCCATGTTGTCTCTGTGCAGGTGCTCTTGTGGGACCTCTCTCAGCCCGGGGCGGTGCTCAGGTCTCCAGTCCGAGTGGTGATGATGCCCCTGCTGTACTGCTGTCCCTCCGAGGCCCTGCTCCTGTCCGTCAGCTTCAGCAGAGACGGCAGCGCCCTGGCAGTCGCCTCCAAAGACAGAAGGATCCGAATCCTGGACCCCCGCACGGGAAGGATAGTACAAGTGTCCAGCAGAGGGCCCCACAGAGCCAGTAAAGTGCTGTTCATCAGTGAGAAGATGCTCCTCTCCACCGGCTGCTCTCCCTGGAACCAAAGGCAGATCGTGCTGTGGGACCCGGTCAGAAGTTTGTTTGATACAACATATATATACCGTTTAATTAATAAATCGTGTACTCCCTGATTTGTTCAGTAATAGTCCATGATAGAAAAGGTTTGAAAGGAAGTCATTTGAACACCATTAACAATCAACCTTAACCTAACCTATGTTGTTTAAGGCAGGAGTCAAACTAACTTTGAGAACGGGCCGAATTTAGAAAATCAGAGCTGGACGGGGGCCACAACCCAGACAGACTTGAAACGCTCTAAAACACATATTCCTTACCCACAAAATCGATATATAGCATATTTTAGTTGCCAGAAGTTTTACATTTTTAAGACATATTTGATAATACCTTATGAGCCACAAACTAGCTTTTAAACTATGCGTTTTAGTAATAAGCTCATGTTGAGAATGATTTAGTCATGTATTATTAGGTCCATTTATTTATTGAGGAAAATTGAAAAGTTCGTGGAGAAGTGGAGGGTATCCATGCTGTGTTCATCTATCAGCACCAGACTCCTGGAACTGAGGTAGTTAATGCTGCAGTGCATTATGGTAGCTGTAGTTTTAACAGGTTCTATGTATTTGGGCACCAGAAATCATCTTGAGGGCCGCATTCGGCCCCTGGGCCGCCAGTGGTGTGTGCATCAAACAACGTATTGTGAAAGTACTATTTCAAGCCAATATTGCACTTTCTTAGAGTATTAGCTTATCAGCAATAATCCTCCAGCACAAGACATTGTTTTGAGCTCAGGAACATGACGTCACATAAAACAGAATTTTAAGTTAGCCCAATGTTAAATCAATGAAGATTTTAAGATGCTAAGTACTGAACTTAGCGTTAATTCAAAAGTATTCTAACGCTATATATTGATAAATGTACTTACCAGAAGAGACCCAGCAGTTTATCAAGTTCTCCCATGGATTTTTTGTTCACTTTTTTTTTTTTTACATTGTTTTGGCTAATGTTTCTCTATGTTAACTATTTAAGTTTAACACTGTGGTTCTTCTACTAGGGGTCGGGACCCCAATGAGGAAAAATTGATTCAATAGTGTTGAACACCTTCAAATGCAGTGGTAAATGTAGATTCCTATTTGGCGGCCTATTAATGTCATTTTTCTAGGTCTATATTCTCAAAATAAAATCAAACATTAGATATAAGGCTAATTTATCACTTTGGGCGTTGCGAAACTATTATAATTTTGGGGGTCGTGACTGAAAAAGTTTGAGAACCACTGGTTTTAACACACCTGCAGCAAACATGGCGGATTTCCATGGTAACAGCTGTTTTTTGACGTTTTATTCCAAGCTCCATCTTTAAAAGAGCGCGTGTCTGGTCTCCCACCCTCCGTCGCGCTTCCACTCGATTCCAAACCGTACCGTGCAAGCAGATGAGTTTAGAATTCAAAATACTCCGTGACACATGTGAAACGAAGAGTTCATTGGTCATCTATCTACAAGAACAAGATCAAACTTCTCTACCTCACATGTGTTTTGTGCTTCGTTGTTTGATTTCGCAGATAATCGCGATGTTTTTTGTCCCTCTGCTAACCGTAGGCGGCCATGTTTGTTTTGACATGACGGACCATCCGTGTCCTTGATTGGCTAATCCACCTGTCTATCACGCCCATACGGAGTGAAGGAGAGAAGAGCCTGATGATATCATTCTGGATTTCCAGGCAAACGGCCTATATGAACAAATTAGTCTGGTTTAAAGACATCTTTTAACTTTTCATTGTACGTATGTTTGTTATAATAGAAGACAACTTGGTACACATTTTTTTGCACGTGGCAAGACCTTGTAATTACAGAGGCATAAACCAGGACCCATCCTCTGAATTTTGGCATTCAAACATGTGATTTCAGTCTTTTGCCATAAATGTTTGTAAGATTTAAGTGTTTCCCTTGTGTCATTCCCAGGAGGACCTGTCGGAGCCCCTGTACGAGGAGGACCTGGACGGAGCGGCTGGAGTCCTGTTCCCCTTTTACGACCCGGACACAAACATGCTCTACCTGGCTGGAAAGGTCTGATCCTTCTGTGTGTGATCGGAGCATTTGGTAAAACATTAACGTTAAAATATATTTAAAATATGTTCAGATGTTACAGACACGTGTCAGTAGTGCTCAACAAGATATTAAAGGTGCTTTGTGTCACTTTTTAGTTGCCTTTATGAAGATTGTATTGCATGAAATATTCCACAGCATTACATTTTTCTATCACCATAGAGACAAGCATGTGATGCCACCAGGCCATACAGCTCAGATCTGTGGAAAAGCGACTCTGTTCATAATAAAAAATGTTGGATTTCAAGGTATTATAGAGCAAGAAAACACTGGTAATTGAAAAATGTAAGATACATAAAAACGTATGTATCATACACTGTGGAACGTCTGAGGCAAAGCCAATCTAATCCACACAATGCACCTTTTTAAGTAGCAGATTTATTTATTTTTTAATCAGTGTACTTGTTTTTATAGTTTGTACTTTGATGAGGAAAAACTGAAATTTCTTCAGTGTAAAAAGTTAACGTTTTTTCTCATCTTTTTCACCATAAACAGATTAGTACACCTGCATGTTGTTATCTTAACTTGTAAAATTGTATATGAACAAGGAAATATCCTGTAAAAGTGCAATATTTGTATAAATGACTGATTTTCTTTCATTTTCTTCAGCTGGTCGGCTTCATGTCTGTAGCAAAAATAATGTCCTCTTGGGGATGGATGCAAGTAATTCTGATTCTGATGACAATAGTAAAGGACTGTGATGTGTTTGTGTGTCGTAGGGAGATGGGAACATTCGATACTACGAGCTGAGCGCCGAAAAGCCTTACCTCAGGTTTCTAACCGAGTTCAGGTCCCTGCTGCCACAGAGAGGCCTGGGTGAGATGACTTCTCTGCACAAACATGAGAAAATACAGAATATATTAGGATTTTGAATAATTATGTTACTTTTTGTTGTTGAATGTTACTATTTACGTCGTTTTCTTCAGGAGTGATGCCAAAACGCGGGTTGAATGTAACGGCCTGTGAAGTTTACAGGTTTTATCGCCTGATTTGTGTCAAAGATCTGGTGGAGCCGCTGTCAATGATCGTCCCCAGAAAAGAGGTATTCGATAGCCGTATTAAAGTGTAACTCTTCTGGTGGAGGATCTGCCACCTACTTACCTACATGGAGATTTAATTGTTGTTTTTCTGAAATGTTCCACTGCACGGCATTAGATGTGATCGTAATTATGCACTATGGATGTTTTCATTGATTAAAAAAATACAGTGAAAAACATTAATTTAATCTGTGCGAGGTTGCTTTTTATTGCCTCTTTTTTTGCAGTGAGGTTATGCAGATGACATCACAATATTATGAATTTTGGCAAAAAATGCATGAGATTAATGTTGATTAATGACATTTTCTCCTGTAAAATCTTAAAACACTACTTAAATGAGAAAAGCTGCTGAAGTCTAATAACAAATATAAAAGTCTATCAACCTTGCTAAATATTTAGTTTGTATTTGACATAAAATCAAGTAAACTGTTGTTGAAAACCAGATAAACAACAGGAACACTGCTGCTACGCTCAAATTTATTATTGATACAGACTTTAGGCTCACACACAGTTGAACTCATTATTTTCTGTCCTTAAATAACATACCTCTGAGTGTTGAGGAAAGTAATTGTTGTGTGGCAGTGGAAGTGTCCTTTATCTAAACCTATTGGCAAATAAACTAGCTAAGCTCTGCACGGTCACAGAAACTTTCAGTGACATTTTACAGAATTTAAAACAAAAGATCCACAGACAAAGATTAGGCCAAAGAAACATATTCTGCCACTCAAGTCGGAATGATAATGAGCATTTTTCGACTAAAAGAATGTTTTTGCTTAACCTCCATAACAAAACCTTGAACTGAATAAATGAAAATACGTTTAATCTCATACTGTAGAGCATTCCAAGCAAAGTAATACAATATTCATGAACTGATTAGGAAATTAACCTTTTTATATTATGTCCAGCCCGGTGTTTTCCATGAAGACTTGTATCCACCGACTGCAGGAAACCAGGCGGCCATGACGGCTCAAGAGTGGCTCTCGGGGGTCAACAGAGGTCAGTGCATCAGCCGTTTAAATTCTGGAGTTATCCGATTATTGAAATGTCATGTGAACAGTTAAATCTGACGTGAGTAATCTGATTTCTTTGATTGTTCAAGTGCAAGTTCTGACAGGGAACAAAACTGCAAAAAGGATCAAAGACAAAATAGAAGAAAACATATTAAAGATTGAAGTTGATTCTAATTCTGGCCATATAAAAATACCAGATGATTACAGTATGACTCTGTAACAAAATAGTATTTAAACTCGTAGTTCATGATGTTTTGTGAACCTTTTACCTTGTTTTAGTCTCAGTTCTGGATCAGTTCTGGTTTAGTCCTGTTTTGGTTTAATCCTGGACTTGAGCTGTTTTTTCATAGCATTATTATAAACCTATCATACATGTGTTTTCGTTTTCCAGGGCCTGTTCTAATGTCGCTGAAGCCTGGGACCCGAGTGACCAACCCTTATCCAGAATCAGCTCCCGAGAGGGGGTTAAACCGACAGCTCAGGCCCCAGTGGATGGACATGGAACCAGATTTTGCTGCACTGACCAGAGCTGAAATGGACTTCATGGAGGAGGTATACGACAACATTTAATTTGCTGTTTTTTCTGGCTTTTCTAGCGTTAAGAAGTGGCAAACATAACAGGGAATGAGCAGGGAGGGACTATTAGCATAATTCTTTATACATTATATCTCTAATCTATCTATATCTGACATTGTTTATTGTTGTTATGTTGCCTTATGGTTTCAATGCTGTGAAGCCCTTTGTAACTTGTGCTATACAAATAAAGGTATTATTATTATCATCATTATTATTATTATAAGAGTGATCGACCTCAAGATAATCATTTTCGCCTGTGTTTAGCAATAATTCACATACAAAATTAAATACATAAATAAATAAATGTGACAACAAACAGGTTGTCTTTGCACATTAAAAGTAAAATCCTATTTCACCTTGTATTTGGCGCCTTCTATCTTCAAATAAGAGTATCATTTATTCATTTAGGGTAAGAGTAGCCCTGTTTCTAGATATGGACCAAATAAAGTTTTTTTTTTGAAAGATAAAGTATAAAAGTGTAAAGAGTTAAAGTGCGTATGACAGGTTTTTATGATTTTCTAATTTTGACTTTATTCAGTGTGTTAATACTTCGTGTAAATACAAATAATATTTTTTCACTGATCAGGTCGCTGTTTCTGGAGAAAAGTTGAAAAATCTGTCGACAATTACAGGAAGTAAACAAACTAATGACATCACACTGGGGAGACGAAGGTTATGCATAATTTACACAAAACTACTTTTTTGACCCTTTAAACTTTGATTCAACAAAACAAAGATGTCAAATGAAAAAATCTGTGACATTAGAGGAGTTTTGGCCAATGTAAAGTGTGGTTGCTATGGTAATTTCCTAGTGTGATGTCATACTTTACAACCAGGAAGTAAAATTTAAAACCTAAAATATCGCTAAACTGGGGTTAAATTTGTAAAGATTTTAGTAGAAATTTGAAAATATTTATCTTAACTGCATTTTAGTTTATTTAAATCTGTCATAGGCCCTTTAAATGTACTCTGGGAAATTTACCGTGTGCCTCATTTAAATCATTACTTTGCGATTGAACAGTGCCACCACTTTGTGCCTTAAAGAATCAAAACAGATACATCTTTATGTGTGTTTACTGCTAAGTTTGTTTTATGTGAACTGACAGACTGATGTGAGACATAAACCTGGATGAAATATCTACTTCATGACAATAAAAGGACAAATGACCTCTGTGTCCAGGCTTTCTATGAGGAGCAGCTTTCTTACCAGGACCTGAAGTTCTCCCATGATGTGAGCGATCTTTCCGGTTGGACGGTGGACGAGACGTTTCTGCCGCTGTGGCCGTACTGTTGCACCCCCCACTGCTGCGAGCCCACCGAGAGACCGCCGCCCAACACCGAGTCTGAGGTAACAAAACAGAAACACAGACTTCCGAGCCTTTAAATCCTGTTTCTAGGCACCATTGGAGTATGTTTCACCATTCAAAAGATGTATTCTGTTTTGAAATCACTGCACAGGTCTGAAATGTTGTTGAAGGTGCCCAGTGTAACTGTTTTGGTGTCGACCTGCTTGATTCCAACACATTTTGAAGTCCGATGAAGACAACAGATGATAAATTATAATACTGCAACTAATTTATGCCACTGACACACAACTCTAAAGCAGGATTATCCCAAAAAAATACTCTAAATGTACAATATTGTTACAAAACACAAGCTGCAATAAATAAATAAATAGCAGAAGTAGATACTTTTGCAGTTAAAGCATGTAAGGAGTCATAGACCTTATTTATTCAAGCTTCTCCAATGAGATATTCGTGATTTTCTGAATATTCCACAGTATGGCATTAAACGTATCTCAAAAGATACGATTATTATATTATTATAAAAGCTACACAGTGTAGCTTTAATTTGGCGGTTTGGTGACAAAGTTGAGTGAAAAGCGGGATATTGTCAATATAATGAATAATTGGGGCAACATTTGGGTAATAGTGTCAAAACAATTACATAAAAATACAAGGTAATTGTTTTTTAGAGGTACTATAGATAGTGTAGGGAAAAATATGTCGATTTACTTGAATTTGAAATATTTATCTCATTTGACCAACATTAAAAGCTGCATATTAACAAGAAAACTAACATTATAGCCTGATGTGAATAAACTTAACATACATACTTTTTTTCATTCAAATTTTAGCTTTTGCAGGCATTTTACAAACAGCAAGAAGAAATAAGAGATCTACGGGAGCAACTAAATCAGAGAGAGGTAAAACAATACAAAATTGTCCGGTGGTAAAATTGCTTAATACTTGCTCTTTGTGTTGCAGGAGAGAATTTCCCAACTTGAAGTAGAGATCAAAATTACAAGAAGCAACATGAGAGCCTCTTTCTAAGATCATATGTATTTTTAAACATTTCATTTTTGTAAAATTATTTGTTAAAACTGAGAGGCTTTTGATATGTTGAATGCAATGCACTTTTTGCCCACAAGAGGTCACTAAAGACCACATGCAGTAGAATATTGATTATTTCTTATTAATGGAGATATTTTTGTTGATGTTTTATCATTCAAATTTGCACTCCTGACCCAAAAAGATGCTACAAATAAAAAACTAACATCTCTACTTTCAATGACAGTTCTTTACCTACAGAAGGATATGCCATCATGGTGTACTGTCATTTATTTGTGTAAACTTGCCTCAAAAAATAGGAAATACTCAGGACTTTCTTTTTCTCAGAGCAATAATTAAATAGTATTAACTGAACTGACTGTGTTCTGAATCAGCCAATAAATACAAAAATGTCTTCACTCAAAATTAGGGATGAAACAAGACATAAGATTGGGTCCATCATTAACATTTTTGGTTTAGTTGTTTGACTCACACTTTTTTTTATTTAGTTTTACTTTCATTGTAACTCTTTTTTGGAACTACAGCTTCTCAAGTGATGTGACTCACCAAAGCCAAAAAAACAAATTACATAACAAAATATTTAAATAATTTTCCTCGTGCGTGCACAATCTTGGAGGTTTTTTTCTTGTTGCACGAGATCTTGTCAAAATCACTCAATTTTAAAGGGAAAGAAACAAAAACAGCAAAAGTGTCACAAAATGTTAAGATTTTATTTACAAAGTCCTTTGAGTATTTATTTTTGGATTTTCCTTTAAGTTACAGAAAAGTAAAAAAAAAAAAAAAAAAATCACAACGAAATAACAAAAGCCAGTCAGTGTACAAGTGAACGGATCGACAACCACACAAAAGCATATTCAACAAAATCTTATTTTTCTGCAAAAATATTTATTTTAAAAAGCTCTTGTTTGGCGAAAGAGTAAGAGGAGAAGACTGTTTGCCCTGAGCGCAATCGGCCGCAACAAAATTATGGATTGTGAACTTTACTTAATTTAGGGATAATTGATGTACCTTTTGACCTACTGTTGGTAGATGGGCATTGCTTACACTTTGGAGAGGCAGATAAGAGCCATGACAAAGAGGCTTAATGTATTGGTTATATTTGGGCAAATATGTTTAAGAAATTGTGTGCTTAAATCAATTAGGACCACTATTGTCCCCTATTTTGGTTTTAGTGCCACCTTGTGGACATTTATTGAGGACTGCTTCTTGCCAGAGTTGTAAATGAGGAAACAGAGGAAACATGTTAAAATAAAATGACTACAAATCTTTTCAATGGAACACAACGGCACTGAAAGGAGATTTAGCAGCCAATAAAAGCCATTCTCAACATTAAGCATGTCATTCCTCTTGTCTGCTGCTCCAAACACGATGTATGAGAATTAACTGAAGAAAAACAACTATGTATGCCCAAGTATCCTAAACCACTTTTTTTTTTTAATCCAAATACAGGACTACCCCTTTAATATGCACAAAATATTACAATCGTTTTGGAATCATTGTCCTATTACGTGGTTTTAAGCTGCCAGAAGGGGGGAGTAAAGAGCGCTTAAGAAAAGGGTGTCCAAACTCTTATCAAGGGAATCACAGCGAAACTTTCAAAAAACAGTGCATTTTTCTAAAGTTTGACTGTGCCTCTGAATTTTACTCAGACAAAGAACCTGAACAGGTCTGCCTCGCACCAGAATGGTTGTTCTTGAGGTTAAGATACAACAGGATTTTTAAGCTTTGAGTAAAAAAAAAATTGTCCTCGGGATAATGAGAGCCAACAAAAATTAATAGTTCGGACACCCCTGGCTTAAGTCGATGTCTAATCTGAGCAGTTTGGAAGTCAAATTTAACGTTTGATAAAGTTGGACATGGCATAAAGACCAGGAAGAGGAAGTGACTGAGAGCGGCCATGTTTGGGTGTTTGAGGAGGTCACGTGATGCAGGGGGGCGGGTCACGGGGAGGTCACATGGTTCTAAAACAAGGGCGGTCTTTATTCGTCATCGTCTTCATCGTCGTCTTCTTCATCCTCGCCATCTCGCTTTCTCTTCTCTCCCTTGGTTGGAGACGAGTCCTCTTCTGCGGACAGGAAACAGTTAAATAGTGATGAAAAAACTGAACTGATATCGTGGTTTTTGTGACACTCAGAAAAAAGTCAATAAATTAAAACAATATGCAATAAAAATAAAGCGATTCAGTTTTGCATTATAAAGTCAAAGACCTGCTATGGGGATATTTTAGAAAAGACAGGAGCGTAAAGAACGTAGACTCACCATCATCTTCATCGTCGTCATCCTCGTCGTCATCTTCACTGTCGACGTCGCCATTCACCTCTCCATCCTTTACACAAAAGAAAGAAAGAGGAAATATTGAGTAAGATATAATACTGTATAAAACTTAAATATCAAGCCAGAAAATGGCTTTATGGCGCCCCCAACAGGGCAAGAAATGCACCAAAGGTGATTCTGTCTTTTTATTAGCCTTTTTAATCTGTTTCAGTGAAAAGTTCAAACTTTGACCTCGTCATCGTCATCGTCGTCATCCTCCTCTTCAGCCACGACATCTTCATCGTCGTCCTCCTCCTCGTCCTCAAAGTCCTCAGACTCTCCCTCTGAGAAATAAAGGGCAAAAAAGTTACAAAAGCTCTGACTGGTGGTAATAAGAATAGATGAAAAGGAAAATTATACACACAAAAAGGTAGTTATTGTTTAATTTGACACTTTGTCAGGCAGACATTCCTAAATTGTGGGAAGACAACATTTCAGATGTAATGTCAAGTTAAGTAATTCATCTTTTACAGTGTTTCCTTAAACCAGAGCTAGTTCATTATAAATGGCTTGCAGCTGTCCAAGTTTATAAGCAGGTTTCACAGCTTTCAGAGGCCAGTGTTTGGGCGTCGCGGCATGGCTACTAACAACTACTAGCGCGCTAACGGCACACCACCAAAATGCTGTTGTTTTCGGGTCCACATAAGACAACACAGAGCTGCCTTATGTAACCTACCTTAAATTTACTGTGGCTTTTTTTCTTTTAGTGTTCCATTTTGGCTGGTTAGTAATTCTCTCACTAAACCTTGTGAGACTATTTTGTAGAGTAATGTTGATGTAGTCATGATCAGGAGAGAAATGTACATAAAAACATTTGAAACAAGAATAATTGCACTTTCCCTCTGACACATCAAGGGTAAAAATATTACAAACTCAATGAATGGAACTTGATTCTTGCCCTAAAGTTTCTGTTGTAAATGGTTTCATCAGGGCTCGATATCAACTTAAAATAATATTACATCAAATTCTAGAATGTGTACGCTAAACAATGTAAAGCAATGAAAACGCCAAAAACATTTGACAACTAATAAAAGAATTGACAACTAAGAACTAAAAAAAAAAATATCCACTGTGAGCAGCTGCAGAGTTGACACAAAGACTTTAAACTCACCTTCGTCCTCGTCCTCCACTCCGTCTCCCTCTGAGTCGGACGCCTCGCAGTCGTCGATGTCGTATCCGTCCAGATACGTGAGCTGAGGCAGGAGCTTAAAGATGGACTCTTTGTAATCTGCCAGGTTTGTCACTTCACAGTTAAACAGGTCCAGGCTCTTCAGCTGAGGCAACTTTTTCTAAAGGAACACAACACATCGAGACAAAAGACACCGTTTTTACACTTTCAACACATTCAGTCCTTCTCATCGTGGGACTGAATACAAAAGTCATCATTCAACACACAAAGGAAACATTTAATCAACCCCAGAATAATCACAAAATATGAAAAATAACATTAACCATTCAGCTACATATAAGCATTCCATTTTTTTTTTATTCTCGTAGACAAGTAGCGTAGAGTAGATGAAGGCAACATCCTGATTTATAGGTTTTACAGGACAAATATTTGCAGAAATATTGCCCCCAGTTGATGTTTTTTTCATTTTATATATTATATACTTTACAACAGAAGCTCAAGCACAATTAACAATGGTATTTTTTCCCATCAATTCAAGCAAATTGACATTTATACCTTTTTAAACTTGAAATTCTTCTTGTTTTTATAATGAAGACTTAAAAAGAACATTCTTATGACAGCATTTAAAGGGTCTGTAGTGGATGAAAGTGAATAATTTCCTCATGTGGATAAACTGAATCAAGCGCTCACCAGTGGCTCCAGGGTGCTGATGTCTTTGAACTTGTTTCCGCTGAGGTTCAGATGCGTGAGGTTCACCAGTCGCTCTGCCAGCACCTCCAGCCCCCCAGATATCCTGTTGTCACTCAGCTCTAACTGCAAAACAAAGCACAAAGAAAGTGTTGATAAAGAGACATAATTATGGCTTTCCTGGTAACATAGTGACTGCACATGATCCAAGCCAGAATTTAACAAGGGCTGTACCTAATTTCTGTCCATACAATTACGTAGAATGAGCCCCAGTACGTATATATTATAAAAGCAGCTCTTAGGGTCAAAAGAAGACTGCAGTGTGCTGGCTGCACCGACTTATAAAGTGATTTTAACCTCCGCAAATCAGGTGTGTTGTTGGCATGCTAGTTGTGGTAGCTTTAATATGAGGACTCTGGCCTCTGAAGGGTGTATAATGTGCTTAAACACATTGCATTGATAGGAATGCATTAGCAAAGCATCCCTCTAAGAAATCAGCTTCAGAATCAGAATCACTTTTATTCATCTCCAAGGGGAAATTCTTTCAATTACAGACATGCAACCGACCAGAAGAAATAAAGATTAAAATAAAAGAAACGGCTAACATTAAATATCAGTATCAAAGTCATTTTTAACAGCTAACCACATATAAAAGACAGAATAAATTTACATTTACCTAAACTTATGAAAATCTAGTACCCTCACAACACATTTACATGTTTCTGTATACTGGTATTCCCACCAATCTAACAACCTACTAAGACATACAAAAAAACAAAACATCTAACATAGAACAACAATGAAAGTTTTTTTTTTGTATGCATAGAAAAAACAAACTAAAAAACAAATGTGAAAGTACAAACCTTTTTAAGTTTTTGGAGTTTTGGGATCTCTGCGACGCTGGTCAGACCGACGTTGATGAGGCTGAGACGCTCTAGGTTTGCAAACTCTTCTGTGATTCCCTCAATCTTTCCTTCACTCGAGCGACAGTTGTCCAGGACCAGCTCCTTCATCTGGAGTAAAAGTGTTACATATAATATTTTAAATACAAAAAGTAAAAGAAATTCACATCAAAATGAAGGTTAAAAAAGCTGAAACATATTTTTTGTTCTTTATAAAATAGTCATTAGCATCTATCACTTTCGTATCGTCACATCGAACTCCCAACTGTTTGAAAATGACTAAGAGTCGGCCTTACAACATAGCTTTAACTATTCGCAACAAATAGTGGTTTTACATTGAGTCACTAAAAAAAAAAAAAAAAACACAAAAAAAAAACTCACACCTCAAAAAAGTGACATACAACTGCACAATAGGGAAACACCCAATTACATTGCATGCCTCGGAATACTGATATTTTATTTGGGCAGAGAATAGTAAAACTTGTGTAAAAAGTGTAAGGCTTCTTTATTTATTTTCTCTCTCAAATTTAGGTAAATAATATATTTTTCAGTAATAATAATAATAACAATAATAGTAATAAACATCATTAATATGAAATATAGTATGTATTATAGTTTTTTAAAACAAATAAACACAACTTAGATTATTTCTTTATCACTGAATAATAAATGTGATTAACCGGAAACTTAAATTAACTAGAAACTCGTTTACTTTTGTATGTTTTGGGTGTGTTTTTACAGACATGTAAACAAATAATTCAATAGATGAAAAGTACATTTATTTTAGACAAAAATTGTAATATAAACAATGGTTGAACCGTTTTCCATCTACAGTGCCGTTCCATCCACCCTCTGTTAGTAAACTCACTACATGCGTGTGGCTGCCATTTTAGCCACACAGCTAACTCACATTTACCAAACCTTTAGCCTTTTTCTTCACCTTTTCACTTATTTATACGCGTTTATTCAATAAACTATAGCCAATGTTGTGTCTTGACCAAATTTCGTGAGGACAAAAAGCCACATGCTCTCGTAAAGTAAGAAATTGCAGCATTTTAGCAAACTAGCATTTTTGTAGCTACGCGCCTTCGCAGTTGGGCTCCGACTAATCTCTGGGTAGTTATTACAAAACAGTGTCAAGATGAATTTTAACAAAGTGATACTTAGCTATTAGTCACCGATTTGAAATCTAATTTAATTAATACATTATAACCTACATTCATATTTTTTAAAAAGCGAACCAAGTAGTCAAATTCTGATGTAAAGCCAAATTACTACTGCAATACAAGTGCAATGCAAGTCGTGTAATTATGGGGTGATTTAAGTTAAATTTTAAGAGAAACATTCGATAACAAAGTTTCGTGCTAGTGTTGAACAAATGCGTGCATTAAAATTTAACAAGGCGCCAGAAACTAGTCGGGCCCGCGAGTCGAATTTTACGCATGACCTAAAAAATAGCATTAAGGGTCAAAACCCATAATTGTCGATTTTAATAGATTAGATTTTGCTAAAAGTGGGAATAATTAACACGTATTGTGCAGCAAAATGAAAATAAAGCAACAATTGAACTGTGACTTGCAGATATTGAGCGTCACAACTGCGCGTAAAACCCGTGTTCCTATGCGTAAAACCAAGTATATTCTTTTTATGTAGAAAAAACTATGCACATTAACTGCAAAACGGTCTACCCTGGGTGCATTTAATGTATTCTGGTCATTTTAAACCATTTCAAAGACTCTAGACATCAGCCATGTGCTCGAAGACTCCTCCTCCAGCAGCACCAGCCGGTTCTTGGATAAAATACACCGAAAAGAGCGCGTAGAACCGGACACTCACCTCCGAAGGGGACCGGTGCCTCAACTCCAACGAAAGCCTCTTTTTCATTTCCATTTTCTGGCTGTTTCTGGCCTGAGTTTGGATCGTAATGTATTCTTCTTGATGCTCTTCGGGAATAACACGAGGAGTCGCAGTAAAGGCCGAAAGAGAACGGAGGGGGCTTCCGGGTCTGGCTTTCACAATAAAGATCTGAGGGCTCTGTATTTGTGGGGTTTGAGTCTTATTCAAGCGGGCTAGTGGTGGCAGGTATATCAAACAATGGATAATAACATTGCTTTTGTTGTTTTAGAGTGAAATTAAAACGGTGGTTGGTATAACGATGGTTATAAAAAGGATTTATAACCATTAAAATGACATAAAATAATAGACAGAAAAGCCGAGTGTAATCTTCCTGTGATAGGGGCCGCCTCTCCATAGATTGGAACTGTAACTTGGTATGGTGATGCCAACAGCTTGTTTCCATAGAAATAGATAAGCTTTATGCCATATTGTGAAACATTCAAAGCCAAAACTCGAGGCTGACAAGCAGGTGGGGGTGACAATTTGTGATTGTGGGCGCTTTTACAGTTTTGTAAAGATGATGGCCTGTACATTTGCAGCCTGATACAGTGCAGATTATAGAGAATATATTACATATGACTATGAGTTTGATACTGGGTTTGAGGCAGAGCTTCAGTCCAGTTTTACATAAGGCAGCTCTTAAGTTTAATCTTTAATCTCGCTATGTCACACATGAATGTGCCAAATCAACGCATAAATCCTATTTTAATCTGAAGGTCACGCAGCCCACTTCCTCCCTGGCTATGTCCAACTTTGTGAAACGTTTGAGCTTCGTGTGAAAAATGGGTCAAACCGTTTGATGCCTTAAAAGACCATCGGGTATTTTATTTATTTTCACATCACATGCCCCTAAATAGCGGATTTCAGATAAGTGTGGAGGCTGGATGTTATGACTTAATTTATAAATATGAAAATATACTTCATTCATGTTTAGGCTGTATCACAAATTATTATTATTTTTTTAAGTGTAATTTTAATTTGATGTTTTTGTGCAAATTCTAGACAGAGAGAACATGAAGTAGCAAATGTGTAAATTTGTATAATTTAAAATAGAAACCATACACTAAAGTGTATCCTCTTAACTCTCGTGTTTATTTTGAAGCCTAGATGAAATGCAGGTTAGTTAAAAATCAAACACTTGCCCAAAAATGTTCAATTTTCCAGGAGCACGTGAAGGCAAGATTTGGAGGGAAACTGCGCAGAGTCAAAACAAAAATGAGCGCCCTCTGCGGCCCTTTAAATAATTGAATGCTCTTATTACATATAACCCAACAAAGTTTTTGTGTGTATCCTCTATGACAGAAACTGGGAAGTGTATTAATTTTACGATTAAATAATGCTGATTTATACTTGTTTTAGAAATAAAGACAGGTAGGAGAAGTAGCTAAAGGAGCTAGTTTAGTTTTATTATAGGCTTGTATTTTTGTATTTATTTTTGTTAGCGTACGCCTATTTGTTGTTAGGAAATAGATAAATACATTTAATATAATTTTAATAGATTATGTCACTCATGATGACGCAGAGTCAAAATAGTGTGTGCTATTTTATCTTTATCCAGAAGATGGCACTGTTGATTATTCATTTCTGTATTCACCATTGACGTTCTGAAATTATGTAACAATTTAAATGCTGTCTTCAATTCAGCGCTGGCACAAAGTAACTATTTAAAGTAAGTCATGCATGAATTATTTTTAATGGATAACAGCTTCAAGATACAGTGGTACCATTTGGCTGTGTTCACATGCACTGGCCATGGTTCTGTTCTGGTTTTGCCCCAGTTTAGAAGAAATGAGCTGGTTCTGGTCCTGCTCTAGACCTCGTTGTGGTTTCACCCCATGTGCAAGTGTGAACAGTGAGCCTAAAATGCAAAATAAAGTGACAGAATCATCCTTACATTGTCATAGTGATATCTTTATTGTCATTACATTGTAGTCATCTTCACGACAAGCAGATATACATACAGTGGTCTTATATATCATTGTCCAATACAAGGAGAGCAACAGTTAATATCACAGCTATTCAATGACCACGCCTCAAATACCCGCCCCAAACATGTGCCCGAAGCCCGGCCCGAAATTCAACCCACAACCCAAAAACTGAACTGCTCCACAGAGACACAGAACGCAATTTATTTGGACTTACATGGGACTAAATAAGAAGAAAGTATACAATCTTAGCTAAATTTAAAAGTTTTAGTACAGACAAATGCATTGCTGCTGCATAACGAAAGAAGAGGGATAAACCAGGACTAATCTGGACCTAGACCCAGTTCTTAACATAAACCATGAATAACAATTGCGCCGTGAGTAAACCATCGTTACACAAGACCAAATCTAATTATAAACCACTATGGACTGAACTGGAACCAACCATGGAAATAGATACAAACCAGGTTTAGATTAGAATTAAATCCAGACTTGTTCAAGTGTAAACCAGGATTAAACCAGGTCTAAACTAGCATCTAAAACCAGACAAATGTATCGGTCAAAATAATGAATTTAACAGCTCTAAACCCAGGTCATACCCAGGTTTGAAACAGGACGAAACCAGGTCTAAAACAAGGGTAAAACTGGAGTACACAAGAACTAAATAATGTCCTGTTTGTGCAGTCTTTGTGGAGCAGAGATATTTTTGTAACAGGTGCTTAACCAATAAATAAACATTTTAATAAATACATTATAAATAAATAAATAATCAAATCTTTACAGACAGTCCATAAAGTGAACAGTGTGTACATTTCCCCGTACACACACAGAGCTCAAATAAAACAGGTTTAGAGGCGAAGGGCACAAGGCGGACAGTAAACGCAACACAATACTGTCAGACCAGGCCCACTTTACTTTCAAAATACAAGTGATCAATACATTAAACTTTGAGTTTTTGAACTTGTTTCTTGACAATTCCATTTGAATGTTGCAATTTGAACAGAGGATAAAGTTTAAGCAGAGTTTTAAGATGTATTGGATCAAGAATTGCTTGTTTTGCCACCTATAAAACTGAATTTGTTTGAAATAATTCATTCTTGTTATCGAATACAAAGCAGATAAATTATTAAATGGTGGAAAGTTAATGTTTTTACAACTATTAATCAGGATATTTTTTATAATAGTGAAGTGTTTTTTGTAAATTTGGGTGTGGTCTGACACTGGATGTGTTTCGAAAAATGGTGAACAATAAATAACACTGTACAAGTCCCTCATTGAGGTTAGAATATGTGTCGCTGAAGAGGGCACAAAACAATTGTCTAAAACAAAATCCAGCGTCCGAAAAAGGCAATAAATAAATAAATTAGTTAACAAAAATGTTATGTTGTAAAGCACTTTTCCATTTCAAGAAGTTATTTGAAACACAAACGAAGTGGGAGGTAACAGTAACAGGCGTAACAAGAGGAGTGTGAAAGAGCCAGCGAGTCCAAGTTTAAGTCTCAAACAAACCCAGAACAGCTAACGAACGAGGTCTAATACATGCAGCTCGTCGCAAAATAAGAAAACAATAAATCAACCTGTAAAAGACTTAGGTTTTGACAGAGGAGCTGAAGTTATTTGGCAAAGAGAATATAGTAAGTTAGGTATAGAACATATAATTGTAATGTTATTCGTTATTGCATTGTGTTATTACTGAAATCATTTGAGCTTCTTGTTCAAGAGGCTATCGAAATGTAGTATTTTGTAAAGAATCTATTCCTAGTAGTAGTAGTAGTAGTACAAACATCGATCACACAGATCACACATCGACTACACGATAACGTCGGATTAAGGCAGTAGAATTAGAAGTATCAGCTGGTTAGTGAGTGGCCTACTATGTGTGCTAGCTGTAGTAAAAATGCCTTCTTAATGATTCAATAGTTAAAGTTAGCAGTTAGAACTCACATAATAGTATAGTAGTGGACGTACTTTGCTAGAATCTCTACACATTTCTTCCTGTATAATCTCCTGATCTTTATAGTATAGTACTAGTAGTAATATTAGTATAGCTGCACTTTTAGGTCATCTGGGGAAATGCAACAGTGCCTTAAGTCAAGGTCGGGTGCGCCTTTAGGGCCATTTTGGAAGAGTGCAATAGAAACTGTACTTAAAGGCCTTAAAGGTGGTGTAATTGTTCGTATCCATTGCGGTTGTGAATTATGTCTAATGTCTATATTTTTCTGAGGATTGTGTAGCTCTGTGTCTTAAACGTGTTGTATTATGTATGAAATTGTGTTTGAATGTTGCCTACTTTCATTGAGCTCTATTTCTTTATTGGGAGACAATAAAGGGTTGTCTTATCCATCTCAGATAGTAGTAGTAGTAGAAGTAGTTGAAGTAGTAGTAGTAGTAGTAGCAGTAGTAGTAGTAGTAGTAGTAGTAGTAGTAGAAGAACTTTTCTAGAACTTATAATGAATTACTTTGTGTACAAGCTCTTCATCTTAGAATTATAGTTATTATAGTAGCCTAGTAGTAGCAGTAGTAGTAGCAGTAGTAGTAGTAGCAGTAGTAGTAGTAGTAGTAGTAGTAGTAGTAGTAGTAGTAGTAGTAGCTAGTAGTAGTAGTAGTACAACCCCAAACCAAACTCAGCACAACACAAGTTTCTCAATGTAGTAATTTAAGTCAAAGTAAAAGAAGAAGTTAGTTAGTAGTAGTAGTTATATTGAAGGTAAAGCTTTATCTAAATGTATGTTGTTGTTGTTGTTGTTGTTGTTGTTGTTGTTGTTGTTGTTGTTGTTGTTGTTGTTGTTGCTGTTGTTGTTGTTGTTGTTGTTGTTGTTGTTGTTGTTGTTGTTGTTGTTGTTGTTGTTGTTGTTGTTGTTGTTGTTGTTGTTGTTGTTGTTGTTGTTGTTGTTGTTGTTGTTGTTGTTGTTGTTGTTGTTGTTGTTGTTGTTGTTGTTGTTGTTGTGCTTTTGAATAAGTGAAAATCGAAACACTGTGGATACAAACAGGCTGAGAGAGCTGTGCTAGTATTGTAGTTTTTACACTGCTGCTGATATTTAAACTAAGTAATACTTTAGTTGATCAACACTGAATCGATGCACCAATCAGCCACATTTAGCAAAACGCACAGATTCCTGCCAAACAGATGTAAACTTCACCCCTGGAATGCTAAAGACTTTAAAGCTAATACCACTCATTTACTAACAGCGTTTAGCTCTATGATTAACACTGATTACTTTGTAGATAAACAATAACAACAGTGAGTTTTCATAATTACCTTCAGACATTTGAGTAAATTCAAAAATGTGGGTTTGGCCAATCCCAAAACTGAATGAAAATATGCTAATTAAGACCAAACCAAGTCTACATCAGGACTAAACTGGGATCAAACCAGGACAAGTGTGAACACAGCCTTAGTTATAATGTTCTTTTCAGTAAATATGAAAATAAATTCCTTTAGAGCTCTACAAAGTTAAACCTCAACTGTGACAGCTTTGACCTAAAATGCACTGCTTTTGATTTAGATGTGTTTGTTCAAGCAGAAAACGTCACGGATCGTTGGAGACTTTATAAAATATCACATAAGCTCAACAGTAGCTTGACGTGGTGTTTTGTTTTTTTCATAGAAGAGAAAGAAGAGAAAGATTTAGGAAGACTCAGAAAGTAAAGAGCACAGAAAGACAAGTAGAAAAGACAGCATTAGTACAGCATTTAGGACCACAAAACATCCAGATATTAGACGATTAACTATGCACTAGAAGAATAAATGCAGTATATTTTCAGATTGTTTTGGCCTACAGATTATTGTTCGTTCATTTTCCCTCAGGTGGTTTGGGTCTCTGCGGTTCTACAATTACTTTAACTTGGAGTCAGTTTCATTTGTTTTTGTCATCCTTTGTTTAGACCTGCTTAAAGGTGCACTATGGAACTTTTCTGTAACTTATTGCTTTGCGTGTAACATTCCACAGCATGGCATCAAACATATCTATCTCCACGGACACACAAAGGTGAAGTCAGGGAAAAGGCAATAAAAACATCTGTAACTGTAAAAAAAAAAGACAGAAAAGTTTAATACCGTTTAAGACAAAGTAATAACTTAACAAGGCGCTGTCATTCGTGGTCATAGTTAGAAAACAGTCTGTAACGAAGTCATCAGGACACTATTTATGAATTCGAGATGTTTTGACTGCCAATCGAATGTCATTTTCAATCTGAAGGGACAGGACTGGATGTTGGAAATGTATGCAAAATCTTTAGCAGTTAAACAGTCGTTAGGGAGAACTGCCAGGGAGCCATAGGCGTGAACGACTCGAAACTGGGCCAACAGATTTCAAAGACAGGGCCGTTTCAGGCTATAACTCCTCCCTCGGAGCAGGGCCAAATCTGCTCAGGGCAGTAAACGTGCCTAGCTTCTCTGTCCAGTCCATAAAAGCCAGCGCCACTTAGTGATAGTGATTTGGGGTCTAGATTTTTGGTATTTAGTGTATTTTTGGGGGGGTTTGCTCCTAAGCGGCACTTTCACATCATAAAAAGATCACATTTTTAGTCTTTTTTCATTTCTGTTTCACAATAATAGACTCAATAATGACTGAAATACAAGCTGTTAAAACTTTAAAGTCGTTATTTATGTACAATATTCAATTAAACATGTGCGCATCTCATCAGCGCTCGTTCAAAAATGACACACAACACTGAACAAGTTGCCTATTTATTTGTATACTTTTTAAATGTTATTTTCGGCTTTCTTGCTTTGGGTTGTTTTTCTGAAAATCTGGCAACCCTGGTCCAGTCCCTTCAGATTGAAAATGACTTCCAGATGGCAGTCAAAACACCTACATTGTCCTACCTTTAAAACTTTTTCTACCGCAAAGCAATAAAGTTACACAGTGCATCTTTTCGACATGGTTTAGTCCCATGTTAGGCCTGTTTAGCCCTTGTTTAGAAAAAAACTGGTATAGATTGGTTTAGATCTGATGGGTCGAAGAAAGACACATCTTTAATTGGTTCTTGGGGTGAAAAAGTTTGAAAACCTTTATCTGCTCTAACTTCTGATGCAAATATCATAGATTCTCGCTTGTTACTGTGGCTCTAAGCTGCTGTTGAGAAGAAAGATAGAAAGAGGACAACATCACGAAAAGGCTGTCAGGCAGGAATTTGTGCTGGCTTCATCAGAATTTGGAGTAAAACATTTGAAAACACACGTAGACTTACACATACATGCACGTACGACCACACCGTGCCTTTTGGAAAGTCTGAAAACCTCTCGCGGCTCTCCGAAGCTGTCCACCGCGACATCCTCTTCTCTTTGAAATAATCCACTTTTATACAACTCCAACCTCCTCCATCTTGGGTTCCACGGATCGATGGCGGCCATTTTGTGTCAAAGCTGAATCGCACAAAAGCACAGAAGATGAAGTAGAGAGAGAGAGAGAGAGAGGGGGCGTGGTAGTTGTAGTTTGCTGTTTTCGTCTTGGTTTTTGGGAGTACCAGAGAAAGTAGCGGTGTCATTAATGTGGTTTAGTGCGGCAGAGGGACGAGGATATCCACGTAGTTGATGGGGAAGAAGCCCGACTGGCCGTGGATCATGCCCTCGTACCAGTTCTCGTCGATCTGGTTGGTCAGAGTGATGACGTCGCCCTCCTTAAAGCCCAGCTCGCCCTCGTTCTCGGGCTCAAAGTCGTACAGGGCTCGGCAGCACGGCTGGTCCATCGGGGCTGAGCAACAGAAGACGGTTTTGAGTGTTAGAAGTCATATATTACATTTCAAACTCATGACATGACCATAACATTTAGGGCTGCAATGATTCATTGGAAAAAACATAATCACATTTTGATCATCAATTAAACAGCCTTTAAAACTAAAATGTCAATGAGACCTTTTTTTTTTCAAAGACCGCTGAGTTATTAAATCAAATTGTCAAAAAACAATAAACTATTTCTGATTTTGTTAATAAATATTATCTATCTACCTTCAGTCACCATATTCCAACAATTATTTGTTTTAAAATCTTTTTTTGAACCTTTCAATCGAACAGAAATAATCGTTTGACAGGTCGACAAATAAAAATAATGATCATTTGACTATTTGACTAAATAACCTTTAGCTGCAGCTCTACAAAAATGTAATTTAAAATTTGAAGCAAAGAAAAAAACTCAGATTTTGATACTATATATATAGATATTTTGATGTTTTTCTTGCAACCCCATTCAGTCTTACTCCAGCTCTGATGGAGATTAGACAAAAATTAAATATTAAAATATTTGGTTTGAATCCAAATATGCTTGACATATTATATTTTGCTAGACGCCCATTTTCACTGTGATAGAAATGTTTCAATATATGTTTTAATTAAGAGGGTCTTCTTTGTAGAGCGTCTCTTGTGAAGATGACACCGACATGTCTCCAGCTTCAGGAAGTTCTCAATAACCCTCTGTTTGAAGTCTGTCTTCAGGTGCTGAAGTCGATTACCACATGGGTGTGAACAGAAGTCACTTTGCTTTCATATGTATGAAGCTTTGTAATTCTAGTCTAAAACACTCAGAGACTTGAGTGTAAAGTCCACGGCCAGGGGCTGTGTTTTGTCCACGTTTTTGGTAACAAATAATACATTTACTGTATCATTTTTTTACAACATCACCAGGCTTAACAAATTGATTATTATGTAATTTCCACAATTTAACTGTTTACAACACTTATATACACTTACATAATGATGTACCTCTAGTCTGGTTTATTTTAAAGACACAGAGTACGGATTAAACGACTAGGAGTTGTGCGTAATACCTATTTATAAAACAATCTCTGTACGCACATGTTTTATTCTGTTTTAACTGTCCGTTGTCTTGGAGACCATACCCAAACCCTCCCTGTCTTTGTCACATTCAGAGCCCACTGTGTTCAGCAGCAACGGCAGATGAAAGAGCAGGATCATTTAAGAGAAATGTCTCTGAATGAGTCCAATAATAAACATATGAGTCACTGCCTCCTGTTCATTCATAACTTCAGCTCACGTGGACACAGACTGAAGGACTTTAAAGTAAAACACTTTAATAATTCTTCTAACAGGACAGTGAGTTTCTGAAAAAAATAGCCATATCAAAGAAAGTAACTGAATTTAAACGAATTAGCTAAATATTAGTGTTGTCACAGTACTGATACTGTAAACTCAATTTGAATATTAAGAAATAGGCTTGATACTCTATATGACAGGTTATTATATTCAAATTATGGCTTAGTTTGGTGGGAGGGCACTTGTGGAAAATATTTATCATAGTTTTACAGTAGCAGTTCCAGAAGAAATTTTGATAAATAAAAGTTTAAAATTACAGGAAGTAGTGCTGAGTTCTAAAATGGAATCCCCACCTATGTCATCAAAATGTGACATACAGTTGGAAATAAACAGAAAGTTAACATTCAACTGACTCTTAAATACAGTCACATTCACTACGTTTTAGTCAAACGTGTAGTCTATGTCATATAGACTTTAATACAGCTTTCTTTACAACAGCAATAAAAACCGTTCAATAGTTTTATTTTATCATCGCCGTGGGGTCTATAAATCAAAACCAGTCTTAAAACATTTCAGGAAAGGGTTCACCTTTCCCTGTTTAGTTGTAATTTTGATCTTTTTATGTAAGTATTTTAAGTCCAGTCTTCAAAATACTGTCTTTCTGCAGTCTTACAATGTATCTAGTGATTTTTTAAGTTAATCTGCTGGTCGGCCGCTGGTGTGTAACAAAAATAATTTCCCCTTGTTGATTAGTAAAGTAATTCTGGTTCTAGAGGAAGACCAAAGGGAGAGGCGTATGAGTGTAGTGAAAGAGGTCTTGAAGTTATTTGATGTGAGAGCAAAGGAGAGGGTCCAGTGTAGCAGAGGATGCAGAGGAAACGGTTGGCCTTAGACTTTGTTACAGTACGTGTTCGTAAAGCCCCACCTGGTGATCTTCCGGGCGACTTGGCTGAGTGGATGCCCCCGTTGTGGCTCTCGCTCGGGGGCAACAGCTCCAGCGTCATGCGTGGTTTGGGCGTGTACTCTTTCCTGGGTTTACTGGACACTTCCTTTATCCTGCAAACCAAAAAGAAACATCGGTAATGACTAGGGTTAGCGGCTGTCATTGCCTGATTTGAAACCTGGTCCAATTTGGCATTTCCATCATTAAACTCATTTAACACTTTAAACGTGTTTATTATGTGTTTTGTGGCTGTTGACTTGAGCTGTGCTGAGTAGATATATCAGAGTTTAACTATTCCACAAAGAGAAAGAAAAGAGATAATTTGAGCACTTTATCATTAAACTGTACAACTGTATCGCTCACTAACCTAATGCAGTCCCAACATCCTAAATATTAACCACAATAAGTTTATAAGCACTTTTCACATTTCACTTTTCAAGTCTCGGGTAAAGCTAACACACATTAGCATGTTATAGGCACACTTCCTGCTTCTCATAGAATAAAACGCTCAAGAAACAGAGGCAAAAAAAGCGATATGGGCTCATTTTCACCCAAATAGATGATTTGACAATATATCTGTATTGGGACAAAACTGATTTTACTTTAGATGAAAAAAAAAAATCGGGCCAATGAACTGGTTCTGTTTTTCAGTAAAACAGTAAAAATCAGGTTTTCCGTTTATTTTATGTTTATCAACAGTTTGAATACATACTTTTTAAACACTCAGAGGAAGTATTTGTCAGTAAAATTGTTTATATTCCAATAGTAAGGTTGCAAAATCTCAACAATTAGGTGTGTCCCAAGTATGGTTACTATAGCAACTGCGGCGCTTGCTCTTAAGTATGAAAAACCTGCCAAATTGGTATTAACAGGGACCACTGTCTGTTTGTTGTACTTTTTCATGATCATAAACATTTACAACTGTATTATTTTGTTAATCGTTTACAAAAAGCAGCACTGGGTGGGTGTAGTTGTGCCAGTTTAGTTGTAAATGTACAGACTATGGCTTTAACTGGACGAGTAAATACATACCTGTCCTCCATTTTGCTGGAGAGCTGTTGGAGGATTTCCGAGGCGCGGCTGTGATACTCCAACTGAGCCTGGACCAGAGCTGCCAACTGGCTCACCTGCTCGATCTGAAACACACATTTACATTTACCGGACTAACATATAGAGATACAGATCTGAATACAGACAGTTTAATGGGAATATTTACATTTGACACGGACAGGAGATGTTTTTCAAGAATTATACTGTTTTTTTTTCTGTTCTGTTTTCATTGTTTATTGAAATAATCAAAGAAAAAACATTCAGTGGTTAAAAAAAAAAGTTTAAAAAAGACTGATATTGGGATGCTATACAAGGGCTTTTGAAAAGAAAAACGGATTGATTTTTCTAATGAGTATTGCAATAAAAGTTAAAAAAGTAGGATCTTGCTGGCACTTTCAACCCTCGGCCGGCCATCATGGCTGAGTTTAATGTAAGACTTCCCGTCATGGCGGAAGCTGGCCATCTCCAGCCGAGACCATTGGAGGGAGGCGGTGACTTTTGGTGACTTCTTTAATCAGCCATTTCGCCGGGTCGGAGGGGCCCTTTACATCTGAGGCCAGTAATGAGAGCAGAAATTCTAGCTCAGAGACTTTACACTGCCATGGCAGGGGGCCACTGTAGGGATCAGAGACTCAGCGAGTCAGACAGCCGCGTCCTTTTCACCTTCCTTCAGGAGGAGACGCCCCCATTCTCCCACATTTAAACGTTTTGCAAAGAGGGTGGCAGCTGCCCCGCACTGTTCTGTCTGGGCCTCAACCTCTTCCAAAGCCATAAGAGAACCAGTTTGGAAATGCCCAAAGAGTGTGGCCCCCTGGTGGGGTCCCAATGATACCATCTTTTCTAAAGCCACAAGAGAACCGGTTTATACCTTTTCTGAAATTTTAGCTACTCCACGCACTTTTGGTTGATATATAGTAATGGACCCAGGTTTGGTGGTTGGACGAATCTAGAAATGCTTATTTTGTTTTTTTCAAGGTAAATTATTTCTTTGTGATCTATTTGTTCTCATGAGATCCTTTTCATCATGCACAATTTTGTGGCAACTTTATCTTGCAAGATAAATCCCATCCCTAATAATAAGTAAGACGTATGACCTTACTTTTCAGTTAAAAGAGCTCTAATTATCATTTTTGCAGCCTTACAATGAGTTGGGCCCTCTATAGTTCGTATGTTTTGGGATGACTTTATTAAATATCTCCCAGTTATGTGTACGTAGGGTTTGGTTTTGAACAGGTCTGCACCAGAGCCACACCAGGTCTAAATCCAGTCTAAACTTGGCCTGAACCAAGTCTTAACCAGGAATAACTCAAAGCTGCAATTGTTTTTCTTCTTACTCTTTTTAAAGTAAAAATCATGTTCTGTTTGTAAGCTTGAGTTTTGTGTTTGCCTGTTGTTAAATATGACGTTCTACTTGTTTTTTAAAAGTGCATGTATCTGTACAAATGGCAAATAATCCTAACACAATGAAACTGCACCGTCTGTGACTCACGTCGCTCTCGAGGAGGTTGAACATGCTCTGCTCTGCGATCTCTTTGCTCTCGTCAAACTTCTCCAATGCCTGTTTGATCTCATCGTCCTGGACCTTCCCCATGCGCTTCTTCTTATAGTCGAAGTCCAGACGTCGCCCCTCCATCTTCTTCAAATGATGCTGCCAAAATAAAGAAAATATTACAAATTCATTCCCACAGCATTTAACAATATAAGAGACAAAAGATAAAGGCAACAATTAAACAAATATATAGTTTTCAAACCTTTATAGTACACTATACAAAGAGCAGAAGTAGCTGACAATCACTTTTTTGTTCTCTTTCTGATAAAACTGTAAAGCTTTGATGTGTCAGCATGTTGTGTTGTTTTTGGAGAAGACATAGGATGGAAGCCAAGTTTTGGTTGATTTACCCCAGGGCAGCTGTGGCTCAAAGAGAATATGTCATGAAACTATTTCTCATTGGTAAACAGAAACAGAAACGTGAGTTGAAAAGGAAATTATATATTAATAGTGTGTTGTCTGTCACATTCTCTTTTTTATGTGGTTTGTGTGTCCTAAAACAGTTTCTAAATGTCAGCTTGAATGAATGAAGGCTGTGCACTTTGAGTTACATTTTTTTTAATATGGCAAATGTCACATAAACTGAAACTAGAACAGCAATGAAGCTAAAGTGATATCTTAATAGTATAGTGAAAAAGTAGAGCAAATTATATATCTCTGTATGATATAATTTTGGATTATTTGATACAAAAAAGTTCACAGGTTTTGTTGTGTGTGATTTGTGAGCAGATATTCTTCTCACCTGTATCTCTTTGAGGTCTTTGTCGTGCAGGTTTTGCAGCGGGTCGATAAAGTTCTGTTTGACCTCCATGTCCAGAGCATCTTTCACCTCCCCGAGCTCCTTCATGGACTCCCCGGCATCCAGCAGGGCCAGGCCTGAGAGGACAAAACACCACATTGATTTATACATCGATCTAATATCTTTCTATCGCTCTATGCATTTATCAGGGATGGGACAAGATCTTGTGCCACAATATCTTGTTGGACAAAGTTTGTACAAGATCGTGCACGTATGTTTACGTTTAACTTGGACAGAATACGGTTAACTTTGTTGCGTTACACCACTTTAGAAATTGTTGCTCCAAAAATAAATAAAAGTACAAAATTGGGAGGCCAAAATTGTGAACTAAATTACACAATTGATTTATTATAAATGATGTCAAAATCTTGCCTTGTTCCATCCCTAAAGCTATCTTTTTAATGCAGTTTTATAAGTGGACCCCAGGAAGACTAGCGGTCATTAAATGGGAAGCTGATGGGGATTCTAATAAAGCAATAAAACAATATTTATCTATCTATTTTAGAGTTGGCAAAAAGAAAAAAAACATATTTTTCCACTAACAGATTGGTATAAAATTTTAGATAACATATTTTGTCTAATTAAACCAATAAAGTGGTTTTCAATTGTAATTTCCTGATCATAATGTAGACTTCTGTTCAGTGCCATTTAGCACAAAATAATTGTCAGATTTCTTCCTCCAAAGGCTGAACTCTGCTCCAAACCACATGCTTTTACTGACAGAGGATTGGCTGTGGACATCTCAATCAAAAATAGAAAATAAAAACTTTCTGATTCTGATTCAATCTCAGTAAATCAAGTTTGATTAATTGCATAGCCCTAATCTATTTATCTATCTATTAGGGCTGCAAGATTAACCACAATCAAATCAAAGTTGCAATTTAAATGGAAGCAATGAACAAGGCTGCAATTTTTAAGTATCAAAATTTCATCCAAAAATGACAAAAATCCTGTTTTATTCTGCATAAACACTGATAACTCTTTAGTTTAGAACCTGTACAAATGTGTTTTGAAACACAGAATCCTATTATTAAAACATAAATTGCAAATCTAAAATCCAACGTATGCAGGCCTACTATCTATCCATTCATCCATCCAGAAGGTTAGGCCTGAGAGGAGCAGCACAGATCAGCACATCACAGAAGAGGGATAGGACCACGAGGATCATTTATTCACTACAGACTGTGACCCGTCGACAGTGAAGTACTTTATGTGCAGCAGGAGGTGGTAACTTCTCCGCTTCAGGCCACACATCCATCCAAACACTCAATAGAAACGTGCAAATGTGAGCAGTCAACGCTGAAGAAGGCAGAACGTGGACTTAAGAAAGACATTTTTGTTTTCAATGTTCTGTAAGTAAGCAGATTTTAAAATATTATCATAATTGTGAACATAAAGCTTTTTCTATTAGACATGATCACAGTGGAAACCAAGTGTGAGCAATACTTTTATCAAGTTTGTTGTCACCCCAGATTTAGTTGCCTAAATCCCACTTAAGGAGTACTTGGAGTGTGAGACAAAATGTAGGGTGTACTCCAGACAAAAAAAGCTCTTTACCAAAATTAAGGAGAATCTTAATATTATTATTAGTTGTTAAGTGTACTGAATAAATTATGTATCACAAATGACTGGGATACTAACCAAAAATACAATCTTATGTAAGTAATTTCAGATGTTGTTTTTTTTAAATATATATATTAACATTTTACATCCCTAAAGATTTATTCCATTACTTGCCAGCAGAGGGCGGAATTGTGTGAAAACACACATTAAATTCAACAACTAATACTATCAAACAGGCAGAACTCTATAATAACTCACCGAAGCAGGACTCCTCTCCGAGCTCACGCCCAAACTTCAGCATGGCGTCCCCCAAAACGCTCTCGGCCTGTGGATACCCAGGGCCCTTCTCCTGCCCCCGGATCTTTGACATGGTGTTGATCATACTCAGCTTTGCTCTGGAGGCTTCAGGAAGAACATGGACAGGATACAGTAACGTTATATATAAAGAGGAGCCTGGTACCTTTTTTATTAACAATTCCATTTTGATACTAAGGAAAATTCTCAATACTCAATACTAGCAGGTTAGTTTTTTAACAACCCTAGTTAAAACCCTCTGTGCTCACTGTTATCTTTGCTACTTCCTCCCCTGTTATAGAGGTTTTTGCAGAGTATTAATACTTTCGATCACGAAGTGGACAATGAGTTGCTGGTGGATAACACAGAGAGCTAACAGTGAGGTAACAGTGAACTAACAGTAAGCTAACAGTGAGCTTACAGTGAACTAACAGTGAGCTAACAGTGAGCTAACAGTGAACTAACAGTCAGCTAACAGTGAGCTAACAGTGAGCTAACAGTGAGCTAACAGTAAATTAACAGTGAACTAACAGTGAGCTAACAGTGAGCTAACAGTGAACTAACAGTGAACTAACAGTGAGCTAACAGTGAACTAACAGTGAGCTAACAGTGAACTAACAGTGAACTAACAGTGAGCTAACAGTGAGCTAACAGTGAGCTAACAGTGAATTAACAGTGAACTAACAGTCAGCTAACAGTGAGCTAACAGTGAGCTCCCGAGTGCTGCTATACACAGAGCTTTTCCATTGGCACTGTTTGTCCACTGTTTGCAGTTTACCTGGATTTGGTTGTAAATACTCTGTAGTTTTGGTCATGATGTCCAACACCGCTCTGCTGGTGATGTCCACTTTCTGTAAAACAAGACAATAAAAACAGTTTAAGTAGAAGAGGGTTTGGTGCGTTCAAGGCAACTGGTAACTGGCACATCTCCCAACTCTTGCGCTTGAAAAAATGCCCTGGAACGCCGCTCGAACTGGTAAATCCTACTTGTGAACAGAGAGCTGGTTGAGTGACTCCCACTTCACATACAAGGTCAACTGTGACGTATTACAACAATGATAATCGCCACAAAAAGGGGACCTGAGTGCTTAACCACCACATAAACGATATTAACATTGGTTATAGGTTAAATACAAAAATAATCTGTTAATTAGCATGTTTGAGATTATTTTACAGTTAGCATTAGCCAGATTTTTACATAAGAGTTAATTCAGCTGGAGCACTTTGAGTTCGGAACTTGTATCTTTCAAGTGGGAAATAACCGACTTCCCAGCAGCCTGGAACGCATCACTCACAACTGAAATAAGCAACAAGCCATTTACCTTTTCCATTTCTTTGAAATCATCATCGAGTTTTGTTCCTTCGGCTCCTCCGACCTTCTCACTGACTTTCTACAACACACAAAGACAAAACAGTTAAATAACAGAGTTTAGGAGACTATTTCAAAGTTAAAATAACATTAACATAATTATTCTTGTTCAAACTTGAGATGGAACCGAATTAAGATTTACTAAAGCTGCATTCACAAAGACGACATAAAAACTAGAGCATAACTGGAACTTAACTCGGGGGGAAAAAACAGTACTTTAAACAGGACAAGTGATATTTTTGGCCTGGACTGAAGAAATACTGTAAACTCTGATCATTTTTGCAGAAATCTCAACCCACTAGCTCAATATTCAAATCACACACTTGAGGGGGAAAAAGCCAATTTGAATCCCACTCGGTTCACCATTTCGTTTTCGCTCTTTGAACTTGATTATTTTCCCCAAAAGCACAAAATGACTATTGGATTTCACACAGAAAAGGAGACTCTAAATTGCAGCCATCACTGAGACGGCAGGCGACGAGTGCACGGTTTGAACGCAGGGTTTGTATGAGACGAGGAAGAGAGAAAAATAACAGAAGAGTGTTTTCACTGATTCTACTGTTACTGTTTTGTAAGTTTGTAGATTTTACACTTGCTGCTAAAGTAATACTCTTCTTATAATTCAACTGTTTAAGAAAAAAAAACTATTCTGTTAGAAGAGTAGCTTGTTAAGTACTAAACATGAAACACTTCTAAACGTAAAGTATTACTACGACTACTACGACTACGACTGTTGCTCAGTGGTGGAAGAAGTAGTCAATTTTGTTATTTCAGTAAAAGTGCAGATGTGAGTGCAAAAAATTACTCAAGTAAAAGTTAAAGTATCACATTCAAAACCTACCGAACCAAAGGTTTTGAAATACTAGTTTAAAATGTATAAGAATAAAAGTATTTCACACAGATTTTAAGAACTGTTTAATGTGGTAAATGTAGGGATTTTGTTAAAGAATTGTGCTGTTCTTTGGTCAACAAAGGTAAGTTTCAATACATTTCTTAATTTTAGTGAATTTTATGCGTGTATATTTTTGTTTGCTTAAAGCAGGGACTTGAACTCAAAAGCAGAATGAATACATGGACGTGCTAAAAATCCTCAAATCAAATGAAAAGCACTTTCGACGTTTCAATTTAGGGACGCACGGTGGCAGAGCGGTTAGAAAACCTGCTTTCGGTTCGATTCCTGGACCAGACCAACATCACTCAATCTCTCTGGGTGGCATCTGCATGTCCTCCCCGTGTTACCGTGGGTTCTCTCCGGGTTCTCCGGCTTCCTCCCACCGTCCAAACATGTGCTCAGGTTAATTGGCAATTCTAAATTGCCTGTAGAGAATGAATGTGAGAGTGATGGTTGTCTGTCCGTGTCTCTGTGTTAGCCCGTGTTGTTAGACGTGTTGGCCACTGTCCAGGGTGTACCCCGCCTAAGGCCCAAAGTCACTGGGATAGGCTCCAGTCACCCACAACCCCTAACGGGAACAAGCGCTAGAAAATGAATGAGTAGAAAGTATTCAAACGTAGTAACGTATAAAGTAAAAAGTATCCTCTATTAAAACGCAATAAGTAAAGTACTTTTGCATCCAATCCAATCTAGTTTTATGTCTATTGCACTTTAAAAACAACACAGTTGAGCAGAGCGCAGAACACAACAATGATGATAAAACAGTGATGAAACGGACACAGAAATGCAAAATAAACACTGTACAGTATAAAAGGCAACATTTCAATGGAAAGCTAAAGAGAAAAGATAAGTCCTAGATGCTGATTTAACAGAAAGTGGTTGTGTCTAATGTGCAGGGGCAGTGCATTGTTTTTACATTTTTTTTAACTTTCCAACACTGCTGCTGTAACTACTTCCACTGCTGTTCTCTACTATTACTACCGTTGTTTCAAAAGCATAGAGATAGATTTGTTATACTTGATTAAGAACTATTTAATTCCACTGTAACGCTCACACTCAAAAGGTCACCAGCCTGATTGAATATTCATATACATTCAGAACATTTCAATGTCGTCTGGAAATGACAACATACTCCATTTTCGACGGAACCACGACAAGCCAGAAAGAGCAGAGCATGAAAGGAATCTATTCTGAACGACCTCCATTTGCAGAAAGCCATAGAGAAAATGTCGTTGGTAACTGCATCAGGGCCCGGTATCTCTCGGAGGTCACGAACGCGAGCTGAGTTTGTTTAATGAAATCACTCTGAACAGACCGAGCCTCATTATCAGGGTGTATTTGTTCTGTGCCTGGAGGAGACGGAGCAGGAATGATACTAATTGTCTCCTGCAAACGAGGGACATTAGACGGTGGGATCGATGGGAAAGAGCAGGGTGATTAGTGTCTTTGCAGAATCCCCAAATACTGCAATGTAAATATTTCATGCTGTATTTACAAACCATGAAAGGAGGAAGTAAGTATTCACAAACCCCATCGTTCATATTCGATTTGATATTAGAACACATTTTTTCAGACAAATTAAACTGGTGTGGACCCTGTATGTCCTCATTTACAAGAATAAAATCAGTTACCTCAGCCTCAATGTTATGCAAATCTACTTTTAAAGAGCTTTTATCCATGTAATTATTGTTTTCTTACGTTTATAAACTTTAGTAACTTTAGTATTTAGAATTATTCCTGCTTAAACTTTTTTCTCCTCCGTCATTGCTCTGAAAATTCCTGTACACAGCCTGTACACATCCACTGCTTTGTACTTCGCTCTCACTTATTTTTTTCCTTAAATGTTTGAGAATGAAGCAGAGTCATGTAGAATTTCTGGCACAAATTTAAAAAATAAATGAACAATACACAATAGGGCTGCACAGTTAATCAAAATTGGACCGATTAAACAACAAAATATCCAGTTTTATTCTGTATTTTTGTCATTTCTCCTGGTTGTGTTTAAAATGTGAACTTTTAACTGAAGCTTATTGGTAACACTTTATAATAACTGCACTTATTCCTGCCTTAATAAAACATGAACAAAGATTTAATTCATAATCAACAAACAGTTTATTAAGAATGATTCAGGCTTAGTAACTATTTAACAAATATTCCAACCCTAATTTCTAACCCTAACCATTACCTTAACCTCAATTAAGTCGTTACTAAGCCTGAATCATGTTTAATAAACTATATATTCATTATTAATTAAGTCTTATATACTTAGATATTCTTTCTGAATTGTACAGCCCTAAAACACCGCTCACTATTGTGCAGCACAGTTATCAATCTCCCAAATCTTATCGACCAAAAAGTCAGGGGATCCGTTTCGTTTGAGTCATTTTAGCTAAATATTGCGGTTTAAAATGTCCAAAATATAATAATTACCCATAAAAAGCATAATATATCTTGTATAAAGGTGCACTATGTAACTTTCCTAGCCATTATCTCATGCAATTGAGTAAATAAATACAAGATAGATATTAGATAGAAGTATATTGCCATATTATAAAAAAGTAAGAAAGGGCAGGTTTAGCATACTCACCATTAGTAACACTTTAATAACTACACTTATTTCTTCCTTAGTAAAGCATGAACAAAGACTTAACTCATAGTGAACGAATAGTTTATTAACAATGATGATTCAGGCTTGGTAACTACTTAACTAATACTCTAACCCTAACCCTAATTAAGACATTAAAAAGTCCAAATCATGCTTAATAAACTCTTTGTCCATGCTTTATTAAGGATGATTCAGGTTTAGTTATTATAAAGTGGTACCAATTGCAAGTTTAAATGAAATCAATCATTGTAAATAAAGGAGCACTGGCGGTTTAAAACTCAAAACACAATTTGTACAGTTCTAATTTGTCGGGACTGAAGTTTTCACAGAGTTTCAGGTTCAATAGTGGCGCGTTCATACATTATTCCCGCTCATCTGCATTTCTTTAAAGCCTGCGGTGTTTCTAAATGTAACCAAAGGTGGTGTTTACTGCACATTTGATCTGCAGGTTCTCGTGGGAGCTGCATAGGTTTACATACATCCATGTTAATCAGACGGAGAAAGATCTGGAGCGTGGGCGAACGAATGAGTCACGAAGCAGGAAAACCCCAGTCCCTCCCCCTCACATACCTCTCCCCTCTCTCTCTCTCTCTCTCCTCCCTCTGCAACCTGATGATATTAAGAATCTAGACCAGTCACTATGCAGCATCTCTGGACTCAAACTGCTTGCAACTGCAACATAACACAGCAGTCAGACGTTAAAACATTACAGCTGCAACGACTAATGGATTAATACAACTATAATAAAATGACAGCAGTCGTATTTTGATCACCGTAATTGTTACACACTCTAAAACACATACGAAAAGAGCTTTTATAACAAAGACAAGTGCATTATTCAGTCACAATAGCAATCGATAGTACACTTTGTTTGTACATTTTCTCAAGCCAGAAGCCTTCAGTCACCATATTTCAACCTTTTTTGGGTTAAAATGTATTTAAAAAGTGACAAATCTTGACTTGACAGAAATTGTGCAGTGCATTTATTATTATGGTGAACTGAACATACTACAGTTTCTCTTTAATATTGATTTTTGTCACTTTTGATATCTGATATTTGTCTTCCTGTTGTGATTATAAATAGGAACAAATAGGAAAAGAGTTGTTTCACAAATGAAGGTTTCCAAATTCAAATTGTATTTTCTTTGAGTAAATATACTGTGTTGTACTTTTTAATATGATCCTGTACACATACAACTACCTTTTTTCATCTCCATAACTCTTCTAATTTCAGAATAAATGAAGAACATAACTGTAGAAAAAATATGTCAAGATTTATAAGAATATATTTTCCAATACATGCACACATATCCCAATATCACAAATACTGATTTTGTCACTGGTATATCACCCATTATTCAATTATAGACTGGATTATTGAAAGCTGTTACTTTACCTTCAGTAATGGTTATAGTTATTGCTTTATTTTATTCATGTTATAACACCACTGTTTAGTAAAGCTACACAATTCATTGCAGTTTAATCAAATTTTCCATTTGGTTTGTATACCTTGGATTGCCATTTAGACATAAACACAGCCAATGTAATTAGAAATATACAGCACATTATAACAGATATAAAGGCATCTGTTTCCATAGAGACAGACTTGAGTTTCTAAGACCAGTCTGGACTCTGAACCTGGTCTAAACATGGATCAAGTCTGAAACTGGTCTCTGAAACTATGAGTGGGCAGTATTGACACATTTTAAAGGATGAAAATAATCAGTTAAGAGTCTTTAAATGAATCAGAAACATGCAACAGTGTGCCTGTAAATGCCCTGGTTGTAGGTTCAAATATCAAGCAAATGTGAATGAATCCTTACACGTAAAGTCCTTTCATGAACGATCGAAATGTTTCCCTTCTCTTTTTGCAGCTATTTCTCATTTCTTGTTAGAACATATTCCATTTTAATTTTGCATCTTCAAAACAACAGTTTAGTTATGATTTTCGAGTCTGTTTTTCTAACTCGAGTCTGACAGAAGCGCTCGTCTGGGTCTGGGTCTGCAGAGTAACATTATGTAACTCTGTCTCTATTCATTCCACTCAGCAAAAGATTTTTCAAAAAGCAAAAAAACCAAACAAAATCCAAACCAGACATGAAAGTCAAACAGACAAAAACACACAGGCCAACATTATACAAATGCTTTACAGTTCTCATTCGCAGTCATTCAGGCGACACAACTTGAAAAAAAAAGATTTGGGCATTAGAAAATGGGGGAAAAAAAGACATTGGGACTTTGAATTTGAAATGAATAAATCTGACAAACTTTGCAGAATATGGGACTTTCATGTTGTATGTGCCGTTTATTTGGATATATTTTCATTTCCCTTAGTTTCTTTTGCTTTCTATATGCTCTGTGCTGTGTCCTTTTTTGCGATTGTTCTCTTTAAAAGCGTTTAAAAACTGAAAATAGAACATATGAAAAGGAAAAAAAAAATTGATAATCAATAACTATGTTTTCTACTGCAATATTTTAATATACTTTGACACAATATGTACATTCAGAAATACTATAATTTTAAGTTACAAGAACAAATTCTAAACAAAAACCTGTCAGAGACTAAACAAAATCTACTTTTTAAAAACAATTTACTTTAAAAAGACAATTAATTTCTGTCACATGAAGTGTATCTTGCAATAAATAGATTCATGCTTTAGCCTCTAGAGGGAGTTTTGAGTCATAAATGTTAAATAGCCAAAGCACGGTAATAAACAATCAAAATTAAGGTGGATTTATGGTCTAGAAGGTTGTTAAAAGATTCATACTTACTAAAAAGGGAAAAACAGTCTCACTCATAAACAAGAGAAGATTATACTGCCACTTTAACTGCTCTTTCTCCTCTCACAGCTCTCATAAAAGCATTGCTCACAAATTTCTCCGCTAAATGCCGCCGTCTTTCTCTGCAAATTCATAAAATCTTAAACATTTGGCCGCGCGGAAGAACAGCACCCATGGGAGACAGCAGCCCATTTTCCGCCCACCGCTCCTCCGCCCACGCTGAACTAGAGCACCACTAAAACCAGGAAGCATCCACCAGCCCATCTGCTCCTCCGGCTCCACACGCCGCGGATTCTCCTCAGCCTCCACCTTCTGCAACCGTAAATATGTGAGCGAAAGAGTCGAAGCGTTTGTGGTCTTCTGGTTCTATAGAGGTCTAATGAATGAGCCAATGCACATCGAAACACAAAACTAAACGTATTTGTCTGGAAAAAGGCAGATTCAAGTCGCAGTTCACGTTTGGAAGAGAATCGCGTTGCTCTTTTGGGGCTGTAGTCGGCTCAAGAAATTCTTGGTCGGCTGAAAACAGGCCTTGCCAATCAATTCGGCGACTATTTTTACAGAAAAAAAGTAGAAGTGTATTTACATGTAAAAAGGCAGAATAGAGTTCACTCACAAATCTTCAGCAAACTCACTCCATAGCTTCTACTTTTTGCTGTTGTCTTGCTGCTGTTGTTCCATTTAATCCCTTATTATTTAAATGAGTTAATAAGTCGGCCCATACAAATTTTGGTCGACAAAGACACCATCGACTGACTAAACGACTAAAGTCATAGATCCCTATGCTTTCTCCAGGCTGCTGTGAATATAAATCGGTAACACTTTATAATAACTACACTTATTCATGTCTTAATAAAGCATAATCAACAAATAGTTTATTAAGATTCAGGCTTAGTGACTATTTAACAAACATTCTAACTCTAATTTCTAACCGTAACCCTAACCTTAACCTCAATTAAGTAGTCACTAAGCCTATATATAAACTATATATTCATTATTAATTAAGTCTTTGTTAATGCTTTATTAAGGCAAAATAAGATGTAGTTATTATAAAGTGGTACCTATAAATCCATAAGTCCCCCAAAAATGTGTCAACTCATAAAACTTTGAGATGACCAAGACACTATTGACCAATTCAATGACTAAATAATGACTAAAGGCCTATAATCAGAGTAGAAACTGACTTTTGCAGTGTGGGTGGAGCGCATTTGTACACTCATTGATAATACAATCCATAAAGACTCCTAATGTGCTGAACAGTCTTGTCTTTAAAAGCACTAGACATTATTCATTCACTCCACACTCGGTGGTGGTGAACTACAAAAACACCGCTTTTCTTTAGGCGAGGTCAGTGAAGTGTCTTGCCTAAGGACACTTTGGACACAACAACAGAACTTGGCCGGAGCTTCAGGTTGGTGGATGAGTGGATGAGTGCTCAAACCACTGAGCTACACGATGTTGGAAATAATTGCGATATGGCGATATTATTGCAATATTTAAATACACTTTTTGACTAAGGCTGAAACTAACGATTATTTTCGTCGTCAACAAGTCAGCGATTATTTCTATTGTAGATTGAGACATATAATAAACATTTTACATCAAATAAATGTTGAAATATTGTGAACAATGCCTTCTAGATAAAGAAAATTTATGAATAAAGTGTATAGTTGAGAAAAAACAGAAATGGTCTATTCTTTTTTGCCATTTTCTTTAATAATGTCACTGTCTTTGTTATAAAAGTTTGTGTTTTAGAATCTGTTTAGTCCAGAGAACGATGACCATCATTCAGCCCTATGTTTGTTACAATAACACCTGTTATATTAAAATAAAAACCAACAAATACAAAACCGAGGCTAATTTAGTTTTTAGTCATGATTTTCCCTTTTCATTTTAAAACAGAACATTTCTATCAGATGGAAAACATTGGTGTTACTGCGATATATTTAGTTTGTTGTGTGTGATATCATTATTGCGTCAGTCATTGTGGCAATGTCGATACTTTTGCGATATACTGTGCAGCCGTACCACTGAACCACTGTCGCCCCGTCACTGAAAGGTTGTTGGTTCAATTCATAGTGTGTCTCGAGTCCACACACTCAGAGCTTTTAATGACTTTATGTACATGCAGAAGTTAGACATTGACTATTATTTGAGACTATACAAGGTTTTCCTTTAGGCTAGTTTATTAATAACCATGATTTACTCAGAAGTTGAGCTTGAATGAACTTTATATACAGCTTGAGAATTTGTCTTTGCTTTATAATTAACTTTAACATGAAAAACTAAAATGCACATGGATTACAAGGAACCGAGAAATATATTTAGGTTTCTTCTGTTATACATCTTCATCACGCTTCATAAAAACCTACTTGTAATGACGACATACAAAGAGTGTGACGCATTTACCCTCAGACCATAGACATTACAATCACAGCAGCTGACGTCGGAGGGGTCAGAGGTCAGAGGTCGCAGAGGGGCAGGTCACCTCCTCGACGCAGACGTTAATCAGAGTGCAGTGGGGAATGAGCTTATCAGGCGCAGGAACAGGAGTGGCGCTCAGGTTTATCTCTGCGTTTGAGCGGCAGCCAAAGTGCTCCCTGGCACCGAGCGGCCATGTTGGATCAGATACAAAGACCAGGAGAGAATGGGGTTCACTGACGAGGCATTCTGGGACTTTTAATCGTTTTACGAGCGCCTGACAGCAGTTTGTAAACATTAGTCCGTACATGACACGAGCCGCATGTGATGGCTTGAATACTGGCGTAACAATTTCTGGTATCGTTTTTTTCCCACATCTACTTTGGGACTGAGGCAGATTTGGGCGCTGCTTATTTACATTTACGTACGTGAGAACTTACTTGAGTAACCTAAAGAAATTGTACTTTTAGGAGTAGTTTTCTGATGTGTTACCTTTACTTGAGAAGCATTTAGTTTGAAGTAACAATACTCTCTATAATACCAAAATGACACTAAACTATTTGAACATCTGCACTTATTTCACCTAAACTTCTTCACATATGATTTGCTTTTATGATATTTTCCTGAATCTATGTATTATTTATTTTTTATTTATTAATTTTTTTCAGTTTACTTTAAATATATGTTTCATCTAAACTGTTAATGAATACTCAAATAGTAGTTTCTCCAAATATTTATTTGCTCTTACTTGAGTACAAAGTTTGTCAAAAGTCTAAAACGGGACTAAATTATGGCAAGTATCAACCACAACATAAACAAGAACAGGAATAGAATATTTATATTATATAGGGATATTTCCACAGACAGAATTCACTGCTCAATATTTTACATTAGCACCACTTTAAAGGTCCCATATTATGGAAAATCACCTTTTGTTAGCTTTTTACTTTTTATTTGTGTTTCTTGTACCTCAAAACAACCCATAAAGTGGTTATTGCTTTCCTTTGTGCATTTATTAGTTTTAATAATTTAAAACGAGGAGCGGGATATTCAGAGAGCCAACAAGAGATGGATGGTTTTTAATTTCTATTCTGTTAATATTATCATAAATGTTCTTTGGGTAGACTACGAAAAAGGGAAATATAACAATATGTAAGACCTTTAAGGGCTTGTGTCAAATAAAACACAAACAAACACAAGCACAAACAGTGCCTTACTGCAGTACAAATGTAAAAAAAAAAAAAGGTTTGCAGCGCTCCAAAGTTATTCATCACTTTCCTAACACATTCCTAGAACTCTAATTATGCCGTGCAATGAGTTAATAACACTTAAAAAACATGTGTTATTGAATATTAAGTAAAAGTTCAATACAATATTATTGAACATAGGCAAAGCAATAACATCTCCATGGAGACAAATCAACTAGTTCATTTTATTATTAGCTATGCATTGTATTTAACTGTAGAAATTAGTTCAAAAGTGCAAGTTTTAACCTCGAACTCCTTTCTTCATTAAAAAACAGTGAAAAGTATTCTCCCTCAACAGCGCTAAACTAAACCAGACTCTCCCAAAACATGTCAGACAAAAGTGCCAACATCTCCTTATTTAATCGTCGCACTAAATCCCCCGGGAGTCTCGACAGTCCTCACCTGTCACCCTGCTCCTTGCTTTCTATTTCATCACCTCAAATTGTTGTTGACTCTGCTCCAAATGCTACAAAATATACCTGTCATCAGCAGCTATTGTTAAAATGTGACCGACACAAGCACTCGACGAGAAAACAGGCACTTTGGGAGACAAGATAAGGGCTAATCATGTCCTGGTGGAAAAGATAGAGCTAAACTGAAGGGATTAATGATGATTAAAGGTGAGGTTTCTTTGAGGTGCTATGGGTGACTTAAATGGTAAAAGACAATGTTGAAGGAGTAATTAAGGCTTGGAAAGGAGAGTGGTTTCACAAAAAGCAGCTGTAAATCACTTTGAATAAATGACAAATGGCAAAGAGGGAGAAGAACATTGCGCTTTCTAATTCTGACTTTATTTGGTGTATTGTAAATATAAATAATAGTTTACACCAATCAGGTAGCCGTTTGTGGAGAAAAGCTGAAAAATCTGTTGAAAATTACAAGAAGAAATCAAATGGATGGCATCCCACTGGGAGGCAAACGAACGCATCATACACAAAAGAAACTTCTTTTTTTTGAGCCTTTAATGATTGATTCAACAAAATAAAAATATCACATGTATTTCTCAAATTAAAAAAAGTAGTAGTTTTGGTGCATTGGATGGTTTCATGTTAATTTCCTGGTGTGATGTCATCATTTACAACCAGGAAGTACAGTTTAAAACCTAAGAAAATAGCTAAACCGGGATAGAATTTGTAAAGCTTTAAGCATAATTTGAAATATATTTATATTAACTACATTTTAGTTAAATGAGTAGTACAACCTGTCAGAGGCCCTTTAAACAACACATTTATATTATGCAAATTGTAAACCTTAAGGTTATGGAAAGATTAGACTTAAATTAGATGTACATTTTCGGATTAAATATTTCTTTAGTGATTTAAATTTGAAATGTATTGGAGAGCACAATTCGTACTCGTATTCAAATCACAACACAAACATAGATGATCTTTCTAAAATTTCCTTTTAAAGAGAAATACCTGTTTATCTGACCTGACCTAACCGGATGATTATGCAAAAAATATGTTCTTTAGGGCTGCCAAATACTATAAAGGACAATAATGTTAAACCGTTTTAAGCAGTTTTGTACGTTTAACTTTACCTTCACAAAAAATGTACAAAAACGACACATTTCTTCTAATCCGGTAATGATTGTAATAGCATTTTGTAGCCAAATTATGTAAGACACTGCACTGAGACTGAGTTCAATTTTGGATCCATGACTAAAGCCAAAGGGCACAATAACAGTAATAGAAACAACAACACAAGTTTGGGGAGACTTTGTTGTGGAAATGCCGACTGCATTCATCTTAAAACGATGAGAAACCACGATAAGCCGCAAACAAAGCGGGTTTAATTTTGTTTAGGCCTCGAGAGAGTCAGGCTAATGTCAAGCCAATACGCGATCAATAACCTGTCGATGAGCAGTGAGCCGCGAGAGCCACGCGTCGATACGTCCTGGTTTGAAGACAAAACCCAGGTCGAAAAAACCAGGAAGGAGCGACAACAATGAAGGAACAGGGTGGAAATGCTAATGAGCTAATGCTAATCTGGTGAGTCAGGAATTCACACAATTTTTTTACAAGACGTTTTAAGGACTTGGACTGAGGAGTCACTAACGAGCATGGGAGGTAACAATGGAAGGACTGTACTGATTGTGATAATGTACCAATCATTTTGTGCATAAAATAATTCAAATTAAAAATGACAATGACACTAATAATAATGGGCAAAGGCATTAGACTTTATTATTATAAGACTTATCCATGGGTTTCAGGGGTTTCAGATGATCAGAAATTAGGACTGTAGCTATTAACAATTTAAAATAAAACATTATATCTTTTGACTGGAAAATCTTGCATAAAAGCAGAAACAGAATAGTATAGTATTTCCACAAACTTTACAATGTTGTGCACTATTCAGTCCCACGTGGTAATATTTGAGAATATACTATGCATTTGTTATGTGTTTTTTGTTATTTAATTTAATGTATTTATTTAAAAAAACAATAAAAGAGAATTGTATTCTATTTTCAGTTTTTTTATTGTATGGTATTGAAGTAGTTATTGAGCCTTTTCCATATTGTAATCGATATTGAATTTTAGTATCGCAACAACACCGGTGCTGCTGAATATAAAAAGAGTATTAATAGAGAGTTGAGTATAAAATGAAAACAAACAAAAACTTTTTGCGGTATTAATGCAAATTGCACAAAATTAAAATCAGATCGTTATGTCAATTCTTAATGAATATCTATATGAAAAGCATTGTGTAACTAAGAACATATAAGGAGAGAGTTTCGAAGATTGATTTGAAATAATGAAAAGGGACAGAGAAGAATCGACCGCTCAGAAAAACACTCCATCTGCTCTTCATTTTGTCGAACTCTGCTCAGTCTCTCACACAATTACTGTCAACGTAATTTTAAATGAAGTAGAAAAGACTGATCGCTGTCCTGCCTGTTGTATGGACCTGGTCGAGTTTAGACCTAGTTTAGCCCTGGTTTAGTTCTGGTTGAGAGCTGAGCAAGGCTATTTACACTTCTCCTGATTTGGTCCTGATTTGAGCCCATTCAAGTCCGGATATAGACTTTGTTTGGTCCTGTTTTAGACCTGGTTTAGTTCTGATCTAATCCTGGTTTAGTTCTAGGTTTTGTCCCAGTTTAGTCCTCATTTTACACTTAGACTAGTTAAAATCCATTGCCTTACATTTTTTGTTTTAGACCAAGTTCAGTCCTAGTTTAGACCTAGTTGAGTCCACTTACAGACCTGCTTTAATCCTTTTCTTCAGTCCATGTTATAGACCTGGTTTATTCTTAGTTTTGTGCTACTTTGTTATAAACATGTTACGTTTCGACCAGTAGTTTAGTCCAGTTAGAGACCTGGTTTAGCCCAGGTTTAGACCTAGTTGAGTCCGGTTACAGACCTGGTTTAATCCTTTAGTTCAGTCCATGTAATAGACCTGGTTTCATTCTATTTTAGACCTAGTTTAGACCTGGGCTAGTCCTAGTTTAGTTCGGTTGGAGACCTGGTTTAGTCCAAGTTTAGACCCTGTTAAGTCCGTGTATGGACCTGGTTTACTCCAAGTTTAGACCCTGTTAAGTCCGCGTATAGACCTGGTTTAGTCCTAGCTAAGTTATAGGTTATAGACCTGTTTAATTTCAACCTATAGTTTTATCCAGTTAGAGACCGGGTTTAGTCCGGGTTTAGACCTATTTGAGTCCAGTTACAGACCTGGTTTAATCCTTTAGTTCAGTCCATGTAATAGACCTGGTTTAGTCCTAGTTTAGACCTAGTTCAGTCCAGTTAGAGACCTGTTGAGTTTCGACATATAGTTTGGTCCTGTTACAGAGACCTAGTTTAGTTCTGGTTTAGACCTAGTTCAGTCCGGTTGATTCAGTCCTAGTTTAGACCTAGTTCAGAACAGTTAAAGACCTGTTTAGTTTCAACCTATAGTTTAGTCCTGTTAGAGACCAAGTTAAGTCCTGGTTTAAACCTAGTTCAGTACAGTTAAAGACCTGTTTAGTTTTAACCTATAGTTTACCTATAGACCTAGTTTAGTCTAGTTTTAGACCTGTTCAATCGTGTTTATTAGAGATACATGGAATATTGAGGTCATTCGTTTACAACATTCACAATTGTTACAACAAAAGTATGGATTAATTTACTTATGTTTAGGTTAAATCTGTTTTACTTGAATTCAGAACGGCAAATGTTTATGCAGTTTCATACATATCCAAAGTTGTGCAGACCGATCTCTTAAACAAATCACCTCCCGATGTTGGTACACAAACATTTTCTAATTGCCTCCACCCGCCATGAGAACAGAATTGATGGAGTAATAAAGCCACGCGGGCATTACAGAGACACATACTGGCACATGGAGTGGTCGTAATGTGGACAATCACTGTAAATTGTTTTGATGGAGAGAGGGAATAGTAGCGAGAGAGGAGAGAGGAGAAAGATGGAGAGTGGGCAGAGGACGAGAGACCAAAGGCGGGAGAGTAAAATGGAGATGGATAGAGGTGTATTAGTATGCACTGCAGCGCTCACAGTGAGACAGAAAGATGCAACACAACAATAAAAACAAAGGGAAAAAGACGAGAGCGCAGCGCAATAAACTGACACTGTACAGGCTTTATTAGGACAATATGGAAAATGTACATCGCCGAGGCCTGAGGATATCAAGAAGAGGAATGCACAACCACATAAACATAAACTTTAAACGTATAGAGCTGGTGGTCTAAGCAGCTGCACGTATGTCGGGTAGATGTGGGCAATATACTGAAAGATGGACGATACTTTTAATAAATATTTAATATCATGCATAGTAGTACAACATCAGCATTTTCTTTCGAGTTTTAATGTTTAGAATGATTTATTAAAGGCATTTTTTTTTCACTTTTGTAGTTATTTTACAGCCATTTCACATTTGTCAGACACTTAAACTTATACATCTAAAGACACATTTTAACATAGCAAACCAGGACTAAACCTGGGACAAATCCAGGACTAAAGCAAGACAAAACCAGGATTAAACCAAGGACTAAAACATAACTAAAGCAAGAGTAAAACAGGACTAAAACAGAGTCATAACACATGCAGTGATATCGTCTGAATATCGATCAAAAAAGTATTGAGATATTAATTTTTCTTATTATTTAACAACATTTGCTGAATGTCCTTCCTGCTGTTCTCCCCTATTTCACACTATACTGACCTATAGCCTACGCACCACAAACATCCTTAAGAACAATGAAATAAATGCACACTACTCACCTTTTAACAACCATCTTTTCAACCATATTTAGCAAACAGAAATTCCTCAACAAAGGTCTAAGTTTGGTTCACAGCACTCTTCACCTTATTCCATCCCGCCCACTTCTGCCTCTTTTGCCACAGATACACACTCCTGTGGCACACGCACTTCCGGTTTGAACAAGTCTTGCCATTAAAACATTATATAAAGTAGATTGATTTGTGTAAAATGTTCAATGCACACATAAAACAACAATCAGCAATGCACCGATTCCCTGGGCGGCCTGAAAACGACTTTTTAGTCCGTGTAGAATTTATTTTCTGTTGAGCTCGCGTAAACTAATACAACTAATACAACGGAAAAAAGATGGCGGCGCCCAACAACTTCTGGAATAAGGTCAATAGGGCATATCTTTCTACAATGGTGGCCTGCTACAGTGATTGCATAACATTAAAATGCAATATTGAAGCGCATTACAAAACTTTTCCTAGATTCAAAATGTAGTTAGACTCACTCTCTCTCTCTCTCATTGCGATAATATTATTGATATTCCATCAGTCTTGTAGCACTTTTGAACAGCTTAGCATTGCTTTATTGATTCGCCCCGACACACAATGCCACAGACACATTCATTCAAACACAGTGGGTGAAAGGTTTTGCCCAAGGACACAACAGTGATGGACAAATTATAGCATCAGTGTGTTCTTTTCAAAGTATTCTGCCAACAATAAAAACACAATTGAACAAATGCAAGATAGATAGTTTAATGCCATGTGGTAAAACATTCAAGGCAAACCTATAATATCTCCATGGAAACAAGCAGACTGCTGATCCTTCACCAAAAAAGTTACATAATATGCAGTCAATATTGGGGTTCCTTTTCAGGTTTTTGGTGTTGACACGGCCGTGCACAAGTGGGTTATTGCTAATATTCCGGTCATAAAAGGGTTATTGACTGCGTCTAAATGTAGTCATAGTTTTTGTTTGTTTCGTTTTGTTTTTTGTCTTTTTTTCCTCTGTTTGTATGTTTTGTATGCCTGTCCTTAGAAATAAATAACTAATCACAAAAAAATAATATGTATCTAGTAACTTACAATCAAAATTACTTTTATTGTCCTATAAATGGCCCATGTTTGTGCAGCCCTGGACTGTTTTCCTTTAAAACTGTGGGAGCTACACAAAGATGATGCAACAGGAATCATACTTCTGTGTTATAAATAGTTGTGTATTGATTTTTGGGGAAACAGAGGAAAGAAAAAGAACGCAGCTCCATGATCCCATTCAGAGAAGAGCAGGAGGCACAGACAAACAAGAACATCAAATATCCACAAAATGTCACCACGTTCTGTGTTTTGCCGCAGTTTTTACAAATACATTTGACATGACATGCTAGGGTTTTCAATTTCCTGGGATTTAGGCTGTGTTCACTGTTTGTTCCTGGTTTGTTCCTGGTTTGTTCCTGGTTTGGTCCTGGTTTGGTCCTGGTTTGGTCCTGGTTTGGTCCTGGTTTTGTCCTGGTCTAATGTTTAGTCTTGACTTGGTTTGGTCCTGTCCCGAGTCCTGGTTATGTCATGGTCTAGTCCTAGGGTTCCCAAACTAAACCAGGACTAAACTAGGAACAAAACCGGTGCAAAACCAGGGACAAAACCAGCAGTAAACCAGGACTAAACCAGGATTAAATCAAGACTAAGGCAGGTCTAAACCAAGGACTAAAACAGAACTAAAATAAGACTAAACCAGGGCTAAAGCAAGGCTAAAATAGGTTTTAACCAATGACTAAAACAGGACACATATCGTCTGAATATCATTATCAAGATACTCCAAAAACGTTTTGAGATATTCATTTAAAAACATTTTTTCAGCGTTGCGAGAACAATTCCTGGCTCTGACGATTTGCTGAATGTCCTCCCTGCTCCTTGGTCGTTTAATTTTTTTTTATTTAGGCTGTTGGTCCTGTCTGAGTCCTGGTTAAGTCATGGTCTAGTCCGGGGTTCCCAAACTTTTCAATTAGTAAAACACTGAAATCATTTATTTGAGTTGGTGTATTGTGTTATATGCCCATAATTCACAAACAATATTTAGTTTTCAATTTAAATATTTGTAAACATATGTAAACATACAGCTGAGTTTACTGGATCATAATATCTGTCCTGGATTTTACTTTATTACATGAAAAAATTAAGTACGGCGCTTTTAAATGTGGTGTTTTCATTGCACTGTTGCATGTATTTCCAAAAAAGTCAACCCTGCATGTTCACTCTTCAACCTAGACCTTCATGGGGCACGTAAATTCCTCTGGCCAGTACATATTGATTTCCCGAGAGCTTAATTACCCCCCACACTCCACAAACCATGAGTATTTCCAGTTCAGAGTTCAAGGAATCTCACACCAGTGGAAAAAAAGAAGCTCTTAGTCTATCCCGCTCATGCTATAAAAGCTCATACCACAGATTAAACCAAAAGGCAAACCCTGGTCTCTCTCTCTTTCTTTTTGCACGTGTTAAACCTCAAGGGTAATCAATTATTGACGGTCCAATCAGATCGCCGTTTTCCTGGTCGCACGTGTGTGGTTGCCGTGACGACGCAGCCCGACCAATCGCGGCGCGACGGGTTTGATCGGCGAGAGAGGAAGGTGACACGCATTCACAATTTCACACAAGGGGTTTGATGGCGACCGAGGAAGAGAAAAATCATTATTGAATTTAACGGTAATTGGCTGTAACTCATTTGGTCATAAAACACCGAGCGCCTGTCCCGGTAATAATGGTTTTTATTAAATTAAAAGAGAGAAACACACGCGTTACTGTTCTGCAATGATCTGATGTTTACGCATTGTTTTACAGTCGTCAAATCAGGCAAAGCGATTATGAATTGAATTGTGTTGCTGTGGTATTTTTATGGAGGATAAATGAGTAAATTATATTTCGCTGCAAGCAAAATACATCAACTTAATCAGGGCAGGAGTATTTTCTGCACTAATATCTTAATATTTTGGGGATAATCATGACATGACAATATTTTTTGGCAAGACAATCCCTCAGAAATATACTAAAACATGCAAGTATCACACAAAATGTAAAAAAGGACAGGAACATTTACAGCAGAAATGCAGCAATATAACAATAATAAAATAAGATAAGATAAGATAAGAGATCCTTTATTTGTCCCACAATGGGGAAATTCCACTGTTGCAACACACAGTTTAGGACAGGGATGAAAGAAATAGGCACATGCAATAAAAATAGGATAAATAAACATTCATTCATTCATTCATTTTCTACCGCTTATTCCCGTTATGGGTCGCGGGTGACTGGAGCCTATCCCAGTGACTTTGGGCCTTAGGCGGGGTACACCCTGGACAGGGGCCAACTCGTCGCAGGGCTAACACAGAGGACTAGGGACAATTTAGAGTTGTCAATTAACCTACACAGTCATGTCTTTGGACGGTGGGAGGAAGCCGGAGAACCCGGAGAGAACCCACGGTAACACGGGGAGGACATGCAGACTCCACCTAGAGAGATCGTGTGATGTTGGGGTGGTTCGGAATTCGAAACCACGATGTTGGGGTGGTCCGGGATTCGAACCCACGATCTCCTTATTGAGAGGCAGAAGCTCTAGCCGCTCTGCCACCGTGCACCCTGGATAAATAAACATGGTAATAAAAATACAATATAAAGTATAAAGTATAAGGTATAAAGTGCACACTCTTATTTACAGTAAAATGTCAACTAAAGTGGCTTGAGTGTCAAACTCAATTCGATACTAAGGAATATACTGCATTCTTGATATCAATTTTAATACTACAAGGACAATTACAAATGCTCTTTTCTAGGTCAGGGTTTTACACAATAGACTGACATTTTATAATAGCACTTTCTTTATTACACATTGTGGTCTTAGGGCCAGTCAAATTTTGTCCTGTAAATTTTTTTGTGTTGATAATTGGTCAAATGAGCATCGAATTTGGATCCTAGTTTTAGTATCGATAAGCATCTGATTTCTGATACTTCTGACAACTTTACCTTTGTTAGTAATATTACAATGCATGTTTTATGTACTGAGTAGTGTAATTTTGTATATCTCAAAAATAACAAATTGAGTTATCATTTTTCATCTAATCTGAACTTGCAACTGTTACGAAGGATGGATGATTGACTGAAAAGAAGGTGACATCGTAAACTGTAAATGGGGTAAAAAACGTCTACATTGTGAGACCGCCAACCAAGATTGCCAATATTACATCCCGTGTCTGACTCTATCCATTTCAAATCCCTCACAAAGACAAATTGCCTGTAGACTCAGCCGGTGTCACTTGTTTGTCCACAGTCCCATCTTTCATTAAAGCCTCATCTGTCTCCCCCTCTCTTACTCTCTCTCCAGTCTCTCCTCGCTCATGTTTTATTCACTGAGGTGTCCTGAGGTGTGCGGAGGTGTCCTGTTTCCCTGCGGCGCTGGCGCTGGCAGAGGACGGGGGACGGTGGCCATCTTGATTGGCTTGGAGTTTTTGGCGTGGCTCAGCAGTTGGTTGTTCTTTATCCGTCTACATTACACACGAGTGGGACAATCACCTGTGAACTTGAGTCCTACACAACGTTTTTGCCGACTCCTTAAATGTGATTGGATTCGGGCTGCAACCAACTACTATTTTGGTAATCGATTAGTCTTGCGATGATCTCGATTAGCTGTTTAGAAGTTGAAGTGCCAGTGAATACTATTAATTTGACGCAGATGAAACTAAGATGGCGCCACTTTGGAACATCCTGAAGAAGTACTTGCAAACAAAATAGGTTTCTTTACAGTGACTTTGGACTTCTTTTTTGGAAAGTCGCTTGCATATTCTGAGGGTTGCAGGTCTTTGGGCTTACTTCTGGGCCACACTTTCACGTCTTAAAGGTATTTTTAGACTTTTTCAGTTCTGTTTCATGTTAATAAATGCAATGATGACTGGAATCTAGACGCTGAACTAGTTGCTTATTTTTTAAACTCTTGGGTCAGTTGTTTTAGACTTCTTTTTAAAGGCTTGGTCCAGGCAAAACTGAGCATGGCGGAATAAGGTCGATACCACTGACACAGAAGATCCTGCCCTGTTGGAGCTCTTGATTTCAAGTTGGTTTCTTACACAATCAGATTTAACTTGTGTTTGCTAAATTGTAATCAATGTCAAGATTCATTAATTCATCCTGTGTTTGTAGCTGAGACTACAGTGGCATCCCATAGTCTAAGTTTAACCGCCATAGCCTAAAAACAAGGTAAACAATAAACTGAAATCGCAAATAATACTTTTGTCTGTTGTATTATTGTAAAAACAAAAAACAAAAGATTACACTGTTCATAAAGGAACTGTTTTAAGATCGAGAGGACTGTAATCTTTTGTCACTAAAAGCATCAGCTTTGGAGCAGGGTTCAGACTTAGGAGGAAGGAAGCTATTTGACTATTTTTCATTTTAAAAGGCCATTATTAAAAGTTTGTTTTGTTTATGTTCAGGAAAGCCATGTGTATTTATCGTAATAATACAAAATCAAATCAAAATTCCTGATTCTTTTTCTCGTCATGTCACGCAATTCAACAGTCGAAAGGTGACGTCACAACCAACAGAATAGTATTAGGAAAAGTACAATCATTTTCATCAATTCTTCATTGCGAGATAGGGCAAACCAAACACTTTCAGCTACTATGATTATAAAATAGTTTGGGTGTTGGTCTAGATTGCAATCTCAAAGTTATTTTATGATTCACCTCCAAACAATAATAAGTTGATTTTGTGATCAAATCCAATACCTCATCCCAGCATCGATTTGTCCCTACAGCATAGAGAGCATGAACTAAATAAAAAAGAAAATTAAAAAACAAATTTGTGCTACTAATATATTGCTACCGAAAAATATCTGGATATACAATAATACTGAAACTATGTTATACTCATGTCATCTAAAGCAGGAAACCACAGTAAACTCGTTTCTAAATGTACAATATAGTTTAAAACCATGAGCAGCAATTTAAAAAAGCTGAATGAAAGTCTCTAGTAAGTCAGTATCTATAAATAGTCATAGAAGTTATTGACCCTCAACAGCATAAATCTTATCGTGCAACAAAGAAAATAACAAAACTTTTCCCGCTTGTGCTAAGAAATGTACACGCGATAAATATTTGCCCCCAAAAATGCTTGTTCTAGCTATAAATTATTGAACGATAAGCTGACATTGTAATTATTGTGACAGGCCTAGGTTTATGTTGGTGTATCCTTTCTCTTTTATTGCAATATAGAGCCAAAAAAATTACATAACAGTAATTTTGAAGTTTATAGAGATGTTACCTTTTCATTTCTCCAACCTGTAAAACCTCTCGGTCGGTTATCTCTTTTTCCAGATGTGTCTCTATGTCGTTTGATGAACTAAAGACGCTCTGATCTTGCCGGAGACATATTTTTATCCGAGAGCGACTAACAAAGAGGGCTGCTGTAACCGGGGGCAACGGCGGATGCTGAGGTGAGGTCTAATTACTCTGGTGTTCAACAAGTCGCGCTGATAAATCTAATTAACACAAGCAGGGTCAGAGTCGCAGAGAGAAGGTAACAATATACACTTTTATGACACTATATTAGCAGAGGAATAAAAATATAGTGTAGGTTTTGGATCCAAGTGTGAAAAAGGAAGAAAGCATGAAATTACTGTAATTTAGAGGCTGAATGGAGCAAAGTGACTAAAGAAAAAGAAAAAGAAGAATCTTAAGGTTTAAAATGTTAAATTATCAGCAGCATGGAGATTAAACTATTGCTTTGGACATACATATTTCAATTTGCAAAACTTTGGTCAGTATTTTAGACTAAACAAGGTTAAACAAGCTCGTAGAAATAGCTTGTTTTTCTTCTAAAAATCACAAAAAATATAAAGGGCTTAGCAACTTCAACAAGCAGGACTTCACCAAGACTGAGTTTCTAATAAAAGCAAAGAATAAAATGGATACTAAGGAAGATAAAAGACCGAAACTTAACTTTTTTGAAGCAATTATGTATGCACTGGAGTTTTGCTTGTTTCAGGACATGTTTTAACAAATCTTAACTACAGGTTTTGCAGTTTTTACCCAGAATAAAACCGGATATTTTGTTGTTTGTGGAGGAAATGATTGCACTTCAAAAAATGCGTCTATTCCAGATGGGATTTCCATTAACCGTGCAGTCCCATATTGAAGAGCGACCGATTACAATAGGGTTTTTTCATGTGTTCTGCTGATATTTTGATGGTGATATAGTGCCAATTTGGATAGTTTTTCCCAAATAATGAAATATAATGTATTTATCTATTGCTTAATCAGGATAACCCTACTGAAAATTAAATCTGTTACCGTAAAAGTATGATTTTCTACATCTATAGCTTCGTCTGACCCTTTTCTCTGCACTGGGATGTAATCTGTATTTCTTTTCCTTTTGTGCAGTTCCCTTCAGGCATCAATACAACATTTCTTCCTGTTTTCAGCCGCTGTGTGTTTGATGAATGGGACGAACTGTGGTGAGGACATGAGAGTCTGGAGTCTGGTGGTGACAGGGAGAAAACTGTGTTAAAGGAAATCGTTCAGAGGATTTATGACAGAAAAGTAGGGCTGCTTGAGTATAGAAAAAAAAACATTTAGTTCATAATACACGACATGGTGCACTGTCAAACAATCACACGAAGACTCATTATCTCTAACAGTTATGTGAGTACGGGTATCTACTAGGTATCTACAGAACCAAAAATACAATTTTGGACATTTTCTAAATTGTTTTAAAATGGTCTTGATCTATATCAGAACTACAGACCATATGGTAATATATTGTGTGTTTTGTTTTTAACATTGTGGTATCAACATTTGTATTGAGCTTTGAGCAAGTTTAGTTAAAATTAAAGTCTAAAAAAGAGAAAAAAGCTGCAACATAATATGTGATTCTGTGTCATTGTAAATGTGGATTTTCTGTGTTTAAATTAATAATCTATATATACATTAATCTATATGAAAAAGAAAAAACTTCTACTACTACTACTACTACTAATACTACTACATCTTCTGCTTCAAAGTTACACTTGGGCATTAAATTAAAGATTTATACCATTATTCTGACAATTATCCCAAAAGTGAAAACTAAAAAATGTATTTATGCCTTACAGTGTATTTTGAAAAATAAATACTGATATCAGCAACTATTTGTCATCAACCACAACAACAGGAAAAATAGTTTGGGCCATTTGTACATTGATTTTCTTAGACCAAAACACATGTATTCAGGTGTAATCTAATGCTTGAAGGCTTGTTTTATTTATGGTGTCCAATCCGAGGTAAATTACTGTAATATCATACATTAAACCTTAAAATACTGATTTAGCAAAAAACAGTTCACCAGCTCCCAGTGAGTCCCACCTTTCAACAAGCCAGAAATCCACTGCATCTACACATAACTGAAGCGCAACAAAGCTTTAAAACCATCATGACAACACACAAAGCCCCATATGAACCATGCTCCGGTTTGAAGCGGATCTGAAGACCCACACGCGGCCGGAGAAGGGAAATTATGTTGAAAATATGAAAGGCTGGAAGACGGAGGGAATTCCCTGTTGCATGAAGCCGGAGCCAATCAGCCTGTGCCTCTGCTCCTGCCGCGCTCGTGTGCTGTTACGTAACATTACAGACTCACAGAGACAGAGGAAGATACACAAAGATCTCCAGAAAAATCTAGAAAACAATTACAACTACAAATGTCACTAAATATCAAATCCATTTAGTCTCATCTATAGCATTTAGCTATCTAATAAAAATAAATGTAGAACGTGTTATGTGCCAATCAATTTATGACTGAAAGAATACCTCACACTCTGAATACATAATCTACAAAGGTCCACTATGTAACATTTCCGCCACTCGCTTGTCTCCGTGGAAATGTTATTGCTTTGTCTCAAACGTATGCCATTAAACATATCTATCTTACATTTATTCAATAACAGATGGTTTGCTGAAATACAAGAAATACACTGAAATACCTACCTAGAATACACCGCTTGTCTCCATGGAGATATACAAATTTAATACCTTAGTGGGAATCTTTCTTGACAAAACAACAACATTTCCATGGAGACAAGACCTACTATATTCTAAACAACATTGCCAGTGTGTAATTAGTGGATACACAAATCTCTATGACAATTAGAGAATAACACTTGTAACTAAAAGAATGCAGCAAAAGGGGAAATAAATCATAGTAAAACTTAAAGACAGTGGTACATCTGTGCAGGCTTTTCAAAGACAGTTAATTGTGACGGTAATTCGAGGAGAGCAGTGTCTCCATGATCACGGAAAATACAACACTTACGAAATGCCACAAAATACAAAATTGTAGTTAAATACATTACAATGCATTCAATCTCTGAAAGTGAGAATATCCTCTTGTTTTCTTATTTCTAATAGTTTTGTTGTTTCTTCTTACACTAACACTATTATGTGATATAGAAGAAACAGCACAACTATTAAAAAACGACTTACAAATCTGTTTAATATTACACTGGACAAGGTTAGTGTGTGATAAGTTAATTACCAGATAATAGCAGAAAAATACCACTTAGAAAAACATAACCAAACAAATGTTTAGAGACAATAACTATGTGTATAATACTATGCATAATTAATCACTTTGCAATAATGCCTATTGTAACCTCATAAATCTTCACAAATTGTAAGAAAATATTGAGATTTCTTTGCAATATAAGTGTCACAAAATGTAACCTAATTGACAATAATAATGTATGATTTAATTAATTCGCTGATTACCCCAAAATATTCATAATTTTAGGACATTTTGCCTGTAGCCGAAAGAAATAGTTTGTAGCTTGTTTACTAAAGATAAGGATTAACTAGTCTGATCTGATGCAAAAACGTTATATGAAGTGTAATTTTGGTGATTTTTACACGTAAAATGATCGTAAATTAGCATTTTATTCCTTGTTGACAAAAACAGTAGGACCATGTCACCATTAAAATGGATGTTTACGTCTCGCCAAAAGCATTTTCCAACAATGTAATGATATTTTGACTTTGATTGAACACAATATAAACATAACAGCTGAGTTATGACTGATTATAACGCGTTTTAACGATGAAATGATAATGTTTTCCACCGTAAACAGGCGAACATCGCTCTTACCTGGGTGGCTTTATGGAACTGCTTCTTCAAACCCGCGACAGACATCTCTCCCTCTTGGCTTGAAAGAAAGACGTAAAAGCGTAAACAAATGTCTTAGATTGTTAGTTTGAATCGTTTATATTGGTCCGATAAGGTAGATCCTCCGGTCTCAGCGACACAGACGACTATAATGCTCTGTTTTTTTGTCGGATTCTCTGCGAAATGTGAAGCGATCGGAGGAAAAGCGCTGCTCAGCTGAGAGAGAGATCCGCTGTGGAGAAGAGGAGCCACTCTGACGCAACAAGACCGGAGGTGGCCCAACTCTACTAGACTCATGAAGAATTGTTTATATATAAGAGTTTTACTGTGATATCTAATCGTAAAGTGGTATAATTTAAGTTGATAAAGTTAAATACAAGATAATAGAAGTAAAATCCCACTTTTGAGGAGGAGATGCCGCTTAATATCAAATAATTATAGAGACGATAACACTGTTTGTAATGAATCCTCTTGTGACCTGATATCTACCAAAAATGTTTAGTGATTTGTTTGCGATGTCAAGTGACTAAGAGAGTCATATATTTTATTAACAAATATGGGTTAGTTCTCATTTTCTCAGTTATATTATTTTTGAATAACTTAAAACACCATCATTTTACTCCTACTTGAGTTGAGTTTGACATTATGAGGCAACAACTAATCGAATCAAATCGAATCCAGTTATTATTTCTATTGTACATTGAGACGATATAAATACATTATACATTGTATATATATATATATATATGTGTGTATATTATGAAGGGTACTGTAAATGTAGTGTAAAAGTTGTTTATTTTTTTTTTTGCCATTTTAATTCAATAACACCACTGTCATTGTTACAGAAAGGTATTTTTGTATAGTATATTCTAGATAATGATTATGATAGGTCTAGCGTTACTCTTACAACAACAAGAAAAGAATAAGTTACATAAAGACAAGTTGTTATTTTTTTTATTGTATTTGTTATTTTAAATGTAATCTATCTTTAGAGAGATGTTGCCAATAGAACTGTAATATTCTATTGGCAACAACAGAACATTAAAGTTTATTATTTATTCAAATCAACTAATTTGGTTGCACTCGTTTACCAATTTTATAATTACTATTACTATTATTATTATTTTTTTCCAGTGCACTTATTAAATGTGCCTTCCATCTTTGTCAGATGGCACAATCATCTTCCTCTACAAAACATCTCTGTCGCAGCTGAGAGCGACGCTGGGGCGAACCCACGTTTTCTGTGACGTGACCGCGACGTTTTCTTTCTTTTTTTCAGTTTTCTCCTTCCTCCGCGTGCTCACACTGCCCCGCTGCACGATGATGTGCAAACAGAATATAAGAACCGTGGATAACATGAAATATACACAAATTGTATTATCAAGACCCAACAATGTTCACGTGATTATTCAGATTTTACAAAATACTGCTTGAGTTAAAATGTACGCATCAGCACCATGGACAGCGACGAGGAGCAGCCTAGTTCCCACAAAATGGGAAGATCTAAGTTGTTCAACAAGAAGAAACAAACAAAAAAACCACCACGTAACTTATTTCTAAATGAGAGCTAACATTTTAGCACATTGAATTGGAAGTTTTCGAGGTTGGATCGTATTTACTGTAACAACGAAACCTACTCGTGTGCAAAATTCATTTGTTAGAATTTTGCGTCCTCTAGTGGTCAAAAATACAAACACCACATCTCCAAAATCTGTTTTAATACTGTTACGTGCCGATGAAGAGAAAAAAGGCAGAAGCTGTGTAAGTTTAGGGTTATTTATTACATACAAAAAGAGCGGCTGTTTCCCAATCCTTCTGTGCCAGCCGAAGTAATTAAGAACGGCGACCCGAATAGAACCAGTGCTTCAGACCAAAACACCGCAAACCAACAACCTCACAGCAACAAACTCCAAGTGTAACACTGCAACCCACTCCAAATGGGCACACGGCATAGGTCGGGTCGGTTTAGGTCATACTCGGCTGGTGCAATTTAATCTGGGAAGTGACCTTAAAACAAAAATAACAAGGACAAACAAAAAACAAGTAAAAAGTGAGTTAATCCGCCTTCACAGGTCTCGCCTTGGCCACCAGGCGGATTAACTAAAACAAAAAAAACTACAACACAAAAGGACAGCAGGAAGCAATGTAAACAAAAGCACTGTAAACACAAAATACAAGAATGAAGAACACTCAACACATTGGTTTAATTACTTAAAACCACTTAAAAAATGTAAACTACCTGTGCGTCATGAGCCCCACACACAGCTCCTCAGTCACAGATTTTGCTTAAAACCGCATGGCCATCCTGCCACAAAAGAGTCAATTAAAACTTGCAGTTACAAAACATTTAACCATACAATTTTAAAAAACTTACCAACAATTTGGCCAAACACGAACACACAGGCGGGCCCGACAACCTGGTCAAAACTGGCACCTTCCCGACAAGCAGCCAACTTCCCCTTTTTAAACCGTGCGGCTGTGGGGATACAGCGACACCCCGAGCCCCCGAGCGCAGAGAGCGCAGTGCTTAATTGACTCTGCTCCGACACGACGGAGAGGAGAAAAAAGAGACTGTGTTCATCAGTTTGTGTGCGTAAATGGACATTTAAGTAAGTTTCATGACTATGTTGTACATTTATAGAGTTTGATTGTTTAAGTTTGGATTATGTTGTCTGTTTAAAGAGAGTTAAGCACCCACATTAGTTCGGTTCGTAATTAGTGCGTTAGTAAACATCACGTTGCCCGCATTGTGTAATTATTTGTTGCTGTTAAGCTACCATTATTGTTATTAATGCTGTGCATGTATATTGTGTGTTTTTACAGAAGAGATACTGTAATTACTGTAATCACTTTATTCTTGTATTTCCTATTATTTACCTCAGCTAAGTTATTTGTGTCAATAGTACTGTATATTTCTTTGTCTTTCTGTTTATTTAGAACCACACACACACGTCCACCCACCACCCCTGCATACCCATAACGTCATAATGTCTGTACAAGTGTGATGGAAGTCCGGTGGAAATAAAGCTGATTAAGGATTCTCTGACCGGAGTCTGTCTGTAGTGTTACCAACCTAAAAGAACCACTATCCATTCCTTACAACCCGTTACAATACTCTTGGGATTATTTATTTATTTGACACCTACTTTGCACTTAATTTAAAAATGTTCTTTCACTAAAGGTGAGTAAATAAATACATTGTGTTGCAGTTTGAAAAGCACCTGTCAAACTCCCTCCCGTGTGACTGCTCAGGCGCGGGGCAGCGATGATATCATACAGAGGGCTCTATCCCATTGAGGTTTCTGTTTTGATGAAAGCGAAAGGCTGGTGACAGATAGACTGCTTCTGCAAATCATGGTTGGTATATGTTAAGATATTTGTACGTATTTTTCTGATGAAATTGATCACTTTTCGTAGTTTATTCTGTCTTTTTCATTTCTGTTCAGCCATAGAAGTCGCATGAAATGTTGCGTGCTCATTGTTGTTACTTGTTTAGTTGTTGATTGCTGGTTTTATAAATGCTGAATCACTGTAATGTTTGTCTCACCAGTCTCTTGAGGCTGAGGGTGTGGCGGGTTACAGATGAGATTTAGATATATGTTTCTGCTATCTTCCTTACAAAAATAACCAGCACGGAAGGGCGGTGTTCAACTGCGTATTTATTTTTAATTTTACAACGTGCTCTCTGCGCTATCTCTTGGTGCGTTGATCAATTGCGCTCTACTAGATTAAATAGGAACCAAAATTATGCGGCAAGGATAAATTAATAGAATCCCCAAATTAAAAAACAAAATACAAATTACCCAATTGAATGTAAATAAATGTAAATAATAACTGACAGTGACACGTAAATCAAAGGTTACAAAAGTAAAAGTGAATTTACCGTGAAGCGAACTGGACGACACCCATTGCAATCATTTTAAATAATCAGTTTACAAATGTCAGTTACTTTGCTTTTCTATTACAAAGGATGTAAAAATACTGTTCTCTAATTTCAAATTTTGTGTTTGAACATCACAAGAAGTATTTTATAATCTGTGACAAAGATGCTGCTCCGTGTAGGAGGCCCGGCCCATGTTTAGTCCTGACTCTGACACCAGCAGGAGGCCGCTCCCTGAGGTCCACAGAGTGAGAGATGGTTCATATGACACTAACATGTCAGAGATGTACTTTGGTGCTTTGGAGAGACTTAAACACAAGCAGAGCCGCTTTAAAGTCTATTCTCTGAGCCTGAAGCCAGTGCAGAGACCTGAGCACGGGGCTAATGTGCTCGTACTTCCTGGTTCTTGTCAGGATGTGGGCAGCAGCGTTCTGGATGTACTGCAGCTGTTTTATTGCTCGATTGGAAAGTCCATTGAGCAGCCGTGACAGTAGTCTAACCTACTGGAGACAAATGCATGGATAAGTCTCTCCATAAATCTGCTTTAGACACTGTTTTTTTTTTATTTTGGCAATGTTCAGATGGTAAAAGGCTGCTGATGTTGTGAATTTGATATGGACACTAATCAAATCTGAATCCATTATTATATTTGATTAGGTCTGAGGGAGAGAGACCGGAGGTGACTGCTAACACTTTCTCTTTGACAAAGGGCCAAATACGATGATTTCAGGCTTAACTCGTAAAAGATGTGAATGCAGAACAAATGGCGAAACAAACATAAAGCTGCTTTAACCTCATGTAGCTTGTTTGTTTGTTTTTTACACTGATACAATGCAACTCAACGGATAAGTATAGCAAATATTCAGAATACAGTATTCTGATTGGAGCATGTAATTCAATACTTTCAACTTTATTATTGTCCCAAGAATAATAAACTAGAACACAGCTTAAGCTCGTGCCTAAGGATGCAGAAATACATTCCTTTAAAAATAGGCAATAATACTCAGGAAAGTCAGGAAAAAAAACAAATATATTGCACCATGAATCCTAATCTATAAAGAGCATTCATCCTTTGAATGGCTTTTTTGTGGTTATTTTGTAACTAAATACATTTGCAAAATATTCTTCCCATTACTGCCCACAATAAGCTGCTCATTGTGTATTGAAGATAATAACTTATCTACCTTTATTCAATTACAGATGTTTAATGTGATCTGGCTGTTGGGGTTTTTTATGACGGGCGAATGTGGAGGGTTCGTGCAGACTCTTGTGGGGGATAAACTGACCCTCGTCTCAGAAGAAAAATGCCTGAACATCAGCAAGGGCTCGCTGGTTTACCTGACTGCAAGACCTCCTCAAGATGTGGCAAAGTTAAAGGATGGTCGATGGAGTCCAATGTCTGATTATGAAACTCGGTTTACTCCAGGAGGTGTCGTGGAATTCAAAAAGGCCACAATTAACGATAATGGTGTGTATGAGCTCAGTTGTGGCAGCAAGACAAATATTCAGGTAAGCATCAAGTTAAAATCCGACAACACAATCAAACGTGTTGTTTAAGTAGCAACGTAAACTCAAACATGGCACAGTGTGAGCTAAACTTTTGACCTACAACCAGAAGATATTACTTTGTCTGGAATGTTTCATACTAAAGTATTCTACTTTTATGCCTTGTCGTTCAGGTGGATTTATTGATTTATTGTGTGAAAAGGAAATGTTTTGCAGTACATTTTTTCTTTCTTTTTTCCTCATAAGCAGCCATATTTCTTTTGATATGGACAGACCATGCCTGTGCCCGATTGGCTAATCCACCTGTCAATAACCACATCTGAATTTGCGTAGATTATTGTACCCAGACTGTGATCAATATGTACAAAAATACAAGAAGATAACACTTTGAACTTTGCAGGCATAAAAAGGCCAAGGCCAAGCAGGTGGCATCTTTAATATTACGGTTGGAATTTATTGACAATGAAAATGTACAATTGGTGTGTGAATGAGAGTGTGTTGTGAGTGTGAATGCCGGACAACGGATGGAAACTAGCCCATGGCTAATTCCAGAGTTGCATTTTCATTAACATGTGCTGTCCTGACCAAATAAATAAAAATGTAGATTTTTTTTTAATGAATAATCTCTCTGCAATTCAAAGTCTTCTCTGTCAGTATAATTAAACTAAAGCTAAATATTTTGTCACTATTTTTGTCATATAGTGGCATTAAGCAATCAAAAGTCAATCAAATAGTTTAACAGACTTTTCAGGAACAAAAATTGGTGCAACCCATAGCTAACAAAAACTATGGGCTTCAATATATGTGGATTTTCTTTAGTTGTTTAGAGTGGGTGTTTCTTTCAAAAACAGTAAAGTTATATTATAGAGTAATTATAATCAGCCTAGACTAGTTATTTAATGTATTTACTGTGACGCCTGTAGTTTCAGGTGGAGGTTCTGGTCCCGTATGACCTCCAGGCCTCAGTGGGAGAGTCTGTGAAGCTGCCGTGTTACTTCAAAACCAAAACCCAACCTGTGGACTCTGTGCGCTGGGATCAAGGGAAAAACGAGGTGCTGGAATACTGTTTTAAGTCCAAAAACAAAACGGATGGGGGAAATGGGTATGGACGCCCAGATCAATCTATTTTATTATTCATTCAGTTATAAATGTCACTGTATCATTACAGAGGTCGGATTTACATGTATTTAATAGTTAACAGTTATTAAGAGAAATAGAGAACATACCTTATTGTTGTTTGTGTAATCCCTCAGTCGTCACAGTCTCCAAAGTGTCTCCAGATATTCTTGAGCAAGTCTAAAGACATACTTAATACATCCTCCGGTCCACTGGTTTTCTCCATCAGTCCAAAACAAAAAACAATAATCAAAACTGAGATAATTAATTACTAAATTGAGGGAAGGTGGTTCTGATCAAGAATAGTCCAAGAGGATCTGGAGAGAAATGCAGTATTGAAGAATGAGTTAAATGCAACACCGTACACCCAATACAAGGGCAAATGGACACTATTTATGACGCCAATACAACTAATATGTTCCTTTTTTGTTTATTTTGCTTTTTATTGTTCATAAATTCCTGTCACCCTAAGGTTCACAGACAGAGTGAGCGTGTCCCAGGATGCTCACAGCAGTGGAGACCTGTCCCTCAGCCTTCGGTCTGTGCAGATTCAGGACCAAGGCCAGTTCTACTGTAAGCTTCGGGTCTCAGGACAGGGCGAGGACAACGGGTTGCCGGCTGTGGTCCGACTCTCGGTCAGCAACAATAGTACAACAGTGAGTACAATACATTATCTGTGATACTTAATACAGAGTCATCACATCTCATAGCATTTACAATCAGCCCAACAAAACACTTAACGTCGCATTCGTTCACATGTATTTGACACCATAATGAGATATCTGTAGTGATCCAGCAGTCTATGGGGTTGTTGTACAGCTCTTTTGTTTACTTATTTGCATAGTTTTAACTAATGCATCTCAAAGGACTTTTTTTTTGCTTGTTTTGCAACATATCTTTTTCAGTAACTGTTGGGAAATTCATGATCATGATTTATGTTGTCCACTGTGTATTTCTAGCAACCAATTACAGTTGTAAATCTAAAAGTTCATCAACATTGAAAGACTTCAAGATATGGCAATATCACAATAATGTAAATGATGTTTGTCAATCTCAACATGTATTGGAATCATGTTGATTTTGATGACATTTTATTATTTGTGTTTAATCACGTGTGCACTGATTTTAATGTAATCTTAATGTTTTTCTTGTGTTTCTGCAGGGGTTGCACGTGATGTGGCTGGTTATTATGCTATTGTGTTGTTTCATTTCAATTTTTGTAACTAAAACAATGTGCAAACAGAACCAGTAAGAAAGTAACTGTTCATGAGTTTCATCTTCCTGGTTCATGCTTCATTCTGAGGATCTCTCACCATTCAAAAGATACAGTATTTTATTTGAAATAGTTAATTGCCATGGTAACGGTCCAAATTGTTACTCACTCTGAAACCCAGGGATTACATGTCTGAGTGAGTCAAATACAACTAGCCTTCCACAAGGGACCAAATCAACACAACTGCCCATTAACTGTAATACTCTATTTCTGAATAGTTTTAATGAAGCATGAATTCAAATGTTTATGGGAAGTTAGCATAACAGATAGCCGTAGCTGATATTCCTTTTGTTCAGACTCTGAGAACACAGAGCAGTGGATCTCAAACTAAGAAAATAACTGGCAAAGACTAATCCAAAAAGGGTAAACAATACAGATAAAATTGACTCTAAGAACCCACAGTTTTAGAGCCACCGACTGTACCTTTTCATTTCGAGAAACTTTACAAATTATTCAACTGTACTTCAAAGCAACAGAACTCTACAGCATTGGTTTTCAAATTTTTCTCTCCAAACACCACCGAAGAAAAACGTTTGTCCTCCGAGTACCACCAGATCTAAACCAGGTCTATATCAGAACGTCGTCAAACTTTATATCTGCGATTACTATAAGAAATATGACAATTTAACATTAATTCACAAATAATGACACAATGGCCAACAAAAGTAAAGTCCTAAAGTTTGTCATTCACATTGTTTCACATTATACATTCCAACATATGGGAAAACTTTGTGAAATCAAACTTTCTGAATAACAAAGGTAAAGTCAATGACACAAGTAGATACAAAAGCCCTTTACATTAAATTCATGTTTTAGAGCTTAGATTTGACTTAGTGTTTGCTTCTAAAATAATCACAATTGCTATTTTTGGTTATTAGTATTTAATTGCGTCCTGAATAATCGCAATTATTGATTAACTTGACATTAAGGCAGTGTTTCCCAACCAGGGGTACGGGAACCCCATGAGGTACATGAGTAATTACCAGGGAGTATCTGGAATGGTTTGTCTTTAAATGAAGATGAAATGTACTTTTATTATTCATTATTTGCATCTTTTTGGAGCATCTTGGACCATAAACACATGTAAAACAAAAAAACATTGTAATAATTGACTATATTTGATGATTAAACCCATTTATTTGCCCGAAACTCAAGTTAAGGGGTACTCTGAGTGTGAAACAAACCTTAGGGGGTACTCGAGACAAAAAAGGTTGGGAACCACTGCCTTAAGGGACTACATCAGGGCCAAACTAGGGCGAAAACAGGTCTAAACAGGACTACGATATAGGCTGCTGTAGTTCTAATCGTGAACTTGTGATTCGACATTGGAACTGGACTTCAAAACTATGCATTTGGGCCCGAAAACTCCTGCTATGGATACAACAAATTAATACAAGTATTCTTTTGGCAGCAGGGAAAATAGTTATCACAAAAACATGGATGACACAAACTGAACCAGAGATCAAAGACTGGACTAACGTAGTAATTTATGTTGGACCATGTGTGTTGGATGTCTTTTATATTTTGCTTTCATTTCTTTTGTTGTCTCACTGAGTTGTGCTCTGTGTATCTGTTTTTTTTTTTACTTTTTGGAAGTTGAAGAGCTCTTTTGTATCATTTCATGTCGGGAAAATTTACAAACAAACCAAAGTGCTTTTTTTGGGCAAAAACGAGAAGATCTGGAGTGAGTTTAATCTATCTCTTTAATCGCTAACATGTTAATATACTCTTTACTAGTACTTTTCAATAGAAGTAGTTTTTGTAACTCCTGTGCAGTTGTGGTCTTTTGTGTGCACTTTAGATAAGATGCATGGAGATACTTCAGCCAGTTTGGTCTGGACTTATGCAAATGTGGAATAATGAGACGCTTCACAATGCCGCGCTACCTCTGCCTATTTAACATTATGTACATGTGGCTTTGAATGTGTATTTATTCAGAAATATTTATTTTTTTGTTTACACATTTTTTTGTTTTGTGAATCTATGTTTACAAGTATTTATAAACTTGCACAATCGCCAAAGATATTCACTTCTGCTGTGTGAAAGTTTACAAGAATTCTGTGTTTTAGCTTGAAATAATCACCGTTGGGGCATTAAAGATCAACTACTGTGAGTCTGTGTGAGCTGTGGTTTCACTTCGTTAAAAGGCCCCAATGGTGAAGTTGCTATTGTGGAGAGAGAAGTATTAACTTAGATACCCACAAATGTATTTCATTTAATAAATACAATTAAAAAGTGTATTAATCAAGCAAAATGATAATTCAAAAACATTTTACAATCTTGACTAGGGCTGGATATTGCCAAGAACTTAATGGCATATCATTCCTAAAAACAATCTTAAAAGTTACATGTTTTTATTTTGCAGATTGATACATTTCCTGTCCACAATGGTTTCAACAATCATAATTAATGTATGAATAATGCATATGTATTTAAGTGTAATTTAATATATTGCCGCATTGAAATTTTGGAGTACAGCAGGCGTCTTTTTGTTAAAATGTCTTCTCTTTATCAAAATAAAATTGTATTACTGTGTTGTTGTTAATATCTGTGTTTGTGCCGCATATGTTTGTTTGTATTAAACTGAGAAGAAGAAACAATAAGAAAAACTTTCAGGGTGAATTCACACTTGAACACAAACCACAGGACTAAACTGTGCTCAAACCAGTGTGACGACTCAAAAAGCATATATTGACAATATCAGCAGTCCATACACGAAGACAATTATACATACGAGTTTATTTGTTTGTTAAATTAAGTTCCAGTAATTTAAATTCAACATTAAAATAATTCATGTACAACACTGACATAATGGATCAATTGCAAAGGTAAAAGCCGCATTATTTCGAAGCAGGAATGTCACAGGTGAAACAATGTCCTTCAAAAGGCACAGAATTACGCAAATGAATCTATACAAAGCATTTTAAACAGGCAAAAGTCGGATGCAGACAATTAGAAAAAAATAAATGGAAATTATGAGATAAATAAGATTCTAATAGACAATGTACAGCTTGTAACAGATAAAAAGAACTACAAATAAAGACTATACAAAGCCTTGAAAATGCCTGCCTAAATGTTACTTCATATTACAGTTATTGTTGATATTAGCTGAGAAATGTATACGTTTTTATTTACAAAAGGAAAATTTTGTTTTATGTAAATGCCACTAGTTGTATATCAAATTTGGAGAACTAGACAGGAGCAAAATCCCACAAACTAGGCAAGGACAAGAACAGGACCAAACAAGTCCACATCCGAAACAAACTGGGTTGATTTAAGACCTAATATCAACGTGTACTGTGAACGCAGTGTTAGTCTCATTTTAAGTCTGGGTTAGTATCATTTCAGCCCTGGTTTTGCCTAATTTTAGCCCTGGTTTAGCCACATTATAGCTCTGGGTTAGTATCATTTTAGACCTGGGTTAGCCTCATATTAGGGTTAGCCTCATTTTAGATCTGGGTTAGCCTCATTTTAGCCCTGGTTTAGCCTCATTTTAGCCCTGGTTTAGCCTCATTTTAGCTCTGGGTTAGCCTCATTTTAGATCTGGGTTAGCCTCATTTTAGACCTGGTTTAGCCTCATTATAGCTCTGCGTCAGTATCATTTTAGCCCTGGTTTAGCCTCATTTTAGATCTGGGTTAGCCTCATTTTAGCCCTGGTTTAGCCTCATTTTAGCTCTGGGTCAGTATCATTTTAGACCTGGGATAGCCTCATTTTAGACCTGGTTTAGCCCCATTTTAGCCCTGGTTTAGCCTCATTTTAGATCTGGTTTAGCCCCATTTTAGCCCTGGTTTAGCCTCATTTTAGACCTCGTTTAGCCCCATTTTAGACCTGGTTTAGCCCCATTTTAGACCTGGTTTAGCCCCATTTTAGACCTGGTTTAGCCCCATTTTAGCCCTGGTTTAGCCTCATTTTAGCTCTGGGTCAGTATCATTTTAGACCTGGGATAGCCTCATTTTATCCCTGGTTTAGCCAGATTTTAGCCCTGGTTTCATATCATTTAGTTTAGTCTAATTTTAGCTCTAGATTAGGCTAATTTTAGCCCTGGATTAGCCTAAATTTAGCCCTGGATTAGCCCTAATTTAGGCATGATATAGGTTGAGTTTTAGTACTCGGATAGCCAAATATCTTGGGTAGTACTTCATGAGAAAAGTTTGGGAACCACTGCAAGAGATTCAAGTGCAAACTATTAGCAGTATAGCAAACAAATATGATATTATCGTTTACTCACAATATTATGGCCCTTGATAATCGTAACACAAAATTGCAATATCACCCATGAAGACTATTGGCCACCTGATAAAAGGTTGCCAGCTTGCTCTGCATTAACAGCATTGTGACCAGACTTTGTGTTACTGGGCAATGCACTTCACCAACTAAAAAAGCAGTTTAAGATCAGAAAATTTGACTGAGGAGTGAATTTTTTTCACCTGTCTGCTACTCCAAAGTGAAAGTGTCTACTTAATACAGTCTTCTAACCCACTTTTAACACAAAAAGGTGAATGTATATTTTTCTGCCTTTATGCTTGGAAGAAACTGTATTGTTGCTCTGAACAACTTTACTAGCTCATTATTTGAAATCTAACAAGCCTTTTGAGAGATGACCAAAATCAAAAACAGGCAAAATACTTGGTTACAGCCGTGTTTTGCATGTGGCTAGAGTCTAGACATTCTTCCAATCATTACATATTGTTCAAAACCGTTTTCTAGGCGGCGTTTTGGCGGTTTTAGTGCACAAGCTCGAGTTGGCTGGTGGAGAACGGCAGGACTCCGCTGACGTAGTATGCGATGCCCAGCGACAGAAGCGCGATCACCACCAGCAGCAGCAGAACCCTCCAGAAGCCCAGGTCCTCCACAAACTCCTGCCACGTGGTGCGGAAGCTGGACAGGACGCCCTCTGTGCTCTGAAGGTTTGGGTTCAACAGCGAGTGGCTCTCCATAGCACTGACACACGGGAGAGGAAGCAATATGATAGGAGTAAAGAATAATGTTATGACGAATTAGGTTTAACATAGTATGAAGGGTTGTCCTAAGATATGTATACAGACAAAAACTGGGTTTGTTCTGGGACCTTCTTCAGCTTCAGCTCAACTTCATGTTGAAGGAAAGGTACAGAAACTTTGACAGAAATGGAAGGGTGTCATGTACAGATATCAAAAAAATCCTAAATCTGTAGATGGATTAAGGCAGTGTTTTCCAACCAGGAGTACGGGGACCTCAAGGGGTAGATGAGCAATTACGAGGGGATACTTAGAATGGTTTCAGGTTTTTAAATAAGATTAAATGTACTTTTATTTGAACAAAAATGTGTTGTAAATTTTGCATCTTTTTGGAGTATCTTAGACCATAATTATGATTAAAATAAAAATATAATGGTAATAATTGACAATATGTGACTACTAAACCCATTTATTTGCCTGAAACTCAAGTTTATAGGTACTTTGAGTGTGAGACAAAGCTTAGGGGGTACTCCAGACAAAGGATATGTATCTATATCCCTTATCTAACTTTAAACTATTAATTTAAACTCCTTAATCTAATTTACACAAGTCGGTGTAATCTCTCGTTCATCTAAGAGTGATCCGTAGTAGAAAAAGTTAAAAGGTTTTCAATGTTTCATTTTTGTACAAATGACTATGTTTGAAACTTTTGTACGATTAAGCTCTGCTTGTCAAAGCAGTGTTCACTCACCTCTCACTGTCGGCCATCTGCATGGTTTCCAGTTTGGAGTGAGTTCCACGGTTGAAGCCCTTCACTTCCTGTTCCTCCAGACCCTCCAGCAAACGAATGGCGTCTTTGTTCACTCCGCGCCGCTTCGCCAGAACCAGGGGAGTCGAGCCGTTGTGGTTACTGCACAGAGAGAAAGCCAGTCACTCCAATTAATCATGTCTTTTCTGATCTGTATCAGTATAGCAAAGCACTTTAAACTTTATCTCTATTATTACTTATTGCAAAATAAACATTATTATAAGTATGTAAGATAACACTTCAGTGTGTAACACTAAAGCTTAAATTGGCTGTAATATATTTACTTACTCTATTGTTAACTGGTTGGAAATGTTTTGTATTTTTTGCAGTAATATAATTTTGAATGTCCAGAAATGTGCTATTTTTGTTCTGAAAAGAAGGGAAGGTAATAAAAAATGTTTTTCTTCCGAAAGTCGGCGAGTCAAACGATTATTTCTGTAGTTCTTTAATCATGCTTCCTCGTACAAACTCTTACCAGATATCGATCTTGAGCCCGTTGGACACCAGAAACTGAATGGTGTCGACGTGTCCGCACAGATGCAGCGCTGTGTTTCCTTGGTAATCCGTCGCCAGGAGATCAGCACCAAACTTGTGCAGCAGACGGCAGATCTCAACGTTTCCTCGAGCAGCAGCGAGGTGCAGCCCTGTTCGCCCGCGGTTGTCCCTTATATTTGGGTCGCAGCCCGTCTCCAGGAGCCGCTTGGCAAACGGCAGGTCCCCGTCGATACAGGCCTGGAGCAGCGGCACCGTGGTCTGCGACGAGTCATTGATGAAGACATAGGACATGTCTGAGCGTGTGTCAGAAAAGTCCAGCGTAACTGCAACCAGAGGCAGGATGAGAGTGTGAGCATTATTATAACAAAACAATCTGTTGACTCTCAATGCATTTGTATCAGTGGCTATGTTTACATGAATAGCAAACATCTAATCATTATCTGATTTCTTGATTTATTTATTTAATCTGATTTCTTGATTTATTTATGATTGAAATATCAAGTAAACAGTTGCATCTGATGCGATAAATCTGATTTCTTTCTGAGTGTTCACACCTCTGCCAGTTTTGACAAGGAAAATTATGCAAAAAAATGTCAAACTTATGTGGGAAAGACAAAAATTAAAGATTGAAAGTGTAACTATAAAATTAATAGTACTTTGTCTATTAAATACAAAATTTACTCTAAAAATCTACAAAAATCTACTGACATGTCATGTTTTTGATGATCAGATTTCTCTTGAGCATGTAAACATCTGATAATCTAGATGACTGATTTTTACAGGCCATGTACACGTACTCGTATTGTAAGAAGTCCTAAACTTTGCCATGTGGATGCATGGATACATTGAGACATAATACATATTACAGATAGTTTGCAGCTGGTTAGTTATTGTCACAATATGATGTATTTTAAAGGGATAATGTGTAATTGCACTGATTGTTGATAGTATACTGATTGCTTGTCTTCTAAAATAACCACAATTTGGAAACAAAACATTGAAAATATATGTGCATTATTCAACTAAATTACTGACAAGATTCTTAGAAGTTATTATTTCGAGTATGTATATTTGGGTCTCAAAAAAGCGATGCATATACGATAAATGTACAATAATCAGCCATATACATTTTCCTCTATCATATGTCTGAAAATAAACATAGTAGAAAAATACGATATGATTAAAACCAAAGAAAACACTGTATTTATGATATTTGATGCATGAAGCAGCTAGCTTAGCAGTTAGCTTGGGGAAAACTCTCAATTTAAACAAATTATTAATCGTCCGATAAAAATACACTAGCAGATGCACTAATCCGTATTTGTAAATATGCATGTATTCATTTGTTATAGTGGTCTATAGTGGTCTTTTGCATGTATTTGTTCGTCATTTTAGCACAGAACGAGGCCAAAACACATCTGAGGTTAGCCACAACGCTAACGCTGCACACCAAAAACAACAAAAAATCGACTCTATTTAGACTCGATCAGTTCTTCCCACAGAAAAGCATTATGTTAAATGTGTTTGAATGATTTGAGGCTTAATATTTACCTGTTTAAAGGTCCCAGTTTAGAGAGAAAAATATTTCCGCTGTTTATGTTTTGTTTCTGCGCTGCTTCGTTGCTGAATTAAAGGCAGCTGTACTGAACAGTGGAGCTGAGGGATGTCCTGGTGGTGAAAACGAGGTACTACAACTGTTTTGACGATCCTGCACAATCATTTCACCCTTACATTGAGGCCACTTACAATAATGTATATTTGTAACATTACAAACACAATGTCTTTCCATGAAGTTGCTTTTATAAAACAATGTGTAATGGATTATTTTATTTACCTTTAAGGTACTCAAGAGCAGGTTTAAAGGCTAAAAACAATACAAAAAAATGCATAGTATCTTTCCTTTAACGTGTTTTTTCATAGCCGCTTGTTCTTTTTCTGTGATGCTCTTGATGTAGGGTATGTTACTATCCCTGCCATGTGTTTTTTATCTGTATCGTTTTTGTTTGGTTTCCCTTTCTTTTGTTTTTCTCTGTCTTGCTGCCTTTGTTTATTGCCCATTTTGCAGGTTTTTGCACTCAATGTTTTTGTCTTCTGTTGCAATGTGGCTCATGTGAAATAGTAACAACAGCAATATTTCTTGCTTTCTCATTCCAGTGTTGCCGGCTTTACCGTCCTGCGCTGAGGGAGTTTACATACAGAAGTTTGTCAAACCAACTCCAGAACATGGGGCGCGCATCTACCTGCCTTTTCACATTCTACAATCTTCAGTGTCCAGGCAAAAGCATCTCAAGCCGCGTAAGACACATGTTTAGAAAGACTACTGTAATTCATGACAAGATAATGTGTCCAAAATCAAGATTAAAGTCACTGTGCACAGGAGCATTGAAGTTTGAGAGAGGACTGAAATATGAACTGCTAAACAAATACAAGAATCCCATATATTTAAGAACGTGATTATAGACATTTTAAGCTTTTAAAAGTTTGTTTTTTTCTGTAATTTGTTGCTTGCAGGAAATTCTTTTCCATCCCCTGATTTGACTGCAATTATTGGCAAACACACTTTTTATTGGGGAACGGCCGTTTTTTAATCTGGAGCTCAATTGTAGGCCGAGGAGATTACAGTTAGTTGGGTCATTACCATTACGGCAAGACACTACACTAAAAACCACAACTTTTTTGCTCTCTCAACATATCGGCTTCATGTGGAAGCAACAAATTCATCCAATCTGCTCCTTTTAAAGTTTATATAGTAATTTTTGTATAAACCATTAATTGAACTCAATGAGCTTGAGACATCATATGAAGTGCAGATATAATACATTGTACAAAACATTAACTGTACAGATTGTACTGTCAGTACAATAAGGCTGTCAGTCTGGAAAAGAAAAACTCGTAGGCTATATCACTTAAAATGCACTTGTCAGATACGATAAAAGTCAGTTGAATTATAAAAAGATATGGTAAACAATAATTTACCAATGGTAAACGGTCAATTACCAGTGGTAAATGTGTTAAAAGGTCATTTAACAGTGGTAAATGTGTTAAAAGGTCATTTAACAGTGGTAAATGTGTTAAAAGGTCATTTAACAGTGGTAAATGTGTTAAAAGGTCATTTAACAGTGGTAAATATGTTAAAAGGTCATTTACCAGTGGTAAATGAGTCAGTTTGCCTACCTATAGCCCACTCTATTTTATTTTTTATACATGACTTCATTCTGTATAAGGCTGCTCTCAGTCTGGACAAGAAATATTCAGGAGTTACCACTTCACATTGACTCAGTTTATTGGTAAAGGGCAATAGAATATAAAGTCACTTAAATACTGATTGACCAGTGAAAAGATACGGTCACCGCGTCTTTGCCAGTGGTTTACCATTTTGAAACGCCCCCTGGTGGTGGCCATTTTTTACTGGCAAAAAAAAAATACATTTTACGTAATACTGGACATCACACATCACAACATAATTTTTCAAGTTTTTAACCCTCTTTAAGCCTGTTTTTCCTTAAACGTCTGACTAAAATTACACTCATTTCAAACTGAAGCTGTTTCTGAACCCTTTGGAAACAAACTATTGTAGACTCTGTGAAGGTGAGACTCTGTAGTTTTGGCCTTTGGTGTCTGATTTACAATCATTTCACTTGGAAACAAGCTCTGCAAAGAGAATATCAGATTTTACATTCCCTCTAGATCTTCTTTTAAATGTATGAAGAAGTGAAGCTGGTGTCTGTAGCAGGGCCTGAGTGACACTAGTTTGAGTATTTGTTGGGTTTTGACAATTCCTCTTTCAAAGCTGTAGAAACTTAATTAAAGCGAGTTTTAGGGACTTGGAATAACGTAAAAAAATCCAGGCAGAATCCAGATGAAAGTCCTATTAAATTTGAATTCTTTTATTTGTGCTTTTGGAGAAAAAACTGTCTTTAATTCATCGTTTGAATTGATTTGACTGTAATTAATAGGGTTACAGCTTCCTTTTCATATTTAACATGTCCAGCAGCTTGATAGTTTCCTTTTCTCAGATGGTAGATTAAAATGAATAAATTAACAAAAGGTCCAGTAACAGGTTTTAACGAAGGCTAGTATTGGAACTGGCCAAAACATGGTAAGCATGAAAACAGCACTCTGGTGTGACGTGTAATCGCAGTTATAAGTTCTGTATTCTCATTCTGACTTGCTAAGGTTAACTTCAACTTTAACATCTCTTTAGCACATCTTTTGTTAGGTCCCAGTCCCGGTCACAAAGATAGAGAATGGGCATCTAATCCTTTTTATGACGTCCTTTCACTCTGAAATCTGGCTTTAACTGGAAACACCACTGATAGCTGTTGTTTTTCATAAACATTGATGTCACATATGTCCTTGCTCTTGTTTCACACTGATGTTTCATGTTGTCTCCTCATGATGTGATAACTATGTCTCCACCTATGTCTTGTGTATAAAAAGCATGTGTTCTGATTGTCATGTACCTCCGTCGACCAGGGAGAGGTCACTATGTCAGGGAAAGGCGACTATTCAGTTTGGTACCAGTGAATAAATCAACTCATTGATCAGACTCATTCTCTCTGCATTTTTATTGTTTAACTTGTTTTAGAAATCCACAACAGCAATTCTCCCATAACAGATGATAAATGTTTTAACAACTCACAATATTGTAGCTAAAATAAATAGATCCAAAATACACAAATCTATACAATTTCTTGTTTCTTTTCCATAAAAAACGAATTATATATTTCTATAAAAATATACTTTGTTTGAAGTACAATGATAATCATGGAGGAGGTGTTGCTGTTGTGTCACTTTTGGATGAAGTTTTGGAAGTAACGCCCAGAATGAAGTTCGCTGGCACTCCTCGCTTCACTAGTTCCTCTTTTAACTGAAATACAGGGGTTTGTCAAAGGAGAGAAATGGGAAATATGTTGTTTGGTTAAGTGATACAGCACTGGAAAAGGATTAAACATAACATTTCATAAACATTTCTGTATTCTCTAATGGACTGATTTAGATTCTCAAGACAAATTCAAAGCAGAATTGAGCTCCTCACTTCGACTGTAATCACATAAAAAACAGTCCATCTGCCAAGTCAAAACAAAAAGCACTAAAGCTGCTAATCTGAGATGAGAAGTGTATTTATATATCACAAATGATAGATGACCAATGAGCGTGTCCTTATCCAGATATGTCAAAAGTTCTGCAATATTATCTTTAAAGGAGACATATTCTGCAAAATCAAATTTAATGAGCATTTAACACATTTAGTTTAATGTTTCAACAGTGTTTCCTCATCATTATTTTTATTTTTTTTAGTTTTATTTTGATTGATTCCTGCATGTTTGAGTTAATTTTGTTTTGTCCCTGTTGTGGAAATTTGTGTGATAAGTCCAAGAAAAATGGAGCACTGTCTCTCTCAAAAAGGTGGATTCTTTATTCTTTGATATATCGAAGAATACAGTTCCTAGACAACTACACGGGTGATCAGCGAACACGACGCGAGCCACACAATAGGAAACGCAGCAATATATAGGATTACAGTAGGCCGGCCCATAAAGGCCACCGGGAGAACAGGTTTGTCAGGCAGTCACAAGATGGGGGTACATTACAATACACATTAAAATGGTTGCATGCAGGGGGGGTCTGGGTGATCAAATTAGAATGTCTCTGGAGGTGTCTCTTCGAGTGAGGAGACTGGTTAACCATAGGGGGGTCCAGGTGGTTAAATAAGAATGTAAATGCTGCTTCCTGGATTGGAGAGACCAAATGGGAGCTATTGTGTGGCTGGCCTAGGAGGGAAGAGAGACACAATAGACCCAAGGTGTCCCTCTCGACACTTGTAGCTCCAGGTTTGGCTGCAGACAAGTCATAAAGATGCTACAGGCAAATGGTTACATGTAAATACGATACATCAAATGACATTTTTCTTTTACATCCCGCAATTGAGGCTCGAGAGCTCAGAAAATTCCTGTTTTCACCTATCCCCTATCCCCGCCCACATCGCTGTACTTAGATATGATTATTTTTAAAATTAAGACTTCGAGTGACATTCTAAAATGTCACATAGACACTTTTCAAAATGAAAAAAACATGTCAATGACAATTCGCTGTTACAGCGAAGTGTCACTATGAAGAGGCGGGGCTTATCAGGTCTGCAGTTTTGAACAGGAATTCAATGCAAATGTTTCTATTATTAAGCATTTTTAGATCAATATTGCAGTTTACTATTAACAATGTCAAATGTAAAATGGTGATCTACTACTGCAATAGTTCAATACTAAGTACCTGAACAAAAGCATAGTATGTCTCCTTTTATATTGTACCAATATTTTGTAGAAACAGTCATTAGTAAACTGTCCAACCTGTGTTAGCGTAATCTTCATTTCTTCTTCAGACAAAGGGGCAGAAGAGGAAATACCCACTCTTAAAAAAACTGCAAAATGAAAAAGGAAAACACACCCAACAACCGTATCAATACAGATTATATTGTAATAAAACTATGGTTTTATTTTGTAACATTTTGAGGACTTTTTCCCAGTACACCTTTAAATTGTCAGAATTGTGAAGGCTACCACTAAAACTAAGCTTACATAACAGTATAAGAATTTAAAAAATGAAATAATCTTGCCACTATACCTGTTAATGTTTCTCCGGATTCGCCTGTTGTCGTTTGAAGAACCACTGGTAAAGTCGAGATGTTGGGTGAAGTTGTTGTATTTTGTAAAGTATTCTGAGTAGTTCCATTGAGAACAGGCTCAGTAGCAGATGTAGTAGTAATAGTAGTATTCATAGCTGTTGTCCCTGTGGTAGTAGTAGTAGGTGTTGTAGTAGTAGTAGTAGGTTTAGTAGCAGGTGTAGTAGTAGGAGTAGTAGTAGGAGTAGTAGTAGGTGTAGTAGTAGGTGTAGTAGTAGGAGTAGTAGTAGGTGTAGTAGTAGGAGTAGTAGTTGGTGTAGTAGTAGGAGTAGTAGTAGGTGTAGTAGTAGGTGTAGTAGCAGGTGTAGTAGTAGTAGTAGTAGTAGTAGTTGTAGGTTTAGTAGTAGGAGTAGTAGTAGTAGGTGTAGTAGTGGTAGTAGTAGGTGTAGTAATAGTAGTAGATGTAGTAGTTGGAGTAGTAGTAGGAGTAGTAGTAAGTGTAGTAGCAGGTGTAGTAGTAGGAGTAGTAGTAGGAGTAGTAGTAGTTGTAGGTTTAGTAGTAGGAGTAGTAGTAGTAGGTGTAGTAGTTGGAGTAGTGGTAGGTGTAGTAGTTGGAGTAGTAGTAGGTGTACTAATAGGCATAGTAGGAGTAGTAGTAGGAGTAGTAGTAGGTGTAGTAGTAGGTGTAGTAATAGGTGTAGTAGTAGTAGTAGTAGGTGTAGTAGTAGGTGTAGTAGTAGGTGTAGTAGCAGGTGTAGTAGTAGTAGTAGTAGTAGGTGTAGTAGCAGGTGTAGTAGTAGGAGTAGTAGTAGGTGTAGTAGTAAGAGTAGTAGTAGGTGTAGTAGCAGGTGTAGTAGTAGGAGTAGTAGTAGGTGTAGTAGTAGGAGTAGTAGTAATAGTAGTAGTAGGAGTAGTAGTAGGTGTAGTAGCAGGTGTAGTAGTAGGAGTAGTAGCAGGTGTAGTAGTAGGAGTAGTAGTAGGAGTAGTAGTAGGTGTAGTAGTAGGAGTAGTAGTAGGTGTAGTAGTAATAGTAGTAGTAGGAGTAGTAGTAGGTGTAGTAGCAGGTGTAGTAGTAGGAGTAGTAGTAGGTATAGTAGTAGGAGTAGTAGTAATAGTAGTAGTAGGAGTAGTAGTAGGTGTAGTAGCAGGTGTAGTAGTAGGAGTAGTAGTAGGTGTAGTAGTAGGAGTAGTGGTAGGTGTAGGAGTAGTAGTTGTTGTAGATGTAGTAGTAGGTGTAGTAGTTGGAGTAGTGGTAGGTGTAGTAGTTGGAGTAGTAGTAGGTGTAGTAATAGGTGTACTAATAGGCGTAGTAGAAGTAGTAGGTGTAGTAGTTGGAGTAGTAGTAGGTGTAGTAGTAGGAGTAGTAGTAGGTGTAGTAGTAGGTGTAGTAGCAGGAGTAGTAGTAGCTGTAGTAGCAGGTGTAGTAGTAGGAGTAGTAGTAGGTGTAGTAGTAGGTGTAGTAGCAGATGTAGTAGTAGGAGTAGTGGTAGGTAAAGTAGTAGGTGTAGTAGTAGGAGTAGTAGTAGGTGTAGTAGTAGGAGTAGTAGAAGGAGTAGTAGTAGGTGTAGTAGTAGGAGTAGTAGTAGTTGTAGGTTTAGTAGTAGGTGTAGTAGTTGGAGTAGTGGTAGGTGTAGTAGTTGGAGTAGAAGTAGGAGTAGTAGTAGGTGTAGTAGTAGGAGTAGTAGTAATAGTAGTAGTAGGAGTAGTAGTAGGTGTAGTAGCAGGAGTAGTAGCAGGTGTAGTAGTAGGAGTAGTAGTAGGTGTAGTAGCAGGTGTAGTAGTAGGAGTAGTAGTAGATGTAGTAGTAGGTAAAGTAGTAGGTGTAGTAGTAGGAGTAGTAGTAGGTGTAGTAGTAGGAGTAGTAGTAGGAGTAGTAGTAGGTGTAGTAGTAGGTGTAGTAGTAGGAGTAGTAGTTGTTGTAGATTTAGTAGTAGGTGTAGTAGTTGGAGTAGTGGTAGGTGTAGTAGTTGGAGTAGAAGTAGGAGTAGTAGTAGGTGTAGTAGTAGGAGTAGTAGTAATAGTAGTAGTAGGAGTAGTAGTAGGTGTAGTAGTAGGTGTAGTAGTAGTAGTAGTAGTAGGAGTAGTAGTAGGTGTAGTAGTAGGAGTAGTAGTAGGTGTAGTAGTAGGAGTAGTGGTAGGTGTAGTAGTAGGAGTAGTAGTTGTTGTAGATTTAGTAGTAGGTGTAGTAGTTGGAGTAGTGGTATTTGTAGTAGTTGGAGTAGTAGTAGGTGTAGTAGTAGGTGTACTAATAGGCGTAGTAGGAGTAGTAGAAGTAGTAGGTGTAGTAGTTGGAGTAGTAGTAGGTGTAGTAGTAGGAGTAGTAGTAGGTGTAGTAGTAGGTGTAGTAGCAGGAGTAGTAGTAGCTGTAGTAGCAGATGTAGTAGTAGGAGTAGTAGTAGGAGTAGTAGTAGTAGTAGGTGTAGTAGCAGGTGTAGTAGTAGGAGTAGTAGTAGGTGTAGTAGCAGATGTAGTAGTAGGAGTAGTGGTAGGTAAAGTAGTAGGTGTAGTAGTAGGAGTAGTAGTAGGTGTAGTAGCAGGTGTAGTAGTAGGAGTAGTAGTAGGTGTAGTAGCAGATGTAGTAGTAGGAGTAGTGGTAGGTAAAGTAGTAGGTGTAGTAGTAGGAGTAGTAGTAGGTGTAGTAGTAGGAGTAGTAGTAGGAGTAGTAGTAGGTGTAGTAGTAGGAGTAGTAGTAGTTGTAGGTTTAGTAGTAAGTGTAGTAGTTGGAGTAGTGGTAGGTGTAGTAGTTGGAGTAGAAGTAGGAGTAGTAGTAGGTGTAGTAGTAGGAGTAGTAGTAATAGTAGTAGTAGGAGTAGTAGTAGGTGTAGTAGCAGGTGTAGTAGTAGGAGTAGTAGCAGGTGTAGTAGTAGGAGTAGTAGTAGGTGTAGTAGCAGGTGTAGTAGTAGGAGTAGTAGTAGGTGTAGTAGTAGGAGTAGTAGTAGGTGTAGTAGTAGGAGTAGTAGTAGGTGTAGTAGTAGGAGTAGTAGTAGTTGTAGGTTTAGTAGTAGGTGTAGTAGTTGGAGTAGTAGTAGGTGTAGTAGTAGGTGTACTAATAGGCGTAGTAGGAGTAGTAGAAGTAGTAGGGGTAGTAGTAGTAGTTGGAGTAGTAGTAGGAGTAGTAGTAGGTGTAGTAGTAGGTGTAGTAGCAGGAGTAGTAGTAGCTGTAGTAGCAGGTGTAGTAGTAGGAGTAGTAGTAGGAGTAGTAGTAGGTGTAGTAGCAGATGTAGTAGTAGGAGTAGTGGTAGGTAAAGTAGTAGGTGTAGTAGTAGGAGTAGTAGTAGGTTTAGTAGTAGGAGTAGTAGTAGGTGTAGTAGCAGGTGTAGTAGTAGGAGTAGTAGCAGGTGTAGTAGTAGGAGTAGTAGTAGGTGTAGTAGCAGGTGTAGTAGTAGGAGTAGTAGTAGTAGGTGTAGTAGTAGGAGTAGTAGTAGGTGTAGTAGTAGGAGTAGTAGTAGGTGTAGTAGTAGGAGTAGTAGTAGTAGGTGTAGTAGTTGGAGTAGTGGTAGGTGTAGTAGTTGGAGTAGTAGTACGTGTAGTAGTAGGTGTACTAATAGGCGTAGTAGGAGTAGTAGAAGTAGTAGGTGTAGTAGTAGTAGTTGGAGTAGTAGTAGGAGTAGTAGTAGGTGTAGTAGTAGGAGTAGTAGTAGGTGTAGTAGTAGGTGTAGTAGCAGATGTAGTATTAGGAGTAGTAGTAGCTGTAGTAGCAGGTGTAGTAGTAGGAGTAGTTGGAGTAGTAGTAGTAGGTGTAGTAGTAGGAGTAGTAGTAGTGGGTGTAGTAGGAGTAGTAGTAGGTGTAGTAGTAGGAGTAGTAGTGGGTGTTGTAGTAGTAGTAGTAGTAGTAGGTGGAGGAGGAGTAGTGATAGGTGTAGTAGTAGGAGTAGTAGTAGGTGTAGTAGTAGTAGTAGGAGGAGGAGGAGGAGCAGTACGAGTAGTAGCAGGTGTAGTAGTAGTTGAAGCAGCATTGACAGAAATATGTGGTATGGTAGTGTTTAGAGTAGTTATAGTATTTGGTTGTGTACTTTTGGAGATATCAGGTGTAGTTTCATTGGTAATTGGGTGAGTAGAAGTCAGAGAAGTATTAGTAGTTGAAGTAGTAGTAGATGAAGTAGCGTTGAGTGGTATATTATTAAAGGACACAGTTGTAGTATTTGGTTGTGTACTTTTGGAGATAAGTGTTGTTCCATTGTTAATTTGATCAATACCAAAAGTTTTAGTAGTATTCATTGTAGTAGTAGTTGAAGTATTAGTTGCTGTTGTGGTTGTTGAAGTAGTAGGAGTACTTGTGATTGGTGCATGTGCTATATAAGCTGTCAACAAAAGAGGAAAAAAAGGAATTAAGACATTTAAAATGACCTTTCTTTCTGAGTTAAAATTCAAAGTTCTTATAATATGAATTACCATCTCCAACAATCAACAGCACGCATCGAACCTCTGAGTGGTATTCAAAAGATCTGTGGAGACAAAAAAGAGAATGAAAAAATAGAAAATTAAACAAGACTGTGCAAGATTGTGACTATTTTTTAGGCTATATTAAAGAACATCAAAAATTAAAAAGTAATAATGAAGAAAAAGAGCAATTTAAACTGAGCAGCTTTGTACTCAGGGCCCAGAATTTGTTAAAATTGTGGAAGAAGCCCAATCATGTGAAGGAGAATCTATTAGACCAGCCTTTTTTAACCAGTGTGCATTGAGGAATTGTTAGGTGTGTCTTAAAATATCAAATTCGAGTAAAAGCATTCATAGGGGTTAAATGAAATAAAGTAAATTAAGTGTCTTCTGATCTTCTGATCCAAAAAAGAAAGCAAAAGCATAACAGTCATGACTTGCCACATAATCTTTTCAATCAAAAGAGTGTGTCGTGTTTCTTAAAAAGGTTGAAAAACACTGTGTTAGACCAGTGTTTTCAGACTTTTTTTTGAGCTGCGGCACACTTTTTGGCCAAATTACACAGTTACATCTGCATTTGTGAACTCAAACTGGACATTATTTCAAGGCACACCTGGCAAAACCTCAAGAAAATCAAGGTATTTGACCATGTGCGTGAAAATACATTTGATTATATCGGGTCACAGTGTCGAGAATTGTAAATAAATGTTAATGTGCTGTACCGACACTTGAAAAATAGTGAATATCGGACAATATCAATATGAGGACCTTTTACTGTACGGTCTATCCTTGTGCACAAGCTAAAACGTGCAATGCAACAATGTGAAGAATAATATATAGATGGAAAAGTATTAACTCGATGACGACTTCGGCCACAAAGCACAGAGGATAGGTCGCCTTGTCGTCTAAAGCGTTGGGGTTCCAGATCAGATTGAAGCTGCCCGCACTCGGTGACTCCTTATAAACACCGGATGGTCCACTGAACAGCAAACCTGAAACTCTTCGAAACACAAAAATTAAGTTTAAAATAAGGCTCGGCAACAATCTTCCAAGCGATAGTTCAGATCAATTACAAAAATAGTGCACCTTTAAAACATAACTTCACTAATAAATGGTATTAAGTGTCCTACTTCCTTCTCGTGTTAAAGCAGAACTAAGTAACATTTTTACCTTCTTAAACATCTTTGTAAGTTCGTGTGGTGGTTGTAAATGTATTTTCGGGGCGTTGAAGCACCCGTCGTCGCCCCCTGCTGTCCCTGAGCGCAAAACCAGCTGCAACATTTGTTGACGTCGATTTGAAGAAAACTATCCTGTGAAACATCTTTTTTATCTATATTTGGTAACGTGAAATGTTTTTGTGTCTGATCGTACTTTTTTTGTTTCAATAAAAAAGAAGTAAAAAGGAAAAAAATTAAGACTTTTCGTCTTTTAGGAGGAGCTCTGTCGCTGAAGTTCTTAAGTTCTGCTTTAACTTTTAATATTACATTTTAAAAAATAATAATCTTTCAATTAAGGTGAGACTTTGCAGGTAAATAGGAAAAAATCTTACATTTAAGACATCAGGTTGAAACTTCCCCTGTAGTTTTCTCATATAAATGTAAGTTTTTCATCACGTCATATTTTTATGTAGAAATAAGGCATTTTATGTGTAAAAATGGCACACAAAAAATACATATATTTAGGGCATTTAAATCTTTAAATCTGGACAGAACCAGGTTGAAATTTCTTGGTTCATGTTGTACACATACTATGTATTAGTTACAAAAAATGTGAGAGAATGAGAATGAGGGGATTTGGGGTTTCTTATTTAGTTTTTAAGTAAACTAGGTTGGACTGAAAATTGTCCTAAAAATTCAAAATTTGCCTTTTTTTTTTAACTTAAAACTTCAATAAATCAGTTGTAGAATTAGATATCAAAAAATCCTTCAGTACGTTTGGTCAAGATCTTGTTGAGTCCAGATTGTACAGTTTGGTATAGGATCTACTTTATGTCTCTGTGGGAGAAAACAGCATTTTAAGAAAATGGCCATGAAAGCCGATATGTTGAGAGAGCAAACTGACCAAAAAAAAAAACAAAAAAAAAGAGTACTTTTTAGTGTAGTGTCTCGCCGTAATGACCCAACTAAATAATCTCCAATTGAGCTCCAGATTAATAAAAGGCCGCTCCCTAACAAAAAGTCTGTTCGCCAATCATTGCAGTCAAATCAGGGGATGGAAAAGAATTTCCTGCAAGCAACAAATTACAGAAAAAAAACATTTAAAACTTTTAAAAGCTTAAAATGTCTACAATCACGTTCTTAAATATATGTGATTCTTGTATTTGTTTAGCAGTTCATATTTCAGTCCTCTCTCAAACTTCAATGCTCCTGTGCACAGTGACTTTAATGTTGATTTTGGAAACATTATCTTGTCATGAATTACAGTAGTCTTTCTAAACATGTGTCTTACGCGGCTTGAGATGCTTTTGCCTGGACACTGAAGATTGTAGAATGTGAAAAGGCTGTTAGGTAGAAGCGTGCCCCGTGTTCTGGAGTTGGTTTGACAAACTTCGGTATGTAAACTCCCTCAGCGCAGGACGGTAAAGCCGGCAACACTGGAATGAGAAAGCAAGAAATATTACAGTTGTTACTATTTGACATGAGCCACATTGCAACAGAAGACAAAAACATTGAGTGCAAAAACCTGCAAAATGGGCAATAAACAAAGGCAAGCAGCAAGACAGAGAAAAACAAAAGAAAGGGAAACCAAACAAAAACGATACAGATAAAAAAACACATGGCAGGAATAATAACATACCCTACACCAAGAGCATCACAGAAAAAGTACAAGCGGCTATGAAAAAACACGTTAAAGGAAAGATACTATGCATTTTTTTTTTTACCTTTAAACCTGCTCTTGAGTACCTTAAAGGGCCTGTACCTGATTTTTGCAACATGGCTCCTAAAACATTAATTCAACAAAATAAAGTTGTTCTCATATATTTATATTTGTCAAATGATCATTTCTGTGACATCAGAAGAGTTCTGGCTAAGTTAACGACGTGGTTGCTAAGTAACAGTTGCAGAATTGCCAAACTGGAATAAACCAACCTGTCATTGGCACTTTAAGCTTAACAGTTGCAGTGATCGTGTTTAGAGGCAGAAATGCTCTAAACGAGTCTGGCAATGATTTAAAGACTTGAAACAGCGGAAGATTCTCACATAAGTGACGTCTTTGACCAGACAAACGTCACCGATCGAGGGAGATTCAGAAGCTAGTGTTTTTGACGGTCAGAAGGAGAGGATTTTCTAACTTCTTCACTGTGGTGGTTGTTTTTTTGTTTGTTTTTTTGGCCAGGCGGTGCATCTTACCCAGTACGGAGAAGTGGAAGGGCACGGAGCTGATGTGGTCACTGGTGTTCTTCTGCTCCTGTGTGCCGTTGTTCTGGATTAAAACGGTGTCACTTCTGGGGTGATCCTCCAACATCAGCTCGACCACGTAGTACCCTTCTCCTACTCCTTTGTAGTCAATCGGACTGAATGACAAGGAGCAGTTCTGAACACACAAAAAGAAAACTGATTCTTCCTTGTCTATGTCTGTGTCACTCAAAGTCACTGGGATAGGCTCCAGCGACCCCTAATGGGAACAAGTGGTAGGGAAAAAATGAATGAATTAACTATGACTTAAAGAATAGAAAGCTTTTGATGCAGCTCCTTTTTTCTTTTTTCATTTTCCCCAATTTATATTACTTGAAATCCTAAAGCTGTAAATATATCCACAGCCCTGTTCCACGGCAAACCCACAGGAGCGTGTCTAGTGGCATTTTGTGCAGTGCCCTCTTCACATTAAAGGAAAAAATTATACATTTTTCATGTTATCAATAGCTTTTAAACATGCTCTTGAATGCCTCAAATTGGCCATCTCATGTTTTGAAACAAACGAACAAAAAAAACAGTTTATTATGGATTAAAAGAAAAGTTTTTCTCAGCTGTCTGCAATGCCGATGGTGCCTAGCACAATTTAGTTGTTGGTGTCACTTTAAGAGATGCTATGATGCAGTAGCAGTTATTGTATTTAGACATCAGAAATGTTCAGAACTAGTCTAATGATGATTTAAGGACTTAAAACAGCAGAAGATTCTCGGATAAGTGACATATAAAATGGGAAAAAACAGCAGCCACTTCAGCAGGAAGTGTTTTTGACGGTTGGAGGAAGAGGATTTAACCAACATTCCTCAAAATTGCATGAATGCAGCTAAATGCAACTCCAGGTGTGTGTTTTGATGACAGAGCATTGTTAAAACATGGTTAAAAGTTCAAAAAAGCCACTGTAGCAGAATATTTAACACTACATGTCTTCTCCTTAGTCCGGTGGTCAGCTGAACTCGGCCTATGTGGGAGATTTTAAGGACACATATTATACTGTGCAATACATTATCAATAAAATTACAAATAATACAAGCTGACATGCTAAAAAGAGCAAATATCAGCCTGATATACGAGACAACTGAATTTCTCACATGTGACAAAGTAAAGCATGTCTTGACCCAGTACAGATGCACTGTTGGTTTGCCCTGTCTTGTCTGTCTGGAGTAGCCCCTAAGCTTTGTTTCACACTCAAAGTACCTCTTAACTTGAGTTTCAGGCAAATGAATGTGTTTACTAGTCACATATTGTCAATTATCACTATTATATTTTTGTTTTGATTATATTTTTGGTCTAAGATACTCCAAAAAAATGTACAACTGATAACATTATTTTAATCAGATAAAAGTACATTATAGCAACTTTTTTGTTTATTTTCAGAAACACTGATCGAGTTGTTGGCAAAATACACTCAAATCTCATTGTAATGAATAATTAGAGTGCTAGGAATGTGAGTGATACAAATTCGACCGCTGCACACGGTAAAATGAGATGCAGCGCCTTTAGGTGTGTTGCTGAACGCGGTTGGTTTCGTACCGGAGTGAAGGTGAAGAAAGGTGGGGGGTCACAGGGGTCGCACTCGTACGGAGGTCTGCCGTATCTGCACACGACCTCATCGCCGTCCGGGTCAAAGATCAAAGGATGAATCTCTCTCTGACAGTTTGCAGCAATTCTGAAGAAAAGTTCATGTCAGTGCTAAAGTGCAAGTGCAAAATAAACATGTTATTCAGGCATGGTCAATGTCAATTTTAGATTTTTGATCAAAACCCGGGTTAGGTATTATCGCCTCGGCCTGCAGTATATTGGCTCGGGTGCTCAAAATGTCACATTTTGATGACATAACGTAAAAATATGATCAGTTTTTATATTAAAATGTACATGTTTAGACATACAAATTGTGTTTTAAAAATGAGAACAAAAGATAAACAATTACGAGGCAGAGCTGAATTTGGCTCCTAAATTCACTTTAACTGAACATACTCACTGAGTTAAGATAGAATTACACTTGTGTGATTATTACGAAGGATTAATAATAAAATATACATGGTTTGGCTCATTATGACTCCTTTAATATCAAAATATAGATCATTCATCCATTTGAGGTAGTCATTTCTACAGATAATACACTCAAACACACAACACAGATTTATATTTAGAGATCAATCAACTGCTCAAACATCACTGTACAGTTTCTTAATTTTTATTCCAAACATTTATATTTATAATGGGCAAATTAGAAGCAAACCTGTCGCTTCACTATCGATAAAACTTAACTGACAAACTCCACGTGACAAAAGGAATTATTACATTTAAACAATATGATCGCTAAGTGGTTAGGAATATTATATTTTCACGTTAAATGATTGTAAATAGCTGTGTTTGATCAAATCTGTTGGTCTTCAGTGGTAAAATCAGCTCGAGACGACACTTCCACTTTGACGAGAAGAACAACCAATCACGGCCCGAGGAGCGAGCCAAACCAAACTCTAAAATAGTCTATTTAACCAATTTAATATACATATATCATTTTGTTGTATATAATATAATTCTTCTCTCTATTTTTTAATTGTCATTATTAGTGTAGAGGTTACCAAGTTATAATAACCTTCTCGTAATCAACTTTTGCCAGAAGATGCCTGAGTAGATTTTGCAGCCTGGGTAGATAATGTACCTACACCTGCATCATTAGCCCTGTTCAATAAGTTATATCTCAAGACCTCAGGTAAATTGTAATAATTACGAACGTCGTCTGTGTTCTGTGCGAATCATCTATTTCTGTAAAATTTTTCCTCGAATTTTACCTCCTGTATTGCACCAAACTCAAAGGTGGGATTTTAGTCCTGTGTGAAGCTCATGTCTGTGATTTGAACATTTTTTAGTCGTATTGTGAAGCTTACATCGATTCAAAATGTCTCTACATCCATTTTACGTCCAAATCTGGATTGGATTCATATTAATAATTCTCCAATTCATTTAAAGCAGAACTAAGTAACTTCAGCAACAGAGCTCCCCCTGTAGCTCTCTTTCAAAAATTCACTGCCAGCGAAAAGGCGCAAAAGCTTTTTTAAGAATTGACAATATTAAAACATTTCTTGTTGCCAAATATAAAAAAGAGCGAGGGTTTCTCAGGAGAGTTGTCTTTGGCGTCAGAAAATGTTGCAGCTGATTTTATGCTCAGAGACAGCAGGGGGCGACGACGGGGGCTTCCAACGCCCCAAAAAGTACTTACCAAGACGTTTAATAAGGTAAAAATGTTACTTAGTTCTGCTTCAATATTAATTACGTCAATAAAAAAGTTAAAAACACAAAAACTGCACTGGTGGGACTGAGCAGCTGGCTGTTTTGGGAAAGTTTAGGTTACGGCTGTTCCATTAAAAATCTGATCGCCTGGATGTTATTCAGATCGCTGAACACAGCAACACATTAAAAAGCACGGTCTTACGTTACACTACAGGTACATAACACTAAAAACAAACCTTAAAAGGCTGAAAATAGAATAAACTCTTGCAACATGGATGAATGAAAATGTTCTAGTCATATTTAAATGTGTTTACTGGTCCCCCATTTAAGTGCGTAAAAACAAGTTATTTACTGCCGATCCCGTGCAAATGCTCACAAAAAACATAGATGTAGTGGGGTAATTTTAACTTAACAGATGTCCCAAGGTAAAACTGACCCTGTGCGAATAGGACTATTGACTACACAAAGTTAACTGATTCATGCCACGCTGATGACTTTTGCATTCGTTGCTTGTTTCTCTGTTTTAAAGGACAAATGTTATGCATTATTTGTGTTGTTCTTGGCCTTTAAACCTGCTCTTAAGTGTCTTTACATTGACCTCTTGGGTTTTAGAACTAAAACTAAAATGTTTATACAAAGAACAATATAACTTTATCATAGACTTGGGAGATGCCATATTAACTTAGCTGTGGCTCCATCTACTGGCTGTAGAGGGAATTACACTAATGTATACATACACATTGTTTTTTAATGCGAGCAGTCCTGAGCAGTTGTAATGATCATGATTCAACAGAAATTGATGACTTACAGACTTAAAAACAGAAAAGAAGCCACGTCGCACATCGAGGGAATTCAGCTGGAAGTGTTTTTGACGCTCGGAGGGAGAGCATTTTCTAACCAGGATTCCTCAAAATAGCATGAATGAAGCCAACTAAATGCTGCTCCAGGAATATTTTTGACGACGGAACAATGTTAAAACAGGTACAAAAAGTAAAATTTGCATGATGTTTCTCTTTTAATCTGTGAACGCTGTGTCTCACCCAGTGGGCGAGGCTACCGCGCTCAAATTGAGCCGCCGACTGCAGGCTGCCATGTTTGCAATCTGCTGCTGACCACTAGGGGCTGCTGCGGAAGTAGAATTATTCAATGCAAGTCAATGGGGAGTTAGACGTTTCAAAACCTACTTTAGAGCCTGGCTCAAAATACGGCTTTGGTCTCAAACGTTAGCTTACGGCTCTGTGACAACGCTGAGGGGGGTGAATTTTTTTGAACCAGGCTGGTTTAGCCGCTGTGATTTTTTAAAGTTCTTGCAGAAGGCGGGCTTTACGCGCCGGAAATGTCAGGGCACAGCCATTCACCTACGAGTGGGCGGTAACCATAGAGACAACGACGGCAGTACGTCAGCAAAAGGCCGCCCCAAAGTCGCCCTCTCCCCGCCTCCCCACCGAGGGGGGAGTGGTGGGGGCTAACCCGCGGCCATTTTGAATTCTCCATGACTGAGCCGCATTATCATGAATGGGGCGGAGTGACGACAGTCTGTCCATTATTTTTTATGTCTATGGTCTCACCGCAGAGGGGACATGATGGTGGCCTGCGGGGGGTAGTTCACTCGTCCTGTGTCAAGGCGGAGTCTCAGATCCACCTCAGTGAAGGCTTTGATGGGCAAGCCACCCGGCCAGGAGTCAGCACGATCTGTGATCCTACAAACAAATTCAACAAAATATGATAATAACAATGCTTCACATCTGTAATGCTCTTTACAGACTTGTCAAAGACTCTCAAACCGCGACACTGTTGTCATTATTCTTTTACTCCACTCTCGGTGGTAAGCCACTCATGTTGCCACAGTTTACGCCAAGTTGAAACAAGCTTATTGGTTATTCGCAACTTTGATTTAAATACTCGTCAAAAATAATATATATTTTTTACACAACCATGAGCTGAGGGAGGTTTTATCAGCGAGAAAAAGCAGGATTTACCACAAAATGACGCATCAAAAACAATAAAAGTTACCATTTTTTGTGAGAAACCTGTTTTGTCGGAAGTATACGTTGTGGAGATGTTCTCAAGCTGCATTTCTTTAGCTTCTTCTCGATTAAATATTGTCAAAATCTCATCTTCGCCAGTCAATCCTTGCAATCCAAGTAAATAATCAATCTGTCAAAAGCTGATCGATTACCAAAATAACCGTTAGTTGCAGCCCTAGTCTGAGCCTAATATATGTAGCAACTGTATTTCACCACTTTTTTTTTTTTTTTCTTTTACAAATTTTGCCCAGAGCTTACCACATCTTGTATGGAGCGTTAGTTGGAGACTCCAGAGTTTTGACGGTCTCGAATTGACACATCTCACCGAGCACAGTCGAGGCGCGGTCCACGTACTCGTAACGCTCCGCGGTCTGGTTGCCACAGTCTCCGCTGAAGCACTGGAAATGGTGAACGGCGCAATGTGTGGCTGTGATCTTGTAACGCATTTCAATCTGCGGCAAAAAAAAAGACAAGAACAGAAAGTCATGACACTGTGAAAACTCTATCTCCAACCTTGGTTAAAATAAGTATCATTTGGATTTGAGTCGTTTTGACCAGGGCCATGAGGGGACAACATGCTCTGGGCCAGAAAAATGTACAAATATGCTCCACTCCAAAAGCTTATAAGTGTCAGGATCCTCAAGATTGTGCTCCCTCCTGTCTGCCCCCTCCTTCCTGAGTTTCCTGTCTCTCCTCCTCCCTGGGTGTGTCCTTCGGGGTCTGGCAGCAAACACACCTGCATCCACTTACATCATTACCTGCAGCATAAGAAGTCTGGTCCTTCATTCACTCATCGCCAGTTCGTCATATATTCTACTACAGTCAGTACTGCGTTTTTGGCTCCAGAAAACGCAACTCACTTTTGTGCATTTTTGGAATTGTTCTTCACCTTGTCCTGTGTCCAGGTGTCCTGGTGTCCTGCTGCCTCCCTCCGGTAACCACCTGCCTGCTCCTGTGTGCCTGCCTACTCCTACCTGCTTGCTCCTGTGTGTGTGCCTGCCTGCCTGCCTGCCTGCCCGTTCCTGCCTGCCTCTGCCTACCCTGGACACCCCCCAGCCCTGTAACCACTTACCTGTCGTAAATAAACTGTGTTTCACCTGCCTCCGTTGTACTGCTCTTGGGTCCTAAGTCAAACCCCTGACAATAAGTCTATATGACCGGCTCTGACACATTTCTAATTAGTTTTGTGGGAGGGCACCTGTGGTAAATATTTATCATAGTTTTACATTGGTGAAGTTGCAGTTTGTGGAAAAAAAAATGTTTTAAATGAAAATTACAGGAAATAGTGCTGGAATCTAAAGCAGAATCCCTCTGTAATGTCATCAGAAAGTGACGTGCCGTTGTAAATACCGAGACAATTTATAGTTGACACATTTTTCCGACAGTTTAAACCATCTTTCAACAAAATAAAGTTATCAGGTATTATTAGTAAATCGTAACTATTGTGTAATTTATATGGTTTTTAAAATTACTAGGAAATAGTTGTGGAATTACCTCTACAAATGTCATATTTACTGCCCATGATGAACCAGGAAGCTCAAGAAAAATATTATGCATTTTTCATATTGTTATTGATCTTAAAACATGCTCTCCAGTGCCTTAAAATTGCCACCTCGTGTTTTGAAACAAAAAAGAGTTTATTATGAAATAATTAAAGTTTTTTTCAGTCGTCTGGAATGACACTTACTCAAGGCATCCAGCCAGCAGATGCCGTCTAATGCGTACACAATTTAGTTATGTTAGAGACACAACAATTAGTCTAGCAGCAGCAGAGATCGTGTTTAGAGGCAGAAATGCTCAGAACAAGTCAGTGATGATTTAAGGACTTAAAACAGCAGAAGATTCTCGGATAATATGAAATCTGAAAAATCGTCACTGATCGAGGGAGTTCAGCAGGAGGTGTTTTTGACGCTTGGAGAGGATTTACTAATAAACATTCCTCAAAACAGTGTGAATGCAATGAATTCTACTCCAGGTATGTTTTTGATGATAGATAGAACATAGAACATGATTAATAGCTTGAAAAGTCGTTGTAAGAGAGTATGTGTGTTTTGAACTTCACAAAAGCCATAAAACTGGAGACAAATGAGCAAAATATTAACTATAATAATTTTCACTTCATTTTAGCAAAAAGTGTTGTCTAACCTGCCCTATAAACTTTAAAAGACTATTAGAACTAAGAATATGTTGTGTGGTTTATTTGAATTTTCTAGGGGACGACCCTCAAACCCCCTTTTCATATGCCTAGTTCTTATTGTAAAAAGAAAAAGCCCACACTCCTGATCTTGTCTTCATTTTGATTTGCTGATACTGTATGATATGGCTGGGAATCACTGGGTCCCTCACGATTTGATATGACACACTGCTCACGACACGATATTATCATGATATTGCGATACATGCGATTATCGATATATTGCTCTTGATATTCTACTAGATATCACTATTTTTTGCGAACCAAATTGACTTTTAGAACGTTTTTCTTTGTTAAACCTAGACCTGCACAAACGTAAAAAGAAAATACATCTACACGGCAGTCCACATTATCAATACTGTATCACCGGACCAGAGTGTCACGATGTCAAAAATACTAAATGAGAAAAATGTGTTGTCATAAACCTCAAGTAAAGACAGAATGTAAGTAAATAAACCCTAACTAGTCAAAGATACTCAAAATAAGATGCATATTTTGTCATTTGCATTTCCAAAACAATCTGTTACGCTGGAAAAATACAATCTTAAACAAGGTAATGAGTTAAAAAGTGAACGACTGACAAAAGAAAAAGCATAAAATATCTTGTTTTACTTCATCAAGAAAAAGACAAGCATTTCCTCAATTGAAATTGGAAAAAAAAATGTTGAAATGAAATTCAAACGAAACGTACTTGTTCTGTTGGCAAGTTGTATTTTAAGAAAGTCAAAATATACTGAAAGTTAAATACAATCAAGCTTTTATTTTGTATATTGTTTAAGATTCCTAATGAAGTTTTTAGGATTTTAGGATTAAGAAATGCTGCAAATTGAGTCTGTCCAGCATAAATTGTTTGAAACTTTCTTAATTAATTGTTTAAGATTGTATTTTTTTCAATGTTTCTTTGCCTTCAAACAGCAAAAAGACATATTAACTACACATCTAATTAATCATTATTTCAATGTAATTAGGCTTTACCAGATCATGCTTGCTCAACTTCTGTCATTTTACTTTTAATTTTTAAGTTTTCAGGGTTTTGTATATTTAAAAGTATTGATTAATTTAGTTATTTTCAACTATTTTTATTGTATTTTGTGTGTTTTGGATGTAATTGTAATTGCAAACTAAGACAAAAGGTCTAAACTGGGACAAAACACAACCTAAACTTGGGCGAAATCCTTACGAAACTAGAATTTTACAAGACCCATTGTAAACTGAGAACCTGCTCGTGTAAGAATGGGTTATTTTTCAGTTTTACAACATAAAAAACCACAATACATACCGTATAATTCCCAGTGTCTTTTGGGTAGTAGGTCAAAGTCATCCCCATGTACGGAGAAGCCTCTAAACGTCCAAAAACAAACCCAAAAAACAACAGAAACAGCACGTCCATGTTGGTGGTACCTGCTCTTGTTTCAACTTAAAACTCTTCCTGGACTTAATTAAGAAAAAACGTATACAATTTGTCCTGGAGCCGTGTGTCCATCGTGATTTCCCTCATGTCGACACAAAATGTTTCCAACCCCAGCAGGTTTGTACAGTTTGACAGGCGACATTCTTGAGAACGTTTACATTTTTGAACCATAAAGAAACATTTGGAGACAGTAAAAGCTAAATATTCAAGTTCTAGTGTGACTTGAAATGAGAATGATTATCCTGCTATTAAAACAAAATAATACTGAATCAAAAATATGAATCGATCAGCATGAAAGAAGAACAGAATCTTGAATAGTTCTCTTTAGGCTCTAACTAAGACTGTGTTTTATTTTATTCTTACTATTGCAACTTATTAACTTTATTCAAAACACATTTACGATGAAACATTATAATTTAAAGATATACATTTGAAACTTCTCCTGTTGTTTAGTCACATCACAAGTACGTTTTTTTCATCATGTAATGTTTTATAGAAATGTAGAAGTAAAGCATTTCATGTGTAAAAACATATTTCAGACATTTCAATCTGAAAACGGACAGAACCTGGTTTCAATTTCTTGAATCATTCTGTACACATTAGTAACAAAAAAAAAAACTGACAGAAGAGATTGTGGATTTCTTATATAGTTTTTGAGTAAACAAGATCTGACTGAAAATCTAATTTCGCCTAATTTTTTAAACTTCAAACTTTAATAAATCAGGTTTAGAATTAGATATCAACAAATCTTTCTGTTTTTTCTGTCAAAATCTTGTTCAGTCCCAGATCATAAAGTTTTTGTATGGTCTCTGTGGGAGAAAAATGCATTTTAAGTCCCAGAGAAATCTATGGATGAAGTGGATTAAATGAAAAAATAAAACATCTTCAGGAGCAAATTGGACAAGGTTGTACGTTTTATTGTAAATCTGTAATTAGTATTTCGACCATCAAAACCTCAATAACAACATTACATTGTGATAAAGGCTTAAGATGAATGCTCAAAGTCTAAATGACTGAGTCCGGTTCTGTGAAAACCTCTGTTAAATGCAACAGAGTGCCCCACTGTATTGATCATCTTAGGACGCTTCTGACTGAAAGTGAAAAGCTGAAACGTTGTGGTCTGCTGCAGCTGTAGGTGGCACGAAGGCTGAGGAAGTGGTTTTAGAATCAAATACAGTAAATGTTTTTGTTTTATTCTCAGACGGCGCTAACGCAACATGAGGCTAACACCGTCTGCCGTCATCTGTGAGTACTTTGCGTTCAACTATTTAGCGTCAATTATTTCATTTATCTTCTGCTTCTATTGGAGAAAGTGAACTTGAAATGTTTAAGTTTTTGTTTTGTTTTTTACTTTGAGTTTGACAGAGCAGTGCAGTCTCAAACTTTTCACACCTTTTTTAACACGTTCGAAAATATTTGACCATCAGAGTAGCACCAGAGCTAAACCAGGTCAACAGCAGCTCTATTCCAGGTCTAGATTAGGAATAAAACAGGTCTAAAAAGGACCAGAACCAGAATCTAAAACCACATTTCTCACAAACACAAACTTTGTTATTATCACTTTAAGGACGAGAATTTAAGTCAGTCAAAGTCTGCCAAGTCACCCATGATTTTTTCCACATACAACACACAAGTATTTAATAAAGAAAGTATCTTCAAAGCGGCAAAACATTGTGAACTAAACTCAAAACTAAACAAACACTAGATCTGCAGAGGACCTCGTGAACAACAGTATGACCTCTCCAAACTGTCAGTGTTTTCTGGCTGGTTTAGTCTGAGTTTAGGTCTGGTCTAGTTCTGGGCTGGACTCGGTTTAGTACAGGTTTTGTGCAGCTCTTTATGTTCTAATCTAGTCCTGGGTTAGACCTGGACCTGATTGAGTCTGGGATTAGACTTGGTTTTGTCCCAGGTTTGAGTTTAGACCTAGTTTTTTATCAGGTTTGGTACTGGGTTTGACTTAGTTTGGTCCTGGGTTAAACATAGTGTTGACCTGGTTTAGTTATATCAGTTTAGTCAAATTTAAAACCCCTTTAAATTCCGCCGGGTCCAGACCCAGCCGACGTTTTCTGCATTTATTCCATTTTGTACAACCTCATAAAAGATAACTGGAAATGTAAAACGTAAAAAGTAAGTTTGCAAGCCTCTTATTTTCAGTTCAAAACCCAACAAATGTATTAAGAAATATAATTGTTGTCTGTGTAGATGTTTGTATGTGTTGCTGCCTCTGTCTGCGCTTGGAAAAAGGTTAAATAAAAACAAGTCTTAGTGTATTTTCCTTATTGTTTTATTTGAATAAGTTATAAAACACATGTTTACGTCTGTGGCACGCAGCAGCTGAAACAGAAGTGGTTTTTGCCAGAGGAAGTCAGAGCTGTGGGTTCCAGACCACAACATTTGCTGTACACATTAATATCGAGTTTATTTTATTTCTTACATCATGTCAATTATTAATGAACATTTGTATTCTAACATATTTTACTTCTTATTTCAATCTGCAGTATCTTGGAAATGTCAGAAAATTATTCAAACAAGCAATCAAATCTGAGGCAGTCCATTCAGATTCATTTATTTCACTTTAATTAACCAAAGCTGGATGTTAATGGCGCGTTCACACAAACACATTAAAATCGAGTCTAAACTAAAGTCATGTTTCCATTAGCGCGGTACGGCACGGAGCAGGACGGTCCAACATGTTTCCACTGAACAAAAACAAACTGTACCGCCCCGTTTGAGGGTCCGAAGGGGGCCACGAGAGGAACTATAGCTCCCAGATGATATGGTTCACTTTAGAGCACGGAGCGGTGAGATGATTGGATTCGAGAGAGCAAAAGAAAAGGCAAACTCAGGTGAGACCGAAGTGACAGAAAGCAGATGTAAAGACAAAATAATCATTCCTCATGTGCTTTGCAAGGCTAGACTGCGAGTTAACGGCGCTCCAATAAACAGACTTTGTTGATTTTTATGCTGATTTACGGAAGAATAAAATCAGCCGTTGTCCTCTTTGACCAACCGTAAAACTGTAACAATGCAAAATGTACAATTAGCTGCCGTGTAATACACAACTACAAAAAGTGTGCTAATAACATGCTAATTGTTAACTAACCAATCAACTGGCTTTTAGCTTGATCAATTCTTATTAAAATGAAACATAACTTACATAAAATTAAACAGGCATTCATATTTTTATAACACAATACTCACGGACAAATATAGTCCAAGGCAAACCCCGTTTTAAGAGAAACACAGGCTCAACCATGGATGTATTAAATGAACTGGATAAGACACGCCCCCTCTGTCTGTGGTCCCAGATTGATTAGTGGCCGTGCGAGGTACTGCAGCCTCTTGGAACCAGCCTTTTTCTAAAATTGCACATTATAATTGCAGACAGTACTGAAATATTATCGGTATTTAAATAAAATAGAAGGAAATGTTCTTTTCTACCGTTTCTAAAATCACAGAAAATACCGTTTTTATATGAAGTGACGTCACCGCAAACATGTGCGAGTCACGTGAACGAGCACGTCGGACGATACAAACAGAAGCTCGTGGAAAAGGCTCGACTAGAGACACCTGTAAGTTGTATTTTATTTCATTTCAGACGCTTTCACGTGTGTCTAACATGAAGAATACAATTACAATCACACAAGCTGACGTTAACACAAAAACTTGCAGCTGCGTGGTCGTTCACGTCGCTCAAAGCATCATGGGGGATTGTCGTCACGTGGCGCCCTAAAGCAAAGATGGCAGCCTCCGTATCAGGAAGTAAAACAAAGATGTCAGCCTCCGTATCAGGAAGTAAAGCAAAGATGGCAGCCTCCGTATCAGGAAGTAAATGCGGAAGTAAGAATTTTTTTTGGGGTCATGCGCCAATGAGCACTCTCCATAGGGATAAACAGGGCGGCCATTTTGGATTCATCTTCCAGGTTTTACTATAGTTTCATGGGTCAAACGTGTCTTCTCTTCTGCCAGCGGCGGCCATCTTGCTCCTGTGCTCTGGGCGCCTGATCGTTCATCCGGACAGATCCTGTTTCTTCCGCCACGAAACCGTCTCCTTCAGCTGCTCGGGACCCTCAGGCCGCGGCAGACGGGCGGACCAGACGACGGGGGTGTGGAGAAACGCCTCGTCCGGACACTTGGACCCCTGTGAGAGCGGCTGGGGCTCGGTGAACGGAAGCACTTGCGTCATTGAGGGGCTGTACACACTGGACAGCGGCGTCTACTGGTGCGAGACTGACCGCAACCGGACGAGCGACTCCATCCACATCAGAGTCTCCTGTACGTGTGGCCGGAGCTGACAGGAAAAATACACTTTATATTGTACATCTGCAAAGTCTCAGTATTGTGTTCATGTATATTAAAGGTGCTTTGCCTGAATTTTATTGTTTTGAAACGTGAAAAACATAACTAGTTTGTTTTAAAACTCTTTACATCAGTCTCATGTATCGCTCACTTTCCTAATGCAGTCCCAGCATCATAAATATTCACCACAATGGGTTAATAAGCACTTTTCATCCCAGATCAAGCCATTAGCTAACTGCGTACTTCTAGTGTTCTGTTATTAGATGCAGAGAAAGCGTTGTGGTCTCATAATAGATGCTTTTACTATATCTCTGTGCTGGGAAAACAGATTATACTTGCAAAATATCAGGAACATGGACTAGGTCTTTCCCGTGGGTGAGGTACTCCATTTTGCAAAAGAGCACTCAAGCTAAAGTAAAAGTATCACATTTTAAAATCTTCTCAAGTAAAATTCTCAAAGTACAAATTATTTTAAAAGTAAAAAGTAAAAGTAATTATTTTTGGTTTGGAGAACTATTAAATCAAAATTGGTTTATTCTGTTGAGTTTTGGTTGTTAAAGGCAGGTTATTTTTCTCTATAGAAGCTTTTTGTTTGCAAAAAGGGAACTAGAAAAAAAACCAAAAAACAAAACAGTTAAGATGTCACCATAAATGTGCTAAAAATAAACCCCTCAGTCTTTTCAGCCGGTCTAAAACCTTTAGAAAGTATACTTTAACTTTCCAGTCCAGTCACAAAATGTAGTGGAGTAGAAAGTACAGATACATGCTCTGAAATGTAGTGAAGTAAAAGTATCTGTAAAATGTACTTAAGTAAAGTAAAGTAGAGTACAGATACCTAGAAAATGTACTTTGTTTCGTTCCACCATTGATATATATGTATATTATTAGTTCACAGGGAGGGGGCATGACTTCAGAAGGGTCAAAGGTGGAGCCCTCATTATCAGACTTAGTACGACTAACGATCTAGTAGCAAAAATAATATTTGCGGTCCAGAACAAAAAAAAAGTATTTATTTATTAGTACAATTATTGTAAGGTACATTTATGCGTTTAATGATCACTTAAAGGTAATTTAATTCACCCAAAATGTTAGTTTGATGGACTGATTTTATATCTATTATACATCTATTTTTCTCATAATTACACAGATTCCCTTTAATTCAAACCATGTTGTATTGATTCCTATATCTTTCTTTTACTCTGCAGCAGACCGTGTGCTCCTGAGTGTCCCAGTTCATCCCGTCCTCCAGGGGGCGCTGGTCTCTCTGGCGTGTCTCTCAGATGAAAGCCCCAGTCCTGAGTTTGCGGCCAGTTTCTTCAGAGATGGAACATTCATTGGGAACACCTGCCACCGTGACGCTCTCCTCTGTGACCCCTGAGGACCAGGGGCTGTACCACTGCGTGCACGCCACCAGGGGGAGCTCCAGGAGGGTGCTGCTCAGAGTCTCCACTGATCACGGTATGGGACACTATTAGAACCATAGAATGTAGAAAAATCACTTTTTATATGGTCTGTCGTTATAACATGGTAGTAATAATACTTTTTGTAGTAATTTAAACTATTTACATTTTTTCTATTTTATTTATTTTCTTCTTTATTTGTTTGTTTGTCTATTTGTTTGTTTGTTTATATTATTGTTTGTTTTATGTTTTATTTATATTGTTTACAACATGGTAGTAATAATCATTTTGTTGCAATTTAATCTATTTTCATTTTTTCTATTTAAATTTTTTTCTTCTTTATCAGTTTGTTTATTTATTTTATTTGTTTATTTTATTTATAAAGTTATATTTTAAATGTATTTCTATTGTTTACTTATTTATTACTATTGTTTACAGTAAGTAATAATATTAATAATTCTTTTTGTAGCAATTTGACAAATTTTCATTTTTTATTATTTTCTATTGTTTCTTCTTTACTTATGTATTTCTATTGTTTACTTGTTTATTACTATTGTTTACAGCGTGGTAGTAGTTTCTATGGTTTCTTTCTTTTTATTGTATATTTGTATATCTCAAACAGTACTAAAAGGGCACACTGTGGCGGTCCCTCACTGTGCTGTGATTTCTCTCAGTGCACACCACGCCCTGGATCACTGAGACCCCGCCCCCGTCTCCTCTTCAGCCAATCACGACCTCTCTGCTGCCCAGACTCCTGTGCTCCGGCCTGCTGTTCCTCCTCTACACCGGCATCCTCTGCGTCGGCCTCTGGATCTGCTGCAAACTGGCCAAAGGTACACGCTTGCAAAATAAAACAAAAAGACAGAAATGAAATTAACAACGCCTCATCGTCGACAACATGTTCAGTTTTTCATTTGTTTGTGCGTTTCAGCCCGCGCCGAAGCCAAACGAAGATCGGTCCTTTGAAATGTTGTTTTCAATGTCAGCGTACAAATCAATCCATCTTTCACAAGATTTTATCTATATACTTTGTATTTTTGTATTCCATTTCAATAAAGTAATCTGCTTCTTCTGAGCGTTCACACTTCTTTGTGATTGGTCGATATGAAAGGTTACAACATATTTCATAAAAACTAAAAATAGTGAACATTTGAACCATTTGCTGTGACAAGCAACTTACAAATGTAAACCAGCAAAAAGTAATAACAAACTAAATATCAACACAATGCTTCAAGATCATTTGACGCTTTCAAAGTTCTCAAAATGTGATTTTTTCTTTTTTTTTGCCCCTCTATCTGAACTTTTATTAAATGAACAATTCACTGGTAATGACACAACTGAGAGTTGTTGTTTTTTTTGTCTCCAGATCTTGATGGGAAGGATATATGAATAAAAGGCAATTATCACTTATACATGCAGGAAATAGGTTAAATTTAAATTAAATATTTTAAGATCACATAGAGCTCAGAGCTCAACATCAAAGTACAACAAAAGAGAAATGTTCTTTTTGTGTTGCTTACCTCTTTGTTTCTTGCTGGTTCACTCATGAGAAAGTGTTACTGAAACTCAAACATCCTGAAACTCTTTGTATTTGTTCCTCTCAGGTTTGATCAATGGTGCTTCCCGGTGAGATTGGGAACAAAAAAGTGAAAGTGCCTATGACAGACTGGACTATTAATGTAATTAAAATGCCGGTAAGATAAATACCATATATTTCAAATTTAGCTAAAAACTTTAGCAACATTTTAGGTTTGAAATTTCACTTTGTGGTTGTAAATTATGACATCACACAAGGAAATTACCACAGTGCACTAAACTGGACTAAAACTCATCTAATGTCAGTTTTTTTTTTAATTTGACACATAAAAATACATGCAAACACCTTTATTTTGTTAAATTAATGTTTAAAAGATTTGAAAAGTTCTTTATTTTGTTTAAATTGGACATAACTCTGTAAGTAATGAGTAATGAGTCTCCCCCGTGTGACATCATTTAAGATTTATCATCATCATCAACTTTTCTCCTTTATTGATGTAAAACTTGAATTTATATTTACAACAGGTATAAATACACAGAATAAAATCAATACAAATTTGAATGTTGTATGCACTTTAATCTGATCAACAAAGCGCTCAATAGTGTAGTTGAAATCGTCCTCACACTTGATTTCAGAACTGTATTTGGGACTCAAAACTCCTGACCTGGACACAATAAATGGATACTTTTAGAACATTCTTTTGGCGGCAAGGAAGAGGGCAATCACACAGAAGACTGAAATTGTAAAAAAAAAAAAAAAATCTCTTCAGACATAATTTGAAAATGAATTGCTTTAAAAGATTGAACGTGGGAGAATTTATGCCGTGAGATTTTGTTAAAAAAAAAAATTCTGGATGTACTGTGCCTTCGCTTTCGGTGCAGCTTTTCATTTCACTTCTCTTCATTAAAAAAAAAAAAAAAAAATCACGAATGAAGCTTAAAACAACTTCAGCTAGGCCTATGTTTTTGATGAGGGAACAGTGTTAAAAGACACAAATTAAGCTTTTATGACGTTTTGAGCTTTTAACCATGTTCTAACAGTGTTTCATCATCAAAAACATACCTGGAGTTCCATTTCGCTTCATTCAAGCTGTTCTGAAGAATGTTCATTTGAAAATTCTCTCATTTTTTTCCGATTTCATACGTCACTTATCAGAATCTTCTGCTGTTTTAAGTCCTTAAAATCATCGCCAGACTCATTGTGGGCATTTCTGTCTCTAAACACGATCACTGGAACTGCTAAGCTACATTAGCATTTCACACAGTCCCTTAAAGTGATAACATAACTCAATTGTGTAAGTGTTAGGCGCCATCTACTGGCTGTATACACTCTAATGCAGGGGTGTCCAAACTTTTTCTATCGAGGGCCACATATTGAAATATAGATCAAGCAGAGGGCCACAAATCAATTGTGAAACGTTAAAAAAAGCTGCATTTATCTGATATTTTAAGCGCCACCACATCTACGCGTCTCATTGCCTTAATATCAGGTTTGTTTTGCACCAAAATGTTAGTTATTCAGGTTAGAATTGTAGAAAATCTGAAATGTGCTGTAAAAAGTACTTATCAGGACAATGTGGGCCAGTTCACCAGGAAGCCTGAGGGCCAAGAAAAATTGGTCTGAGGGCCGCATTTGGCCCACGGGCCTTAGTTTGGACATGCCTGCTCTAATGCTAAGGTAAAACTCCAGAGAAACATGTTAATTTAGCATAAACATGAGATGGCAAATTCAAGGTAGTCATGTTTAAAGTCTTATAGCAATACAAAAAATGCATGGTATTTTTCTTTTAAAACAAGTCAAATTTGCATAATAGGTGTCATTTAAAGAAGATATTGCAAACACTAAGGTCCATTTTTTGTGTGGACTCAAAAATCACTCAGTTTATACAGTTATGTAACAAAAACAACAACAACAACAATAAAAAGTCTCCATAGAACTGGACCATTGTGTTGTATTTCTCTGTTTATTTGTTTGGTTTCTCCTGTGCGCGTATCGATTTCTTTTCATTCTGTGGTTACAACCGAGCAGACAGAAGCGCTGCAGCAATGTGTTATGTTTTCAGTGTGGACCTGGTCAAGCGAGAAAGCATTTCAAGACAGAACACAAAAGACTGATAACTTTGTAGATTTGTGTGTGATCCAGAAGTGTCACATGAAGTTCAGTTGCAGAGTTGAGTAAAAAGTTGAATCATCTGCAGTTTTCATATCCGCTAAACACAAACAAAACACAAAACACAGTGATAAAAGGAAAATAGTGACTTTCCACCTTGAACACCAAATGCTTTTTGAGGCCATCCTGTGGTAAACTATGAAACTCCCCCGTCAAAGCACAGCACTGGATTTTTACTGTTTTGAAACGTGAAAAACAGAACTAGCTCATTTGAAACTTCCATCAAGTCTCTGCCGTCCCAACAAACATTAGCATGCTAACCACTCACTTCCTGCTTCTCGTAGAATAAAAGGCTCTATAAATAGATGTAAAGAAAGCGCTGTGGTCTCATTTTCACCAGAATAGATGCTTTTACAACATAACTGTACATTATTACGCACAAAAAACATCACATACATGAACTCAACATGTTTTTCACCTTTCAAATCAGAAAAAATCAAGTACAGCGCATTTAAAGCCACACGCGCCTTCTTCACCAAACTATATTTCTGATAATTGCAAAGATGAAATTTCGCTACACAGCAAACAAACATGGCAACCATCCAGCATGGATTTATAGCTAATTCTGCTTTGATCATAAAAGGATTTCTGTTTTACCTTTGAGTCTTTTTGGCTCTGGCGTCTGAACAATGACGACACCAGGGTAGGCGATGTCATGCTTTTCCCTTTCTGCAAAAACACATATAAAACATTCAAAAAAAAGCATCCAAGTCATTGAAATACATCCATTATTGTTTGACTGTACAGTTTAGCAACAAAAACTTTGATTTATTAATGTTTAGTTCCTATTAATCAATTTTCAATAAAATCGTTTTTTGTTAATTGAACATAAAACATTACACTATAAATATGAGTAAATCGGTAACAAAACAATGTCATTTAATGTATTATTTCTATTTGTGTACACAGATATTTGTCACATTGTGGGAGCTCAGTGCATGAAATTCTTGACCGATCAGTTGATTAAAACGGGGTGTGGCAAAATATATATCAAAACTATCAAGTACTGCACAAAAGTATATTAAACAGTGTATTCATATGTTAGATATACTGTATGAAAGTTAGATTAAACTCACAATTCACTTTTTTGCCATGTAAATCCTTTGAATCTAAATACAATTAATCGACTCATAAAAGTGTTGGTCAACTGTACAAGATTCGCTGATTAAACAACTAACTATTGACATTTTATTGAGATCTGCCTCCATCATGACGACAAAAAAAAAGTAAATCCTTACATCACCAACCGTATTATTTGGGTTTAAATTATGGTTGAGGTTAAGTCACAGACATGTAGGACTTGTTGTGTCAACCGCAGATGGCAAATTCAAAGCCCATTTCTCTGTGTTTATTTTCTGTCAATGTGCACAGTTGACAAAGGCGACTTTAGGCCTGAACGATGGAGCAGGAGCTTGTAATGAAACCGAAGTGTTTCTTCTGCATTTTTTTGAAGCGATAGACCGATACAAACAGCACAGTTAATTGTGAGCTCTTGGTTTGTGTCAGTCCTTCCTGTCTGATTCTATCTCTATGAGGTTTTTTCTAAGTCAGTCTACTCTAAAACGAATCAATACCATAAGAACTGGAAGTGAACAGCGATTTTGGGCCTGAAAACTTAACACAATAAGTAAATACATTTTGAACATTGTTTTGGCTGCGAAGAAGAAGGCAATCACCAGAAAATGGATGACGCAAACTGAGCCAACAATCAAAGACAGGATTAAAATAGTAATAGACACTAGAACATTTACATATTTAAAGGCCCTACACCTAATTTTACTTTTTTGAAACATTAAAAACAGAAGAAGTTAATTTTAAAGTCTTTACATCAGTGATATGCAGTCCCAGCATCCTAAATAACAACATTAGCATGCTAACGGCGCACTTCCTGCTTCTCGTAAATAGATGCAGAGAAAGTCTTTGGTTTCATTTTCACCCGAATAGATGCTTTTACAATCTTTCTGTGCTGGGGCAACAGTAAGTTTACTTTATTACATGCAAAACAAATAGGGAACATGGACCAGTTCTGTTTTTCACGTTTCACAGCAGTAAATCAGGCCCTTTAAATAGACTAAATGGGACGTATTGGTAGGACTGGATGTATCATAATTTAATTTATTTGAATATTTTGTGCCACTTGTTTAATCTGTTTATTTTGTGTATATATGTGTTGTATGTTTAAAGTGCCTATGACAGGTTGGACGACTCATTTGACAAAAAGGCAGTTAAAGTGCCCATGACAGGTTGGACTACTCCTGTAACTAAAATACAGGTAAGATCAATATATTCAAAGTTTTGCTAAAATAATTATACATTTTATCATTTTTAGCCGTTTTTTTTGTTTTGTAATATCACTTCCTGGTTGTAAACGGTGACATCACACTAGGAAATTACTTTGAACACTGGACTAAAACTCGGCTAATGTCACAGATTTTTTTTGTCCAACAAATCAAAATATATGTGAACACCTTTATATTGTTTAATTAATGTTTTAAGGGTAATTTAAGTTGTTTCTTTTGGGTAAATTAAGCAAAACCTTTGGATGAAGTGAGCCTCCCCAGTGTGACGTCATCAGTTTTTTACTTCCTGTAATTTCAAACTGATTTTTCAACTTTTCTCCACCAACTACAACTTGACTGGTGTAAAACAGTAATTTTTATGTACAATACGTATTAATACACCAAATAAAATCAAAATTAGAAAATTGTTCAAACCTGTCATACGCACTTTAAGATAAATATGTTTCAAATTGTGTTAAAAAACTTCACAAATTTCAGTGAGGTTTAGCAATTTTTTAGTTTTTTTGTCTTACTTCCTGGTTGTAAATGATGACATCACACTAGGAAATTACCTAGCAACCATCCTGTGGGCCAAACCTCCTCAGATGTCACAGATTTGTTTATTTTACAAATAAAATACATGTTAATGCCTTTATTTTGTTGAACTAATGTATAAAGGTTCAAAAAAAGTAATTTATATTGTGTAAATTTTGCATAACCTTTGTCTCCCTAGCGTGATGTCATCAAGTTGTTTACTTCCTGTAATTTTGAGCAGATTTTTCAACTTTTCTCCACAAGTAGCTGCTTGATTGGCGTACAACTATAATTTATATTTACAACAGGTATTAATACACTGAATAAAGTCAAAATTAGAAAATCGTGAAAACCTGTCATACGCACTTTAAACTTTGAAAAAGAAAGAAAAAAAAAAACGCTGTTGAATGGGCATTGCACTGCTAAAATTGTACATCTAAAACTCATCAGAAGGAAGGTTTTTCAAAATGTTGACCTCCTCTAATCTCCAAAAAGACAAAATGATACCCTTGGATTAAGATTATGACTAGGTTAAAGCTGGGGTACCTGATTTTCACACTGCGCAACCGGAAATAGGTTTTTAATCAAGCTCATCTCCAGCTCTTACAAACCCTTTGGTACATTGTTAAATTTCACATGCATTAATTTTCGGTTCTGTGCACAGCTTTAATACAACTTTTTTCAGACGCTGAATTGAAACTGTCGAGGATCCACCCAATGGCGGCCAATTGAGACAAAATACTTTATTATTAGATGCTCACGGCACACAGAGGTCTAATTTTTCACAAACTGCTGCTTGTACCCAATACTCTTTGATGAAAAACACACAATTTACTAATTTACACCCAAAAAAGTCAGGTATTCCAGCGTTAAGATCACTCTCCGGGAGTATAAAGTCAATGTGAAGCCAACTGCGTGTGCGTTACAATTTCACCAGACCTACAACTTTCCCATTGCTCAACACTTTCTTCTTGTGGTCTGTAAACAGCTGAATGTTGTGTTTGTGTAAAGCGGGGTTGACCTTTCTGTTTCCTCCACAGGCAGACGAGAGCGGGGCAGAGCAGGACTAAACTCGCCGCGCTCACAGGAAGCACGACGCTCATGACGGAGGCGAGCGACAAGGCTGTACCCTCATGGAGCTGTGGGGGGTGACCCGCTGTGGCTGCAAAACCACACACTAACCTCAGTGAGAAAAACAAACAAGATCTGCAGGAAACAACTGTGTCCAGTGAAGGTCTGAATAAGCAAACAAATCAATCAACAAAATTTCTTGTTTTATTCTGCATAAAAATCGATAACTCTGTAGGTTTAAAAAATGTGATCTAAAGCAACAAAAACGCATCTTGAAGTGACAAAGACGTAATAAAAACGCAACTAGAAGCGGCAAAAATGCGGCTAGAAGCAGCAAAAACGCGTCTGACAGCGGCAAAACGCAATTAAAAGCGCCAAAAACACGACTAGAAATGGAAAAATGCAACTAAAAGCAGCAAAAACGCGATTAAAATGGACAAAGATGTAACACAAAGTGACCAGAACGTTCTGAAACGCGTCATTCTAAAAACTAAAAACAAGACTCAATCATATCTAAACCAGGTCAGCGTACACCTCCACTTGTCCATGTGTACCTGTTATTTTGAGCACTTCCAGGCGGCTCTCTCCAGACAGCGCCCCCTGGTGATCGCACATGTACAGCCCAGAGTCTGAGAGAGAAGCGCTGGGAATCGTCAGGTTTCCGCTGGTGTTGTTTCCGACACAAACGCCGTCTTTAAAGAACCCAAAAGTCCCTTTCCTTCTTGGTTTGTTTGGGTTCCAGATGCAGCGAAATGTCACTCTGTCTCCTTCGTTTACAGGCAGCAGTGGACTTTCCAAAAGCACATCACCGGCTAAAAACAGACGAAACATGTTTAAGACTGGGACATTAACTGGCAACCTACGCATGTTTAGTTTTAGCCATGTGAAAAAATGAATGTGTTAAACAGTGAGCCTGTTTAACACATTCAATTGACAAAATCTTGTTTTGTGTTGGAATTAATTAAGATTTGTTTTTATTTTGATCTAGATTTTCGGTCTTCTGCTTGAAGAAAAATTATCTGTCACTGGAGAAACAAATGTACACTAAAAAAAATCAATCTAACAATTGATGTCTTTCAAATGATGTCATATGAGCGTCTCTGGATAAGACGTTCTATGAAGCGGGTTCATATCTCGTTTTGTTAACCATAGAACTATAATAAAACCTGGAAGATGAATCCAAGATGGCCGTCCTGTTTATCCCTATGGCGTGTGCTCATTGGCGCATGACCCCAAAAAAGTTTCTTACTTCCGCATTTACTTCCTGATACGAAGGCTGACATCTTTGTTTTACTTCCTGAAATGATGGCTGCCATCTTTGCTTTAGGGCGCCACGTGACGACAATCCCCCCCATATAAAAACGGTAATTTCGGTGATTTTAGAAACGGTAGAAAAGAACATTTCCTTCTATTTTATTTAAATACCAATAATAATTCAGTCCTGTCTGCAATTATAATGAGCAATTTTAGAAAAAGGCTGGTTCCAAGAGGCTGCAGTACCTCACACGGCCACTAATCAATCTGGGACCACAGTCAGAGGGGGCGTACCTTATCCAGTTCATTTAATACATCCATGTTGTTAACCCAAGATTTTCAACAAATACGAGGAAGTAAAAAGTACAATTCTGACAAAGAGAATCACGGTGGCAGCAGCTAAAGTGAGAAAAGAGGGCAGGGAAACTATTGTTGATTCACTCGATACGTAAGTTTGATGAATAGCTATTCGTTACGTGCAAAGTTCCATCAATTCAAACTACACTCCTCACAGGACAATATCAGGGCATTAGCACCAAGCTTTTGTTTGAGTAACAATGAACCTGTCTTCTTCACTGCAGGTGTAACCCTATGAGAGTAAAGTGCACTTGGTCCTCCATTCTATCCGACAAACAGTATTCTTGTGGAGACTTTCAGAATCCCCAACAGAATAAATGAAAGCTCTTCTGCCACGAAACCAAAGTGCAAGACAGACTGTTTGAACTGTTCGCGCTGTAGGGCTCTAAAAGCCCACAGGGGAACTCGATTCCTTCACAAGAGAATCGGTGCCTCTCAAAAAGATGATCAGGGTTAGACCTTTTCAAGCCTAATTGAGGCCTGTCTTATCGATTGACTATTTCTTATTCCAATCTGAGGTGTTGAAGTTTTCAAATCTCTTTGAATTAGCTTTCTCTGAGATGGAAAAATAAGGGCCAAGAGGATTTGCCTGTGCCATTTTTGATGATTTGCACACAGTGATATTTTGCATAACATTTGCTATTGCTCTACGGGAAAGTACAGATTAGTTTCAGGAAAAGACATTTACTAAAATAAGTATACCCTCAGATGCACATAAACATGAATGCAGATCAAAAGTGTGATCAGGAAACATGACGGTGTGAAATTGCTCTGTTTTGCACAGAGTTGTGCACAGTTTTTGTCTCAAACAATGACCCAAATAGAAGAAATTATGATATTGCTTCATTTTTCAAGTTTGTTTGGATTTAGAGGTAAATTTTAAACGCTGTCCTTCTTTCCCAAAACAGCCTGTCTTGTAGTTTATACCAGCTGCAGCTCTTGATGGCGTTGTGTGCCTCAGAACAATGGACTTGGTTTGTTGTAGTTTAGTAATTTAGTTTTTATTTGCTCATAAAACACCTGTAATTTAACAAATGTAAGCTAAACATGTTTGAATCCATACTTTTGGATTCCACTGTTTATAATATAAGACTTAACTTTACCTGTCACTGTGATGTTTACTGCAGCTCCACACTCGCCCGCGTCAGACTGGCACCAGTAAACCCCCGCGTCTTTATAGTACATACTGCTGAAAAACCAGTGGGATTTATTCTGCGCTGTGTTCCTTTGGTTTGTGCGATAAGACGTGTTCCTCATGACGGTCCACTCTGAAGCCTCAGAAGCATCTCCACAGCTCAGAGAAACCGCCTCGTGCTGAAAGAACTGCACACGGTTTGGAACAACTCTCCAAGACACTGCAAAGAAAAACAATGAACACATACAATAAATAACAACTTATCTTTGAATTATACGTTGTACTCAAGTCTAAGGGACATGACCCGGGCTGCAACCCATCTTCAAAAATATTTAATCGCTTTTTCTGGATTTGTCCTGATTTAATCCAGGTGAAGTCTTGATTTAGTCCTGGTTCAGTCCTGGTTCAGTCCTAGTTTAGTCCTGGTTTAGTCTTGGTTTAATCTTGTTTAGTCCTAAAGCCCAGTTGAATAGCCCTGCTGTACAGTAACGGTAAAAATGAAAGTAAAACTCAATAATAGAAGCAGGGAATAGTGACAAAAACGTATATCTCAACATTATTTGGAGTTTCCCGACAACAGAATTCCGACGATATTATGTCAATCCAACAGAAATGTGTTAAAACATTTGTTGCTGTTACAGTATCTGAACTGTGAAATGTTTACAAAATTATCAACAAAAATTCAAGAATATCACTTTATCTCTTCAATTGGAAGTAACGTATTTTCCTTTGAAACAATTTCATCAGCACTTTTCAGTTTTTTTCCTTCGTTTTTTAAACTCATTCTCTATCTTTACATTTAAAAACAACATTGACGCTATAACAATACTTTAGATATTCTGCCCTTGCACGTCTTCTTAATAGTAGTTATTTCTTCTAAAGTAACGTAACTTGCCACGTAAATAAGCGACACAGCTTTTAGATTTTACAATTAGATTTGTAGTACACATATTAAAAGATTTTGATTTTTGAAATGAGCTCGTTCTTCCTCTCTTGGTACATAATCCTCGCTCAGATTTATGTTTAAAAGGCAGTTTCTTACCCACAAAAGTGCAGAGCGTGGCCAAGTCCATCTTTCGGTCTGATGAGGTTTGAGTCTGTCTGTCTGTCTCTCTTTGCACAGGATGCTGAAGTGCATATTTTTTCACGGCTCACTTCTAGTTTCCTGTTTTGTGCTTAAAGGTGAAGTAATGTTTCTTTTTTTTTTCAGGTTTTTAATCTTGAACTATTAACAGAAGTAGATCCTCATATTGTGTCCATTGTAAACAGTAATATTGATCTAAAACAGTTTGATAATAGAAACAGTTTGATTGACTTCCTGTTCAAAACTGCAGATCTGATAAGCCCCGCCTCTTTATTGTGACATTTCACTGTAACAACCATAGACATATCAACTCGAATAATAATTAGAAAGCTCTTCCTTCACCAACCTTTGTGCAATGGGGACATGATTTGAGTTTCTTTCTAAAATGAGAAATATGACATTTTCTACACAAGGGAATACTTCTTTTCTTTTCTTTTTTTTAACAAACAATGGAATTCTTCTATCTCTGCTGTAAAAGAAAGTGTCCTACTATCGCTGGCGTCTCCTCAGTGGTGACATTTGTAGAATCCATCACCTATTAAACAGAAAAACTAAACAACAAACCATACACAGATCACCTATTTATGCTAGTCCTGTTGTTCTTTGTGTGAAAAGGTAAAATCTATATATGCAATGTAGATACTAAACTGTTTGTGTTGGGCTATTATTGTTACTGGTGCCTAAAGTACTAGTGCAGATGTAGTGTCACGGGCAACTGGAAACATCTGTGTGAAGCGTTTTTGTGACTAAATGTGAATGTACAGGATTTTCCAGTCATCAATAACAGCTTGCTATGAGGATTTATGTCTAGGTCACTGCCTCTGGGACTGATTAAGATTAGAATGAATTCTCAAGTCGGAAGGAAGTTTAGACCATTTATCTTCAACAAAAACAACTTTATTTATTGACAAATGATGAATACATAAATTGTATTTAACTTCAAACAACTTCAAATAAAGTTAATATAATGCTTTTTTCCAACGTAGCACACCTAAAAGTTAACAACATAACGAAATGATTGTTTTGGGAATGTTCCACAGTACGGTATTAAAAAGGGCTGCAACTAACGATTATTTTAGTCAGTAATTATTTTTTTGAATAGTCTACTAGTCAAATGATTATTTCTATTGCGCATCGAGACTTTTAAAAATACATTTCAACCAAATAAAGGTTGAAATATGGTGAGTGAAGGCTTCTACAGATTTATGATGAAAGTGTATAATTCAAATCTCAAATAGTTTATTCTTTTTTGACACTTACCTTTGGAAAAAGTATATTGTTGTATGTGTTTAGAATCTGTTTAGCCCATATATTATTTTTATAATTCAATAGTCACAATTATACGTAAGCGTAGAACAGTCAATGTTGTGTTTTTTTTATCACGCCAGCCTGGAGCCTCAAGGCCGAAGAGGATCCAGGTGTATCAGACGTTATCAGGTCAGCCTGGAGCCGACCTGGAAAAGGAAACTATCAAGCTGCTGGACATGTTAAATATGAAAAGGAAGCTGTAACCCTCTTAGTTACAGTCAAATCAATTCAAACGATGAATTAAAGACAGTTTTTACTCCAAAAGCACAAATAAAATAATTCAAATTTAATAGGACTTTCATCTGGATTCTGCCTGGACTTTTTTACGTTATTCCAAGTCCCTAAAACTTGCTTTAGTTAAGTTTCTACAGCTTTGAAAGAGGAATTGTCAAAACCCAACAAATACTCAAACTAGCGTCACTCAGGCCCTGCTACAGACACCAGCTTCACTTCTTCATACATTTAAAAGAAGATCTAGAGGGAATGAAAAATCTGATATTCTCTTTGCAGAGCTTGTTTCCAAGTGAAATGATTGTAAATCAGACACCAAAGGCCAAAACTACAGAGTCTCAGCTTCACAGAGTCTACAATAGTTTGTTTCCAAAGGGTTCAGAAACAGCTTCAGTTTGAAATGAGTGTAATTTTAGTCAGACGTTTAAGGAAAAACAGGCTTAAAGAGGGTTAAAAACTTGAAAAATTATGTTGTGATGTGTGATGTCCAGTATTACGTAAAATGTACTTTTTTTTGAGCTTTTGAGTATTTTTTTTGCCAGTAAAAAATGGCCACCACCAGGGGGCGTTTCAAAATGGTAAACCACTGGTAAAGACGCGGTGACCGTATCTTTCCGCTGGTCAATCAGTATTTAAGTGACTTTTTATTCTATTGCCCTTTACCAATAAACTGAGTCAATGTGAAGTGGTAACTCTTGAATATTTCTTGTCCAGACTGACAGCAGCCTTATACAGAATGAAGTCATGTATAAAAAATAAAATAGAGTAGGCTATAGGTAGGCTAACTGACTCATTTACCACTGGTAAATGACCTTTTAACACATTTACCTCTGGTAAATGACCTTTTAACACAATTACCTCTGGTAAATGACCTTTTAACTCATTTACCACTGTTAAATGACCTTTTAACACATTTACCTCTGGTAAATGACCTTAACATTGGTAAATGTCTGTTTATCATATTTATCACAGGTAAATGAATGTTTACCTGTGGCAAGACGTTTTCAGACACCATACTTACTTACTCCTACTTGAGTAATATTTTTTGTCAGCAAAAGCTTTTTTTTCCCACTGTAAAGTGTGTTTCTGATGTTTTTTGTTTTCTCATTTTTGTGTCTATCCTTTGAAAATACCAGATTGTGTGCTTTATTTAATATTTACTTCAAATTTTAAATCAGATGTTATGTTACTTCACTTAAGTAGTAGTTTTACCCTTACTTTAGTCATTTCTTGGACCATTAAGTACTTTTACTAGACTTTTATCATTTGAAAGCTCCTTCTCTCTTAGGCTTCTTGAGTACAGTGAGTGTGAGTATAAGTAAGAATACAAGTAAATATTATTCATACAATTCATACAATGTTTGAAGAGTAACAGTGATCCTGAGCAAACAGCTATTTCTGATAACAGCCTATTTATACAATGAAGCAGCACAGGCCTATTCAGAAGAACAGCAATAATAAGCATAATCTGTCAGTCACGTGACCAGTCACAGGCCAGACAGTCACAGGTCATGACAACAACATGACGTCAACAACATGACGTCAAAGTTTAGAACTGGAAGACGTCATCCGGAGAATATAAAGGGAAATCCAGGTCAGAGACTGGCATTTAACTCAGAGACTCTGATCAGATCGGACGTGTTTCTAGGAGCTACAAACGCTGCAAAAATGGACAACGAGAACGACAACGGGAACGACAACGGGAACGACAACCGTCTGTTCTATGGGCCCCACCTTCTCCCTCCCCCGAACCGCGGAGATGGGCGTCTGGCCGATATGTATTTCAGCTACATAGCTTCGCTTCGGCGGCGACCAGAGGAGGACGAGGAGATACTTGGACACCACCCTCACCGGGTGATAACGCCGGAGCAAAGACGAGAAATGGACTTCCTTGGGCTCCACCCTGTCCTGAACCACGGGCAGGATCCGCCGGCACGAGAGGAACCGGCCCAGATACCTGTAGACCCCCCTCCCCGGGTCATAAGGCCGGAGCCAAGGCGCTCGCTGCGCCCGCGGGATCCCTACATGCTGCGCCCCAGAGCAGGGGCGGCGAGGGTGTTGAGGACACGGCGTCTCCCTCGGGGAGGTGCCCCGCGGTAACTCCCCCATACTGTCTCCGGCCCGACGCTGCAGGGGCCGGAGCGGGTCCCCAGTTTGTATTGACGGAGTATAAGGGCCAACTGGAAAGAAAATACGGACATTACGAGAATAAACTCGTAACATTTCGACATTAAACTCGTAATTGTATGACTTTTTCTGGCTTCGACTTTATTCTCATACATTTACGAGATTAAAAGTCGTAATATTACGAGAATAAAGTCGTAATATTACGAGAATAAAAGTCGTAATATGTATGAGAATAAAGTCGAAGCCACAAAAAGTCATACAATTACGAATTTAATGTCGAAATTTTACGAGTTTATTCTTGTAATGTCCACATTTTTATTTTTTCCCCCCAAATGGCTCTTATACTCCGTCGTACCGTCGTAAGGGGGCGCCAGACATAAAGGACAAACTGCAGCACATTGACACAGAGCAATAAAAAGTAAAAAAAATACTGTACCAAAAATACCAAAAGTTTGGTTTGGTTTGGTTCTCTTCCTGATGAGAGAAACTGAAAAAAGTATATGGAGAATTTGTTTTTGTTCTAGAACCTTTTTGGTCTGAATTGCTTTATTTCCTCAGATTTTTTAAGTTTAAGACTTTTTTTTTTTTTTAAGGTTATGCAGAAGCCAGTGACCTACTTTTTTGGTTATCTTTTTTCTTAAAGCTAATATATTAAATATTATATAAACTGGGTGCTTTAACTCAAATGGATCCAGATGCCCACATTGTACTCGGTGGAGGTTATAATGTTGTGCAAGACCAAGTAAAAGATCGTTGGCCTCCACTCTGTAAGAAAAGTGTCCGTAAAAAAACAGAAATCTTCAGCAGAAAATTACCTGCAACTTTTCTGTTTTTTTTCCGTTAAAGTTGGCACCGGTAAATTTACGGGAGATTTTCCATTAAACTGCTTCAACAGAAAAACAGAGCTTTCTGTAAATTATTGAGCCCCAAACGGAATATTCTGTAAAATAATTGAAGAACATCTGTTAATTAAACAATTTTATTAATGGAAAAAACATCTTAACAGATGGAAATTGTAAATGAATGTGGAACACACAAAAGAATCAAAGTGAAATTGAGAATAAAGCCAACAAACAATGACACATGACACGTAAATGTGTGCTTTAAAGTCTGTCTGACAGGTTTATTTTAGATTTGACTAAACATTTTGCCTGTTTTTTTTCCAGTTTCCAGTTTGACAGTTTATGTTAAGTTTAAAATGTTACTTGCTGGTTGAACATGAGCACAAATATGACATAGAGGTCATTCCACAACGGTTACCAGAATATAAACAAGGGACATAAACATCCATAAACATTACACTATAATAAGGATTTGGCACCTGATAATGGCAATTATTCAGTAAAACTACTCATTTTTGTGCAATTTGTCTTTTCCTTTTTGATGGAGCTTTTTCATGGCATCACAGAGGGTCTATTTCCTGTATTTTAACTTTGATTTGTCAGTTTTTCTTCACAAACTGACACTTGGCTGATGTAAAACTATGATCAAAATTTACTACAGGGACTAAATCGAATGAACGAAAACAATGTTATCAAATAGAACAAGCTGTCATATAGACTTAAAGTATCAGTTCATTAAAAATGAATGCATAACATCCAACGTCCTTTTACACTTTTTACCAAACATATTTCTCAACACATCACCAGTTCTATTTTCATTGATTTCTGGATGTTCCACTTGTCCCACATGTTGGGTCTTTAAACTGTTCACGTCTTTGTCCGTGGATTTTCAAAGTTGTATAATTCACTCAGAAGACGGATCTGCCAAACTAAGACTGTTCCCAGAAATAAACATAAACAAACCTACAGCTGACAGAACCCAAAAAATAACACATGAAAAACAAACTCATATAAACTTGTAAATGAACCTGGAATAACAGCAATAAGAGATTGATTTAATGAAGTGCAGTTGAATTCCTCCTGTCCCCCTTCTGTGTCCCTTTGTCCCACTTTAGTCGACTTTTCTTATTTGATCACAATATACTTGTACAATACACTTATTTACTGTTGGAAATGTCACCAAAGTCACTTCAAACACAAGTTTAAGACTGATGGTGCAGTACAGTCCCTTAGCTTTTTACTGCTGAGCACAATCATAACTGTAGCCTTCACGTAAAGTAGGACTGGACAAAACTCATGTCAGCAAAAAGACAACATGTTTGACAGATCTTTAGTTTAACTATCATTTCATAGATAATACAGCTTTTACTCACCACAAAGTGCAAGGCTCTCCGATAAGGAAGGCAATATTTTCCCGCCTCTGGCTTTATACGTCCCATAATGCAATGTGCTCAGCTCAAGAAATACAGAACTTTCTGTAAAATTCAAAATACAGAAAAATTCCTTCATATTCAAATTAATGGAACGGTTAATTTGAATATGATTATTTTGGTTATTTTGTGGATATTTCTTAGAGCGCAGGTAAACCTTCACAAGTAACTCTTCTCTGAAACTTGTCATGTCCAAATATGATTTGTGTCAGACGGCTGTAATTACACGACCAAGACAGACTGTGATCTCAGTGAAAGTAGACGGTCCACAGCTGTGTGGACCGGCTCCAGGCCCCAGCACCGGGGCCTTTCCGGGGCCGTGATGCAGTCCTGGCGTCTCAGAAAGCTGTAGAGGGAACGAGGCTGAAAACCTCTGACTTTCAGGTGCCACACCCTGGATCAGCCGGAAAGAAACGTCCGGACCAAGGAACCGGTCGTGACGCCAGATTGTTGTGGATTTTCTTTACACGTTATCACAAATAAAGTACTGAGAAGAAGCTCTGTCTATTTGAAATGATCCATTTGATTTGACATGTGCACAGCAAATGATGGTCTGTCCCTGACAAAAATGATCTCTCCCAAACAATAATAAAACACATCCTTAAATACCCCAGAAATGGAGACATCAGACATAAATAAGATGAACTTGAAGGCCGAGGTTTTGTCTCAACATCAGACGATCAGCAGGAGACACAGTGTTCCCATTTCTCAGACATAATAACCTGAACCTTCAAGCGACGGTTCAAACCTTCACACTTAATAAAACATACAGGGACATGACATTTTGTCCCACAGCAGTGACGTGTGGCCAAAGTTATACTTGGAGTAACAATGAGGCTCCAGACCGTCACGTCTAGATCACAGGCTCCTCTCAAAAGCCTTGTCTGTTGACATTTACCACTGGTCAATGACCGTTTACCATTGGTAAATGATGGTTTATCTTTTTTTTCCATTTCATACCGCTTATTCCCGTTAGGGGTCGCGGGTCACTGGAGCCTATCCCAGTGACTTTGGGCCTTAGGCGGGGTACACCCTGGACAGAGGCCAACTCGTCGCAGCTGACACAGACACACGGACAGACAACCATTCATGGTTTATCATATTTTTTTATAATTGAACTGACTTTTATCGTATCTGACACATTAACAGTAAAGTGAAGTGCATTTTAGGTGATATAGCCGACAGGTTTTTCTTTTCCAGACTGACAGCCTTATTGTACTGACAGTACAATCTGTACAGTTAATGTTTTGTACAATGTATTATATCTGCACTTCATACGATGTCTCAAGCTCATTGGGTTCAATTAATGGTTTATAAATAAATAAATATATAAACAAACAAACAAATAAATAAATAATGCTTTAGCCTCAGCCCCGCAGGGATCTTGACATCAAGATATGGATGCACTGGTACTTTGTCCCCCTCTTGGTCTGACCTGTGGGTCAGATAAAGATTCTGAGGGGGCTAGAGTATCCAGTATTGTACTCAAGTAAGAGTAAAGTTACTTCAACATGATATTACTCAAGTTAAAGTACAAAGCAGTGGTACAAGAAATGACTAATGAAGTAAGAGTAAAAAGGTATTTTTTACTCTGGGTGATATGGCAGTAAGTAATACAGCCAAATTTACAGTCACTGGGCACCCAATTGTTTTATTTCTGTTCTGAATTACCCTCCAGTCATGAATTATTATTTGCTTCTTCTTTGTCCTTCACTTGCAAATAAAGACTCCAAATACCAGTTTAGTTTAAAAAGACATCATTGTTTTACTTCCAGGTCGAACGATCAGGAGCAGCATGTCAACAGGAAGAACACGCAGACCACAAACAAAACAAAAAGGCAACACAATCAGTATAAAGCCGTGGATTCAAACATTTGGACGTGAAATTTATAAGAAGTCGACACAGTGCAAAGCAACAGTAGAAGGAGACGGCATTGTAGAGTTAAAATGTTTAATCTAGGGCTGTAATCCTTTAGTCGTTTGGTCGATTAATTGGTCAGTGGTGTCTTGGTCGACCAACATTTTTATTAGTCAACTAATGATTTTATCTAGAAAAGAGATAATAAATGTGTTTGAATTAAGCATTTATTAATCTTGATTTTAGGATATTCTGACTATCTTAAAAAAGATTTGTCAATGGAACAAGCATAAAATGTCTTTCTTTACTTAAAATAAGAAAAACAGAAGAATTGAGTTGAAGAAAAAAAGCTCCGCGCTTCAAATCAGGAGGAAAAAAAAAACATATTGTTCCATTGGCAAATCTTGAGAAATGAGAAGATGTGAGTGAGTTTGCAGAAGATATTGGAGAGAATCTTGAGTTTAGTCAAACATTTATACAACATTTAACATATAAACACACTGTTTACTAGTACTTTTCTGCATAAATAGTAGTTTTAGCATGAATTCCAGTGCAGTTGTGTTCTTTTGAGTGCAGTTTGGGCCAGAAACATGGACAGACTTCATAGTTCATAGATTTTTGCCACAACCTCTTTCAGTTGACAAAGCGGTCTTTAGTCGACCAAGCATTTCTTTAGTCGACTACAGCCCTAGTTTAATCCCATTTTATTCTGTAATGATTTTCTATTTAGAGAGAAACTCAGTAACTTGTATCTTTGCAAAGTCCGGTTTTCTGATTTTACTCTAAAAATCTAGTAAAATCTACATCATGGTGTCAAGTATTGTCAAAATGCAAACTAAATATCTCCCATTTTTTCCCATTAACTTTTCAAAGCACTTGAAATATAGACTTTAAAATCTAAAAAGCAGGTAAATAATGACCAACAGCTCTACCGTGACGCAATTACTTTTCATTTTTAGTCCAAAAACGTATTTAAATTCAACTAAATGTCGTTATAGTTTGTAAAAAAAAAAAGTTTGTAAATGAAATGGTGTGCCTTATGCTCATTACATAAAACTGATTAGCCCCCAGCAAGCTTTTTATTCTTACATTTTCTGAAAAGTTTATGGGAAAAGTGAATGGAAAGTGCATTTCTTAATTGTAAGTTTCACGTCCGTATTTTCTGTCCACACATTCCTTCAGTGTCCAGTAAACGGCAAAAGATAAAGACATTTCCAACATTATTATCACGATAGAAAAACAACCATAAAGCTTAAGAGATGCAATAAACGTCCCTTTAAGAGAATTGCACGTCATATTAAGTATAAAATACGCACCATTTTATGTACAGATAAAACCCCAAAATGGGAAGAGATGCATTGTGGGTAACAGTAACAAAACCATAAAATACCTTCACACTGTAAAAAACAAATCAATCCATTAGTTAAAACGATTTGATTTGAGAAGTTTAGCAAGAAATGAATCAAAATAGTCAAATAATAATTTCCCTTTTTGTTGTGCATTTTTTTTTGCAAAATACTGTTGCATCAATAATCCTTTTAGTGCTGCCAGGTCAATATAAAAAAGGAAAACAAGAAAAGAAAATGTTACCAAAAGGAAGGCTATGTCCAAACTTATTTTGATTTTGTAACCTCGAATTGAACACAATTTTGATAACCAAGAAAGCAATAAGAGCTCGAAAAAAGTGCACAATAACAGAACATTAAACATTAAACATACGAATGAAACAAACAAATAAATAAAAGTTGTCAAAATGAATGTTAAATCTAAACATAGGCGATTTTTCTAGTGTTGACAGTGTATTTTGTGTTGTAGTCTTGACACCAGTTTGAGAAATCGAGCTTGTTTTAGTGGATTTGGTAAAAAAATAAAGGCATGTCGCAGGATTAAATCACAATTGCACAAACAGCAGTAACTTCATTCTCAAAAGTCAAGCCAAGGAATTCTTACCTCGTGTGTCGGAGTCAAAATAACTTTATACGTAATCAAAGATCTGACCTGCATCTTGGCCCAGGCACGTCACCTGCTTCTCTGTAATTATTTATTTTATTTATTCAGATTTTGAATTTCAAATCTGTAAAATTTCTACGTGGAATAACACAGACAAAAGTAGCTGAATGTTGATTGTTCAGCACACAGAATTTCAAGCCTAAATGTGTGAAATGTGTCAAATTTGCAGTGAAAAAGTTTGAAGATGTTAAGATTAATTCATGTTGCATCAGTTCCTCAAACATATACACATATTGTTTTGTTTTACTGCAAATTTTACAGCTGTTCGAATATCAAACTCTGGAAAAATACAAACATTTAACAACTCATGATTACTGAGATCAGGACCAAACAATGTGGAATCTGTAATTTTCTTTCAACAATCAATGGATTGAAATGGTGACTGACAAAAAATGGAAAAAAATGACATCCAGTTTGGACTTAATTTAAAAAGGGAAATTTTTTATCTAAATGGGACTAAATTTGGTTGTACTGTAATTTTTCTTTCTTTTTTGTTGTTGTTTAGTTGTTTTTGTATTTCCATTTTTGATTTGCTCTGGTCCTGTTTTGAGTTTTATGTGTTTTAAATTCAAAAAGTTTGAAAAAACAAAGAAAAAAGTGATTTTCATAGAGAAAAACACTGTAAATGTATATGCTAAAATTCAGCAACTATAATGTTTTTACTCTGTTACTCTTATGGGTTTTTCTTTCTTTCGGGATACAAACATTTGTAAAGAAATTCTACAGCATAAAAATTCAAAATCTGATAAACAAATCATCTTCCATTATTCCTCTTCTTGCAGACAGATACATTCTAACATTATCTATCAGTACAAACTTCAAACATCTCTCTGCACACAAGCAGGTGACGTGCCCCGAACCAGAAAAGTTACATAGTGCACCTTTAACACTGTTGAAAAACTGCGAACAATCTCAAAATCATCCATTACTCCAAAATGCCACAGTTCATGAGTGAAGTAGTCCCTATAGTTCCATAGATTTGCCATGAAGTAACACAGTAAACAGTCAAATAAAACACATCTTTGAGTGAACAAGAAGAATCAAGTAAAATACAACAACTAAAGGAAGCCATTTTGTACAAACTAGATCCATAAAGATGCTCTATCGACATTATTTCAGGTGGGCCATATTGACAAAATGAATATCTATGTTTTTTTGCATCATTTCCAAAACGATAATCACACTAGGGCTGAGCGACACAGCAAACAATTATTATCACGATTTTCATGATTTCGATTTTATCCCGATTTGAGTTCACATTTTTCCTAAATCGTGCAGCTCGATTATAGGCAATAGAAAAATACAAATTGTGATTTTTCTGACCAGTGCGATTGCGATTAGTTTGGCGATTTGTGTTTTGATAATAGGTTTCAGTTGAAATTCACATTTTAAACACAAATTTGTCGCTTTTAATCGTGTTTTTGTCACGTTCCATTGTGTTTTGTCATATTTAAACCTATCACTTTTAGTCGCGATTTGGTGCATTGCATGTTTGTCGTTTTTAGTCGCGTTTTTGTCGTTTTTGTTGCTTTTGGTAGCGCTTTTGTCGCTTGTTTCAGAACATGTTTGTACAAATCCAAACTACAGTGTTAGCAGTTTTTATTCAAATCAAAGCTAGACTTTTTGTTGTTTGTGGAAGAAATTATTGCACTTTAAAAATTGTAGCCTTTGTGATTTTCTAATTGCATCCGTTTAAATTGTGATTTTGTGTGGATTTGGTTTAATCGTGCAGCCCTGGTCTTTAAAAGGTAAATAAAGTCATCAGCTCAGAGGCTTCAGAGGCTAAACAACAGGAGAAAAAGTGTGTTTGAACAGACAGCTGCATTAAAGAGACAAACAGTGAATCACGATACGACGATTTCACAAAAATATCAGATTGTCACAGGAACGAGCTCACGATTCAATTTTTATCACCGTATCGCTCAGCCCTAAATCATACAATATTTTCACAAAGCATCAGTAATGTGCTAAAATGTGTTCAAGTATTGTGAATGGACAATAAAATTAACCACAAAAGTGCAGAAATATCACTTTACACCTTTGTTTTCTGAGCTCACACTAGACATTTCTGCTCTTTTTGAAGTCATTTTAACAGTTTTAATTATAGATGATGTACTCTATATTCAATTTTCTTTTACAATTTGCGATATCATCAAATTTTCAATATATCGCCCACTTCTATTTCAGACTGATTTGTTATTTTTAGAGACTTTCGGAGATGTACTTGCTGTAAGGCTGGAGTCTAAACACTCGCAAGAACAAAAAACAAAGTAAAATAAAAAGGAAAGTTAATCATCCCTCTCATTGATCAATGGGAAAACCGTATTGCATTTTAAAGCAAATAAAGGAAATTGATTGCATAAAAGACATAAAATAAGATAAATAAGTTACAATAACATAATTCAGTAACTATGACTATTCACAGTAAACAAACATGTTTCTTCAATTTAATATTCATTCATTCAACTGGTCCCGGATTAAGACACTGTTTTACACTGCAAAAACACTTAAGTATCTACATGAGTTACAATGGCTTCAATGTGGAATATAATAAATTAATGTTTATTTACTGATAAAATATTTCTGATCTTTTAACTATATTTCAACCAACATTTTCTGACACTGGGTAAAAGGGCAATCTATGTGCAGATTTAGAATTTTGAATGCAAATTTATAACTTTTCAATTAATAAATGGGCTCAGTGCACAGATTCAGTTGACTGATTATTAATTATTTAAAATGGGGAGCTCATTGTACGACTGAGCACTTCCTGTCCAATTCTATCTCTCTGGGGTTTTAGCAGAGTTTCACTAAAATTAATAAATCCTTTAAAGGTCCCATATTCTGCTATTTTCCCCTTTACACAGTCTATTCTAAGGGCTTTGTTGATAAAATTTTGCGTTGTGCAATATTCATAACATAACAGTTTCCAAAAAACACCCATTTCTTGGACTGGCCCCCCTCCATGTAAAAGCAAACGGCTCACTCTGAGATCTGACCCCCCCGAACAGAGAGCAGGCTGCCTCCCCCGCCCAACCCGCGCGGCTCCCCCGCCCAACTCGCGCCGAAGCCTAGAGCGGAGATAGTGCGCATGCGCCGTGTGCTCCGGTAAACAGCGATACACAAACACGGGAATAAACCTTTTATCGTCCTGACGGTGCGTCGTGCTGAGTCCTACGCCCTGGATCTGACCTGAGTTTGGCGTGCTCCAGGACCTCGGACGACGGACGCGTTGCGTTTGGTAAATAACAAGCTAACTCTTCGATCTGTCGTATCCATCGTGTAATTACTGTGTAGCATTAGCATTAGCTGTTTTTATTCTTGCGGCTGCGAGGCGTGGCTTAAACACCGCGTCATCCTTGTGAAGTGCGTCATCTTAGTGAGGAGCCCCCGTCTGCCTGCTCAGCCGAGGGGGACAAAAAAGACAGTTCTCTAGCGAAAGCATGCGGGAATTAATCAAAAAACCACTTTGGGCACACATACGAGGCCCAAATAGCACTGTAGGAAGGTTAAAACCTCTGAAAAGTCGATTTTGCATGTTATGGGACCTTTAAGATCAGGCAGTGAACAGTGAGCTGCAGATGGATGTCACTGACAACATGTTAAAGGCACTGCATCTGATTTTTACTGTTTTGAAAAGTGAAAAACAAAACTAGTGCAGTGCAGATACATTGTTAAAGCATTTGTTTGGGTGAAAAATGAGACCACAGCGCTTTCTCTGCATCTATTTATAGAGTGTTTTATTCTACGAGAAGAAGGAAGTGCGCCGTGAGGATGCTGGTTCTGTTTTTCATGTTTCAAAACAGTAAAAATCAGGTACCGCCCCTTTAAAGACTTGAGATGAGATGAAAACTTGCCCCAGTGACACTTTTGTGTTGATAAATGAGGGTCTTGTGGGTCAATGCTAACGCTAATGCTAATTTTAAAGCATACAAAAATATAGAAATAAACCAAATAAAAAATAAAAGAAATGGAAGTAATCTGTTGATAAAAACAATCAGATAGTGTTTACATTTCATTTGGTTGTTTTTATATTTTACGTTTTGATAAAGGTTAGCATTAGTTGTGAGAAACAGTTAGCTTAGCCAAGTGCAGCTGTGCACAGAACCCATTTTAATCTCTTAGTATACACTTTTCATCATATTTTATGTCAGTTTATCAAATCAATCTCAAGCGTATAATAAAATATAATAGACATATTTACACTAAAGGCCCTGAATACCAAGACTGTATTTATCATGTTGTGTAATTCTCTCGTTAAAATGGTCAAGATAAAATACTCAAAATACATAAATGTTTTGAATCCAAGTCATTTCATAACTCATATTTTTGCAGTGTAGTTATTGGCTCACACATTCACGCGCTCGTGTAAAAAACAAAACAAAACCTGTCACTGTGGCAGAGGTCAAAGGTCACAGGTGAGAGGTCAGACGTCGTAGTCGGGCAGAGCGGAGTACGTGATGCCCCCGACTGTGGGAGGACTGGTGTGGAGCGGGAGCAGCCAGCAGAACACCGAGCCTGCGCCAGAGGAACACACCGAGCTTCAGAGACTGTGGATTATTTTGAGAGGCGTCTGGCTGCAGACCTTAATCCAGAGTCGCCTCTCCGCAGACCTTAACCAGGAGGCGCCCACGTGACCTGTACCTTAACCCAGAGGTCCCTACCAGAGCCCGGATGTGTCAAAAATAACCAATATCAACACGCATGGCACCATACGTTTTTAATTCAGTCATTCCTCTTCTTGATATTTTATAACTAAACTAAATTGATTTTATAACTAGAAACTAAATTAAATATTTGGCTATCCGCTGATTAATCTTAACAAAATGTGATGATTAGAATTTGTCTCGTGCTGTGAAGTGGATATTTAGATATTACAGCCCCACACGCTCTTTATGTTATCGCTTCTAATTGTATGTGTTTCAATCAAACTTGTGTTATAACGTCAAGTGTTTTTAAATATAGTGTTAATGGCGTTGAAGTGGAGTTTTTAAGTAACATGTTATGAAAAGCTAGGGGTGAAGTTTACTGTGAATTTGTAGATACAGATCCATCGTCAATAATGATGAGACTGGAATCTGACGATGAAGAACACGAGGAGGAGCTGGAGCTTTTTAAAATCGTATTTGTTTGTGTGGAAGACGTGGTGGATGGCAGGGGCTTTGTTTTTTTATGAATGTAATGAGATGAATGTAATGCATGTAATCTTTCTTTCAAGTTTTAAATTTTTTCAATACTGTTTTTTTTATGTTCTGATTATAATGTTCAATATTTTGATTTGAAGTGCTTTCAATATTTCCATAAACTGCCAATCTTTGAATGTTTTCTGATTGTTTTTAAACTTATTTTTACAAACCTCTTACTTAGGTTAGTAAAAATTAATATTGCGGCGTAACCTTTTTTTTTTTTTTTTTTTCGTCCACGCAATGTGTACTTCTGGACCTGTGGGTTAAGGCGCCTCCTGGTTAAGGTCTGCGGGGCTGGCGACTCTGGATTAAGGTCTGCAGCCAGACACTCTTGATTATTTTTGCGCATCAGGACGAACAAACGATCGAGGGAGGAAGAAAGACAGAGTGTTTTACGGGATTTACAAAGCTCCAGATCGACGAGAAGTGGATATTGGCCCCTAAACGCTACGGCTACAGTCCTTTACTCCAGTGGTTCCCAACCTTTTTGTCTCACGTACCCCTAAGCTTTGTTTTACACTCGGAGTACCCTTTAACTTGAGTTTCGGGCAAATAAATGGGTTTACTAGTCGAATATAGTCAGTTATTACTAATATATGTATTTTTTTCTTTTTTATGTATGATCCAGGATACTCCTACATTTACTTTTTATTCAGCTAAAAGTACATTTCAACTTCATTTAAAACCTGAAACCATTCCAAGTGCCTCCTGGTATTTCCTCACGTACCCCTAGGGGTCCCCGTACCCCTGGTCAGGAAACACTGCTTTAGTCGATCAGTCGGTCGACGGTATCTTAGTCAAAGAAGGTTTTTAATAGTCGACTAATCATTTTATTCATAGTAAATTCTTAGAAAATTATTTATATTGCAAAAACGAGAAGATATGAAGTGAGTCGGCTGAAAATGTTGGAGTCTTAATGTGTAAATACTTCTGAATAAATGACGGGTGCGACAAACCTCTGCCGAAAACCTCTCGTAGCAGGGCGAGTTTGGGCTTCCTGGTGTGAGGCGTGTGATTGGTCGACTGTGACTGTGACGAGGAAGAGGAGGCGGAGCTTCTGTCTTTGAGCATCAGCCTGTTCTTCATCTGTTCAATGGGAGTCTCGTCTGTGATTATAGACACCAGCTGAGGACGGAACACACACAGATTATGAAATTAGAGGGAGACCGACACCTGCTGGACGTTTGACAGAACTGCAGCCAGATGGATTTCAGAGTCGTTTCCTTTCACCAACACTGTACAGAGACTACAGTGTTTCCCATTAATGGAGGAGACTATTGTGGCCCATCATTGTCTAATTTTATCCTCCATAATTAAAAAAACAAGATAAAAAATAAACTGGTATGACAAATAATACTTTCATCTGTTGTATTATCGTATAAACATTTAAAAGAAACTTCATGGATAAAAAAGAAACCGCTGAAAGATTAATTAGAGGCAATAGGTGACATTTATGCTCCAACATTTGTATAAAATAAAGTTGCAGAATCTATGGGAAACACAGAGACTGTAACTAATTCCAACATGATATTATTAAGACAGCAATGAGTAATGAAATAAGCCGTAATAAGCAGCAACTAAACTAAACATCCAACCTCTGAACAGGGAGCAAAGGGACGTTTAAACGAAAATGATGATGAGCGACTATTTCAATTGAAAAAAATACATGAATGTTAAACAATATTTTAGTTTGCAACTAGAAAATGACAAATTAAACCTCTCCAACGCACGACAGACTGAAAACTCACTCGCTGAATGTTTGTCTTAATTGGTAAAAGTACATTTTTATTATTTTGTATTATAATTTAACCTATAAACATGCTCTTCTACCTCTGCTTTGGCATCTTATGCTTTAGAGCTTAAAATAATGTATCTACTTTATAACTATGACACGTTCTCTCATCAGGAATTATGTTAGCACTCCATCTACTGGCAGCAGAGAGAGTTACAAAGGAGAAATAACCCAAGCTTAGCTTAGCTTGCCTCAAAATGCTATTGTAATAACCACAATTTGAGGCAGAAATGCTCACGAGTCTAACGATTTAAAAACACTGGAATCCGCAATTATTAACATTTGAGATCACAAAACTAAGATATCTGCAACGGAGTATTTTCTGAGGCTGATGATCTCGTAAACAGGATTAATGAAACAAGCGTGAATTCATCTAAATACAACTCCAGGTATGTTTTAGATGAGGAAACATTGTTAAAAGCTAAAGAAAAGTAAATTTTGCATAATATACTGTATGTCGTTTAAATTCAAAATGACAAAGTGTTACCTGGTCGTAGAAGATGACCATAACGAAGACTCCAAACAGCACCGACTCCACCAGAAGAATGATGTAGTGAGCCCTGAATCAGAAACCCACCCAATGAGAATTACATTATATTGAAACTGTATTAACGATGCACTAAAGCATTGATTTTCAACCAGTGTGCCGGGGAACACTAGTGTGCCTTGAAGTTTTGCCAGGTGCGCCTTGAAAAAACGTCCACTTTGAGTTAAAAGAATCACAAATGCAGATCTGTTTGACATTTTGGAGTGTCTTAGGCAACTTCTGCACCAAAAACAAACGCAAAACAATCACTCTTGCCAGATAAAGGGGCATAGACATTATTTGGCTCATTACATACCATATTATTTTTATTAAATGGTCTGATTTGGTGATGTTTCAGTAGTAGGTGATGTGCCGTGGTATCTTTTAAACCAAAAAAGTGTGCCTCGACTCAAAAAAGGTTGAAAAACACTGCACTAAAGTATTACGAAATCTCAACATTTCAGGAACTGCCTAATGCCACCGTGTCTGGTTCTATAAATTTTGCAATAGCGATCGTTTTGCTTTCTTTTTTGGTTAAGAAGTTGTTCACGGTACTCCAAAATGGGAAATTATTAACTTAAATTCATGAATCTGACATTTCTTGACGGCACACACTGGTTGAAAAACATTTCAGGCAAAACAATAACATCTTCATGGAGACGACCCTTTAAAACTGCAGCTTTAAAGTTTGCTTTGTGATCTGGACTCACACGATCAGGTGTTTACTCGGCGACTCCTCCGTCTCTTTCTCTGAGTCTCCTTCTCTCTCGCTCCTGATCCTCCAAACCCACGCAGACACCACCAGCACCAGCGAGTACAGGCTGGCCATACCTGGGAAAGCAAAAGAAGGTTTTGTGTGTCTCTCTGTTAATACATTTTTTTCTAAACAGTCAAACGATAATATGTTTTTTAAAGAACAAATATTGTGCATTTTTGTATTGTTATTGTCCTTTAAACATGCTCCTTAATACATTTATTTTGATCTCATATTTTAGACTTTCTAACAGTCAGGTGTTTCCCACAAGTGTTAAGTTAGAACTCAAAATCAGCAGAGGGAATTACAAAAGGGCAGAAAAACAAACTTATGTTGCCCCCAACAAAATAATGTTATCACGCAATTGAGCAGTTTTGTGACCAGTTTGACAGTTTTCCTAATGTTTATAATTATACTTCCTGGTTGAAAATGAGAAGCAAATATGACATTGATTGTAATTCCACAACTGTTACCTACTAACCAGTTTGAAAACAAGAGCCAAAATCCATATATATTACACAACAGTAATGATTGATAAATAATAATGTGATAACACCTTTATTTTGTTGAATAACAGTTTAAACTGTCATAACATGTGTCAACTGTCTGTAAATTGTAATGTGTATTTTCAATGGTGCACCACTTTTTGATGACATCACAGAGGGATTACGTTTTAGAACTGAGTACAACTTTCTGAAATTTTAAACTTTTATTTTTTTAAATTTCTTCACAAACCGCAATTCCACAAATGTAAGTTTATTTACCACAGGTGCCCTCACATCAAACTAAGTCATAATTACAATATCATGAGAACCTGCCATATAGACTTTAAAGGAAAAATATTCAGCATTTTTCATATTGCTGTTAGCCTTTAAACATGCTCTTGAGTGCCTTAAATTTGCCATCTTATGCTTTAGAACACAAAAAATGTTTCTTATTCATTCTATGACCTGTGTTATCAGTCACTATGAAATTACAGATCTTCTGATAAGTGACGTAAATGATCCGAAAATACGTCCCGGATAAAAATGTATGACGTGTGTTTGATACTCAGAGAGGGGAGAATTTTCTAATAAACATTCCTCAAAACAGTGTGAATGCAACAGAATGCTACTTCAGGTACGTTTTTGATGACGGAACATTGTTAGAACGAATGAAAAGCTCAAATTTCACTGTAGCAGAATATATTTCCTTTAAGCTAAACACAACTCCAGGTTTGTTGGATTGTGTAATAACATGGTTAAAACCTTAATTTAGCATAATGTGCGTCATTTAAGGTATAAATCATATTAGGTTTTTGGCACTTTACAGACATTTAGTCACAGTTTTAGATTATATAAATAGTTTGTCATTTGTTTAGATTTTGTGAGATAAAATATTATGTTAGAATACATGCTGCTCAGGACTGACCTGTGTAGAAAAGAAACTGGATGAAGTATTTCTGATTCAGCTCCCCAACGCAGTTATTTATCCTAAAAAACAAGACAAAGTAATATAAGAAGCAGAGTCAGAGGAGCAGAGTCGGACGAGCAGAGGATTTTCTCTTTCGTACCAGGGGCAGTGGTGGTCCATGCGGCGGATGCACCTCTGACAGACTCTGCAGTGATGAGCTCGAGGAGGTCTGTACGTCTCACAGCGACTACACACGGTCCAGCCTTCACAGCCCTAAAACAGAGAAAAAACACAACAACTCTAGCAAAGTCTGGTAGATTTTTTATTTTTTTTAAAATAAATGATTCGAAACAAAGAAAAAAACACCTTAAATTTTGTTGTTGTTATCATTATCTTCAAAACACAGCTTAAAACTCACTGTTCAAACTAAACTTTCTTTAATGCTGTTGTTGTTTAATGCCATGTTTGTCTTTTCTTTGCATGTAAAGTGTCTTTGAGTGTTCCAAAAAGCACTATATAAGTCTGATTACTGTTGATATTGCAGAAATAACTAATGTATTCAGACAACTTTCATTTTATTCAGACTTCCTGATAATTTCCAAGCAGACACATCACAAACTATTAGCCAAAACGTAATCAGAAAAAAAAAAGCCATTTGTTTCATTTGCACCAATTTGATACTGACAATTTCCAAGAAACAAACTTATTATCAACATAACATTTTGATCTACCAACAGGAACAGGAAAATAATAGAGAGATGTCATAAATAAACTTCACATTATACACTTTTGACACCGACCCGCTCATTCATTCGAGAGGACTGAGAGCGCAGATCTGAGAAGTCAATAGCGGTTTCTGGAAGAGGCACCATCCCTGGAATAATGAAAAATTTATTAAACAAATGTCTAGTAACTATGTCCAGAATTTTCAGTTAGTTAATAATTGTGCTTATTCAGGGCACACTATAATGATAGAGGAAAAAATAAGTCATTTAAATCATACCTAAAAAAGTAAACCTATATGTGAAGTACAGTTTTAGTCTGTACGTTTACGTATGTTCACTAGAGCTGCACGATTAATCGGAATCAAATCGAAATCACAATTTGAACAGACGCAATAAGCAAATCTCAAAGGCTGCCATTTTTGAAGACTAATAATTTCTGACAAACAACAAAATATCCTGTTTAATTCTGCATTAAAACTGCTAACCCTGGAGTTTAGATTTGTTAAAACATGTTCTGAAACAACTAAAGCATCAAAACCGCCTCTAAAAGTGAAGAATCACAACTAAAAACGAAACCAACTCGACTCAAACACCACTTTGTGGAAAACATGTCTAATAGCAAAAAGTTAAACAAAAGTATCTAAAAGAGTCAAAAACACAACTAAAAGTGACAAAAAGTAACAAAACCATGACTATGTGACAGAAACGCAACGTAAGGCGTCTAAAACTCTACAAAAAAGTGACAAAAATGCTGCTAAAAGCAACAAAAACGTAAAAAACACATTCCAAAACACATGATTATTTTATTAGTTTACAAATTCTCCTGTTTCTGTTTAAAATGTGAACTTTGAACAAAATGTCATTACAAATGTCATCAGTCTAAACAGTTCAGAAACATTTTTTCCTCAAATCGTGCAGCTCTAATGTGTACTTTTTGACATAATTTAGGAAACGTTGATTTCATAAAGCTAGTCTCACACAGAAGAGTAGAGCTAATTTTAACAAAACAAATGAAACTTATGACGGATTTCACGTCACCTGGTTGTGGTGTCAATAATCGAAAACAATTAAAACCGTAACACTAACATTTTATATTGTACATCGCAAGCAACAGAAGGAATGTTATGTTTTTGTGTTATTGAAAAGCCTTGTTGATTTACCAGGGTCTGAGAAGACGGCTTTGGAGTGGCAGGCGAGGAGCAGCAGCAGGATCAGGTTAAACACGGCGCCATGAAGAGTGCACCACACACTGGACAAACAGAGGGAAAGAAAATACATGTCAGAAGTAAGAAGTGACAGAAACAAAACAGAATAAATAACTTTCAATGAATGACAGATGGAGCAATATGTTTTCTTTGTTATTTTTATGATAATACAATAAGATTTTAGTTGAGAGAGGGAGCTGAATAAGTTATTTGTAACTCATCTTTCTATTTTCTGTATTCTCTTTTTTTGATGCGTTTTAACAAGTTTATTACTGGGATTATCCTGCTTTATGGTTATAGTGTCTGTGGCATAAAATAGATTCAATATTACTGTGATATTTTCTGGAGTAGTGGGATTAATCAACTAATCATGACAAGTCAATTATAAATAATAATAGTTGTATTTTGAAAATTCAGACTCTAAAACAAGGGCTGTCACTAAAGATTATTTTAGTGTTGACTAGTCAGCAATTGCCATTTCGATTAGTCAAACATCAAGTCAAACAATTATTTCTGTTGCACATTGAGACTTTTTACAGACTTTATCAACCAAATAATGATTGAAATCTTTTTTACAATTTTTTTTTGTATTTTTGAATGTGTTTTAGAGTCTGTATAGTCCAGATAGCGATTGTTATTATCAAAATCCAACTACAATTAGTCACGATTAGTTAATTAATTGTTGCAGTCCTATCTAAACCAGTACACATACAATTATACCTTTTTTCAATAACAAAGACCTATGAATTATTAATTCAAAATGTAATAATGGAATACACTTTTTCAATCTTGAATTAATATTACTAAAAGAGAAACTATTACTAACCAAAACAAACACTGTAAACACAAAATCTAAAAAATATATTAATATTACTGTAGCCCATCCAAAAATATCATAATTCCACATCATGCACAATATATACAATTTAACTCTTCATTTAAACGTCTTTTTGGTTTAAATTGTTGCAAGTATAAGTGATCTAATGTCGATGTGAAACAAAAACAACAGATGCAAATGGTAAACAAAGCATCAACACGTGTTTACAATGTCATTTTGATGCATAAAATACACGAATAACCATTTTTGAAAATCTGGAAGCCTGTTAAAATTAAAGTAAAGACGTGTTCATAGGGAAGAATTGTCTGAAAAGTGCTGATGGAGCTGCGGCTGTGGAGGAAGAAGAACCTGTTTGTTTGCTGCTTACAAATGAATGGCCACTGACGTAATGTTCAGTTTTGAGGCGCTAAACGTGAATAAAAACACGCATCACAGACCTGTCAGAGTACGCGGGGATGAGGACGTACTGTATGACCACGTAGTCCGCATAAAAGACGCTGAAATAAGTTAAAATCAAACAAATAACGCCGCAAGGATCGCGCCGACAGCGGAGCGACGCCATCTTGTCTCCCGCGCCGCCCCCTGACTGCGCTTCCGGGTGACGTCATACGCAAATATCAAACAAAACTTTGCTTTTACGGCGGTGTTGTTGTTTTTTTCCTCACAATGTTAATACAAAGCTTCGTAGGTATTGTGATATGGGACCAATTGTAAGTTACATTGTTTATTTATTTCTAGATTCTGTTCTTCTCTACTTTAATGCTTATTCATTTGTACATTAGATTAATTTTAATAAAATCAAGAAAAGAAATAAAACTAACTCATCATTTGTTTTATTTTGTCACTTTTGAATACATAAAAATTATTATAGCTCATTTATTTTGTGCCCTTTGTATTAAGTTGTTGAAATAAAATATGTGTTTATTAAAATCAAGATTAAATCTTAAAATGTTTCTCTAGTTAATGAGTTTATGTCACTAATTAAATATAAAAAAACAGTTAGTGTATAAAATAATTTAAATAAAAATGAATAAAATATAAAAGTAAAAAGATAAAGTAAAAAAGTAAAAAAAACATACCGTTTTTTAAGATTTTTTCTAAAAAAACAACTTTGTTTTAAATAAAATAAAATAGATATTTAAAATAGATTAAAAAAAAAGCTAAAAGATAAATACAAATAAATTAAAACTAGCAACAAAAAAGTTATTCCCCTCAACATTACAGTAGCTAAACTAAACAAATTACAAATATAAATTGATACATTTTCTCCACATCACAGTTGCCGAGCTCATAAAAAGCTAAACTAACTAAAAATATATATATTAATACACTACTCTACTTAAACAACAATTATTTAATTTATTGAATGAATTTAAATTACTTGGACAACACAATCTCAGTAAATACGTTATAAAACTACACAGACAGAAATAAATTTTTTTTTTTCTTCTTTTTAATCAAGAAAAAAAACAACAACAAAAAAAAAAACAACACAACAACACCACTCAAAATGTCCACAAGATGGGGTTACATTCAGTTTTTTTTCCGTGTTTTGTTCATTGACACAGCACTTCTGGCTCCGCCCTGAAAGTGGGCAGCAACTTAGTTTTCTCTGAACTCTTTTCGCAGCTCCAGACTCTCCGTGCGTCTCCCGATCCACTTTATCGCGTCACCTCTTCTCGGATTTTACATTTGGATATATGTACTTCTGATTTTCGACCTATTTTCCAGGGGATTGTCGCCGTAAACTCAGGAATCGACGGATAAAAGTGGCGGAGGAGGGAGGAGAGAGGCGAGAAGTTGCAGGAATCAGCGTTCACCATGGAAGTTCCTGGTATGCAGGTAAGCCCAAAAAGGTGCACTCCTTCAGCGTTTATAATGTGCTTTTTGACCGCGATCACATCTAAAATATACCTTTATCTGACTTTATAGCTGACTATCAAAGAAATGTCTGCCTCGTGTAACTGTTTAAACGCTGTAAAAACACTTAAACAACGACCCAAACTCAACCTTGTCCATTTTAACCAATTCACAAATGTTTTCATAAAGCTTAACATCGATTTTTGACCATTTTCCTTCATGTTTATGCCATTGTCAGCATCCATAACTTTTCAAAACTCATAAATCCAGTCATTTTATTTGCTTTTTGCAATTTATTACAATCTAGAGCTTCACATTTTGATTTATTTCTAGGCTTAAACAGGTTAAAGTTGTTAAAATATAGAGTTTTAGTAGTTTACTCAGCTAAAAAGTGTGCGTAGGCTATTAGCAAAGTGATTATTCTGTATTTTACTAGTTTCGTAAATAACAGAAGGGATGTTATGAAATATTGTTTGTACTACTTCTAACTATAGCCCACATCTACTTCTTATATTATACAATTACAAGAAGTATGCCTACTACTTATGTGTACTTTAGTCATTGGCAGCATATTACTTTTACATCAGTTGTTTAAAGTGGTTTTGGCCCAGTGACTTTGGAAACGCTCAAACTCTAAAACAACATTTAATTAGGCGTACCACAGGGGTCTATTCTAGGCACGTTATTATTTGTGGTCAGTTTAAACTTTAAAGGGCGCCCAAAAGATATTTAAGACGTGGATCATTGCATGGATTAAACATCAGACAGAGTGGAGTTTGTAGTTGTCATATTCCAGTATCCAGCTTCACTTAAAATGTGTGAATATATATATTTGTTTTATTTTATGGGCTGGGGATGTAACAATTAGGCTTTGTACACGTGGGAATTTGGACTAAACCTGGACTAGACCAAATCAAGTCTACACCAGGACTAAACTGGGTCAAACAAGTGTGAACGCACCTTTACTTCAAGTATTAGCCCAGAAATTTAAACATATACTACTTTAAACAGTTAATTATACCATATCTACGTTATTAAGCTCAATACAGTACGATTTGGTCATGCTTTTGCACAAACAGACACAACTTGACATTATTTTCTATTCAAATGTGAAATTCCTTTATAAATATTTATGTGAAATTATTATGGATTAAAGGCATTACATGTTATTAATACTTGGCAAAGTGTTGGGCTGTAATGATCTTATAGTAATCAATTAAAGAACTGAATAATAACTTTGTACTTTATGAATATGAGGTCTGTTTTTCATCAAAATCATTATAATTATTCGTTTCACTGGTCCCATTTTGTCTATGGTCTGTGGTCCAGGCACCGGCTAATCATTTTATTGTTTAATTTTATTGATTATTGTTTATTTAAGTCTTTTTCTTTGGCTCTTCTGTACAATTTGAACCCTCTTTCTACACCAGGACCATAGGGTTACAGCGATTGATCGGCTATTTGTGACTGTGAAAATAAGAAGAAGAAAAAAAAGAAGACTAGATAAGATGCAACTAGTGAATCAATTAATCGCCACTAATCGATTACTGGACATGTTCCAAAACGTGCTACGAGCGGAAGTTTAATGACCCAAAGTGAGCAGCAATTTAGTTGAATCTGATGCGGAAAATGTGTAAATTGAATGTATTTGCTGAAAACACTCTTGTCTAGAGCTGCAACTAACGATTATTTTGGTAATCGATTAGTCAAGCGATTATTCTTTCATTTAATCGATTAGTTGTTTAGAATGCGAAAGGTCCTTGAATATGAGACTTTTACTTGATTTTTACCCAGATGAAGCTGAAGTGAAGCCTTTTGATGACGTCCTGGAGGAGAATATTTATAGATGAAGAAGTATTTTAATCAAAAACACACAATTTCCATGTTTACTGTGTCACTTTTGTGTGATTCCTGCTCTGTCTGTGCTCTGAAATATCTTCTTACAGCACACAGAATGTTTTGGAGTCTGTGTATAAGTCAACTAACGATTATTCAATTATTTAATTTGTTGACAACTATTTCGATTATCGATTAGTTGTTTGTTGCAGTCCTACTTTGTCGATACATTTACTCTATCCGGATCCTGAAACGGCTTCACTTCAGCGTCATCTGGGTCAAATTCTGTAAAAATCTTTTCATCTTTTGCGTTCTAAACAGCAGATCGATTAATCAAAAGAGTAACTGCTAGACTAATCGATTAGCAAAAGCCTGGATTATACTCTAAAACACATACAAATTACAAAGACAGCCGGATTATTAAGGCGAGACACTACAGGCTATTTATTTATTTATTATTTTGGTCAGTTGCTCTCTCAACATAACAGCTTTCATGTGGAAACAACAAACTTGTCCAGTCTGCTCTTAAAGATGTTTTATTATGTTATTTATGTTTTATTAAAATGCAGTCTCTTTCTCCCACAGAGACATAAAGCTCCGCCTTAAAGTAACTCCTATACACACCAAACTTTATAATGTTGGATTTAACAAGATTTTGACAGAAAGCACAGAAGGATTTAATTCTGACTTAAGTTTTAAATAATAAAAACAAGACAAAATGAGAATTTTTAGGTCAGATTTCAGTTAGATCTAGTTTACTCGAAAACTAAATAAGAAATCCAAAATGTCCTTAATTGTTTTTATTACTAATATACATGTATGTACAAAATGAACCAAACAATTTAAACCTGGTTCTGTCCATTTTTCTCATTAAAATGTCAAATTTTAGCCGTTTATACACATACAATTCCTTATTTCTAGATGAAAATATTACATGATGAAAAACGCGTAACACATTTTGTTCTTACCTTTATGTGAATAAACTACAGAAGAAGTTTTAAATTGATATCTTTACATTTAAATTTTTTTCCTGTTCACCTCCAGTGTCTCAGCTTAAATCAAAATGTCAAAAAAGTTTCAGATTTTCAATAATAATAACATATTCTCTATTTATTAGCCTTTATTCAGCCTTTATTTGCTTGATAATATATTGTAAAAGTCTCAGTGTGCACTAGAAATAATCATTTGATCAGTCGACTACTGAAATAATTGTTGGTTGCGGCCTCAGACAAGATTAAAGCATGCCGAATTATGCTTCCTCCAAGTGCTCCGGTTTTCCGCATCAACAGTAATCCAGACCAAGATCCTGGCTCAGACCTTGCTGCATTTAAAAGTCAAATATGTACTTTAGCATAAACCAGTTCAAAACCAGGACTTGAGTCAGGACCAGGACAAAACTAAGACCAAAATACGGCAAAACCAGATCAATTTGTCTGATTCTTCAATTCGTTTTAGTTGCGTATCGCCAAATTGCTTCACAAAAGTTGTCGAAACCAGGTCTAAACCAGGTCTAAACCAGGTCTAAACCAGGTCTAAACCAGGTCTAAGCCAGGTCTAAGTGAGAAAATTGGGTCATTGTTGTGCGTCTCCATGAGGAATGCCAGTCTGAGTGGTTTGAATAGAAAGGCGTGTGCTCTGCTCTGTGTGTGGTTCAGCCGGCTCAGGTGTGTCTGTCCCACTGGAGGGGCGGGGCTTAGGTACGTGAGGGGGCGGAGCCTATGCAGAAACACCTGTTGGCTAAATACACATGAGGCCATACTGCAGACACACTGTCAATAGAGATTCGGCCTCGTGAATACAAAACCATTGCTTTATGTCACTTTATTCCCAATTTAAATAACTTTTTCGCGGTTTAGTGTAGACCTGTCACGATAATTACTATGTTGACTTTTCTTTCAATTTGTGATAGAAAGAACAATGTTTTTATGGCTGAATTTTTATTGTGTGTACCTACTGTATACGCTTGGGAGAACTTTTTCTTTGTTTTTGTTAAGATTTGGATTCCAGAGAGTGAAATAATTAACGTTTATGACTTATAATCTGCACCATTTTACTGAGAAAGTGTTTAAATCTGTAGATCATGTTTTTAACGATATTTCACATTTAGATTGACTGCAGTTGGCAGCTTTAGGGCATAAAGTCATTTCAATATTATTATTATTATCGTGATATTTTGTCTTTCAATATATTGCACTCCAAATTTGTTATTGTGCTGATTGAATCCTGGCTTTATCCTGGTTTTGTCTCTTTTTAGTCCTGGTTCAGTCCTGGTTCAGTCCTGGTTCAGTCCTGATTTAGTCCTGGTTTAGTCCTGGTTCGGTCCTGGTTCCAACCTGGTTTACTCCTGGTTCAGTCCTGCTTTAGTCCTGGTTTAGTCCTGGTTCAATCCTGGTTTAGTCCTGGTTTAGTCCTGGTTGAATCCTGGTTTAGTCCTGATTTAGTCCTGGTTCAGTCGTGGTTCAGTCCTGGTTCAAGCCTGGTTTAGTCCTGATTTAGTCCTGGTTTAGTCCTGGTTCGGTCCTGGTTCCAACCTGGTTTACTTCTGGTTCAGTCCTGCTTTAGTCCTGGTTTAGTCCTGGTTCAGTCTTGGTTACGTCCTGTGTCCGTGCTGCATTTGTTTGTCCTTTTTAAAGTCTCGATTTATTCCTGGTTTAGTCTTTAGTTAGTCCTGGTTTAGTCCTGTTGTAGTCCTGTTGTAGTCCTGTTGTAGTCCTGTTTTAGTCCTGTTTTAGTCCTGTTTTAGTCTTGGTTACGTCCTGTGTTGGTGCTGCATGTTTTTAGTCTTGATTTAGTCCTGGTTTAGTCCTGGTTTAGTCTTTAGTTAGTCCTGTTTTAGTCCTGGTTTAGTCCTGTTGTAGTCCTGTTGTAGTCCTGTTTTAGTCCTGGTTTAGTCCTGTTTTAGTCTTGGTTACGTCCTGTGTTGGTGCTGCATGTTTTTAGTCTTGATTTAGTCCTGGTTTAGTCCTGTTTTAGTCTTGGCTACGTCCTGTGTTGGTGCTGCATGTTTTTAGTCTTGATTTAGTCCTGGTTTAGTGCTGCTGTTGTGGCGTGTTCCTGGTCTGCATTGATCCTGGTCAGCATCCATCGAACAAAGGTGCTTTAGACGGGGTTTAATCCTGGTTTAAGGACTGGATTAGATCTAGGTCGGGCCTTGGTTAGACCTGGTTTAGCCCTGCTTTAATCCTAGGGCCGCACAATTTGGTTAAAAAAAAAAAAAAAAAATGAAGAATTGCGATTAGATTTGCAGTAAAGGATTCTGTTTAGTGCACATTGTAAACAACTCCAGGAGCTTTAATATTTTAGAGAAGACTGAAATAATAACTTATACATGAATATAAGGATCCCATTCATTTTTAGTTAATCAATAATTTGGATTATTCAGGACACAATGTAATTTTATGACCCAAAAAGTAATATTTGGGACCCTTTTAGAAGCAAAGTTAACTTCTTTCAATTCAATCTGTTCTCTAAAAAAGTAAACCTGTGTGTTTATAGTGTTTATATCTGTCTGTTTATGTCACATTAATAAAGTTTTCATTTTGTTTTCATAAGGCGGCTCACATAGTAGACAATTTGACAATTTGAATGCGAGAAAATTAAGGATTTTTTCTGTTATTTGGTCATCGTGTTAAATAGTGATGGGCGATACTGACAAAAATAAAAATCTCGATGTTTATTTGGGCTATAACGATATTCAAACGATATCTAACAGAAATGTAAGAATATGTAAGTTAAGGTTTAATTACCATAAAAATGTGAAATGTCTCTAAAAGGAATCACAAAAGTGCAGAAATATCACTATTACTCTTATTTGAAAGTTTATAACGTATCTTTTTCTTCATTTTTAATATTAATCATCTCTTTTTGTTGCACTTTTTACTATAAACAGTATATTCGACATTCATCTTTAAAACAAAATTCACAATATTATCGATATTTTTGCTATTTTGCCCACTTGTAGTATCAATAAGTGTGAATAATTGAAGAATTGAGATGTTTTGTATCACTAAAATTTGATATTGTGACATCTCTATTCTGTCGCAATCTAAATTACAGCAAGACTTTTCTTTCAAAACAAGATATTTTGTTCTTTGCAGAGGAAAATCCAATCAAAATAACTGGAATAATTGTACGATTGTAATTTGATTATTGCGCCAACTCAAATTGCAATTTTCATTCTTTAATTTCGGTTTATTTTGGTTTGATTCTCAATCTTCGTCCCGTCAGTGTCGTATAAATTCTTGGCTAATCCTTGAAGCTACGATTTTCTGTAAGATTTCAAAACCTTTACCACGAGCTCCAAAGGTCTTCAGCCCGTTTCAAAGTTATGAAATTGCGTCTGTGGGTGAGTTGAACTGTTGCGTAAGGCGTGAAAATTAGCTGTAATTTTCTTGGCGTGTTTTCCTGCTGACTCTTAATTTTAACAAAGCTTTTACAGTGCGCGGACAATAATACAGTTATTGTCGACGGGGGCCTGAGGGTACTTTCTGAAGTCAGCCATTTGTAGAGTCTGAACGTTTATTATGGGACAGCACCAGGGAAAATAAACAGACTTAAACTAAAAAACAATGATGGAGCTGAGGAACTTAACGGGATTTCAATGGAGACATTTAAAGGGATTAAAGGGCCAATATTATGCACATTTTTGATCCTTGTTGTAATGTTGTTTCAATCTCAAAAACACACCTGGACTTGTGTTTTGTTTCATTACCGCATTTTTAACGCACACATCCCGCATATTTTGGCTGCGTTCATCTCTCAAACTGAAAACGTTCAATTCCGCCTTGTGATGTCATTATGTAGGGTTGCAAAATGAATCGAAATTGCGATTTGAACGGGCGCACTTATCAAATCGCAATTGCTGCAAAAAGTGTCCTGTTTTATTCAGCGTAAAAACTGCTATCCTTGTAGTTTAGATTTGTTAAAACATGTTCTGAAACAAGCAACAAAAACACGACAAAAAGTGTCAAACATTCGACTAAAAGCGACAAACATACGACTTAAAGTGGCAAAACTGTGTCTAAAAGCGACAAAAAGCACAAACTAAAGTGCGTTTTTGTCACAAACACAACTAAGTGACCAAAATGCATCTGAAAGTGACAAAAACGCGTCTAAAAAAGAAAAAAGTGACTATAAACAACAAAAACAGGAACAAAAGTGTCAAACATGTGACTAAAAGTGACAAACAGATGACTTAAATTGGCAAAACTGTGTCTAAAAGTGACAAAAAACACAAACTAAAGTGCGTTTTTGTCACAAACACAACTAAGTGACCAAAATGCATCTGAAAGTGACAAAAACACGTCTAAAAGTGAAAAAAAAGTGACTATATGCAACAAAAACGGGACCAAAAGTGTCAAACATGTGACTAAAAGCGACAAAGAGACGACTTAAAGTGTCAAAACTGTGTCTAAAAGTGACAAAAAATACAACCTAAAGTGTGTTTTTGTCACAAACACAACTAAGCAACCAAAAAGTGTCTAAAAGGGACAAAAATACATCTAAAAGTGACACAAATGCGACTATTAGCAACAGAAACATGACTAAAAGTGACAAAAATGTGATGAAAACTTGACAATAAGTGACAAAAATGTTCAGAAACTTCTTTTATTAGTTTGTCAGTTCATATTTCACATTTCATGTCTTCTAAAAATGTCTAAAAGCGACAAAAAAAACAACAAAAATGCATCCAACTAAAAGCGACTAAGTGACAAAAATGGCTAAAAGCAACAAAATCTTTTTGTCAATTCTCCTGGTTGTGTTTCAAATATGAACTCTGAACAGAACAGAATAACTCACAAATCTAAACGCAATTGCAAAACTGGCCTAGAAAATACTCTTTTTTCCATCCTTTGTAATAGAAAAGCAACATTTTCTAACACATTTCTATCCTCAAAACTCAAAATTATTGCTTATTTTTTGTTAGAAAGACTTTAAACCATCAGCATTTATATCTAATGTCAGTAATGTCAGTTAATTATTGCAAAAATGCTATGGTTTACTTCAGTTTTGCCTCCATTCTCCCCCATAATATGGATTGTTTTCACTTTCAGATGACATTTTAAAGGGACTGCAGCACATGAAGTTGGTGTGAGAGAACAAATATCTTTTCATGGCGAATCCTCATTATGTCATTTTGCAACACCTTGAATATTTAAGTGCTTCTTGAAACAGAATGATGTGTTTTTTCCATTACACACGTTTCCTTTTTGCCATGTTTTCCTACAGCGTTACCTCCAGAGTCAAACACAGAGCTGCTTTGTCCATTGTACACTGTTAGTTACAGGCTCCATAGACTCTTAAACATACATGACTCTCAAACTGGAAATGTTTCTCTCTCCCACGCAGTAGAAATAGAAGGATGAGTAGCAGGAGGTGAATTACAAAGTACAAGTTTTGTCGCAATTAGCAAAGAGCAAAGGCTGCAATTTTTGAAGTGCCACAATTTCCTCCACAAACAACAAAATGTCCTGTTTTATTCTGCGTTAAAACGGCCAACTGTAGTTTAAATCTGTACAAACATGATCTGATGTGATTGTTTTGTTCGTTTGTCAGCCTTTTTTAAGTCTTTTTATTGATTCTCCTGGTTCTGAACTTTGATCTAGAGCTGCAAAAGCTTCATTGATTAATCACACTTCACCGATATTAGAAATACTTGTCAGCCTAATCACTATCTGGACTTTACACAGACTCCTAAACATGACTTGAGCTGAGAAGATGTTTTATTACTCAGAATCACACGAAAATGACACAGGAAATGTGTAATTTTGTGTTTAGTCTGTAAATATCCTCCACCAGGACATCCTCAAAAACTTCACTTCAGTTTATCTGGGTAAAACTGAATAAAACTCTCACTGACAGGCCTTTCACGTTCCAAACAATTAATCGATTAATCAAAACAATACTCGATTACCAAATAATCGTTAGTTGCAGCCCTACTTTGAACCGAATCCCAGTATTAAAATATTAATCGCAAAACTATCACAATCACAATAAAATCGCAATTATTATTTTATTTTTCCGAAATCGCACAGCTCTACAAGTGGACTGCGTAAATGTTTGTGCTGTTGAATAAATTGACGTAGCCTGAGAGTTTAAAGAAGAGACATGAGGCAGGAATTTTAACGCAGGAGATGTTTATTTCCATCTGTACGGGACCCGCAGACATTGACCCTAAGACATTGCGATTGTGTGTATTCCAGTCTGTTCTAGTGCAGTCTGGCTTTGCTTCAGTTGTTGACGAGAGCTGAGCTAGCAGAGTTTGACTGGTATGAGGGAGAAATGCTGTTTTCTCCCACACTTCTCTGAGTTTCCATGAGTTTCTATGAGTGGTGGTTAATTGCAGCCTGTGAACGATGGGCGATATTCCAAAAATTCAACAAACTATTTTCTTGGAGCCAAATCATGATTTTGATTTTGTCACGATTCATCAGCATAAGGCAACCAAAGTTATCTGCTTCTTCTGAAAGTTCACACTTCATTGCAGTTGCAGGTTAATTCCACCTGTCACTCACTCAGAGCATTCAGAAAACTGACCATTGGGAGGTTTTGGTGGGAAAAGTGTCTTCGATAACAGAGCTGCATTAATCAAAACAAAAAGGGCGATATGGCCAAACATTTTATCATGATATAAAAGAGAAAATTTGCTATAACACTGCAAGTGACGATATAAATGACGCTAAATACTTAAAAATGGCACCAATATTTGACTTGTTTAAAGGTGCTTTGCCCATTTTTTTAATGTTTGAAAGTAAAATCAGCTCAGACTCAGGACAGATATGTTGTAAAAGCATCTATTCGGGTCAAAATGTGCTGTCTGTATGTAATCATTAGCGTATCGAACCTTTTAAGGATGTTTAATATGTGTTCATTTTGCTTCCACTGCTCGCCTCATTGACTTCTAATGCGTCTCTAGCCGTCAGCGTTCGCAATTTGCCGCAATATCAGATTCACTTCACAACTACATGAGGAAGATCTGCTGCAGTGAAGGTGGAATTATATCACGATGTTCCAGATTTTATGTTGCCCCGAGAACAAACGACGATATATGATGAACGATATGGCCCTGCAGTATAACCCTTAATTGTTTGATTTATCTGTAAATGGCGAGTTTAGTCGACCAAACTTTTTTATCAGTCACTTTTTTATTAGCCCACAGTGTATTGAGTGTAAACACAGAATGAAAGAATGTAAAAGTGTTCAGTGTTCAGCTCTGATTATGAATAAAACACTCTTAAATAAAGAGTCACTGTGTAAAGTCACTAATTAACAGCTTATCTCAGCTTGAACAGGTAAAAGATTGACAGTTTTCCATTTTAAGCAAATATTTGAATAATCCAGTCTGTTTTCTTGATTAATGTGAAATCCAAGTTAATTAAGCCATGTGATCAATCAATTCTAGAGTTACAGCAAACTTTTTATATAGCAAAATATTTTCTTAAGTGGTACTTCGTGTGAAAAGTTTGAGAACGACTGCTCTAGGTCTTTATCTTTGGTATTATTACTTTATATTATCTTGAAAATGACATAATGTTGTTTTGAAAACCATTGTTTTTAATCAGAATAGTACTGTAGTAATCTGCGCAGGAGTAGACAGGGGGGTCGGTTGTCCTGTACCTCAGGGTCTTTGGGGCCCAGGATTGGACGCTCTTCTTATTAATTTATATTAGAGGGGGCCGTGTGAAGCTTCTTGCCCCGGGCCTCCAAATTTCTGTCGATGGGCCTGGAAATCTGTGTCCAGTGTAGGGATGGGACAATAAACAATAATATCGTTTATCGTGATAAAAAGGGAAGACAATAATCGTTTGTGCTACATTTTGTACAATCGTGATAATCGCCAACAAAGATAATCGCCATTTTGTGCAGAGAAAAAGAAACTTACCCATTATGTTCTCTTCTAGATCATTTTTGTTTTCACTTATAGTAAAGTACAAATATGTCAGAAGGTATTTATAATTAGAAAGTAATGTCTTTATACGTCACATTTTCAAACTGTCGTGACTATCGTGATATTATCGTTAATCGCAATTACTTTGGCCATGATAATCGTGACATAAAATTTCAATATCGTCCCATGCCTAGTCCAGTGTCGAGCGCACAGGAATCTGAATAGACTTTGACATTTTGGTTTCATAACACGACTGTAGCCCTCGCAGTGGTAGTAGTTGTAGTAGTTCCTCACAGGTTGTTGCTTGTAAATACTTGGTCGTGTTCTCAGGCGCTGCACTGATATTATGGCTCATCAAACGACAGGGAGTGCCTCTTCTACTTCTCTTTATACTTTTGCGGCTGCACCTTTTTTTAGCCCGTGACATAATAACAGAGTCCGTCCACTCCTCCCTCTCTCTCTCTCTTTCTCTCACACTTTTCTACCTTTGGCCTTTCACAATAGAAACAGATAAATTGGAGAGTGATATTGCTGAGGAAAAAGTCATGTTTTAACGCATTTCTGTTGGATTGACATGTCAGGATTCTCCAAAAAATATTGAGATATTCATTTTGTCCCCAACAATACAATAAAAACTATATAGAAATTAATTTGTGCCACTGAAACAATAACTCAAACGCAGAATCATCCCAAAAAATTGTTAAAATGAATCACTTTAGTGTTAGTTTTTCTCTACAATGAGTCATACAAGTTATTTATTCAACCTTGTACGGCTCAAATATTATTGTAGTAAAGAAAAACAAAAAAAAACTCTCACTTGTACAAAGGAAAAAGTGCCACAATAATCAATGTCACAGTTTAAAATGTTATTGTGACTATTGTTGTTAGAATAAACATTGAGATTGTGAAGTCTAGCTTTATGAAATCAAACTGTCTGAATGAAAAAGTTATGATATTGTCACAAAACTGGCAGTACTTTACATTTAAATCCACTTTTATATCGTGTAGATTGACCTAAAAATGTCTCGTTGTTGCTGCCTACAATTCTTACAATTAGGAATGTCACAATATCAGATGTTATTGTTACGATTATTGTGAGAAAAGCTTCACATTATAACAATTACTTCAACTAACAACTAAATAAACGGTCAGATGAAAAGCGCATTTGAGTTTAGTTTTTTGGAGTTTGGATTGACTTAAAACAACTTAAAGTCTATATGACAGGTTCGCAAATGTTCTAATTATGGTTTAGTTTGGTGGGAGGGCACCTGTGGTAAATATTTACTGTAGTTTTACATCTGAGAAGTTGAAGTTTGTATTTTTTTTTACAAATAAATGTTTAAAATGACATTAAAAAGCAACGTACCATTAAAAATACAGTCAATTTACACACAACTGACGGTTTAAACAGTGATTCAACAAAATAAAGGTGTTATCAGGTATTAAAATGTGTCAAATCATAACTATTGTGTAATTTATGTAGATTTTGGCCCTCTTTTCAAAATGGTTGCTAGGTAACAGTTGCTGCCCATGTTCAACCAGGAAGTAACATTATATAACTTGACAAAAACTGTCAAACTGGGGGCAAATACGCAAAATGTTTAGTGAAACGTGTCGTCTAACCTTTCATATAGACTTTTATCTTTTTAAAATGGTCACAATATATATATTTTTTTAATTCCCATGGTGTTATTGTGATTAACCAAATAACGCCTATTATTTATTGAACGCCAAGCCCATATAGTAATTATTTGTTCTCTTGTACTTCATCTCTCCCTCCCCCCTCTCTCTTTCTCACTCTCTCTCCCCCTCCCTCCCTTCCTCTCCCCCCCTCGAGCCAGGGGAGGATGCTAACGCTAAAGGCTAATCCTCATGAGTCACTTTTTCTCACAGTGATTCACTCTGAAGTCAGCTGTGCCACTGACGCTGGGCTTATGACACTTTGTTTACTGCACACAAACTCGTCACAAACTGATGAGGAAATAAGAAAGAAATACATTGAAGCATTTTTTAATTGTTTTCGTTTATTGTTTAAATAATGAACTAGAGAAGCACCAATTTTGAATGTGACATTTCACTAAAACGTAGTGAACATGATTTTATTTAAGATTTGACTAAACATTTTGCTTATTTGTCCCCAGTTTGACAGTTTTTGTAATGTTTTAAAATGTTACTTCCTGGTTGAACATGAACAAATATGACATAAAGGTAATTCCACAACTGTTACCTAGCAACCAGACTGTAAACGAGGGAAACGAGGGTCAAAATCCATAAAAATTAGTTATGATTTGACAAATAATAACACCTGATTACATCTTTATTTTGTTGAATGACTGTTTAAACTGTCAGAAAAAAGTATGTTATGTGCAAACTGTCTTTGTTATTCCCCAGTTTGAGTCATGTGCCGACTTTGAGTCAGTCATGTTAGTCAAATAGTTAGTTTCACAATATTTTCATTATTTAAAGACCCAGGCACATTTAAAACTGTTATCTGTCAGTTGTAGCCTTAAGTCGCCAGTCATTTAAGTTAAATAGAGTTTGTTAAGAAAGTTTTATAACGTTTATTCAGGATAAAAATATGTAAAATCTCAGACTTGTCACAATCATAATAAACATTAAATTACACTAAAATTAGTTGAGGTTGATGTTTTTCTGCTCTGATCTGTTTCCTCAATTTTATTAACAGTTAAATGTTGTATTTTTACAAACTTTGACCTCATGTTTAACTAAAAATATCATTCTTTAAAGTTAAAAAGTCATATATAGAATTTTAGATGTAGTTTGTCCATGTATGTGTTGCCGTAGTTAACGTTTAGATCAACGTTTGTGCAGAAGTGTTTTGGCACGCGCAGGTTTAATTGTGATATCGGCACTGACTCAAATTGGGGAATCGCGTCTTTGCATTTTCGATGGAACGTCGCTTGTTGATGACATCACAGAGGGATTATGTGACTGCCTGTAGTTTTCAACATTCCTTTTTCCAGTTTTATTCACAAACTGCAACTTGACTGATGTAAAACGATGATAAATATTTACCACCTTTCAAACCAAACAAAGTCATAATTAGAAGAGCATGAAAACCTGTCATGTGCACTTTAATGTCCTCGTTGTGCTTATTTTCTCGTGATTGTCATATTATCTTAAAACATGTGACGCTGCTGGTTGATCTTGACCAGTTCATAAACATCACACTGTTTCCCACAAAATAAATAACCAAACAAACAACCGAGACTACACTAAATGAAAAAAGTAGTTGTAATAGTTTATTTTTGATCCCATATTTTGATCAACATGGCCAGTTTGTTTTCCAAATGACTGAAAATTAAAATGTGTCATCTTTCCGCCGTCCATTTTGTTAAGATATTATCTGTCTGCTGCTTGTCAACATTAATTACGCGCAGAGATGACAAAGAGAGGAGGGTTTTACTTTGTGCGAGGTTAAAAATATCTTTGTCAACAATCCTGTTCTCCTCCAGCGATCACTCAGTGTTTCCATGGCTCAGACTCAGGAGACTTGACTCTGTGGAACTGCCTCGAGCTGCCAGCGTTGTCATGATACTGCAGTTACACACTTGTTTTCGATACTACGGAAAAAATACTCTGATTCTAATACCACCAAAATGAAAAGTTTAGAATAGATTTTTTTCTAATTTCTTTCAGAGTTCTTTAATCTTATGCTCTGTTAGTAGATCCCGACCATCTTAAACTATTGAATGTCCAATTTTATCCCATTTTATTTGTTTTTATGTTTGAAAACTTGTATAAAACCAGTAACAGAGAAAAAGTGAAAAGGTTATTAGGCACAGGCGTGATTAAGAGCACAGATACTAGAAATAAATTGCATGTTGTAGAAGCCACCAATGGATGGGCGATCGGCTGATATTGAAAACTGATCAAGTTTTGGCGCAGATCATTTTTCAATTTCTTTTTTTCAACAGATGAATGAGTTACAATAGAAAGAGCCATTACAATAATGCAACAGATTAACAGTCTTGAATGACTGTTTCTTCTCACAATAATCATAAGACTAAAATTTGATATAGTGTTATTCTAGTCTTCAAGCAAAAGCTTTCTATTGTGCGTTGTGTGTATGTTTAATTATTTGGTCTTAATAAGGCTGTAACAAGTAACTAATTGATTATTGTAATAATTGTTAACTTATTTATTAATCCAACAATTGTTAACTGGACTGCACAGTATCCTAAACATGAACTGAGAAGAGGTTTTATGACTCATATTGAACCACTATTGCATGTAAATGATACAAAAAATGGGTATATTTTGACCAGACCCTTTGTGCATTTGAGGACGGGGAAGAAGTGTGTTTCTCAACTGGATTCAACAATCGTTTGAATTCTCGGCTTGTTCCACTGTTGTGACCAATCCGCTTCAAATGGTCATCGTGACATTGACAATTCACACGTGACAATTCAGAGTGATACACATGTCAATCTGGCATGAGTCAGGGCATGTAGATGTTGTGTATTTGATAACCCTAAAACCCTTGTGTCCATAAATGCACTCCACCAGGTCTTTAACCGGCTTCACTTCAGCTTCATCTCGGTCAAATGTTTTGTATCACATCAAAGTGAATCGTTCCAAAAAGGTCAAATGTTGTTTTGTCTTTGTATCGTTTGCTCTTTTATCAATAAAGGCATCATATTGTACTAAAATGTTAACTCTGATACAAAGAGAAAGGCTCAGTGCCCGATAGTGAACAGTTTTTTGAAATACAGATTTCAACACAAAATATTGTAAGATTCTTGTATAGTATCATGTGGTCTAATTCACCTTATTCCGGAAGTTGCCTTATGCGCCGCCGTCTTGTTTCCGTTGTTTTAGTTCACATGGAGCAGACGAGCTCAACAGAAAATAAGTTCTACATGGACTAAAAAGACGTTTTCAGACTGACCAGGAAATCGTTGCGTTGTGACTTGTTGCTGCTCGTGTTCATTAAACATTGTACACAAATCAACCTACTTTATGTAACATTTTAGCGTTGAGACTTTTCCCTTATTCGTCATTAGCTTTAACGGCGTTCTCGTCAAACGGAAGTGCGTTTACAACAAAAGTGCAAAAACGGCAAAAGTGGGCAGAATAAGGTCAATACTGCCTCAGATAAAAGACCAAGAGTATCTAGACTCACACTTATTTTAAAATTGATTATTGTTATTATCTGTTTTAATTTTTTACACCTCTAATGGTTGTTGGTTTTGTTCCAGGTTTTTAAAGTTAGAAGTAGCGCCCATATTCGTTTTTGTTTACACAATTTTTGTTAATATTCACGACTAAAACACCAAACTCATGATGTTGTTTTGTTGGTTTAGTCATGTTCTGGTTTCTCTGCAGCTGAGAACGGTCTGGTGTAGAAACAGGAAGTGTGTCTGACATATTCACATGATGACACGCCAGGGGTCAGGGGTCATGTGTGTTTGCTCTTCCTCCTCCGCAGCTGCAACCTTCGAACTCCAGTGTAGACAAACAAAGAGGGATTTTAAATGGCAGATATTTGAAACACGCTCGTCAGAACATAAAACGCAGCAAAAAAACGTGAAAGTTTCCACAGTTTGAGCCAAGTTTGTGTTTGTGAAGATGTGTTCGCTGACCTCGGGAGCAAACGCCGCTCTGTCCCACGTTTAACTGCCAAACTGTCAGTTGTTTGACCAATCCCAAGTCTTTTAAAGGAGACATATTATGCTTTTTTTAGGTCCTTAGTTTTGATCTATAACAGAAGTAAATCATCATTTTACATTTTGTTAATTGTAAACTGCAATATTTACCTAAAACGGCTTAATAATGGAAACAGATCCATTGACTTCCTATTCAAAACTCCTGATCTGATAAGCCCCGCCTCTATTTTTTCTGCTGTAACAAGCAGCTGATCGTCATTTTTGTTTTTAAAAAGTGGCTACGTGACATTTAGAGATCCTCCGAGTGTCACTTAGAGTCTTCAAATAATCACAACAAAGTGCAGAGATGTGGGCGGAGATGGGGGGTAGGTGAAAACAGGATTTTTTTTTGAGCACTGGAGCCTCAGTTACAGGATGAACTCAAACATGCAGGAATCGATCAAAATACAGCTTTGTGTAAACTAATCAGAGCTGCACGAAATCTTTGGGAAAAATGAAAATAGATTTGGTTTTTGATTTATGTTTCCATAATGGGATTCTGTTCAAAGTTCACATTTTGAACACAACCAGGAGAATTTATAAAAAGACTGAAATATAAACTAATAAAGGAATCTGTACCCTTTTTGTCATATTGCTGTCACTTTTAGTAGCGTTTTTGTCACATATACTCACGTTTTCTCACTTTTTAGTAGCGTTTTTATTACTTTTAGCATTGTTTTTGTCACTTTTAATATTGTTTTTGTCACATATACTCACCTTTTCTCACTTTTTAGTAGCGTTTTTATTACTTTTAGCATTGTTTTTGTCACTTTTAATATTGTTTATTGTCACATATAGTCATGTTTTCTTACTTTGAGTTGCAATTTCTCACTTTCAGTCACTTTTTATCTCTTAGTTGTTGTATTTTTTTCAGTTTGTCGAATTATTGTTGCTTTAAGTCACATTTTTGACACGTCTAATTATTGCACTTTAAAAATGGCAACTTTTGCGATTTGCGATTTGCTATTTGCGTTCGATTTCGATTAATTGTGCAGCAAAGTTGGTTTTTACATCATATGTCTCCTTTAAAACCCCATTCAGACTAATTGCAGGATAAATTCTCTTTCTATCCAGAGATCAAAGTCAAACGTTTGGGATGTGACATAATATTCACTGATATATTCTGATTAGTCAAGGTTTTTGTGAATGTGAATTTGAATTTTGAGTATACTGTTTATAAGAACTTTTTTATGTCCGGCCTGGTTTGTTTGATTGTTGTTTTGGTTTTATAAATATCTTTTAACAGTTTGATAGGTTGAACTTCATATCATCTCGTTCTATTTCTGTCTACTTCCTTGAACTCACAGAGGGGGATTTTAGTTCTATTTTTTATCTCGACTTTATGATGTTGTAAATTGAAAATGTTCTTCCTTGTTCACGTCATCCTGGTCTGATTTGGACTCCATAAGATCTTAATGTCTAACTAAAGCCAGCACAGACGGCTGGGGACGGTCAAATATTACCTAAAAATGTTAAAGTTTTTGGCTGCGAGTTTAAAAACACCAACGCAGACTGAGAACATAAATCAATTTTTAACTTCCTAAAAAACATTCAAAGAGGCCAAAGTCAAGTTTGTCGTCAAGTCTGAACAAACAAAACGGGATCTACTGTTGATGTACAGTTGCTTGAAATTCTTGATAATCATTGAATATAACTGTTGCTTTCAAGGTTGGGAAAGTGCTTGAATTTTTGGAAAAAGTGCTTGATAAATGCAAATCTGTTTCCTACTCATTTTGACAATTTAGTGATTATTCTTTCGATTAGTTATTTAGATCGTGAAAAGCCCGTGAATATAAGATTTTTCCTCAATTTTATCCAGATAAAGCTGAAGTGATGCTGAGGATGTGGTGAATATGTACAGAATTTGTCTAAAACATAAAAGTGACATACTTCCCGTGTCCTTTTCGATTGGTTCCTGCTCTGTGAGTTATAAAACCTCTACTCTCAACTTATGACATGTTTTGCAGTCTGTATAAACCAGTTAAAGTGCCTATGACAGGTTGAAGGTACTAATTTTTACTAAAACACAGTTAAGATGATTATATTTACAGTTCCGCTAAAGATTTAACCATTTTTATTCCAGTTTGGCAATTATTTTTGTTTACATTTGTTTACAATCGTGACATCAAACTGTTTCCTAGCATTACATTGTGCCAAAACTCCTCTAATGTGACAGAAATTATTATTTGTTATTATAAAAATGTATGGCTACACCTTCATTTTGTTGAATTATTATTTAAAGAATCAGAAAATTGTGTTTCTTGGTTGTAAATTGTCCCTAGTGTGTCTCCGTAGTGTGATGTCATCATGTTTTCTGTTCTACTTCCTGTAAATTTCAACAAACTTTTCTTCACAAACTGACACTGATATAAAGCTATCATAATACTGTATATATTAGGGCTCGAATAATCACAACTAATTGATTATTGAGATAATTGTCAACTAATTTAATAACTGAATAACAGTTGTCTGGATTATACACAGACTTCAAAGCATGCCATGTGCTCAGAAAAGAGGTTTTCTCACTCAGACAGATCAGGAATCACACCAACATGACAAAAAATAATGTGTTTTTGATCAAATGCCAGATTTTCAGAGAGAAACAAGTGACAGAGCCTTTGATCCATAAAAATAAGACAAAAAACAATAAGCAACGACTGTATTTCAGTCATCATTGCATCTGTTAACGTGAAACAGAACTGAAAAACGTCTAAAAATGGGCTCTTTTATGATGTGAAAGAAGGAAGGCCAAACCTGCGACTAAAAATTCACAAGCGAGAAACCCAAAGTCAAAAACCTATTTTCTGTAAATCTGTCTGTAAATATGCTTCATCAGAATGTCCCAAAGCTGCGTCATCCTAGTTTCATATTAGGCTGAATACCTTTAGTCAATTAATCGGTCGATTGTGTCTTAGTCGACCAACATTTTTATTAATCGACCAATTATTTTATTTAGATTTAAAGGATTTGAATGGCAGAAACGGCCAAAACAAGAAGATATGGCGTGAGTCCAACATATAAACACACAGTTTCCTAGCACTTATCTGTAAAAATTGTTGTTTTTGCATGAATTCCTCTACAGTTGTTGTCTTTTGAGTGCAGTTTGGGTCAGATACATGGAAATACTTTATAGTTTTGATATATTTTTGCCACACCCCCTTTTAGTCGATTAATTGGGCAGGTTTTTAGTCGACCAAGAATTTCTTTAGTCGTCTACAGCCCTATATTCATATACAAACATACATCGAAAGAATAATTGCTAGACGATTCGATTACCAAAATAATCGTTGGCTGCAGCCCTAATATATATGTATACTACAGATTTAATTCCACCAAATAAAGAAACTAGAAAACCTAAAAAACCTGTCATACACACTTTAACGATTATTCAAGAGTTTAACTATTTCTATAGTCGACGAGTTGGGATTAATAGATTAACTTGTTGCTGCTTTACCCTAAACTAGGGCTGCAACTAACGATTATTTTGGTAATCGATTAGTTGTTTAGAACACAAAGACCCTTAAATATGACAATTGTATCCAGGTAAAGTTAAAGTGAAGGCGTTTGACGACAACCTGGTGGAAAATATTAGAATCACAAACACAGTTGACATTTTCCTGTGTGTTTTTTGCTTGATTCCTGCTCTGTCCGAGTCATAAAACCTCTTCTTTCAGCTCATACAATGTTTTGGAGTCTGTGTATGGACCAGTTAATGATTACTCGATTATTTAATTAGTTGAAAACCATTTCTATAATCGATTAGTTGCGATGAATCGATTAACTTGTGGCAGACCTAGACTACACCCTGAAGCGTTACTACAATCCCTGCGAGATCCTTACACTTTCCAACTTTTGTTTGGATGATGATGTATTTAAAAAGTCCAATATACAATAGAAATAAACATTTGACTTGTCGACTCTTCAAAAGAAATAATCATTCTCATAATTAGTATTCACCAAATTGTACAGCAGTGAGCTTCTTATGTAAGATTAAAACATCGCTAATGGCTTCCTTGTAAAGATCGCTCTGGCTGGGATCAGCAGTGGGCAGAGACGAAGAAACTCATTAAGTCATAACAATAAAGGTTCTTATCGTTCATATCAGAGGAGCAGGTGTTAAATAATCAGTAAGGAAATTGTGGTCACTGGCCCCGCTCTGTACTTGTCTGACCAGCTAAAAATACACTCGACTGAGACCGAGACGCAGCAGCAGAAGACCAGACTGACAGATCGACTGAAGAATATCACAAATAACCTCTGCACAAGTCTAAACCTGCACAGATGACGTCACAGCTGTATGACTTTTAGCAGTGAGTGGCAAAAATGCATGAGAATAGACGGTTAGTAACAGGGGTGCTGAAAAAAATCGAGTGCAATTGTACGTCTTGAAGATTCTGAATCGATTCCAAATTCTCAGAAAACGATTTTAAATGATGTGCATTCACTGTTTGCCACGATAAAACTCCCCCTTTAATGTTTCACATCGTCTGTAAACTGATAACGGTCCTGGTGTTGAACGCATTTAACAACACGTGTTTTGCCGCAACTTCATTAAAACTTTGTGTCCGTGGATTTTCTGTCTCCATTTTCTGTCTTACAATGGGGGCTGTAAAACATAAAAAAATATTTGTCACAAAGACTTCGCCATGGACTGAAAGATTGACACCCGTAGTGAGTAATGATTTTCTCCTGTAAAAGCTCAAAACACAAATAAAACATGAAAACAACTGCTACACTCTGATAAAAAATATAAAAGTCTACATCTCTGCAAAATATATTTCTAAAAAAAAGAAAATCAAGCAAACAGTTGTAGAAAACCAGATAAACAGCAGAACACTGTCATTTATCACTGATAGACTTTGGCTCACACACAGTTGAACTCATTACCTCTCTGTTCTCAAAGCACAACTAAATAACTTCAGCGTCACAGCTCCCCCTGCAGCTCTCTTTTAAAAATGCACTGCTGGTGAAAAGAGCTTCTTTTTTATTGAAATAATGAAGTACGAGCGCAAACAAAAACACTCCATGTTGCCAAATATTAAAAAAACAAGCCAAAGTTTCTCAGGAGAGTTGTCTTCAGGTCGATGTCGGCAAATTTTCCAGCTGGTTTTCCGCGCAGAGACACCAGGGAGAGCCGACAGGACCTTCAAACACCGCGAAAATACATATGCAACCACCACACGGGCTCACAAAAGACGTTTAATAAAGTAAAAATGTTACTTCTGCTTTAAATAAGATGTTTCTGAGTCAGGAAATTAGTTGTGTGGCAGTTGAAGTGTCTTAAACCTCAAACTGTCATTAACAAACAAGCTAGCTGAGCTCTGCACAGTCGAAGCAACAACAAGAAACTACTTTCAGTTTCAGTTTTACAGTGTGAAGTTCATTTCAGCAAAACAGCTCCACAGGCAAAAATTAGGCCAAAGAAACACATTTTATCAGTCGGAATGTCGAGGAGCAAACAACATTCACAGTATTATCTTAATTTCTATAGATTTCCCACCTCTACTCTTAAATATCTATTCATTTTTTTAATTAAAAGAATTAAATGCCAAGAGCAGGATCTTTCTAAAGCATCTATTTTTATCTCCAGGTTTTGTTTCGGTGCCATGTTTGCTGATCTTTTATTCCTGCTCGTGCATAAAGTAAAATGTGCTTGCCCTGTTTTGTTTGTGCATGTTTGATCTGCTCGGTGTGTTCAGCCTCGTGTCGTTGGAGCGAGTGTTTGTGGACTGGGTGTGGTGACACTGCTGTGGTCCACTCTTCCTCTTTTAGACTAGACTTTGCAGACGTCATACGCTTGTTTTGAAATTGTTTTGATAATTTGTTGATTAAGTGAGCCTTAAAGTGATTATAGTTGAGATTTTACTAAACATTTTGCCTATTTGTCCCCAGTTTGACACTTTTTGTTCAGTTTATATTGTTACTTCCTGGTTGGACATGGACAGCAAATTTATATAGAGGTAATTTCACAACTGTTACCTAGCAACCATTTTGAAAACAAGGGCCAAATCCTAAAAAAATACACTATAGCTACGATATGGCAATAAATAATACCTGATAACAACTTTATTTTGTTCAAATTGTCAGAAAAATGTGTCAGGTACTGTAAATTGTCTGTATTTTCAATGGTACGTCGCACGTTGATGACATCACAGCTCAACTCGGCACAACTTCCTGTAATTTTAAACTTTTATTTTTCAAAATTTCTTCACAAACTACAACTTCACGGATTTAAAACGATGATAAGTGTTTACCACAGGTTTGAAATTGAAATTGTCCTGGGTCGCATAAAAAAAATCTGATTATTTTCTGATTTGCACCTTTAAGATTATTTAAACGACATGCAAACCGCCAAAACTGATGTGAGTAATCGAGGGATCAGAACGAAATACGATCTTTTTGCTGTTTACATGTTATTTTAAGTCCGCGGCCTCATGAAAAAATCAGATCCAGGTCACATTCAGGCAGTAAATCTGTTTCGAGCTGCTGCATGAATGTACAGCAACCTCAGACAGGGTTGGTGAAGAGGAGGAGATGAAGAGGATGATGGTTCTGCTGCTGTGCTGGAGATGAGGCTGAGGAGGATTGTAGATGAAACGGATGGGAAATGATTATGAATGATTTAAGAATTGATTGGAAGTGAGTGGTGCAGTGGTTTTCTATGTGTAAGATCATTTGTTTCTTCAGATTTTGAATTGTTGGATTTCAATGTGTTTTTCTCTTGATTAGGCTTATTTGGACAACTTAAATTTGTTCCCTCCAACATTTCCTGGTTGTTGCTTAGTTTAATTCACTCAAGATGAACTGCTAGTGTCTTGTTTTGTTTGTCTGAAATGAATTATTAACCTAGAGATAATTCTTTCTAAACATCGATTGGTTGTTTAGCTCCGTAAATATGAGATTTTGACTGAAATGATGGCGAGAACCTCATTATGACAAGTTAATTTTATTTTTTTTCATGTCTTTAATTTTTTTTATGAAACCTTTTCTTTCGCTCATGACATGTTCTGAAGTCTTTGTATTGTTCACAAAACAATGATTTGATTATTAAACTAATTGACGATCTCAATAATCAATTAGTTACGATTGTTCAATGAACTTGTTTCAGCCCAAGTTAAAATATTACTATTATTATTTTACAAATCAATTAATTTAGCGACCATTGTTTTTGATTAATCGGTTAGTTGTTTAGAACGCAAAAGGCAAATAAATATGAGATGTTTTACTAAATTTGACCAAATGAAGCTGAAGTGAAGGCGCTTGAGGACGTCCCGGTCGAGTACATTTACAGACAAAACAGAATTTTCATTACAAACACTAAATTTACACATTTCCCATGTTATTTTAATATAATTACTGCTTTTTCTGAGCCTTAAAACTTCTTTTCTCAGCTCACAGCATGTCTTGTATGATTTGGGAAAAATATCTAATTGCAATTTTTCTGACATGTTTTGTGATTGCGGTTGGATTTTCGATCATTTTGAACAGATTCTTATTATTAAAAGTCCACATTTTCAACAATTTGATAAATAGATTGCAATAAGATTCTGATAAACTAACAAAAAGTAATCAAAGAATCCCATGTATTTCAGTTTTGTTTTAATTGATAAAATAGCGATTATTATTATTATAAACCATGTTATTGTTTATCGTCTCTTCACTAATCTCTAAACGACGGGTTTCAGGCAGATTTTACGCAGAATAAGACAGGATATTTTGTTGTTTAGGGACGAAATTATTGTGTTGCAGCTCGGCCTGTTACGATAATTACTATATTTACTAATCGTTTGATATATAATACATTATTAGGCCTCAATATTTATCGTGTGTACATTTTCTTTGCATTTCTAGTGTAGAAATCCTTGTTATTTTTCTTTAATACATTAATATTTGAGCTGTAGAGGGTGGTTTATGACTCTTTATAGATACAAAGACTGCTTAAGTGTATAATTCTACTATTTTAATTGTTGCAGTTCATGTTTTCTGGCAATATTATATGTGTAGACAAGGGTTTACTGGAAAAATGCTGCTCAGAATCAATGAACTGCATCAAATAAAGTGCAGAATTAACCAATAATTAGCCACAAAAGTTACTTATTCAACCCTTAAGAGCTCAATTCTCATGGTACTTCACAAAAATTAACAACCCCTTCCCACACAATTCATTGAGCCCCAGAATATATTGCTGAAGCTGTTATTTATTGAAGTTGAAGGACAGTGCTATGTGTCGATATTATTGTTAATCGTGACATTTTTCGTACATTAAAATTTGTTATCGTGACAGACCTACAGTTGTAATCTTCATTTGCTAATTGCATCTATCCAAATTTGATTCGATTGTGATTAATCTACAATCTACAATGGTTTGGAGTCCATGTAAAGACCATTATTATTCGATTACTGAAACAGATTAATCGATTCACTTGTTGCAGCCTTGAACACTTCCTCTATTACAGTGTATGACAACCTCCAGTAAGAAAACAGGAGTAAACGACAACTATCCAGTCGCTGCGCTTGTTTTTAAATAGTCTGGAGTGAGTTTGGGTTATAAAAACGGCTTCACTCTGTCCGTTATCTCATTCGTTCACACTTTAGACCGACCCGACAGTTTAGGAAGCGCCTGAAAGAAGAAAAAAAAACCACGCGATAAATTCTTCAGAGCGTAGTTCCTGTTCTCTCCAACTGTCACTTGTTTCCTGCTCCTCACTTTATGACTCTCTCTCTCTCTCTCTCTCTCTCTCTCTCTCCCCGCTGAATCTTTTTCTTCTTTCTCCTTTTTCTCTCTGTGTGTGGTGACAACACATCCGCCAGCGCTGCAATGCATTATGGGGCAGGAAATTGGGGTCAAAAGTGATGACACTGTCAACAAAACCAATGTCTATTTTTGGACACAAAAGTCACAAAACTTTCACAAAACACCATTTAAGGCAAAGAGGCATGTTTAAATTTTTAGCTCGATTCTCTTTTACTGCTCAGTTTAACTTGTTTTAGAGCTTCTGACGTCTTTTGTCAAAAATAGACAACCTATTATGTGTATTTATACGTTTGTTTATTATTTATAGCGTGTTAAATCTGATAATAGACGTGTGCATCTTGAAATAAAAATACTTTCACAACTCCTGAATCAAACTCAACTATTTCAGTCTCTTGCGTAAACACATATTTTAGGTATTTGATTTATTTCTAGAACAGCATTTCTTAATTTCTTGTTTTGTTTTGTTTTTCAGAGCTCTCAGATCGATCCAGAGGAGCTGTTCACAAAATTAGACCGAATCGGAAAAGGATCCTTTGGAGAGGTATGTGCTTTGTTTATGATGAAGTATTTTGTTGCTCAAGTTGAAAATACAAATACAACAGCAAAATAATACATAAAATTGTGAAAGTACTCCTTTAAAAATGCACTAAAAAGTCATTGTTTTTGGTTTGGAGAACTATTAAATCATCAAATTGTATTCTTGATTGATATATTCTGTTGAGTTTTCGTCATTAAAGGCAACTTTGCAGGTTATTTTTCTCTGTAGAAGCTTTTTGTTTGTTCAGGAAAAACAAAAACAGCCAAGATATCACCATAAATGTGCTAAAAAATGTCTTTTATGCGCCACAATTAAAAAAAATGTAGTGGAGTAGAAAGTGCAGATACACGCTCTGAAATGTAGTGAAGTAAAAGTAAAAAGTATCTACTGTAAAATGTACTTAAAGGTCCCATAACATGCAAAATCGACTTTTCAGAGGTTTTAACCTTCCTACAGTGCTATTTGGGCCTCGTATGTTGTTTTTGATTGATTCCCGCATGTTTTCGCTAGAGAACTGTCTTTTCCGTCCCCCTCGGCTGAGCAGCAGACGGGGGCTCCTCACTAAGATGACGCGCTTCACTAGGATGACGCGGTGTTTAAGCCACGCCTCCAGGAAGTGCGCAGCCGCAGAATAAAAACAGCTAATGCTAATGCTACACAGTAATTACACGATGGATACGACAGATCGAAGAGTTAGGTTGTTATTTACCAAACGGCAACGTCCGTCGTCGAGGTACTGGAGCACGTCAAACTCCAGGTCAGATCCAGGACGTAGGACTCAGCACAACGCACCGTCAGGACGGATAAAAGGTTTATTCAGTGTTTGTGTATCGCTGTTTACCGGAGCACACGGCGCATGCGCACTATCTCCGCTCTAGGCTTCGGCACGGGTTGGGAGGGGGAGGCGCGCAAGTTGGGCGGGGGAGGCAGCCTGCTCTCTGTTCGGGGGGGTCAGATCTCAGAGTGAGCCGTTTGCTTTTGCACGGCGGGGGCCCAGTCCAAGAAATGGGTGTTTTTTGGAAACTGTTATGTTATGGATATTGCACAACGCAAAATTTGATCAACAAAGCCCTTAGAATAGACTGTGTAAAGGGCAAAATAGCAGAATATGGGACCTTTAAGTAAAGCACAGAGACCTAAACATTTTACTTAAGTTCAGAACTTTTACTTTTGTTCTTTGTTACTTTCCACCACTGATATTGTCTGATATTTTGCACAAAAAATGGATCCTTCTGCTGGTGCTCTGAGGAGTAAAGCAGATTTAAAGAGGACTTTGTATTCTGTGAAGGTTTAATGAATTTCAGCGCTGAGATTAAAAGAATGAGTTTGATAAAAGGGTAGTAAAAACACTTTCTGGATTACCATCTTAAAGTAATCTTGGTGAAGAACATGTGCTCTGCTGTGCTGCCGGCCTGTGGGACGTACATTCTGCAGGGTTTAGAATCTTTTGAAGAAGCTGCCAACTTTCTGGTCGGTTAAAAAGCAGTTTGTTCAGCGTTTGTTATTTGAAATGTGTGGTGCAGGTGTTCAAAGGCATCGACAATCGGACTCAGAGCGTCGTGGCCATAAAGACGATCGACCTGGAGGAGGCGGAGGACGAGATCGAGGACATCCAACAGGAAATCACCGTCCTGAGCCAGTGTGAGAGCCCCTACATCACCAAGTACTACGGGTCGTACTTAAAGGTATTTACACTCGCTACTGTGAAGTCAAATGATTGTACATTTACAGCTTAAAACCACTTTGAAAAAACATGTACCATTCGAAGTTTTCAAGATGATATTGTTACTGGAAAAAAATACCAAAAAGTTACAAAAAGAGCTGATTAAGAATATAAAAAACATTGCAATGTAGTCTTTTAAATATGATGTAGATGCTGGAGATATTTTGTCTGCATGATAATCATTCAAATTGATGTTGCAAAAGTATGCAAAATTAGAATATATATACGATCCATGACAACAAATATTAAAACAATGCAAAAAGAACTGCTTAAAACTACAAAAAATAGATGCTGCCAGTGTAATCCCTCAAATACAATGATATTTCAGCAATTTTCTGGTTAATTTGTCTATTCGTTTCTTGTGCGGGGTTTTAACCACAACAAAGTCATTTACAGGCAAATTACAGCACTTTTCTGATTTTCTTCTTTGAATATTGTTGTTAATCGCCCCAAAATATAGAAACATTCATTTTTGTCATTGTCATCTACTCGTTTGTGCATCAGACTTGCCTCTTTTAATAAAAAATAAATTAAACTTTTATTTTGCTGATACAAATGTAAGCGTAATTTCACATATTTGTATTTTCAGGGCAGTAAACTATGGATCATCATGGAATATCTCGGAGGGGGTTCAGCGCTGGATTTGGTGAGTATTTTAATTTATATTTTTTATTTAGGATTTTCAAACTACTTCTTGCAACGTCCTTGCACAAATTTTCATCTTAAAATATTGTATTTGTTTGAGAAAACAAGTAGATTTAATGCCGGGGGGCCAGCACTTTTCCTCTACGTATGCACCGGAGTGAAGCAATTAAAATAAGGCTAAAAACAGCTAATAGCCGCCAGCTTCACAATTGAGATGCATCTTTAGTGAGTGCTGAAATGAGACAAATAAGCTTGTTGAATATATTTATATACATATACTTATACGGATTTAAAATGCAGTGGAGCACTTCTTGGATTAACATTTAGTGACATCACAAGGGGGAACACAGCATTTTAACAAAGTGAAACGCAATTAAAATCCAGCAGACATGTTTTCAATGAACACCTGAAGCCCCAAAAAGTCAATTTAGAATAAAACAGGACCTATGAAGGACACATATTATCTAAAATTTTACTTTCTTGAGCTTTAAATCCTGTTAAATCATGTTGCTGTAGAGTTTTGGAAGTCTCTTGTGCTGTTTTTAAGTACAGCTGTGCAATTAATTGTGCATATAATTGTGATTTCAATTATTACTCTATTCAATTTCCAAAAAAGTAATTGTAAATCCTGTTCAGAGTTATAAGTGCACAATATATAAGTAATAGTTTGAAATAATTGTGATTTAAATTTTGTGCCTGATAATTGTGATTATTGATTGATTCTTAAGTTCATAAAATAAGTCATCACCAGACTGATTCTGACTATTTCTACTCCGTGCTTAAATCAGCGTGTTGGAGACGTTGCATAAATTGATTTGTTTTTTTTGTTTTTTTTCGACATTTTCCCTTTCCACTTTAGAAAGTAGAAAGAGCAGAGATTATGCAACATAATGTGTGTTTTTTTTTATTTCTTTGTTCTAAAACATGAAAAGCCAAAACCAAGATACTCGAGAGCATGTTTAACTGTAAGTAACAGTACAAACAATGCATAATATGTGTTCTTTAAAAAACATTTATTGGAAACAAATTATAATAGTCATAATTGTGAGTAATCTTGTCTTTGTTAGCCCCTCTCAGACGCTTTACAGAATATGCAACACATTTTAATTAAATCTTTGTCGAGCCTGGTCTTGTATGTTTTCTTGAACTATAAAAAGCCTGCAGCGTTTTCCGTTTTATCGATTACGTAAGATTTCACAATTGCACAAGAGTCACAGGTTGATATCTGTTTGATTTGTGATGTAACTCGCCTCTTTCTCAGTTACGGGCCGGCCCTTTTGATGAAACGCAGATTGCCACGATGTTGAAAGAGATTCTGAAGGGGCTGGACTACCTGCACTCAGAGAGGAAGATCCACAGGGATATTAAAGGTACTTAACTGCCACTTTACGCAAAATATACTCAACTTATCTTATCTATTCTGTTTTATTGGGTCCACACACTCACAATAGACATGTCGCAATATCAGTTAATACCCAATAACCCAACTCTCTACTTTAATTTAAGTCGTTACTGAACGGGAATCATTCTTAATTAAATATTTGTTCATGGTCAAAGATAATAAAAGTGCAGTTACTATAAAGTTGTGCCAATTTTAGTGTCACAGTTACTACACCTTAAAGGGGCTGTACCCAATTTTTACTGTTTTGAAACAAGAGAAAAAAATAACTAGTTTGTTTTATACTCTTTACATCAGTCATGTGGATCGTTCACTTTCCTAATGCCGTCCCAGCATCCTAAATATTTACAAGTCCCTGAGCCCAGAACAAGTTTCGCTGTCCTGGGTAAAGCTAACAAACATTAGCATGCTAACGGCACACTTCCTGTTTCTTGTAGAATAAAATAGATGTAGAGAAAGCGCTGTGGTCTCATTTTCACCCAAATAGATGCTTTTACAGTATATTTGTACTGGGGCTATGCTGATTTTACTTACTCTGGTACATTTTCACCTTTCAAAACAGTAAAAATTTGGTACCGCCCCTTTTTATAAGCCTTAGTAAAGCATGAACAAAGTCTTAATTCACAATGAACAAATAGTTTATGAAGGATGATTTAGGCTTAGTAACTACTAAGGACTAGGAGTTATGGTATTAATAATGTAGTTACTAAGCCTGAAACATGCGATTAGTTCATACTGAATCAAGTCTTTGATCATGACAAGGCCGTTATTATAAAGTGTATTGTTTGTCCGCAGCGGCTAACGTCCTGCTGTCGGAGCACGGTCAGGTGAAGCTGGCAGACTTCGGAGTGGCCGGGCAGCTCACAGACACTCAGATCAAGAGGGAGACGTTTGTGGGGACGCCATTTTGGATGGCTCCAGAGGTCATCCAGCAGTCTGCGTACGACTCCAAGGTGAGATACTGTGTTCAAATATTTAAAGGACACAGATTCTGCTACATTGACTTGTTTGAGCCTTTAACCATGTTCTAACAATGTTCCAAAAACACACCTGAAGTTGCTTTCAGCTGCATTCACACTGTTTTGAGGAATGTTGGTTTGAAAATCCTCTTCGACCGTCATAAACGGTCCTTCCTGCTGAACTCCCTCGATCAATGGCGTTTTTTTCAGATCATATACGTCACTTATCTGAGAATTTTCAGCTGTTTAAGTCCTTAAATCATCGCCAGACTCTTTCTCTTTGAGCATTTCTACATTCAGCATTTATAAACAATGACTTCTACTGCTAGCCTGACCGTAGCATCTCTTAAAGTGACAACATAACTAAATTGTGTAAGTCCATGTTTAAAAATGAAACCTATGAAAAATGCGTAATATTTTTCCTTTAAGTAACTTTTCTTATGTTGACTACATGACGATGTTATTGCTACACAACATTGCTTTTTTTCAATTACAAGAGCTTTATTGTGAAAACTTATATTGAAAAACTTGCACAAGTGGTGTCGCCTTTCCACAGATCTGGCTTGTTACTTGGCCTACTGCAAAAATCATAACATCTACATGGAGAAAAGAACACACTGCCCGTTTAAATTGGCAGTACCTGATTTTTTTTGTTCAAGATGTTGAGTAAAATGAGTTTTGTCACAGTAAAAGCAGCTCTTAGCGTTTTTGTCGCCATGGAGTTAACCTTGAGCACATCTCCGCTCTGGCTTCTGAAAGTTGTGGAAAGCGCACATAAACACACTACGGTAAATAATTAGGATGCAAAGTGAAGTAAAAGTGAAGAATAACTTTGGACGTCTGTAGTTTAAAACATTTTGAATTAAACCAGTTCTTTTTTATGTTTTCAAGATGGTAAAATCTTGCACAAGGCCTTTAAGCTGTTGTTTTTATTTGCATTTACTTCCTTTGTTCTAAGACACTTCATTTGCATCCAGTACTGGCTTTTCAGGGATACGCCTTCGCTTTAGTCGTTTGTGATGTTTAATACGACCTGAAAATTTACATCTGACCCATTTAATTTATGACCTGCTTGAGCCAATGTGAGTGGCTTTAGTGCTGGTGTATTTACTTTCTGCTGCACTGCTTTTTTTTGGTTTGGTCTCTGTTGCAGGTTCTGACCTCTTTATTGTTTGTAAGTTTGTATTTGCATTCAGAGCACAGGTTTTACATAAGATTAATTGAGCTTTTATAAGCCTGCCACACAAAACCAGTGTTGAACCAGTGCCAAACCAACGCTAAACCAAGTCTAAACCAGTGCTAAACCAATGATAAACCAGAATAAACCAGTGCTAAACCAAGACTAAACCAGTGCTAAACCAGTGCTAAACCAACGCTAAACCAACGCTAAACCAGGACTAAACCAGTGCTAAACCAATGATAAACCAGTAATAAACCAGTGCTAAACCAAGACTAAGACCAAGACCAGTACTAAACAGGACTAAACCAGTGTTGAACCAGTGCCAAACTAGGACTAAACCAGTACTAAACCAATGCTAAACCAGGACTAAACCAGTGCTAAACCAGTGCTAAACCAATGTTAAACCAGGACTAAACCAGTGCTAAACCAATGCTAAACCAGGACTAAACAGTACTAAACCAGTGCTAAACCAATGCTAAACCAGGACTAAACCAGTGCTAAACCAGTGCTAAACCAGTACTAAACCAATGCTAAACCAGGACTAAACAGTACTAAACCAGTACTAAACCAGTGCTAAACCAGTGCTAAACCAGTGCTAAACCAGTACTAAACCAATGCCAAACCAATGCTAAACTAGTACTAAACCAATGCTAAACCGGTGCTAAACCAGGACTAAACCAGTCTTGAACCAGTGCCAAACCAATGCTAAACCAGGACTAAACCAATGGTGGACCAGTTCCAAACCAACGCTAAACCGGTGCTAAACCAGGACTAAACCAGTGCTACAACAACAACATACATTTCCGTGTTTACAGAAGCTTTTGCTCTGAAATCCTCCCCTCGTTGTTGTGTCGTTGTCGTGACATTTTGCCAGGTCATTATTGTAAACGGGCGCTGTCTCTTTAAGATCAGCTCGTTCAGGTGAGCCGCGCTAACCATCTGCTGAAAGTCAAACTGTCAAACGTCGCTGTAATCTGACCCTGCTGAGCCGCTGTACTCTGCCTTTGTGTGGGAGATGAGAGCGACACATGGCAGACCGAGGAGTCGTGACCTGAGACAAAGTGTGTGTCACTGTTGTAGTAGGAGTCGGAGTAGGAGTAGTTAGTAGTAGTAGAAGGAGTAGGAGTAATAGTAGTAGGAGTATGAGTAGTAGTAGTAAGAGTAGTAAGAGTAGTAGGAGTAGTAGTAGTAGTAAGAGTAGTAGTAGTAGTAAGAGTAGTAGTAGTAGTAAGAGTAGAGTAGTAGTAGTAGTAAGAGTAGTAGGAGTAGTAGGAGTAGTAGTAGTAGGAGTATTAGGAGTAGGAATAGTAGCAGTAGTAGGTGGTAGGAGTAGTAAGGAGTAGGAGGAGTAGGAGTAGGAATAGTAGTAGTAGTAGTAGAAGTAAGTGGTAGGAGTAGTTAGGAGTAGTTAGTAGGAGAAGTAGTAGGAGTTGTAAATGGTGGTAGTAGGAGTAGTAGAAGTAAGAGTAGTAAGTGATAGTAGGAGGAGTTGTGGTAGTAAGCGGTAGTAGTAATAAGTAATAAGTAGTAGTAGTAGTAGTTGTACCAAAAATCTGATACTACATCTGGTGTCGAAACCATTTGGATGCTAAATTAACTTAATTAACTTCATTAATTAACTAACGAGTTTAAGACCAGTGTTTGATAAAGAAAGTTCTACCTTTTTGTGTGAAAAATGTCATTCTAGTGTCTAAAACCTTGAGCATTTTTAAATGATCCTTGTGGTATCGAGAATAGAGTTTGACATTTTAGTATCATGACAACACTAATACAAATATAAGTACTTACAATAAATATTGAAACTAAATATTTTGTTTAACTAACTTGAATATGTTGATTTATTGTATCTGTAAATAAAATTGATATCGGAAGAAACTAAAGTCTTTGATAAATGTGTAAATTATGACATACGTTTTGGAGATGAATTATTTTGTCTTCTTTGGCTTGCTGAAAATAAATAGATAAATGAAAGAAATCGTGAAACCCAACCCTCACGTACAGGGTAAGTTTACTCGATTTAAACATGTTATGATGCAACTCCAAAGTTACTCTCCCATTTTAAGCCACGGTTAGACGACGAATGTCTGTTCAGTCTGTTGATTTCTGGTTAAACAAGCACGAGCGTAGACTCTACCCCCCACAGACTGAAGGAGCAGGAAACAAAAACAAAACCTGACCTTGAGATCACAGAGGAAGTGAACGGGGGGCAGAGAGGCTGCTGGGAAAGTGCTCCAGCCGTGTGAGGAAAAAGGGAAAAGGTTAGATCTAGTCACGGCTACAGATTTGTGTTGTCATGATCGGAGTCGGGCGATATCGAAATATAGACAATATCGGTTCATGCCAAAGTACGTCACATTTCAAGAATAGAGTTCAATTGCGGCTGGTTGTAGACTTATTGTTTCTATGGAAAGCGACGAGTGTTTACTATTTGTACTTTACCTTTTTGTAAATGCAAAATTGGGTCACAAATGTTGCCTGAAAGGTGTTGTTTTTTGCCTCTAACGTCTCACAGAGCAGTCAGCGCAGATATCAGAGCTTTTGACGGCTTTTTCACGAAAACTTTTAACTAACAGAGCGCTTCATCAAAGTAAGCACTAAAAGCTCAGAATCACACAAAAACTGAATCAATATTTAGTGCTGCCCTGTTACCGCTCACAGCAAAGTTTCAGACACTTTGTAACAGTATTATAAGTGTATTACTGTTGTAGTTATAGGTCACTTTATCTTCTTGCTTACTGTGCCGTATCTTGCACGTACACACCTCTGCAACTCCAGTAACTAGTGGTACAGGTATAACAACAGACTATTTTTTTTATTCTTGTATGATTCAGACTTAGCGCTGTGGAGGCCTGGCATTGTATGGTTTATAAATGTGTAATAAACCAAGTATCAATTTCGATTTTGAAAGTCTTTGGCTCTTTTCTCAGCTATCCCAGAGCACATGTTAAAAAGCTATCCACCTTATTCCGGAAGTTGCCGTACGCGCTGCCGTCTTGTTTCCGTTGTATTAGTTTACATGGAGCAGAAAATAAGTTCTACATGGACTAAAAGCCGTTTTCAGACTGACCAGGAAATCGGTGCGTTGTTGACTTGTTTTTGCTCGTGTTCATTAAACATTTTACACAAATTGATGGTGATAATTACCATTACTACTATACTATTACTATTATTATTTTATCATTGTTATTATTATTTTGGTTATTATTATTATTTATTTTTGCTTTAATATACATGTGTTGTTTACTTGTTTGTCTACATTGGGCTTTCGTGTGTGTGTGTGTGTATGTATGTATGTAGGTGTATTGTACACTAAAAATGTATGTAATGAAATTGAGGAGACCCCAGGAAGAATAGCAACTGGTATTCAGGAGCTAATGGGGATCTTAATAAACTAAACTAAACTAAACAAATTAACCGACTTTATGTAACATTTTAGCGGCGAGACTTTTCCCTCGTTCGTCATTAGCTTTAACGGAGTTCTCGTCAAACGGAAGTGCGTTTACAACAAAAGTGCGTATCTGTGGCAAAAAACAGCAAAAGTGGGCGGGGCAGAATAAGGTGAATAGCTAGCGCTCTCCGGCTGATCGGCACTAGAGGTTACAACCATAGAACTATAATCAAACCCGGAAGATGATTTCAAAATGGCGCCCTATTTATGCCTATGGTGTGTGCTGATTGGTGCATCCGCATTACTTCCTGATACGGAGGCTGCCATCTTTGCTTTAGGGCGCCACGTGACGACAATCCCCCATGATGCTTTGAGCGACGGGTGCGATCACGCAGCTTGCAAGTTTTTGTGTCAACGTTAGCTTGTGTGATTGTAATTGTGTTCTTCATATTAGATCATAAGTGAAAGCGTCTGAAATGAAATACAATTTACAGGTATCACTAGTCTAGCCGTGTCCACGTGCTTCTGTTTGTATCGTCCGACGTGCTCGTTACTGAAATACTAAAAAGAATTTAGTACTGTCTGTAATTATTATACGCAATTATACAAAAAGTCTGGGCCAAAGAGGCTGCAGTACCTCGCACGGCCACTAATCAATCTGGGACACAGACAAAGGGCTTGCCTTATTCAAGTAATCTAATAGATCCATGGTTACAACTTGTTAGAAGATTTTTTACAGTCCATTATGTTTGATCTGTATGCTAATCACCAATGCTATTCCTTTATTAGCATTTTCTTCATAACTCGCTACAACAAAGCCACAGTTGCATTTTAAAATGTTCTTTTGCTCGATGTCATTTGTTGTTGTATAATTGTCAGAGCCACAGCTGACAGTAAACATCAGGGCGGTTCTGATATTTGAGCAGTTCATGCAGATTTCCTTTGGAGTTCACATTTGTGTAGATTAGCGACCAGAATCAAGATGGCTGCTGGTGGCACAGGTCACGTGTCTGGCATGAACTGATTACAATCAAAGTAGGGCTGTGCGATATTGATAAAAATGAATATCTTGATATTTTTGTAGTATCCCGATAATAGTATTCAGACAAAATGATGTCAATCCAAAAGAAATGTGTCAAAAAGAGGTTTAATTATTGTGAGACAAATGTGAAATGTCTGTAAAATCACAAAAGTCACAGAAGTGCAGAAATATTTATTTATATATTATACAAGTTTATACTTTTATAAACTTTTTTAAAAATAATTATTTTACATCAGCTCTTGTTGCAGGATCATTTTCTATTATCTGTGCCCTCACTATTCAAATTGTGCATATCAACAAAAATAAATTCACAGTATTATGTCGGCGTCAACATTTTGCCCCTCTCTAGACCAAAGTGCACCTTTTATATTCGTCAAACAACTCTCTAGGTATGTTTTTGATAAGAAAATGACTTAATGACGCTAAACCTGGAATAGACGTGACAAATCTCAGGACTAAACTGTCTCTATTAGTTGTGTTTTTATCACATTTAGTTGTGTTTTTTTCACTTTGTCCCATTTTTGTCACTTTTAGTCTTGTTTTTGTCACTTTTACTCATGTTTTTGTCACAGGATCAAACCAAGTCTACGTCAGGACTAAACTGTCTCTATTAGTCGTGTTTTATTACAATTAGTTGTGTTTTTGTCACCTTTAGTTGTGTTTTTGTCACTTTTAGTCGTGTTTTTGTCACAGGATCAAACCAAGTCTACATCAGGACTAAACTGTCTATATTAGTTGTGGTTTATCACATTTAGTTGTGTTTTTGTCACTTTTTGTCCTGTTTTTGTCATTTGTAGTTCAGTTTTTGTCACTTGTAATTGTGTTTTTGTCACCTTTAGTCGTGTTTTTGTCACTTTTAGTCCCGTTTTTGTCAAATGTAGTTCAGTTTTTGTCACTTGTAGTTGTGTTTTTGTCACTTTTAGTCTTGTTTTTGTCCCCTCTAGTCGTGTTTTTGTCACTTTCAGTCCAGTTTTTGTCTCAGGACCAAACCAAGTCTTCATCAGGACTAAACTGTGCTCAAATCAGGCCCAGTCATGTTTGTTTGTCGGTTGTTTGTCCTCACGGCTCTCTCTTCTCGTCTCCAGGCTGACATCTGGTCCCTGGGCATCACCGCAATCGAGCTGGCCAAAGGAGAACCCCCGAACTCGGACATGCACCCCATGAGAGTCCTGTTCCACATCCCCAAAGCCCCGCCGCCCACGCTCAACGGGGACTTCTCCAAAAGCTTCAAAGATTTCACCGAGGCCTGTCTCAACAAAGACCCTGCATTTGTAAGCAATAACATAAAAGAAAAACTAATTTTTGTCACTTCTAGTCATGTTTTTGTCACTTTTAGTTGTGTTTTTCTCACTTTGTCCCATTTTTGTCACTTTTAGTCATGTTTTTCTCAATTAGTTCCGTTTTTCTCACTTGTAGTCATGTTTTTCTCACTTTTAGTTGTGTATTTGTCACTTTTAGTTGTGTTTATGTCCCTCTGTACTGTTTTTGTCCCTTTTTCTCAAGTTTTTGTCACTTTGTCCCATATTTATCACTTACTCGCATTTTAATCACTTTTAGTCGCGTTTTTGTCCCTTTTGATTGTTTTTTTGTCACTTTTACTCATGTTTTTGTCACTTTTACTCATGTTTCTATCACTTAGTCTCTTTTTTCATCACTTTCAGTCATGTTTTTGTTGCTATGTCCCATTTTTGTCACTTTTATTCATGTTTGAAAGTATTTTAATATTTTAAAGTGTTTCTAGCAACAAAAATTATGATTTGATCTCTCAATAGGGGTCTCACTAATGATTGCTTTAGTAGTCGACAAGTGAAACGATTATTTCTATTAAGACTTTTAGAATACATTTCCAACTAAACATAGGCCGAAATATGATGAATAAGAATAGTTCATTATTTTTGACATTTTGATTTGATAATGTCACTGTCTTTGTTATAAAAGATCTTTTTGCATGTGTTTTAGACTCCGTATTGTGCACAATTCGTAAAACTATACTTTTTTTAATTTATTTTTTTATAGTCAACTTGTCACAATTAGTCTATTAATCATTGCAGCCCTAAAATCAAATAACTGAGCATAGATGTGCTTCTCTCTTCTTTCTTTTTTTTTCTGTGTCACTCTGCTGCCACCTGTTGGACACTCTAATAATGTTCAACCAGTAAACTCATTTCTCATTCACAACTAAACTAATGATGAAATGAAGATGATTAGAATTAAACATGTATCTCATTGCTAATTTTGCTTAAAGAGTGTTGCTTATTTTGCCGGTCTAGTTTTAGTAAAAGTGCACAAAAATTGTAAGGAAATGGAACATGTTTGAACTATAATATCTGTTTTTTTTCAGCGTCCGACGGCCAAAGAGCTGCTGAAGCACAAGTTCATCGCGAAATACTGTAAAAAGACGTCGTATTTGAGCGAACTGATCGACCGCTATCGGAGGTGGAAGGAGGAGGGCCACAGCGACAGCAGCTCAGACGACTCCGACAGGTGAAGACACCGCACGGAAAGAGAATATCAGTGTGGAAAAATAACTAGAATGACATTTTTGTTCAAAACCACATTGGACAGTGTTAGGAATGAGTCCATTAGAGCAGTGTTTTTCAACCTCTTTTGAGTTGGGGCACACATTTTGAGTTTAAAAGCTACCATCGGCGCGCCACCTACCACTAAAACATTACCAAATCAGACCATTTAGTTAAAAATATTGTATATAATGAGGCAAATAATGTCTGTGGCACTGTCTAGTTCTTTAAATTGGTTAATAGTGATGGTTTTGCGTTCTTTTTTGGTGAAAATGTTGCTCAGAACACTCCAAAAAGGTCTATTAGTTCATTAAATCCACATTTGAGAATCTGTTAACTCAAACTGGACATTTTCTCAAGGCACACCTGGCAAAACCTCAAGGCACACTAGTGTTCCCCGGTGCACTGGTTGAAAATCAAAGCAATAGAGGGTACGGTTGTCAAAAGTATCGAAAATCAGATACAAATTGATATAGATACTTATTTCAACAAATATTGATACAAAAAAAAGACAAACGGGGCAAAATTTGACTTTTCTGTAACACTTTAGAATGATCAGAGCTGTCGAATTCTGTGAGAAGCAATTTCATGATTATTTACAACTGTTACAGCTATGACTAAACAACAGTGAAACCCTTACTTCTCTTTCATTCCCAAGTTTAATGGATCAACATTCCTCACTAGCTTTATGAAATCAAACTTTCTGAATGAAAAAGTAATGATATTATCACATAAACAAAAGTACTTTTCATGTAGTTTGACTTTTTGGAGCATAGATTGAACAGAAATAACTAGTTCCTTTTTTTTTGTTCCTGAATGACTTCATGTTGTGATTTTTTTTTTCTCGTAAAATATCAAATTGTAACTTTTCTGACACGTTTAGTCTTTTTATGGTTTTTATTTGATACAGTGTTCACATTAGGGATGGGCCGATAGACTGAAAAATTCATATTCTGTATTTACCAGTTACCGATAATTACCGATACTGACATTTAGACTATTACTATTTCAATATTTGGCGATACTAATATTTAGTCTTTAAAATTCATGTGCTGATAAATGTGATTCAGATATATATACTGTGAAGTTCATATTCTGATACTTGCCAATACCAATACTTTGCCTTTAAAATTCATTTTCCTATTGCCAATATTTGCTGATACTGATTTTTTAATATATTAAAATTCATATGTTGATATTTTCCAACAGCCGATATTTGCTTACACTGATATTTAGACTTTAAAATGTATTTTCCAATATTTGCCGATAGCTCACATTTAGACTTTAAAATTCATAGCAAGGCCCACAAATCTATTTTAATTTGAAGTTAGCAAATTAACTTTTCACTTATGAATAAATAAATAACAAAAATAATAACAGAATGTAACTAAGTTGTATATAAAGTAATTAGTTGCATTATTATCCAAACATAGGCCATATTTTTTGCCAAATTGTTCTTTTATTTTAATTTTCTTCCTCATTAGTTTGTCCAAAAAAGCAATAATAATAATAACATCGGCTGTGTTTGTGATATTGCCTGTAGTTCATATCCTAAAAACCATTTGAGAGAAAACTGAAGTGATTTAAATGTTGTAAAATGTGTTTCAGTGAATCGAGTAACAAAGAAAACAGCCAGTCCCCAGAGTGGTCCTTCACTACCGTCCGGAAGAAGAAACCAGCAACGAAAGGAATCACTGTCCTCAACGGCTCGGTCAGAAAGCTCCCTCGTTATTAACGTTTATCTGATCAGACCGTGACAGATTGTTAAATGATCATTACTACGTCAGATGATAGTGAAGATGATTTGTTTTATGGCCGCTGTCTCTTATCTTGTTTTTATTGTCTCAGACTCAGGAGCAGCTGAATAAATCGTCCAGTCTGGCCACGGTCATCTCTCCCGTCTTCACCGAGGTAAACAACGATTATTTGTTTGTGCGTTAGGGCTGGGCGATATGGAAAAAAAAATATTATCACGATTTTCTTGGGGCCAGATCATGATCCCGATTATATCATGATTCATGTTTACTTTGTATTTTTCTATTGTCTTTAATAGAGCTGCACCATTTAGGAAAAAGATCGAATTGTGATTTTTCTGACCAGTGCAATGTATGTTTTAATAATGGGGTTCAGTTCAAATTCACATTTTACACAATTAACACAATTATAATAGTTTGTTTTTGTCACGTTCAGTTGTCTATTTTAGTCGCGTCTTTGTCCCTTTTAGTCACGTTTTTTGTCCCTTTTAGTCGCGTCTTTGTCCCTTTTAGTCGCGTCTTTGTCCCTTTTAGTCGCGTCTTTGTCCCTTTTAGTCGCGTCTTTGTCCCTTTTAGTCGCGTCTTTGTCCCTTTTAGTCGCGTCTTTGTCCCTTTTAGTCGCGTCTTTGTCCCTTTTTAGTCGCGTCTTTGTCCCTTTAGTCGCGTCTTTGTCGCTTTTAGTCGCGTCTTTGTCACTTTTAGTCGCGTCTTTGTCACTTTTAGTCGCGTCTTTGTCCCTTTTAGTCGCGTCTTTGTCCCTTTTAGTCGCGTCTTTGTCACTTTTAGTCGCGTCTTTGTCACTTTTAGTCGCGTCTTTGTCCCTTTTAGTCGCGTCTTTGTCACTTTTAGTCGCGTCTTTGTCCCTTTTAGTCGCGTCTTTGTCCCTTTTAGTCGCGTCTTTGTCCCTTTTAGTCGCGTCTTTGTCCCTTTTAGTCGCGTCTTTGTCCCTTTTAGTCGCGTCTTTGTCCCTTTTAGTCGCGTCTTTGTCCCTTTTAGTCGCGTCTTTGTCCCTTTTAGTCGCGTCTTTGTCACTTTTAGTCGCGTCTTTGTCACTTTTAGTCGCGTCTTTGTCCCTTTTAGTCGCGTCTTTGTCACTTTTAGTCGCGTCTTTGTCACTTTTAGTCGCGTCTTTGTCACTTTTAGTCACGTCTTTGTCCCTTTTAGTCGTGTCTTTGTCCCTTTTAGTCGCGTCTTTGTCACGTTCAGTTGTGTTTGTTTTATTTAACATGTCTTTGTCAGTATTTGTAGCTTCTTTGATGTTTTTAGTCGCGTTTTTGTCATGTGAGGTGTATTTTTGTCGCTTTTGAACGCACTTTTATTGCTTTTCGCTGCACATTTGTCACTTGTTTCAGAACATGGTTGTACAAATCCAAACTACAGTGTCAGCAGTTTTTATTCACTTTTGCACAAAAATTGCAGTCTTTGCGATTTGCTTTTTTTTTCACAAAACATTTCACAAAAATAAATTTAGCAAACGTATCAAAGCAAGAAGCACGCATCATTTCGCAATAACCCAAGGTGATAATTTGATTACAAATTATGTTATTTATGGTCACTAAATATACGTTTATCTGCCATAAAATGTTGTGGTCATTTGATAGACTTTATTGTCCACTTAGATCGATCGTATCCAGCATGTTTCTACCTGCACTGTACTACAAACTCAAACTGAACTTATAAACCTCTTACTGGCGTCGTAAGAGAGAAGCAGTGGTATTGTTTGACTCAGGACCGACGTAAGAGATCATTAATAACACATTAATGCGCTCTTGAGGAACACTTAAGGCCAGAGTAGGACGTGTGAGGTCTCTGGAGTGGAGTTCTAACGCACAAACACCGTGCGTTGCTCTTGGGGCGTTTGTGAGGCGTTTGTGCGGCGCTCGGAAAGAAGAGCAGCTTCGTGGACTGTTCATGAGACCATCGACCTAGCGACAAACTGAACGGTCTACGAACACTGCATTATTGTAAGGCGGCCTCAAGAATGACGTAAGAAATTAGCAAAGAATTGTTCGCAGCCATTTGTACGGGTCATTGTGGCCATTTCTCTGAAGAACACCTTGAGTTTTTATTGAGAATTGAAAGGCAGACGTACAAACGCTTTAAGAAGTCTGTGAGAAACTTTTCTGCCCTCCACGAAACGAGATTTGAGCAAGGCTTAACTTAAAATGTAATTATTTTTCTTTTCACCTACTGTGTCTCAGCAAAAATCACTAGAAAACCCTCCAAATAAAAAAGCTAATTACACCTTATCCATCTATAAAGAATTAAATTGTTTGATCTGAATAACTGTAACCCCTGCGTTTTATGTTAGATAATAAACAACTGAAAAGAAAAAAAACATTTCATCCAATAAAGTAAATTGGTAAACCTTGTAGCTGAGCATCAGGAGCATGTTGGAACGCTGGCATGTTTTTTTTTATGACAATTTGGCTGCTCACATGAAGTAGAGCCACATAACCTGGAATGTTCCTCCGTGTGACTTTAAACAGAAGTGAATAAAGCTCCCGTGTGTGGTTTGTCTTTTGTCCAGTTGAAGCAGCAGCACAAGGAGCACTCGGAGCAGCGGCTGGCCATCGAGGAGCTGGAGAGGAACATCCGTTTGGCAGAAGACGTGTGTCCAGGGATCACAGACAGGATGGTCACCCACATCCTCGCCAGGTACAACAAGTGCGTCCAAATTTTTATACAACAAGCTTTGTTCGGGTGCTTGAAACCCTTGAAAACGCTTGGATTTTGCCAGGTTGTTTTCGAGGCTGGAAAAGTGCTTGGAAATGCTTTAAATTTAAACTTGCCAATCTGTATCTAATGCATTTTGACAGTAAAGAGCAATAATAGTCTTCAGTTTGTTGTTTTTAAGTATTTTAAAATTGCGTTTAACAACTATCCATCTTATTGTGTTTCTGACACTTTCTAAAAGGCCCTAAAATTCAAGAAATTACTTCTGATTTGTTAAGATGTATTTACTTGATGGACCTAGATTATTTCTTACGTCTTTCAGTATATTATTTCATTGTATTTCAAGCCAAATTATTTGTCAATGGAGTAAGAATGTTTTAATTACCTCGTGAGCAAATTTATTTTCTTATTTCAAGACAAATTATCTTGTAACCCGTCAGAAATTATGTGAAATATTCTACGTCACGGCGTTTAAAGTAGAACTAAGTAGCATTTTTACCTTATTAAACGTCTTTGTACGTCTGTGTGGTGGTTGCAAATGTATTTTCGTGGAGTTTGACACTGCCGTTGTCGCCCCCTGCTGTCTCTGCGCTGAAAACCAGCTGCAACTTTCCTGACGCCGACCCAAAGAAAACTGTCCTGAGACACCTTGGGTCTCTTTTTTTAATTTTAAAATGTGTTTGTATGTGATTGTACTTCCTTTTTTCAATAAAAAAGGAAGGGGAAAAAGAAAGGAAAGGCCGTCTTTTATTGGCAGTGTACTTTCACAAGAGACCTGCAGGGGGAGCTCTGTCGCTGAAGTTACTTAGTTCTACTTTAAATCTAACCTGGTCAAAATGAGTCAAATTTAGATTCTTGTTCTGAATTTAGGGCATTTTAATCAAAACTTGATAATATATTTCTGCAGTGTGTTCACATGCGTTACATTTTTGGACGCATGTGCAGCTGTAGAACAGCTTTTTCAGACAGAAGTAGAGCAGAGTGGACCGCCCCGACCCTCATCCAAAACAATAACATTTTGATGGACTCGACTGAGGAAAAAGACCTAAAACACTTGGATTTAACTTGGACTAAGCTTCAATGGCAAAATATCGCTATCAAAAGACTTTAAGATATTTTAAAAAAACTCAAATCCAAGTTTAACCTTCTGTATCTTGTCTTTCTTTACATTTTTCAGATTCACAAACAACTGACCACATGGGAGTCTTGCGTTGGACGTTTTGTTAAAGACTGTTTTTTGGGGCAAACGTTGGAGATTTTGCTGTGCGATGTCTCCTCTGCGGCTGTACACTTCATGTACCATACACTTTATATTATATTTCTATTTAATCACTGCTGCTGGTTTATCTAAACTGGGATTCACCTTTTAAAAACCAAATCAAGAAAAAAACTATATTATACTTTTTCTTTATTTATGTTTAAGAAATTAAGCTGGACATTTTGGTCACGTTTAGTGCGGAACAGTATCGAAGCAACGGAGTTTAATTACATTTCAGCTGCGTCAAGATACATTTATCATGTCTTTTAAGAACTAAATGATCTTAAAATTACAAGATTTTCAAGTTTTTCAACATTTTTTTCAAAATTTTACTCTTACAATTTCTTATTTATTTGTAAAAACAACCAACATTTGGTTGATCTTTTAATATTTTAATCAATCTGTATCATTGAAAAGAAATTGTGTGAAATATTAAAGTAGTAGTAGCTATAATGCATCTTAAATTACACAAACAAAACAACATTTTTTACTACTACTTGGTACTTACTTTACTACTTACTACTACTACAATATGATTAAAAATGTACATGTTTATACAAATATGTAAAATACACTCAAAAAAGTAATGAAAATGAACATGATAAATGCTTGGAAAACACTGTATCTTGTAAAAACACGATACATTTCTTGTTGAATCGTGAACAGCTCGTGTTTAATCCTCCGTTGGCGTCGCTATTCTTCCACTTAAGGGCTTGAGTTTGACTTTGAACTATGATAAGTGCCTTAAATGCGCGTTTTTCTGCTGTAGATGCTTTTGTTTTGAAAGGACAGTTCTGAGCGATGGGAGAGCTTCCTGTCTGTGTTTGTGTCATGTAGCCGTTTAGCACTTGATAAATGCCAATAACATTTTACCTGTAAATGAAAATCAAACTGTTGTGTGCGTTGTTGTTTTTTTAAATTCAGATGTATCAGCGACAACAGAGCATTTAGTTAAAGCTAAATTTAATATTTAGAAATATTCAGAATAAATAATAGATAGAGGCTATATTATTGGTACACTTTTTTATAGGTTTCTTCAATCAACATCTTTACAACATTGGCCAAAATAGAGGTTATGCAGACAACATCACAACATTCTGAATTTTAGCAGTGACTGGTAAAAATGCAAAAAAGTATCCTGTAAAAGCTCAAAACACAACTAAACTGTGATAAAGGTGCTACAAATATAAAAGTCTACAACTCTGATGAATATTTAGTTTGGATATAAAGTCTGAAAGAAGAAAGTCATGTAAACATTTGTAGAAAACCAAATAAACAAAAGAACACTTCAGCTACACTCACACTTATCACTGATACAGACATTACTTTTCTCTTGTTAAATAAGCTGTTTCTGATTCCAAGGTTTGAAGAAATTAATTGTTGTACAGCAGTTGAAGTGTCCTAAATCTCCAACTGCAGTTAGCAAACAAGCTAGCTAAGCACTGCACAGGAGCAACAACAAAGGAGAAAAAAAAAAGCTCCACAAAAATTAGACCAAAAAAAGGAAAGAGCATTTTATCAGTTTGTGCTGTTCATAATTTTACTACTCAAGTCAGAATGTTGAGGAGCATTTTTCAAATAAAATAATGTCATTGCATAACTTCTATACATTAGAAATCAATGGGCGGACAAGCTAACCGTTTCTCACTCGTCCTTTTTTTTCTGTTCTGCTGAAACACGGTTAGCTTACCAGCCCCAAAGCTCTAAACATAACCAAATCAACTGTTCCTTATCCTAACCCTAACCTTACCCTAACTGTGAAAAAATATTTGTAAAAAAAAATAAACTTTTGCTAGCTTAGCCACCAATGTAAAGCGATGGTGTGTGGCATAAGAGGGTTGGGGAAAAAAATGAAGCGTTTCTCACAGCTAATGCTAACCTTTATCAAAATGTAAAGAAACAACAAATGATTAAAATGTAAAGTAAAGATTATCTGATGTTTTTATTTATAGACTACTTACGCTTTTTATTTTAATTTGTTTTATTGTAATTTTTTGTTTTAATGCTTCAAAATTAGCATTAGCTTTAGCATTGACCCACAAAACCCCTCCATTTATCAACATATTCTGCACCTATGGTTAAATTCAAGTTACTATATTATTTGAAATCTATTTTTAGCAAATCTTTAGGGTGTTTTCATCACTTAAAACATTGCTACTTTTAATTCTTCTCAAATTTCGCACTTCTACAACAGGTGCCAAGTTGAGCGGCGCATACATTATTAATCTGTCATAATGTTACAGCTAATTTGTCAATGTAATTTAAGTAACTTGACAGCCACAGTTACCTTAACATAGGCTCCTATTGATTAAAACACAAATACTAACTAAAATGCTCTGTTGTTGTTCACATCTGAAGGTACATTGTTCATAGGAAAATAAGGAAATGTAGAGGTTTTTGATGTTTTTACCAAAGACACTATAATAATAACCATTGTACATGTCTGTCTTTTATATTCTTCATAAGGGATTGAACACATTTAGAAGGAGGGAGGGATGAAAAATTTAAGTCACAATTGTTTTCTGTTATTTTGTAGAGGGATGTCGAATTTTATGAATAAATATTTAAGTTTGATTGAGATTTTTGTGTGGATTTTCTTTCTTTTTCTGATTGATTGCAGAATTCAGTTCACATTTTGCATTTTTAACACTGCCAGGGCGATTTACATTTAATATGACCCGATAAATTAAAAGTTTTACACATAATATGCCATAGAGGTGCAGACTTTTAAATTTATTGTGTAAAAACTTTGGGACGTCACAACTTTCACGTTTTTCTTTCACATTTTATTAACGAAGAATCTAAAATTATAAATAAACATTGCATTATCATTGAATAACCCATCATTTTGACAATTTTCACACAATTCATTTGCACACACAGTACATTTGCGTCACTACACAACCAATGAAGTTCTTTTTCTCTTTTATTATGAGTTATTTTGAAACGTGAGGTAGGCTCTGTCCATAGTTCAAGTACAATGAATTTTGAAAAAGCATTTTAGTTTCCCTTTAGAAGAAAACGCCTTCAGTTGTTGCGCAAAATCAACCAGGAAATAATTTACAGCCTGTCAACTTGTCTTTTCCTTCCTTCAACTTGTGATTTCAGCTACAGCCCTTTGCCCCATCTTCTCCTCCTCCGCAGCAGAACAATCAGCCTCCTCAGCCTCTCCTCATCACCAAAGATATTTTACTTTAAATCTTCGATAATTTCTTTTTTCATTGCATTGCTTGTTGGTCAGATTACTTACTACTTCTACTAAAATAATCTTATCGTTCCTTAGATTACTTTATGTCAACAGATTTGATTTCAGATTACTATAAATGCCTAAAAACTGGAAAAATACTACTCAGAAATCAATTTATAAATAGCTCTGGACCCCTCTTGCTGATTAAATTAACGATTTTTTTCCAAATGTAAGTCTCAAAGTGCACAGTCGCCCATAAACCAAGTTGTATTTCTTTTGAGTTAAGGATATTATCTTGTATTATGTAGTAGAATAGTGAAATAGATTAAAAAGATGGATTAAAGAAACAATAAAGATCAGGAAAGGAGGCAAAGGAGAGTTCCAAGTTTCCCGCACATGGGACACACTTCTCAAACATCCATCGGCAGGGGGCATGGTCAGACTGATGGGGTCACGTCACACCAACCATCTGAGACTTCTGAAAAATGTCATGGTAATTACATCCTCTCTTACCCATTGATATAGAAGAAACACACAAAACAATGTTATTATTTGTTTTGTGTTTTTTTTTTTCCGACACAGTCCAATGGATTACACACATTTGTGGCCATGAAAAAGTATCTACGTTATTTGGGTTAGTAACTATAATCTCACTAAATTCTAATGAATTTGAGATTTCTGATAAAGTAATCTAATTACTCTAAACCTTGACTTCGTGCCCAGTTACCGTCCAACACTGGCCAAAGTGACAAAGAGAGGGAATCCTTCAAAAACGATCAGTGCTTTTAAATGTAGATTTTATCTTGTTTTTCTGAAAGTCTCTTAAATGTGTAAAACATTTGTATTTTTTTTTTTCAATGTGTGCTGTTATATTTTCTCTTTGCTCCAGTTGAGTATATAATTTATTGTAAAAACTGCCACAAAAAGAGCTAATTACAACTTCGTTTTTTTATTTTCAAACTTTCAAATAAAGGTTTGTTGTAATATTTCTGTATTTATAGACATTTCACATGGATATCTAAATCCACTACGTTTAAAGATGTGTTTTAAAAATTGCTGTTGGATTGACATAATATCTGAATATATCTGAATTTTGTCTTCAGGATACAAAGAATATAGATAGGGGTGCACCAATACCAGCTGCTAATACTCGTACTCACTGAAGACCCGATACCGGCGCTCGATACCTCTTATGGTAATTTTACGGCAGCTCACGTCAGTAGACGCTCACTTGTCGTGACTTCTTTGCGGCAGCAGTCGGAGAGCGGCCGGTGCGAGAACATGGATGTATTAAAAGAACTGGATAAGGTACTCTGTCTGTGGTCCCAGATTGATTAGTGGCCGTGCGAGGTACTGCAGCCTCTTGGAACCAGCCTTTTTCTAAAATTGCACATTATAATTGCAGACAGTACTGAATTATTATCGGTATTTAAATAAAATAGAAGGAAATGTTCTTTTCTACCGTTTCTAAAATCACAGAAATTACCGTTTTTATATGAAGTGACGTCACCGCAAACATGTGCGAGTCACGTGAACGAGCACGTCGGGCGATATAAACAGAAGCACGTGGAAAAGGCTCGACTAGAGACACCTGTAAGTTGTATTTTATTTCATTTCAGACGCTTTCAGGTGTGCTCTAACATGAAGAACACAATTACAATCACACAAGCTAACGTTAACACAAAAACTTGCAAGCTGCGTGGTCGTTCACGTCGCTCAAAGCATCATCATGGGGGAAAGCAAAGATGTCAGCCTCCGTATCAGGAAGTAAATGCGGAAGTAAGAAATTTTTTTGGGGTCATGCGCCAACGAGCACACTCCATAGGGATAAACAGGACGGCCATTTTGGATTCATCTTCCAGGTTTTATTATAGTTCTATGTGCGAGAAGCGGGAGGAGTTGAGGTCTTCTTCTTCTTCGTTTCCGGCAGACTAGACACCTAGCAGCGTATTGCTGCCCCCCTCCAAAAACAGGAACTGCGTGTTATACCACTGCTAAATTCTTAGATGGAGCCCTGTGGAAGAAACAAAGCCCAGCACTAACGCAGCAACTTCTCTCTGGCATTTATCAGGATTTAATAAAGTTCTCAGAGATACTGCCGGGATCCCAAGACCTAATACTCCAATAAATAATGTTTTCCTGGCTTCAGAGTACTCCCTACACTCCATTAACACATGAGCAACTGTTTCTGGTTTATTACACTGGGCACAAAGGCCATCCTGATGTTTCCCAATTGTAGCCAGGGTATTCGCCAGCCCACAGTGTCCAAGCCTCAATCTAGTTAGAATAACTTGGTCTCTCCGGTTGTTCCCACATGCCACAACCCCCTTTTTAACACTTTTTTGGATTTGGAAATAATGCCTCCCTTTTAACTCACATTCCCATTCCTCCTGCCATTTGCGCACTATAAATTCATTAACCAGGCTTCTAGCCTCAGACTGCCCCATAGCCAGCCTTACTCCAATACGGTGTTGCCCAAGCGCCTCTTTAGCCACTCCATCTGCCTCCTCATTGCCCCTGACACCCACATGTGCAGGGACCCAAACAAAACCGACACTAATTCCATTTTGCTCTAACCTGCGCAGTATCATGAAAATTTCACAAACCACATCAGGCCTTGCTCCTGCACCATCACCCCCTTCCAACACCATCAAAGCAGACATGGAGTCTGAACAAATCACTACACTCTCTTCTCCACAAGTTTCCACCCACAGTAATGCCCATAGTAGAGCAGCAAGTTCTGCTGTGAATACAGATAATCTATCAGGAAGCCTGTGACTTAGTTTCAACTGTAAATGAGGAACATAGATGCCAAACCCCACCCTTCTGGTCTCTGGATCTCTTGAACCATCAGTATAAACTTGGACAAAGCTATTCCACCTCTCAAAAAGATGCTTCTCAACAAAAACTGGATAATTGACTGCTGATCCATCATTCATTGCTTTTTTAATCACCAGGTCAACATCTGCCTCTGGGCACATCCATAGAGGGACTGAAGGCCAGCACACTGAGGGAGCCACTTCAACTCCCCCCATTCCAAGTTCTTCAAAAGGTCCGCTTATACACTGCAAAAAATTCTTCCTATTCAGTCTGCTTCCTTCCCCTGCAAATTCCCAGCACTCACTGAGCAATGACACTGAAGGGAGAGTCGTTCGATTTCCTTTTAACTTAACACAATAATTAAGAGCCAATTTTATGCGCCTTAACCTCAGTGGTGTCTCCCCTGACTCAACCAACAGCGCTGGGATGGATGTAGAACGAAATGCCCCAGTACAGATCCGCAGAGCCTTAGATTGCACCACATCGAGCTGCTGTAACACAGACTTTGCAGCTGAGCCATAAGCAATGCATCCATAGTCTAAGACAGATCTTATCATTGCCCTGTAAACCATCATCATGGCCTGCCTTCCTGCTCCCCACGAGGAGCCCGCCAGACATCTCAAGATGTTAATAACTTTATTGCATTTATTTACCATATTGCTTATATGCTCTTTATAGGTCAGCCTCTGGTCAAACCACACCCCGAGAAATTTGAAGATTGATACCCTCTCTAATGGTTGCCCATACAACCTCAGATCAAACTCTCCTAGCTTACGCTTCCTACCGAAAACTATGAATTTTGACTTAGGCACAGAGAGACGGAAGCCCCACTTAGTAGCCCAACTCTGTATCTGATCCAATGCACCCTGCATCTGCTTAAACAGATATTTCACATTCCGCCCTCTCTTCCATACTGCCCCATCATCTGCAAAGAGAGACCTCTCAAAACCATGCCCAATACTGCTAAATATGTCATTCACCATAATGTTAAATAGAACAGGACTTATTACACTACCTTGAGGAGTGCCATTATCTACAAATACTGTGCTTGACAAAGTACCTCCAACCCTAACTTGGATACTCCGTGACCCTAAAAAATCTTTAATCCAATTAAGCATCCTCCCCCGAATTCCAGCATCAAAAAGCTTCATAACCAGCCCTTCTTTCCAGAGCATGTCATACGCCTTTTCAATGTCAAGAAAGATGGCAACAACAATTCAGCCAAGCGAACAGGGTTGAAAGAGTTGAATCGAGATTGGCCATCTTTTAATTTAAGAATCACTTTATTCTCTTGTCTACTCTCCACTCTCTGCTGCTTTGGGGCAATCCTTTTATTTCCCTCCTCAGACTCCCGTGAATCACTATTACTCAATCTATTTTTCCTTTTCCGATTGCTTCCTGATTGGGATTGCCAGGCACCGGTGTCCTCGTCATCGGTCTCCATGGCAACCCAAGGAAGCGATTTAGCTACCAGCTAACTTAATGAGCTAACAGCACACAGACAAACAGTCAGGCGATTCCGCAGCTATGCCCCTCTAACTACCTACCCGAAACTAGCTAATCTCCCCTCTAGTCTTCAGAGAAGTACTTGTGGCGGGTTCTTATGCACCGAAACCGTAAGCCCGGCAAGGCAACCGTAAAACGGCGACCCACCTGCGACCTCGGAGTGCTCCCAAGCAACGCTTTAACCACTTTCCTCCCCACACTCCCTCCCCAGCGAATTCCACAGGGAAGACGCTCTTTCCTAACAGGGACAAGCTGACGGTACTTACCTTGACTGTTTGACAAACCTAAACTGAAAACTCATTCGAGACACGAGGATCGTAGCATAACCAGCGAGCTCAGCAGCACCTCCGACCATGCACGCTCCCAGCTCTGTCAGGATCCTTTGTCTCGAGGAGTTGAGGTGTGTAGTGTGGCAGTTTTTCAAAGTGAACAGACTGACTAAAGTCATGTTTCCATTAGCGCGGAGCAGGACTGAACAAAAGTGAACTATACCGCCCCATTTGAGGGGTCCGACGGGGGCCACGAGAGGTACTAGCTCCTGGAGGGTACTGCTCGCTTTAGCGCGGACCGGTTTATGATTGTACAAGAGCCAAGAAAAGAGAACACAGACGCAGGTGAAAACGAAACTGCAGAAAGAAAATATAAAGACAAAATAATAATTCCTCTCCAAACGCTGACTTGATCTTGTGAAAAACCGGCGTATTTCCAGATAACTTCGTTTGTTGAGCTATAGCGTTAGCAAGACAAGGCGAGCACATGTTAGCATCAGCTGTTTCCTGTTAACCACTGCACTGCATTTAGACTCAAAGGAATATTTTTTCAGTTCATACGACAGCCAACTCTGTCCAAACCCAACACATTTCATACAGAGATGGTGTAGAGGCGCTGAAATGTGAAATAAAAGCAGAAGGCACTGCTAAGCTGTTAACATTGACTCTTGAATGTAAGTAACTATTGCTTACTTTTTTCAAAATTAAAGAAAAAATAAAAAGCATTTTGAAATGTAACTGAGTGGAGTTTTTAAGAACGATATTGGTACTCGGTATCGACAATTACTCAAAATGAAGTACTTGTATTCATACTCTTTTGGAAAAAAAAAGTGGTATAGGTGCGTCCCTAAATATAGAGGTATCATTTTTGTCATTATTGCCCAGGTTGGTTTTTTTCAAGTTTATGAAAATGTGATTTTACTTTTAAATAATGACATATTTGCTGCAGGAAGGAATTCAAGTATATATCTTATTTATACTATACTTCAGGGGAAAAAAAGAAAATAATTCAGACCAGTGGTTTTGTTGCTATTTACCAAAAAAATTGCCTTATTTATTTCTTGATATAGAGAAGGTCTAGAGATGAGCAGAAGAGATGACTCTGGAGCAGTGACATTCACACGGTGCTGAGGAGTTGTGCAAATGGCTTGCAGTCAAACTTATCTCCTCTCATAGGATCAATGCGACCTGATGCCCTGTGTTGATTCCCCTATGCGTGGTGTCGAGCTCTGCGACTGTGTGTGCCTTCTTGCAGCCGGGGCGCTGCACACTAACGGAGGGCAAATGCCAAAAAGATCACAGACCACATGCTCAGAGTAATCACAGCACGGCCGACAGGTTGTGTGCACCTCTATGAAAGGAAGAACGTTCAGTGCTCATATTTGACCGCGTGACTCCTCACTCCCTTCATCTAAGGACGCTTGAGCCTGTCTGAAGACTGACAGTGAAAGCCATCTATAATAATTTGGTTGAAAAAGTGAGCAGTAAAAAAATAACATAAGTCAGATGGAAAAACACCAGAGAGAGGGGCTAGTGCTTATTTGGATCAAGTTATATGAGTTCTTCACTCACAACGTACAATCAATGTTCATTTGGTTAAAAGACCAGTCCAGAATGACCCAGTGATGAGGTTAACCATGCACTGAGGAGAAGTAAATAAGAACAAAAATCATGGAAAGAGGAGTTGGGAGACGGAACATTCAGAGGCAGGATTGGTGGAGCTCTATCTGTTGTTTGTCACAGGGTTATTACTCAGCCATGTGTGGTAAACACTAATGGAGATATAGCAGAGATTCAATCTGGAGAACTGCTCCGCCATCATCTCCGTCCACATGTCACTCATGTTCCTGCCAATAATTCTCATGCAGCAGTTCAGCTGTCATGGCCCAGCCCTGCTCTGCTGGCCAATCATCACTCAGCAAGCCCACCCTCCTCTCCTTCTTCATGGAGCTGTGGGCGTCAGCTATAAAAGGACTGCTCTGACTCCTCAGCTCGTGGGCCTCCACACATCACCGCTGCTCCAGAGTCATCTCTTCTACTCATCTCTAGACCTTCTCTCTATCAATAAGGTCATGTATTTGATTTGATTGATATTTGTATCCAATTGAAACATCCTGTTCTTTTTCATTTTACTAGCCGAAATAAACTAAAACTAAAGCTGTGAACCACGGCTGTAGTGTTCCACCTGCAAGCCATCGACTACTGGCTCTTTGGCCATGAAGCACAAAGAGGAGCGAGAGGGGAGACACGGGCTGCAAAAACGCACTGAAGAGTGCTTTCCGTTCGCTGCAGGTCAGCCGGCCGCCAGGAGGGGGTAGCAGCGATCCACAGGCCCAGGTCAACATCATGGCCATGACTGTGGTGACCAAGGAGAAGAGCAAGAAAGGTGAGGAATTATGAAGGTTTAATGACAATATTTCGAAATGAAAATATGTTACTTCTGTTAGGTTTTCTTTATTTATTGCAGACTTGCATTTAGAGGTGCTCGATATCAAAATGTATATAATATCGTGTATGTTGTTTTAAAATGAATTTTAATATTGACTAGTCACCCTTAAAAAAGAGGCCTTGATCTCAATGGGTAAAGTAAAGGTAAATAAAAGAATATCCTTTTAATATTACTTTTCGTTGCACTATATATTTACTATTCTTCGCACCTCACTCACTGCTCTTTCCTGGTTGAATGCTTTTACTGTGTGTACATTTTTACAAACTTAACTTTCACAAATTGTCCACAACACATACAAACTATCAATCAACCCACCAAATATTACATCTACAGAGTTATCTTGGTTATTTTAGCAGGTCCTTTCTCCTCCTCTCTCCTTTCTACTTCAATCTTCAACTCTTTTTTACTTTTCACTTCTTTCCTCTCTTCTTCCTCATCCTCTTCTTCCTCGTCGAGCTGAAGGCTTCCGGACGAAAACCGCATCCTGGCCAGACCCGCTGCAGCCCTCCCCATGTTTCCCAGAGGAGGCGGGGCTAAGTAATACGGATAGAACACTTCCTGCTCCGTGTCGCTGTAGCTACCAGACGCGCCACTAAACACACACATGGAAGCCGGTCTCTCTGGCAACGGCGACGAATTTAGCGGCAAATACGTTGGTCTCGTCGGTCTTGTCAAATGCGGGTAGTATCCCAATGGCCGAAACTCCGATGCCGGGTTCGTGCTTCTTGGAAACGTAAACTTGACGTCTGGTTGGCTAGCGACGCGGCGCGGCAAACCGGGAAGAAAGCTACAATCGTCACTGTAATGCCCCGCCTCGACTTGTCCGATTCCCAGTAGCCTTCCTCCATTACTTCCTGGTGGGTAGACGCGAGGAAACCCCAACCCGCCTGAAGCGTGCGGACGCAAATTCCTCCTTGGTGTCGGCGAATCGTGTGCTAGTGGGTAAAAAGTTTGTCGTCCATCCACGGCGGTAAAATCCCTTCTTGGCGCTTGAGTGAATCGTTCCAAAGACGAGACGTAATCGGACAGGTAAGGGTGTTTTTGCAGAGACGTTGCCATCGGAAATGTGGGCAAAACTGGGTGGAACTGGTAAGCCGGGTTGTTTGGGTATAAAAGAACCAATCCCTGCGGCGCGTCCGGAGGCGGTTGCGGATTTGGTCGACGTCTCGAACGGTTGGCATAAACTCCGGCTAATCTCTGCGCTTGCCGGAGTTGACCCGCCCGTGCGAACTGCCTGGGATCTTCGACGCCGGAGGTGGAAGTGGAGCGCAGCTTGGGGGAGTTGTGGTACAGCGAAGGGGAGAGGGGCGTGATCTGGGTGAACGGGCGGAATGGTTGGGCGACTTCGGTGGAGGAGTGGCTGCGTTTGGCCATGCCGTTTGGGTCGAAGGGCGGGTCAAAGTCGAAGCCGTGGAGCTGGCGGCGCTGGGGGTCGAGTTCGTTGTCGCTCTGAACGGCCAGGACTCGAGAAGTGGGAGGGAACATGAAGGAGTGTTCGAATATCTGCAGAGGGAAAGTGAAAGTGTTTATTATTATTTGATTTCTTTCTTTGGATTCCATTGTGAATTTGTGAACTATAATATGTTGATTTATTTTTGTTAAACTTCACTGTGAATTGCCATTGTCAGTATAGATACAGTTGGCATCTGAGAGAACACCCGCTTTCGAACTAACAATCCATTCATTTCAGTGTGTCAGAGCTTCTCTTTCACCCACTGTTTAACAACTACAAGGGCAAATGCAGAGTTTATAAATTACATAGTGTCAAATTCACACAAAGACATGGAAAAGAAAGTGGTCGAACCACCCAAATTTGTCTTGTTATCCAACAATGCTAATGGCAGTTGCGGGCTAAATGCTTACGCGATGCTAGTACCGTCTGCAGTATTTTAACATCTACAGAACAATATGTTTACTTTTCTGAGGGAGCACCAGGTCAACAACGTCTGTTAAGACTCAGCTGTGATTTTATTTGAATTGGTTGTTCTTAAGATTAGGCATAATTTATCAAGAAATGCATTAGAAGAGGGAAAAAGTTGCGTTTACTATTAAATCAACAGAGTGTTTACCCCAATTTTCCCCCACGGCAGACCACACCCCCTGAAATGACAGACTGCCAACTGGATCTATGTGGGTTTTGTAAGTAAAACATTGAACAACACATTCTACATTTACAAATCTACACTTCCAGACTATGTTTACCAGAAAAACCTATCCATCAACAGGACCAACACGTTTTTAACAGGAAGTTTCTGACTTATTTCCGTCATTCAATAAGCCCTTTTCACGAAGCTGAGCAGCAAGTTCCGGTGGCCATAAAAATGTGGAGCTTCACTTCCCGTCCATTCATTCCTTAGTTGACCAAGTGGAGATAAAACCAACAGCATGTAAAGATCTACATGTACGGTATTAAAGGTCCCATATTCTGCTATTTTGCCCTTTACACAGTCTATTCTAAGGGCTTTGTTGATAAATTTTGCGTTGTGCAATATCCATAACATAACAGTTTCCAAAAAACACCCATTTCTTGGACTGGCCCCTCTCCTTACAAAAGCAAACGGCTCACACTGAGATCTGACCCCCCCGAACAGAGAGCAGCCTGCCTCCCCCACCCAACCCGTGACAAAGCCTAGAGTGGAGATGGTGCGCATGCGCCGTGTGCTCCGGTAAACAGCGATACACAAACACGGGAATGAACATTTTATCCGTCCTGACGGTGCATCGTGCTGAGTCCTACGTCCTGGATCTGACCTGGAGTTTGACGTGCTCCAGTGCCTCAACGACGGACGTTGCCGTTTGATAAATAACAAGCTAACTCTTCTATCTATCGTATCCATCATGTAATTACTGTGTAGCATTAGCATTAGCTGTTTTTATTCTTGCGGCTGCGCGCTTCCTGGAGGCGTGGCTTGAGCGCCGCGTCATCCTAGTGAAGCCGCGTCATCCTTGTGAGGAGCCCCCGTCTGCTGCTCAGCCGAGGGGGACGGAAAAGACAGTTCTCTAGCGAAAACATGCGGGAATCAATCGAAAAACCACTTTGGGCACACATACGAGGCCCAAATAGCACTGTAGGAAGGTTAAAACCTCTGAAAAGTCGATTTTGCATGTTATGGGACCTTTAATACTTCACCAGCAAACCTTTGTTTATAAAAGGTGGTGTTTTTTTGTCTCTCAGCTCATCCTAACCTAAATTCAATTTGATCAGTAATGTTAAATAATACCACAAACTTGTTTAAAGAAAAAGTCAATTTGACATTATTGTACATTTATCAATTTTCTCTGCTTTATATTATATAAGTTAATTTGTGTTAGCCTTTACCTTTGAGACAAAAACACTTCCTCTAGTGACGTATTTGCATCGTAGGTAAAATCTTAACACGCTACCAGTGATTATCCATATGTGACTTTCTCTCTAACGTGAGATATTTTTTATTTTTGGTCACTTGTGAAATCTGGCAACCCTATATTTATTGCCAGCGGTCTCACCTGTTTGGAGACATCCGTGAGCAGATCTGGAGAGGATCGGCACTGTCTCTCGTCGTAATCCGACTGGTAATATGTTCTGAAAACACACACAAAAGGCTACATTACTACACCATCAATAACTGCAAAGGACAGTCAGGCGCATCACAATACATTGGTTAGAACGACTTATAACAAAGCTAGAGGGTAAACAAAAGCAGGGCAGTTTCAGGGTAAAACTCCTCGCTTTTGTTTTATCAAGCTCCATGCAGTATAAATACTACTTTCTCAGGTCAGCAGCACCAGATTAAAAATTACTTTTGAATAGGAGTTTAAACGTCTTGAGTTCTTAAACAACCTTCACATGATTACCTTTGAAACTTTTTCTACTTTGCCATTCTGCTGTTGCTACTAAACACTTACAAACATCTAATAATCCTTATGTCAAATCATTTGTTTTACCTGTCAAATGTTGAGATCTTCTTTTCTCCTGGTCCCAAACACTCCAGTAACTGTTTCTGGGTTCGACCGCTGACGATTACAAAACAACCACATTACAATGCTTTTAATCATTCTTTTTTAAACAGTCTGGAGGATTGATCTCACCTGTATCTGAACCTGGAGCCTTTGCAGGACAGGAGCGTTTTGTGCACAGCCTGCGGTTCCTCCGGCAGCCTGAAGAATGCATGGTACTCAACACAGATTTTCCAAAACGACTTGCACACGTCACGACTGGCCATGCAGAACTCCAGAGTGTCCTTACCCAAAGCCTGAAGCATTACAATATTTTATGTATAATACAGCCAATAATAAAAGAGCAGTTTGCAAAGACAGAACGTTTTTGGTATATATATCACTCCACACACATTCAGTAACAAAAAGATAATAAAAATGTATAGTTTTGCATGTGAAATCTTCTTAAAAATCAATTATTATAGAACATTTGACACGTACCCCGACCTTATCATGCAGTTTGATGAGGAAGTGTTTGCGTTTGAAGCTCAGTTTCCGAACCTTCGCCCAGTTGAAAGAATTTATTTTGGTATTTCCCTAAAACACACAGTAGAGTATCATAGTTAATTTATTGTATGGTCATTTTAGTAGTAAATATTAGTAATTGGTATTGGATATTTACTTGAAAGACCACCACCCCTGAGTGCGTGACTGCCAGGTTGATCCTCATTCCCTCTCCGTCGTGCGCGGCGTGAGGTCTGATGCCGTACATGTCCAGTTTACGAGCCACCTCCAGCAACTGTATGTCCGATTCAGAGGGAGTAGCACCTCTAAAAACACATATATTGGTGATACATTGACCGTAGCTGCATCAGTCCTTAAAAATATGTTGTTCAGTATGGTTGAACTAGCTTCTTTAGGAGAATTCATGTCTTTTCTGTGGCCTCCTCAGACCAAACAAACTTAATCCACATCAGGACTAAAATGGGCTCAATTGAGGACCAATTAACAAGTGGAAATGCACTCTAAAGGAGCACTAAGTCACAGTGCAAATTGAACTTATTTTGACAACTTAAGTACAAACAGGGAAAAAAGGTTTAAAAGGTCATTGGTCAAGGTCATGTTTTTGAAATCAATACATTGACTCCAGAAATCAACAAACGAACACACAGATTATTGCAGCATCTGCAGTAATGAGTTTGTTCTGTTGATTTTGTTGCAAAGAAGTTCAACAGAAAAGAAAAACTCAAAGTTAACTGATTGATTCAAGGTTTTTCAGCTATTTGTGGCTTTCAGCTTCCCGGTTTATGCAACATTTAAAGGTCTTTTTCCCATTCGAAGAAGATAATATTTGGTTTTAAATTGTTTATTGCTATGACAGTGGTCCTAATTTCTTATAATTCTAAACCAAACATAGTCAAGTGATGTAGAAAAGGTTTTAAACGTCATCTGGACACAACAAATCACTGCGTTTCAACTTCCCCGGGCCAGAACCATCAGATTGAAAAGACTTCTGGATGGGAGTTGATACGTCTTGATTTAAAAAACAATGTCAGATGATATTTAAAACCTTTTTCTACCTCATTTGATATTGCCAAAAACATTGAATCAACCAAAAAATTGTAGTTTTACTTTTTGGCCCTTCTTTGTAACAACGCCAGTACAACAAGCTCATTATTCCATATGCCATTCTTCCCTCTCACAACAGACACCGGCCTCACCAAACCAAAAATATCGGTAATAATAAAACCCTAGCTCACGTCTTGTCTTTACCTGTGTTTCTTGTGCAGTTTGATGATCTTGTGGTCCAGATACTCCTGGTTTGGGATGTACTGCTTCATGTCCAAATGCTGAGCGTCCATCTCTTCGTTGTAGTCGCCTAGTTCTGCTGTAACACACAGACCGACACTCCATCTTTACACGCGCTGATAAAACCCTCCCTCTGTTCAGGTGAGACTTACACTGCAGTATGTGCGAGACCAGCAGGGCGGCGCTGTTGTCGTTACACGTCAGTCCTCCGTTTGATAAGTCCTGTCTGATCTGTAAGGCAAAGAGGTACCTGCACGAACACAGACAGATCATTTAGACCCTGACTGAGAGAACGTATGCAAGATTTGGTACGGTAAATATCTTTTCTACTCCTAAACACTGGTGGTGATGAAGAGGAGATGGAAAATCTGAGGAGGCTAATGATTCTGCTGCTGTGGTGGAGACAAATGTATTCTTTTTTTGTTCAAAACCAAAGCTAAGCCAAATCAAATCAAGACTAAACAAGGACCAGAACCAAAGCTAAACCTGGACTAGCTCAAGACCAATCAAAGACTTAACACTGAACCTCGACTAGATCAAGATTTAAGAAGGACTAGAACCAAAGCAAAACCTGGACTTAATCAAGACTAAACAAGGACTAGAGCAAAAGCTAAACCAGGACCTAATCAAGACTAAACAAGGACTAGAACCAAAGCTAAACCTGGACTTAATCAAGACTAAACAAGGACTAGAACCAAAGCTAAACCTGGACTAGACCAAGACTAAACAAGGACTAGAACCAAAGCTAAACCTGGACTAGACCAAGACTAAACAAGGACTAGAACCAGAGCTAAACCTGGACTAGACCAAGACTAAACAAAGACTAGAACTGAACCTGGACTAGATCAAGACTTAAGAAGTTCTAGAACTGAAGCAAAACCTGTAAATCAAGACTAAACAAGGACGAGAACCAAAGCTAAACCTGGACTTGATCAAGACAAAAGGACTAGAACTGGACCAAATAATGACAAGTGTGAACACATCCTTGAAGTCTTTACAACTAACAACAATCACACCTCTTCTTTTAAATAATTGCACCACTTTCTAAAGCTAATGTAAAAAACTAATTTCTGACAGCGAAGACGTTAAACTTTGTGCCTGTTAATTGCGTGGATAGGTCGGGTACTGGATGCACATTAGTCTTGTTTCTGTTTTCCTCGCTGCCTTTTTGTAGTTTCTCTTTTCTGTGACGGAAGGTATAAGAACAGATTTGCTTATTTCCTGTGAATGTTGGTCAATCTGCTTCTATTATTGACCAATGAGAGTTTTATGAACAAACGTGCAATCAGTTAAACATCATACGCTACCATTGAGTTCTTCACGGTTGTTGAGTTAAATTTGAAACTATTCTACAATCTTTTGATCTCATGTGAACCTGCTTGAATTGCTTGAGACAGTGGGCAAGTGCAATGAAAATAAAATGCAGCGTTTCAGCTTCAACAACTAAAATGAGGACTTACCGAGTGAGTCCTCGCTTGAGCTGTCCAGGATCAGGAGGGAAAAACTTCACTATGAACCTGAAGAAGAGGTCACTTGTGTCTGAGGAGGGAACGAATTAGAAAATACCCATAAATTAGCATGTTCTTTGACTTAACTTGCATTTCATGGTCACTATGTTGTCGATCTTTTGCGAAGATGGAGGATTTTACTTTGGCCCACGTCGTTCCCAGTTTGTTTTTTTAAACAGACTAATGAGTTAAAATTGAAAAAGATAAGAAACAAATCTAAAGAGGTGTTTTTGTTGTTGTTTAGAAATCTTTATCAAATATACGACAATTGATAATATCCCACAAATAAAATACATTCTGGAATTATTATTACAAAAGTTGAAGGTAAATTTGTGAACTTATAAAGTGTTGAGCCTTGTTTTAGAATTTAAAATATTGATATCAATATAAATGTTACTTACAAGCCACAAAAGCAACAGTGTTTTTCTTTTCTTGAGTTGTTTATTGTCGAAAAAACATAATCAAATGGCTCCAGTTTGAGAAAAAAGATGTGTTAATTAGTCTGTGTCGCTGTGGATTTAGCGATAGACATAATTAATTTTTTGTCTTTTCTTGTTCAGGATACCAAAATTTCCAATTATTACATCAATTAACAGTGTGAATAAACTGAAATTGGACATTTTTCGAAGGCACAATGGTTGAAAATCATTGGTTTATTGGTAATATTGGATTAAAAAGCATAAAGGATCCTAATAAAATTGACTTACATTTGATTTGTTTGGCCAGTGGCTTCATTAGCTCTAACCAAACCTGGAAAACAAACCAAAATATAACTCAAAACACAGTATAATTAGCATATTTTTGCATATTGCTTCATTTCTCACATAATGGCCGCTGTGGTGTCTAAACTCCAAGCCGAAGTACTCCTTTTCCAGTAGCTTCAGATGACCACACACTTTGTTGAAGAAATCCACTCCTAAAACTTTGTGCTACAAGAAAATTAAAGAAGAAAAAAGAATATGACTAAAGATAATTGGACTTCGTTTAAACCAAAATGGCTCAAATCTCGAGGGACGAACGTCAAAACGTGGCGTGAATCATTGTTTTAGCTTTGCACGGATTAGTCTTTGAACTTGGATTTTGGATATAAAACCGTCTAAGAAGCCTTTTATAATAATTTTTTGTCTGAGTGTATAATTTTTTGAAAATAAATCAGCTTTATGACTTCAAAAGCACTGGCAGACCGCAGCAAAGGCACTGAAAGAAAATTGCAATGGTAAAGATAGCGTTAAGACCAGGAATCGTTAAGTTCAGAGCTACCGTAAATATTCTACCAATTCTTGTTGAATAATTGCTACTCAGATATTGATTCTAAAATTGCTGTAGTATTGAAGCTAGATTCTCATTTAACACATACCAATATTGAAGAAAAAAACAAAACATAAATGGAACAAATTTGGACCTTTCTTGGAAAGATTTAGAAGGGTTTGATCTTTTTCAGAACTTGTACAAGATCACATGGAAATATTCAACAAACTACCATTAAACTGACATAAAATTACATTACGATGTCTGAAAAAAGAGGGTTTTATTATCAGTGTGCCATTGAAATCGTTATTTAGTGTCAAATGCCATGAAATGCTTGTGTTGTGACAGAGTTTTACAATCCATAAGATTAAGAACAATAAAGACACATCGAGGAATAGGCTACGCAATGTTATTTTATATTTGTCAAACTAAATCCATTAAATCAATCTTGAAGAATTAAGACATAAAAGCACTCCAGTTACATTAGAATGAAAAAAACACACAACATAACACACAGAGAACAAAACAGACATCCAAAGAAAAAAACAAACGGCATAAATTGTCCAGCATTTAAGTCCCATTTAGTCCAAAGTCTGTTAAATAAAGTCCAAAGGTAACTTTTTTTCAATTTTATGAACATTACTGCTATAATTTGTGTCTAGTCTTTGATTAATACTTTGCGATAACCTCAGTCTTTGAATTTTATGTTTTTAATAACTAAAAATGTATGTACAATGTATGTGAAAGCAACAGACTGAAAAAAACTACAACAACAAAACTCCAAATCGTGGCACAGTTTGATTTAGGCAAGATTTTGTTGTTGGCGAAACTTGAAAATTTGAACATTGTAATGAAAAGAACAAAGTCTAGTGAATGTGTGGGACTTTAAAAAACCCGGAGAAGTAGTTCTGGATTGTAAGAAAACTGAAGAAAAGAAGAAAAGAGAAACATTACTGTAGCTTGATTCAAAGGAAAGCATGTATTTTCAGTAGTCGTACACGTATAAATGTCTCTCAAAGGCTCCCTGTGGGGCTTGTCTCCTGCTCCCGCTGTCTAATTACCCACAATGCCTTTCTCACATGTGTTTAGAGTGTCTTCTAGTGTTCTGCAGTCTTTGTACCATCGGGGGGTCGCTATATGTGTGATATTAAGATGTCACTGAGAGGAAACGAAGAGGGAGAGAAGAGAGGGAAGGAGAGGAGAAGAGAGGAGAGTGAAAGAGGGAGAGAGAGAGAGGGAAAGAGAGGAGAAAGAGAGGAGAGTGAAAGAGAGAGAAGAGAGGAAGGAAAGGAGAGGGAGGAAAAGAAAGAAATGTCACAGAGAGGAAGAGAGGGAGAGAAGAGAGGGAAGGAGAGGAGAGTGGAAGAGAGAGAGGGAGGACAAAAAGACAAGGACAAGAGAGGGAAGGAAAGGGAAGGAGAAGAGTGAAAGAGAGAGAGGAAGGACAAGAAAGAAATGTCACAGAGAGGAAGAGGAGAGAGAAGAGAGGGATGGAGAAAGAGGTGAAGAATAGTGAGAGAGGAAGGAAGAAAAGATGGGAAGGAAGGAAGGAAAGAAAAGGGGAAAGAAGGAAAGAGACAACATAGGAAGGAAGGAAAGAAGAAAAGGAAGGAAAGAAGGAAGGAAAGATAGAAAGGAAAGACAAAGGGAGAGAAGAAAAAGGACAGAAAGAAACAGAAAGAAAGAAAGAATTATAGAAAGAAAGTCTGGAGAAATCGAGAGAGAGACAGAGATGTGGGAGGAGAGCAGCAGCTGAGGACTATTATGTCAAACAACCTGTGATTAAAACAAACAAACTCCAAATCACTGACAACTAAAGGCTCTTAATGTCCTGTATTTATGTGGAACTTACAGTGGTGGAAATTAACCAAGTACAAAAGTGAAAGTACTGACCCTTTTTAGGTATCTGTACTTTACTGAAGTACATTTCACACCGAATAAGTGTTACTTATTTGAGAGCAGCATCTGTTCTTTCTCTACGACTGAAAAGTATTCTGTTTGGTTTTAGGGGTTATGTTTTGGCATGTTTGTGTCTAAGTCTTGGCGTTGAGCAAATAAAAATATACATAGTGAAAATCTAAAACGTTGAGACATAGATTGACTAAACTCTTCTTCATAAAGATCAGAACATTTCATCTCTTAAGAGTTCGTCGATGTAAACCCTCATTCGTCCAGGTGTGGTCCATCGTAGAAAGGGTTTCAGAGGTTGTCATCCGGACGCTGTTTAAAGATCGAGACGTTTCGACTTTTATCCCAAAGTCATTGTCAATCAGAGAGCTGGTATGGGAACATGGTCTTATATGCTACTCTAAGTACTGGGAGTCCTGCCCCCAGGGAGGAGTCACTGAAACCTGTCTTGTAAGAAAATTGTTTGTTTGTCACCTGGGACTTGATTAATAGGTCAATCTTGTTGATTAATGGTTGGCCTCACCTAGTTTCACCTGTGACTAAGGTCTATTGTTATTGATAGTTGGCTGTAGCTCCCTCCTCACTGCTGATTACCTCATTAGCATTTGACTGGTCTATTGATCTAGACCAAGGTGTCAGGATGCTGTCATAAATTTTGGCTAAATTAAATCTTAAGCCCCCATTCCTGTTTAAAGAAGGATTTTCTCTTTTTACAAAAATGGCTTCCTTAACTCCTCTTTCAAACCAGTTCTTCTCTCTGCTCAAAATCTTCACCTCACTGTCCTCAAACGAGTGATTTGTAGCTTTTAGGTGCAGATGGACCGCACTCTGCGGACCGGTGGCGGAAAATCTTCTGTGTTGGTACAGCCTTTTGTGCAATGGCTGTTTTGTTTCTCCTATGTAACGTTCTTTACAACTATCCTCACTGCACTCTATCGAATAAACTACATTGCTCTGTTTCTCTGTCGGCCTCTTGTCCTTGGGTGGACCAGTTTCTGTTTAAGTGTGTTGCCTGGTTTGAAATGAACAGGGATGTCGTGTTGTCTAAAAATCCTTTGAAACTTCTCAGACAAGCCCGAGACATAAGGGATAGTGACCCCCCTTCTGCTGAGGTCTTTTTCCTTTCTGTCCTGTTTCTTGGCTCTTCTGACTTTGTTGAAGGCCCAGTTGGGGTATCCACAAGCTGAGAGGGCACGTTGGACGTGTTCTTCCTCCTTCTTTCTCCCCTCAGAGCTGGTGGGTACTTACAGTGGGCTCTATGTTGCAATGTCCTAATCACTCCCAACTTGTGCTGCAGTGGGTGGTTAGAATCGAATAATAGGTACTGGTCTGTGTGTGTGGGTTTCCTGTATACTTCTGTCTGAAGGCTGCCTTCCTCCTCTCTGATTGTGGAGCAATCAAGAAAGCGACAACCGGTTGTCCTTAGCATCTTCTCGGGTGAACTTAATGTATACATCCAGCCCATTGATATGCTCAGAGAACGTTTCCAGCTCTTGTTTCTTGATTATCACAAAGGTATCATCCACGCTAACGCAGCCAGAGGCTCGCAGGTGTGCCCAGGAAGGAGGTCAGAGCCTTCTTCTCGAAATGTTCCATATATAGCTTTGCTACGATCGGCGAGACCGGAGAGCCCCATAGCACAGCCGTGGATCTGTCTGTAAAAATGTCCCCTGAATTGGAAGTAAGTTGTGTTAAGGCAGATGTCCAATAATTGGCAGATGTGTTCAGGTGTGAGTTTGGTCCTTTCCAGTAGGGTTGAGTCCTCCTGCAGTCGCATCCTCACTGCTGCCACTGCCTCCGAGGTAGGAATACAAGTGAAAAGGGACACCACATCATATGAGACCATAACGTCATCTGGGTCCATACGGAGGTGTTTCACTTTGCTCACAAAGTGCTGTGTGTTGTCCACATGATGCTCTGAGTTCCCCACTAACGGCGCCAAGATGGTGGTTAAGTGTTTAGCCACATTGTATGTGATGGAGTCCGTGCTACATACAATGGGTCTCAATGGGACATTCTCTTTGTGTATTTTGGGGAGGCCATAAATACATGGAATGGCTTCACCAGGATACAGTCTGTAGTACAGAGGCCTGTCAATCAACTCCTCCTTCTCAAGCTTCTGTAGACAGTCTATAACCTTCTTCTTGTAGCTGCTCGTGGGGTCCCTTTTCAGTCTTTCATATGTGGAGGTGTCCTCAAGGAGACTGTTGACTTTGGACTCATAGTCCGCTGTGTTCAGGATCACTGTGCAGCGTCCTTTGTCAGCTGGTAAGATGTTTATGGTATGGTCCTTTTGTAAAGCTGAAAGTGCCTTCCTCTCTTCTGGTGTGATGTTAGAAGGGGGTGGTTTGGCACTTTTTAGGGTGGCGGTGACCCGCATCCTGAGGTCTGCTGCCTCTGCATCATTCAATTTGTTGTTTCTGATGGCTGTCTCTGTGGCTGTGATGTAATCTGTTGTTGGGATATGGTTGGAGGTGACCGAGAAATTGAGTCCTTTGGAGAGGACATCTATTTCTGCCTGAGTCAGGATACGGTCTGAAAGGTTTTTGATCCAGTTATTCCTGTTAATACTTGTCTCACCTTGGGCTGTCACTAACCTCCTGTTGTGCTGATCTTTACTAGTGTTGATTCTTTCCAAAAGTGAGGAGAACTTCTTGATTTGTCGTTCCTTACTTTTCTTGTGCTGCGCTCCCTGTGCAATCTGTGTAAAATCTAACACTCTTCTGAGAGTAACTTCAGGAACCATTTCAACATAGAGCCCACGAAGTACCCACCAGCTCTGAGGGGAGAAAGAAGGAGGAAGAACACGTCCAACGTGCCCTCTCAGCTTGTGGATACCCCAACTGGGCCTTCAACAAAGTCAGAAGAGCCAAGAAACAGGACAGAAAGGAAAAAGACCTCAGCAGAAGGGGGGTCACTATCCCTTATGTCTCGGGCTTGTCTGAGAAGTTTCAAAGGATTTTTAGACAACACGACATCCCTGTTCATTTCAAACCAGGCAACACACTTAAACAGAAACTGGTCCACCCGAAGGACAAGAGGCCGACAGAGAAACAGAGCAATGTAGTTTATTCGATAGAGTGCAGTGAGGATAGTTGTAAAGAACGTTACATAGGAGAAACAAAACAGCCATTGCACAAAAGGCTGTACCAACACAGAAGATTTTCCGCCACCGGTCCGCAGAGTGCGGTCCATCTGCACCTAAAAGCTACAAATCACTCGTTTGAGGACAGTGAGGTGAAGATTTTGAGCAGAGAGAAGAACTGGTTTGAAAGAGGAGTTAAGGAAGCCATTTTTGTAAAAAGAGAAAATCCTTCTTTAAACAGGAATGGGGGCTTAAGATTTAATTTAGCCAAAATTTATGACAGCATCCTGACACCTTGGTCTAGATCAATAGACCAGTCAAATGCTAATGAGGTAATCAGCAGTGAGGAGGGAGCTACAGCCAACTATCAATAACAATAGACCTTAGTCACAGGTGAAACTAGGTGAGGCCAACCATTAATCAACAAGATTGACCTATTAATCAAGTCCCAGGTGACAAACAAACAATTTTCTTACAAGACAGGTTTCAGTGACTCCTCCCTGGGGGCAGGACTCCCAGTACTTAGAGTAGCATATAAGACCATGTTCCCATACCAGCTCTCTGATTGACAATGACTTTGGGATAAAAGTCGAAACGTCTCGATCTTTAAACAGCGTCCGGATGACAACCTCTGAAACCCTTTCTACGATCTCTTAAGAGTCACAAAAATTCTACAAGAAATCATTACTTAAAAGTACTTAGGAGTAAAAGTACCCTATACTAAAGAACTCTAAAGTAATCTAAAGTACACTAAACTAAAGAACTCTAAAGTAATCTAAAGTACACTAAACTAAAGAACACTTAAGTAATCTAAAGTACACTAAACTAAAGAACACTTAAGTAATCTAAAGTACACTAAACTAAAGAACACTTAAGTAATCTAAAGTACACTAAACTAAAGTACACTAAACTAGAGTGCAATAAACTCAACTTAAGTACTGTGAACTAAAGTACAGTAAACTAGAGTGCAGTAAACTAAACTTAAGTACTGTAAAGAACAATAAACTAAAGTATTGGCCTTATTCCAGAAGTTGCCGTGGGCGCCGCCATCTTTTTTCTGTTGTAGTTTACACGGGGCAGAGGAGCTCAACAGAAAATAAGTTCTAAACCTTTCCTGGCCGCCTGCATCATGACTTGTTGTTGCATGTGTACATTAAACATTTTACAAAAACAATCTACTAGTTTTAGCTGCAAGACTTTTCCCTCGTTCACATGAACGGGGCTCCTTTAAAGGCTGAAGTGCAGATCTGTGGCAAAAGTGGGCGATACGTAAACGAAAAGCAAAACGTAAAGCAAGATGAAAAGTAAAACGAAATGAAATGAAAATCAAGTGCAGAGCGTGTACATTTGTAAAATGGAGCAGCTTTTATGCTCTTTCTATACGTCGGCTTTTGGCCTGGAGCTTTTCACATCGAGGTCAGACATTCAGACAACATTTTCACTCACAACATATAGTGGTTTATATCAGGTTCTGTTTTTTTTTCTAGTTTTTAAGATGTTATTGTTGTAGTTTCTCTGTCTCTTCTTCTCTTTTGTTTTACATCAGGAGGAAAAGTGGAGCAGATTCACAAACAAAAGATCTGCTGCTGTTAAATCCAAGACAAGAATATTAAAATGTACAAAACCGCTGTAAAATTAGTGACCAACCAATAAAATTTTGCGTTTATGAATGTTGAGTCCTAAGCAAAAACACTTGTTAATAAACCCCTCTTTCCCACGTCATACTGCTGAAGAAACAATAACTAAAATATAACATCTAATTTATTATTCAACGCAGCACAAGTTTGTTTCTTTGTATTTATGTGTCAGTTAGCAAATGATGGAAGACATTATTATAATATATACTGAATAATAAATTTAAACTTTTTTTTCCAAATATAATAAAAAATATTTTACAAAAATAATCTAAAAATTGTTACAGAAAGTGGATTGAAAGAAGTTTGGTTTCTGTATATTCAGTATATGTCTAATAATTAATTGACTAATTACAACATATTTTGATAATCCTAATATCTGGACTAAACAGACTCTAAAACACATGAGAAAACCTTTTTACAACAAAGAAAGTAGCATTATTAAATCAAAATGTCAAAGGCGAATGAACAATTTCAAATTTTCATAAATAATACATTTTATTTGTACATATTCTCTCTCTAGAAGGCTTGAGTCAAGATATTTCAACATTTATTTGGTTAAAAATGTATTTAGAAAGTCTAAATGTACAATAGAAATATCATACTATAAATTATCATTAGTTGCAGCCGTTCTGACAAACCACTTTACGCTAAAACAAATCCATCTGCAGAGTCAGATTCTTACCTCCACCTCGAACGTGCGCTCGCTGTTGTCCAGAAAGATGACCCTGAGCCGGAGTTTCTGCTCTTTTTGCCCCCGAGACGAGGAGCCGATCCTGGGCAGAGTGCGGCTGCGGAGCCCCTCATCCTCCATGCTCCGACCCTGGTCCGAGCCGGGATCCAAACCAGCCTGAGTCCTGGTCCAGCCCCTCAGCTGCAGCGGCCGTGGTCCATATTGGCTCCCGTCTCCCTCTGCGCTCCGTCAGTGTGAGTACGAGTGTGTGTGTGTGTGTGTGTGTGTGTGGTTAAAGTGTGTGTGTGTGATGTCTGGAGCAGCGCGTTGTTTCCACTGAATGAACTTCAATAACGGACGCTAACACACTGCCCTGGATTACAAACTGCACTCACCACAGGCCTGGACTCTGATCTGATGCAAAAAAAATACTAATATAAAGCTTAAAGGGGCTGTACCTGATTTTTACTGTTTTGAAACGTGAAAAACAGAACTATGTCATGATTTCTTGCATGTAATAAAGTAAAATTTATGTTTCTCCAGTAAAGAAATATTGTAAAAGCATCTATTCGGGTGAAAATGAGCCCACAAGGCTTTCTCTGCATCTGTTTATAGGGCATTTTATTCTACGAGAAGCAGGAAGTGTGCCGTTAGCTTCACCCAGAACGGCAAAACACGCTCAAAGCTCATGAAAAGATCATTTCAGGGTTTCTGCAGGCATTAAAAGGCATTCAATTCAATCCTCACAGGTATTAAATCTAAAAAAACATTTTGACCAAAACGATTTATCAGAAGAATAAATATAAACATAATAAAAAATAAGACAAAATAATTATCATCTCCGTAGGGCCGCCGCCTATCAGAAGTGCGTGTCCTTTACAGTAGTTTTTAATTTGTAATTTAACATTTATTGAAATATATTTTCAATCCCAAATATACTGGAATTATTGAATCTAGATGTTAAAAGCCAAGATCAAATCATCTAAAAAGTAAAATAGGGTTCAAAACTAAATTAGATTACATTTACACAGTGTAATGTAATGTAAATTAGCGTTTGAATATTATAAAGTAGTTTTTCATATTCTGGTTAGCGCTGCACGGTATTGGAAATTATTGCGAAATGGCTATTGCGATCTGCGATATCAATATTATTGTGATATTTAGATATTTTTGACTAAGGCTGAAATGTATTTAGTTGTTAACAAGTCTGATTATTTCTATTGTAGACTGAGACTTAATAAACAAACATTTTTAACCAAATAAATGTTGAAATATTGTGAACGAAGCTTCTAGATAGAGAATATATAACGTGTATAATTGAGGAAAATCAGAAATGGTCTATTCTTTTTTGCCATTTTTCTGCTAATTTAGTTTGTAAAAACTCTATAAAATGAAAACAATGAAAAGGAAAAATCCTGATTAAAATAAACAGGACATTTCTATCAGATGGAAGACTGATAATCACTTTTAGTTAATGAATTAATTAACGATTATAATATTGATCTTTTAGCTTTAACTGAAACTTGGCTTCAACAAGATGATTATGTCAGATTAAATGAGGCCACCCCACAGAGTCATGTTAACTTTCAAGCTGCCAGGAGCTCAGGCCGGGGAGGTGGGGTGGCAGTAATTTCACATTCTAGTTTACTCCTGAGTCCTAAAATTAACAAAACTAATAATGAGTCTTCCTCATTTGAAAGCCTTATCCTATCAATCACCTGCCCAAACTGGAGAAACCAAAAAGCTGTTCTGTTCATAATAATCTATCGACCTCCCGGTCCTTACTCGCTGTTCTTAACAGAATTCTTTGACTTCCTATCAAATTTAGTATTAGACTGGGAAAATATCGTGGTGGTTGGGGATTTCAACATTCATGTGAATGAAAATAATTGCCTCAGTAATGCCTTTAGCGCTTTATTAGACAGCATTGGTTTCACTCAAAATGTAAATGAACCAACCCACAGTCACCAGCACACTCTGGACCTGGTTCTAACTTATGGAATAGAGATTAGTGACCTTAATGTCTTCCCCAAAACCCAATAATGTCAGATCACTTCCTAATTACCTTTCAGTTTATTCTTAAGGACTATCCAGCTCCTCAGACTAAAACTATAATGAAAAGGACAATATCTGAAAAATCTATTTTAAAGTTCAGAGAAATAATAGAACCAATATTTAATATTATGTCATGTGATCCTGTCGTTAACAGCGCCAGTCCCAGTGCTATTGATAACTCTGTTGACTCAATGGTCAACTCTCTAAAATCTGCTCTTGATGTTGCAGCTCCACTTAAACAGAAAGTAATCAGGCCAAAACGAGCCTCCCCCTGGTACAATGAAGAACTACGTTCTCACAAACAAAGGGTAAGAAAACTAGAGAGATCCTTACGCGCTCCCACACAGAAGAATCCCTGAAAGAATGGAAAACTTGCCTTCTGTCTTATAAGCAGGCTCTGCGTAAGGCTCAAACCAGATATTATTCAAATTTAATAGAAGTAAATAAAAATAACTCTAGATTTCTCTTCAGCACTGTAGCCAGGCTGACAAACTGTCACAACGCAGTAGAATCCTCAATACCAGTTACTCTAAGCTGCAATGACTTCCTTCTATTCTTTAACAGCAAAATCACAACTATTAGAGATAAACTAAATGCAATTACTCCCACTATCAGTACTGAGCAAGCCCAGACTGCAAAGCTAGTGTCCCATACAAATCCTTCAGTAATACTAGATAGGTTCACTGCTGTTGATCAGGCAGAGATAACTTCAGTCATTATGTCCTCCAAAACATCAACTTGTATTTTAGACCCAATCCCAAGTAGACTCCTCAAAGAAATTCTCCCCCTAATTATAAATCCCATTCTTAATATAATAAATACTTCACTAGAAAGCGGTTATGTCCCTCAGTCCTTCAAATATGCAGTGGTTAAACCACTTTTGAAAAAGCCTAATCTAGACCCCGACATACTGGCAAACTATAGACCTATTTCTAATCTGCCCTTTGTCTCTAAAATCCTTGAAAGAATTGTGATTAAACAGCTTTGTCGCCACCTGCAGGACAATAATTTATTTGAAGTTTTTCAGTCAGGGTTCCGTGCATACCACAGCACTGAAACTGCACTAGTTAAAGTCACAAATGATCTGTTATTAGCTGCTGATGATGGACAGGTCTCAATCCTGGTTCTGTTGGACCTCAGCGCAGCGTTTGACACCATCGACCACAACATTCTACTGCAGAGGTTAGAATGTGATGTAGGTGTCAGTGGAACCGCCCTAAGCTGGTTTAAATCCTATCTATCTGATAGGTACCAGTTTGTTAATGTAAACCAGAGCTCTTCCCCATGTTCTAAAGTAACCTACGATTGTGCATGGGTTCAGTACTCGGTCCAGTTCTGTTCACTCTTTATATGCTGCCCTTAGGTATGATCATCAGAAAGCATGGCATTAACTTCCACTGCTATGCAGATGACACTCAGCTGTATTTATCAATGAAACCTGATCAGACGCATCAAGTAGACAGACTTAGTGCTTGCGTGAAAGACATAAAAACGTGGATGACTCTTAATTATCTGCTCCTTAACCCTGAAAAAACCGAGGTCATTCTGCTGGGCCCTAAGCACCTGCGAGACTCCTTATCTGACCAGATAGTTTCTCTGGACAATATCACTGTAGCCCCCAGCTCTACTGTAAGAAACCTTGGGGTCCTATTTGACCAATATCTCTCGTTCAAAGCTCATATAAATCAAGCCTGTAAAACAGCCTACTTTCATTTGCGTAACATCAGCCAAAATTAGAAAAATCCTGCCCAGAGATGATGCCGAAAAACTCATCCATGCATTTGTCACATCCAGATTAGACTATTGTACAGCTCTGCTTACAGCGTGTCCTAAAAGCTCTAGAAGAAGCTTTCAACTGGTTCAAAATGCAGCAGCAAGATTATTAACAGGTACTAGAAAAAGAGATCATATTTCACCAGTGTTGGAGTCTCTTCACTGGCTTCCTGTTGAGTTTAGAATCAAATTTAAAATCCTCCTCCTGACTTATAAAGCTTTAAACAATATGGCCCCATCCTACCTCAAAGATGCAATAGTAGCGTACCATCCAAACAGAGCTCTTCGTTCTCAAAATGCTGGACTATTGTTAGTCCCCAGAGTCTCTAAAAGCACAGTAGGAGGTCGAGCATTTAGCTACCAAGCTCCTATGTTATGGAACCAGCTCCCTGTTCATGTAAAAGAGGCCGACACAGTCTCTACATTTAAGACCAGGCTCAAAACGTTCCTCTTTGAAATAGCTTATGGTCAGGCCAGTTAGGAACAGAAATAAAAACCTACAGTTTTAGCTACGCTGCCCTTGGAGCAATTCTGCTGGGGGAAGTATGGCAGCTTGAACACTATCCTCTGGTTCTTCCTACTTTATCTATCAACAATATTTAATATTACTTCAACTGTAGTCTGTTCATTGCTGTTCACATGTTTCTCTTTCTCTCCACTTCCCCCGGGGAGTGGAGACTGTTTCAGACACTGCGGCGGCTGCTCCAGTGACGACCCCCCACCCCCACCTGTCTGGACGATCTATGCGCCACCCGCCTGGACAGCTGGATTAGCCACACCTCGTCTGCCTGGACGAACTCCTTCTACTTTAGATGAACTGTTCCTCATCTCCTGCTGGAGGGATCTCTCTACACTGGTGGACTGCTCCTCGTCCGCCTGGAGGAACTCTTTAAAGCCACCTCCCTCTTGAGTGGTTCTGGTTCCACAGTCCAAGTGGATGCGTCAGTCCTAGTTCATCTGCAGCCTGTCCGTCCGTGGGAGTAGGATCTCTCCTTCACTGTGGTTCTCCCCGAGGTTTCTACTTTTTCCCATGGGGTTTTTTGTAGTTTTTCCTCGCTGTGAAGGAGGGTCAAAGGACAGGGGCATTCTGGGACAGTTATCTGAACTGCTTTTACCTGTGGCCCATCGAGGCAACTGTTGTTGTGATTTTGGGCATTATAAAAATAAATTGATTTGATTTGATGAAGACTTCGGTGTTACTGCATATATTTTGTTTGTTGCGATATCGTTATTGCGTCAGACATTATTGTGACATCGATACTTTTGTGATATACTGTACAGCCCTAATTCTGGTCATGATAAAAGCGTAAATGTCTTGTTTTGACGTTGATTATGGCCTTAAAAATCTTGAAATGCGGCATTAAAAAGTAAAAAAAAAATTGTTAAAATCTGCATAAACCCTGAATTTACGAAATAATCCATTTTCAACTTTTATTTCCCACAGTTTGTTGCCAAAACGACAAGCGGCATGTGTCCAGTTTGATGTGTGTCCGGTCCGTGTAGGAGTCCGTCGTCGTGTGCGGTGTGTGTGCGGTGTGTGTGCGGTGTGTGTGTGCGGTGTGTATGCATGTATGCGTGTTGGAGAGCAGAGTGGAGGAGATTTCACGGTGGCTGGGTGCTTTTAGAGAAGTGACTGTGGAAGTAGGCGAGCGGAGCTTTAGTGGCACAACGCCCTGCAGCTCTGTCACATGCACCGGGCCGCTCTCTTGCACCGACACAACGTCCCACAACATGAGCGCCATTATTTCATGATTACTCTGTGACTTATTTATGTCTGCCTCTGTTATTATTTGTGGCATATGTAAAACAAAAGACAACACAGACACACAATTCATAATGAGAACGTACAATCTTTGATATAATAATTGTTAAAAAGTGATTGAATTAAGTTGCATTTATGTTGATTTAAGAATATTTTGACTTCTAAAGGGAACATATTATGCTTTAGTGACTTTTTCGAGCTTTTAACCATGTGCTAGTAATGTTCCGTTATCAAAAACATACCTGGAGTTGAATTTAGTTTAATTCATTTCACGGAAGTTTGAGGAGTGCTGCTAAGAAAATTATCTCCTCTACGATCAATGATGTTTTTGCCTATTTTTATTAATATCGCTTATCTGAAAATCATTTGCTGTTTTAAGTCCTTAAATCATTGCCAGACTCGTTCTGAACATTTCTGCCGTCTCAACACGATCACTGTAACAGTGTGATAGCTTAGCATACCAACAACATATCAAATCATTGTGTATGTTCATTGCGTAATTGCATCTGCAGCCACTAGATGGAGCCACAGCTGAGTTATTTGTATTGTATTGTATCTCCCAAGCATAGACTGTACGGTCTATGCTCCCAAGGCAGTGATAAAGTTATATTGTTCTATATTGTTTAAAGGCCAATAACAGCGCAAATAATGCATAATATTTGTCTTTTAGAATATGGTTTTCCAACAGGGTAAATTGTCGTTCTTATTTCTTTTTTGTTGTTGTTATTTTAAGTAAAAACAAGACAGTTTGTACCATCTTAATTTCACACAAACAAAATTGACTCAAAACAAGATAAATATTACCTATTTCAAACACTTATGAGCTAATAATCTAATACTGGAAGGTCATTTTTTTCCAGTAAATAAAGAGATTCTCAACCAATTTGTAAAAGACTTGCTCGCTCTTTGACTCTTTACCTCACAACAATGCAGTCTTCATATCTTCATATCTAATATTGTTTTATTTATATTGTCGTACCTTTTGAACATTGTATTTGAATATTCTGAAAAGTCCACAATGATATTTTTTTTTCACAGATTGACATCAGTCTGGTCGCTGTTGTCCAGCTTCTCAAGTTTGGATAGGCGTGATTGACGGGTGGATTAGCCAGTCAGGGACAAGTATAGTCTGTCCATATTCCCTTGTCTCCTCTGAGCTTCAGAACAACATTCAACATGGCGCATTTGATTGACAGCTGACGAATCGAGGAGTTGAGCAGACGAGGAGAGGGCCGAGAATGAAGTCCAAAACTCTCTTAATCTGAGGTGAGAAATGTTTGAATTTTCTCTAAATGATGAATTAAAGATGTGGTCATTTTTACACAAAAGCCAGAAGTAGGAATATAATTCTGTTGAAATAGTACTAGCTCTCACAAACCCTTCAGCACAATGTTTATATCCAAACCAATGTTTATACCCAAGCTCAGCCAATCTCAGCTGCGTTTGACTCTTCCGTGTTGACAAGAACCTTTAAATAAATACTTTATTATTAGCCACAGACAGTGCACTATGGCCTCATTCATTAAGTGCTGCTTTTAAAAGATCCTCATAAAATGTACTTGTTTACAAAATAAAAGTCAGGTACCTCAGCTTTAAGAAACAAGAGTTTCTCTCAAGTTGTAACTAGATCACATATCAGAGTAACTAGATAACATATCAGAGTGCATATATATATAATTCTTATATAAATATTTTTATATTATAATCATATAATAATTATATAAATATATGTACTATAGATAAAATGTATTATTACTTTTATTTATCATATGCAAGAATCTAGAAAAGTATTTTTGTGAAAAAAATAAGCAAATTTTTAGAGAATGTTTTCAAGGATTTTATGTATTTATAGACCTATTTATTATAGTTGGGTTGATGCAAGCAAACCTCGACCATTCACATTTACAGATCCTAAATGAGGATTCCCTTTTTTAAATTGCAAAGTAGACATTTTCCGCTCTACGTGGCTTGTAATACTCCACTTCGTCCACCAGATAGAGCTACACATCAGCATAAATATTATCTAAGGCAGCGACCATATGCTGCAAGCTGAAGATCTAATACTTGTAAATAATTGATTGTCTTAGGAAGGAAATTGGTTTGCAGTGAGTAAAATCTGATGATTACTGTATCGACAATGGAAAAATATTTTTAGGGCTCAATAGGGACTTTTCTTATTTTTGTTTTTGTTTTACATGATTGTTTGAGATGTAGAGGGTTAAACAGTTAAGATATAACTCCTTAATGACACCAACAACTGGGAGTTCTTGTGTCAGTGGCATAAAGTAGTGTACATTTTATCGATCATCGCAGCATTTTCATTTGCAATATATTATCACCTTCAAAATGTGTCATAATGACAGCAACTTGCAGAAACAAAACAAAACAGGCTTAAACACAAGTAAAACCTGGACATCATCAGGTTACGTTAAACAGTTGGGATCTTTATGAAAAAGTAGAAGTTGTTTATAGAGTCTTACACATAGATTAAAGGAACTGAATGTTTTGGAAACATTTTGACCCCAGAATCTTCTCTCTTCTCTCTCTTCTCCCTCTTTCTCTCTGACTTGACCTAACAGTGGACCAGCTGTTGTCTCTGCGCTGTCGTTCTCCTCCTGGGACACTGACACTTTTTTTCCCCCTGAATATTTCCACTGCAGCAGAAACCCATCTTCACCTCTGCAAATGCACTTTTAACACTACACGACTAACCTCCAAAATGCTTTTTTCTCTCCCAACGGTCAGTAAATATGAACGTACTGTCAACTATGTGTAGTGGTTTTTTTTACAAATATTATATATTACTCATGATGGATGCTCCACTGTCAGCTTGTCTACAGATGTTATTGCTTTGCTTTTGCATGAACAAAGGAAAACTATTATGCATTTTTATATTGTTATTAACCTTGGCCCAGGTCACCCTTAAAAGTACATTTTCTGTTCACTTGGTTAATTAAAGTAAAGGTTAATAAAACGACGCAGAGAGGCATCTGTGAATCTGTGACGAAACAAAGCATCACAAAAGGCACATCTTTGAGGAGGAAACAACTTTTTATTAAAACTTCGTGAGCTCGTAAGAGTCCGTCATATTTGGATCTGCTTTTTTCTTCACCAGAGTCAAGGAACAACTACACCAGCTGACCCCGAGCCCAGCAAACAGCGGTTCTTTGAATTCTGCGTTGACGGTGTAGAGATGGGACAGTTCTCCGTTAGAAAGAACCTCGTAGAAAGTCAGATCTCCAGCTTCCGAGTCCAAGAACAAACCCACACGACGAGAACGGAAACTGGACGAGATCACCGTTTCTGTCTTGTTGTGCTTCAAGGTGTACAGTCTTTTCTCCATTTTATTCACGCTTAGACTCCAGGACTTTTCGTTCTGTCCAAACCGACACTCGTTATCGCCGCCTTTTCGTCGAATGTCTTTGTAACTAACGGCGATCTCGATCCCGAAGACTCCAGACCACTCGACCTCCCAGTAGCCGCGCCCCGAGAGCCCAGGCCAGCACAGGACTTGGGTCGAAGGACTGAAGCGGTCCGGGTGGTCGGGGTAAGGCTGGTCCTCCTCACAGACGCAGGTAACAGTGCGGTTTTCGTCGGACAAGCGCAGTCTTCGGCTTATGGTGTTCAGGTCCAGAGAAAGTTCACAAAAAACTGACGAAAACAATAAAGAAATAACATTAGCTTGTCAGTTTTTTGATGAAGAGCTCACCACTATCTCCATGTAAATGTTATTGCTTGGCCTGGAATGTTCCGCAGTATGGCATTAAGCGTATACACTTCCATTGAGACAAGCAGGTGACGTGACCTGGCAGATTCCCAGGTCAGATCTGTGGAGAGTCGATCCCGTGTAAAAACATCTTTAATTTTAATGCCTCAAGTGGAAAATTCTGGGCGAAAAGTGCCTATGACAGTTTGGACTAATTATATGTAAAGTCTATACGACTTTCTCATGATATTCTAATTATGACTTAGTTTGGTGGTACGTCACCTGTGGGAAATATTTATCATGTGAAGTTGCAGTTTAGGAAGAAAATTTGAAAAACATAGGTTTAAAGTTACAGGAAGTAGCGCTGAATCCCTTTGTGATGTCATCAAAAAGCGACAGGCCATTGAAAATACAGAGACAATTGACAGACAACTGACAAAATAAAGCTGTTATCACGTATTATTATTTGTCAAATCATAACTATTGTTTACTTTATATGGATTTTGGCCCTTGTTTTCAAAATGGTTGCTAGGTAACAGTTGTGGAATTAGCTCTAACGTTATATTTCCTGACCGTGTCCAATCAGGAAGTACAGATATACCCTTTACAAAAACTGTCAAACTGGGGACAAATAGGCTAAATGTTAAGTAAAATCTTCAGATTGTTTCTTTTCAAACAGCCACTTGATTGGTGTTTAACTATAATTTATATTTACAACAAGTATTATCAACGAAAATAGTCTAAATTTGAACATTAAAAAAAAACTTGTTACACACATTTTAAGTAACACAAGCAATCGATGCCCCCACCACCACCAGAAATGTTACATAATGCACCTTTAAAGGTCGTAGATTCTGCAATATTTTTAACAAGACAAATCCCCTCCCATATATAATTTCTGAACACCAAAGTAATGCAGAGGGCACATCTGTGTTTTGAAAGAAAGGGATACTGGTGCTAAAGTTGGAGATGGAGGTGTGGAGATGGAGGTGTGGACGAGATTCATGAATTAAAAACCTATTTATACAGGATTAGGTGTGTTTTTATGCCAAATTATAATGTTTTCTGTCTGTTTTAGTTACCAGATTATGATGAATGAAAAAATGAGACTAACATTTGTGGAGACCTGGAGTAAGCCATCGTTCCCCTGCAGGATCCACTCTGAAAAACATGTCAGGACTGTTATTGGACAAAATATAAATAAATGAGTGAGGTAAGTCAATCAACACAAACGTTAGGGTCAAATACAGAGGACAAATTACACTTCACTTCACCTGAGAGACTGTAGGGGGCAGCGGGGGTCGTCCCGTAGAGCAGTCAGCTGTTTAATGGAAGCGCCTGGATGGTTGTAACTCAGGTCCAACTCTTTCAGGTGGGAGTGGGCGGAGCTTAAGGCTGTGGCCAAAGCAGCCCCGCCTTTTTCTGACACCAGACATCCTGACAGCCTAAAGACACACACCAGTACCATCATCACTTTACTCATACCCCTCTAAACATTTGGGTTTTTCAGATTAAAAGGAGTTAAACGTGTGATGGTGATGGTTGTCACTACACTTGATGTTATAGTTTCGGGCTACTATGAGTTTAGATTTAGGGGGTATTTAAAAAAAGAATCAAACAAGTTCAACGTTTCTCTGGACCAGGGGTGCACATACCTTGTTTATCAATTCCTAATGAAATTTATAATAAGAAAAGGGCCACAGAGACTGTTGGTCAATAGAGTGACTTATTCAAATACAGGATGTACATTTGGCAGATGTTTGACCAAGCCATTACTTGATTCAGGTCTGGAACCATAGACTGTATATAAGTGGACAGAGCTAACCTGCTAGTGCCTTTTTTGCCGGGACTAATAAATCTAACCCTTATCTTAATTTTACCCTAAATTAATAACTCAAATAATTGCCGAAAAATAAGAGAATTCTAACATTTCCAAAGCCCTAATCTTAACCCTAATCTTAAACAAATTAACAATTCCTGAATATAAACCTAAGGTGAAAAAAGAGAGTCCCCCTTTTTTTTTTTTGCAGAGCTTCGTTTCAGTTCACATTAGCAACAGGTTTATTTGACAACTATCGTGGCTTGTAACTAACGCCAGTGCTGTGGAAGCCAAAGGGGCAGGTATCTTTAACAACCCCCCTCCGGATTGGCTCTTTGGTGCCCATGATACACACACTCGAATGTCCAGATATGGAACTGGCTCCACATTAGCACAGCAAGAAGACTGGGGTCCAACAAAAATAGTCTCATTAGGGGCACATTCTTGCAGTCTTGATATTCTCGATGGAAGGTTGGTGAAGTATCTTGTCTCAGCAACAGTTAAAGTTTTGCTGGATTTGGCCTTGTCAATGTGGTTTGGTGGGCAAATGTGTGTATACCGACTGGCAGAAAAGTGCATTGTAAAGCTACTCTCACCTGAGGGTTTGGAGTCTACAGGGGGCGCTGTTCAGTGCCCCACACATCAGCTCCACTCCTGAGTCCTGGAGGTCGTTGTTACTAAGGTCCAGATGTGTCAGACTGGAAGAAGAGTTGAGGACTGAGGCCAGAGGACCACAGCAGCCCTGGGACAAGTTACAGAGGGAGAGACTGGAAAGACAGAGACAGGAATTAGTGACAAGAATTACAACCCAACTGTTATTGCATATTTTAAATGTATGGAAACTTTCATTGTTTCTTCTAGTCACAGCTGGAAATAGAACTAGTTGTGGCTGATTAACAGAATGAGCTGAATTTGGGATTACGTCAACAAAATTACTCAAGAAATGACTTTAAACATTGATCTTGACTTACATGGCTTTGCTTGCCTCTTTAAGGACTGGCAGTAGACCCAAGAGAGTTCTCTCAGTTGCATGGTACTTCCTCAGGTCAAACTCCTCCAGGTCTGAGTCTGAGGACAGCAACAGGAAAGCCACACCCGACCAGTGCACGAGGAACATGGCCTGCTCAGAGAGGCGACCCTCCCTCATCCCCCTCTGGACATATTCGATCAAAACTCTCTCATTCAGTTCATTCAGGCAGTGGAACATGTTTATGTTTTTCTCTGCTGACTGATTTTTAAGTTTTTTCTTGATATATTGTACCGCTTCCTTATTGGTTGGAGAGCTTCTTCCTGATTGGGTCAGCAGATTTCGGAGAAGGCTCTGATTGGTCGGCAGCGACAGCCCGAGGAGGAAGCGCAGAAACAGGTCTAGGTGTCCGTTTGGACTGTCTAAGGCCTGGTCTACAGCTGACTTGTAGAAGGCTGTCTCAGACTCTGGACTCTCAGAGGTTGTTTCTGTCGACATCAGGTTCTCTCCAGAGTTGAAGAAGGTCAGATGGACATGAAGTGCAGCCAGGAACTCCTGCACGCTCAGATGGATGAAGCAGTAAACCAGATCTCTGTAAAGTCCGCTCTCTTCTCTGAAGACTTCAGTGAAAACTCCAGAGTAACGAGCTGCAGCTGCAGCATCCAACCCACACTCACGCAGGTCGCTCTCGTAGAAGATCAAGTTTCCTTTCTGTAGCTGTTCAAAGGCCAGTTTTCCTAGAGACTGGACCATCCTTAAGTTTTCCCGAGACCAAGCTGAAGCTGCCTCCACTTTTCCATCAAATGTAACATTCTTTTGCTTGATCTGCACCACCAGGAAGTGGATGTACAAGTTGGTGAGTGTCTGGGGCAGCTCTTTTAGCTCAGTATATTTCATGATCTTCTCCAAAACAGTGGAGATGATCCAGCAGAAGACTGGGATGTGGCACATGACGTGGAGGCTGCGGATGCTCTTGATGTGGGAGATGACGGCTGTAGCCTGTTCATTTCTGAACCTCTTCTTGAAGTACTGCTCTTTCTGTGGGTCAGTAAACCCTCGCACCTCTGTCATCATGGAGACACACTCTGCTGGGATTTGATTGGCCGCTGAGGGGCGTGTGGTTATCCAGAGGCGAGCAGAGGGAAGCAGACTCCCCCTGATAAGGTTCACCAGCAGCACGTCCACCGAGGCAGACTCTGTGGGGTCTGTAAGGACCCCAGTCCGACTGAAGTCCAGAGGAAGTCTGCACTCGTCCAGACCATCAAAGATGAAGAGCACCTTCAGCTGTTGGAAGCTGCAGAGTCCTCTGGATTCATTGAAGAAGTGGTGCATCAGTCCCACCAGGCTGAGCTGTGTGTCTCTGAGCACATTGAGCTCTCTGAAAGTGATCAGGAACAGCAGCTGGACGTCCCGGTTGTTACGGCCTTCAGCCCAGTCCAGACTGAACTTCTGAGTCAGCACAGTTTTCCCGATGCCAGCCACTCCTTTGGTGAGAACAGCCCTGATGTTCTCACCTCTTCTGGTGCAGCCTTTGAAGATGTCCTGACAGAGGACTGTCCTCTCACAAGTGGAGTGTTTCCTGGCCTCTCTCTCTATCTGTCTCACTTCATGTTCGGCGCTGACTCCACTCTCCTCCAGTGTCACGTACAGCTCGGTGTATCGCTCGTCAAATGGCCTCTCGTCGCCGCATTCTGAGATCCTTTCAATAAGAACTTGGAACTTTGTCCTTAATCTGGCCCTGAGTTTGATCTGACAGGCTGCTACAATAGCTGTGAGCACAAAAGGAAAACAGACTATGACAGAAGTTTATAAAGGGCTGTACATGTTTTAACCTTTTCTTTTTTTAATTCTGTGTGGAGATTGGGTATTATCCCTATGTCCACCTTCTCTACCTTGAAGTCAGTTTAATGAGTAGATAAAGCTTGTTGCCCAACAGAATGGGACAGTGGTACTATAAGGTATAGTTTAAACCCTTACCTTGTGGGTCATAGTGCCATCGGGACAGTTCTGTCAGCAGCTGGTTCATCTGCAGCTGCTTCAACAGTCTTTTGGTGACAGTAACAGTAAAAATGCCGTACACATCCATCATGGCTTTGAGGATTTTAGTCCTGTCTTGAGTCTCCAGTTTAGTCCTTGGTACTGTCCCAAATTCTCTCAGTAAATCCCTGTCTCCGAGGTATATTTTGAATCTTTGGAAGGAGTAATCGGATAAGTCGTCCAACGTGTCCATGAGCTGCCGGTGGAGAGTTGGTTCTTCTGATGCTTCCATCTTTAAAGCAAAAACACAACCTAAAGAACAGGATGAAGCCTAATTTGTCTTCTTTAATTATAAGCATGATAGCAGTGGGTTTTATATTTTTATCAACCTGGATGGCAGATTACACATTCTTCTATTACGGAGACACTACAGGCCAAACTAATTTTTGGTTTTTTTTTGGTCAGTTTGCTTTCTCAGCATATCGGCTTTCATGTGGAAAAAACAAACTTGTCCAATCTGCTTTTAAAAATGTTTTATTCTTCCATCTAATCCACTTCATCTATAGATTTCTCTGGGACATTGTAAATTCAAAGGCCGTTTCTTAAAATGCATTTTTCTCCCACAGAGACATAAAGATCAGCCTTAAAGTAGCTCCTACATCAAACTTTACAATCTTGGACTCAACAAGATTTTGACGAAACGTACAGAAGAATTTTTTGATATCTAATTCTAAAATAAATGTATTGAAGTTTTAGTTTTTAAAAATTAGGTGAATTTTCAATTTTTAGGACAATTTTCAGTCTAATCTAGTTTGCTGAAAAAATAAATATGAAATCCAAAATCCCCTCTGTATATTTTTTAAATAACTAATATGTGTACAAAATGAACAATTTTTCAGATTTAAATGTCTCAAATATGTGTAATTGTGGCCATTTTTACACATAAAATGCCCCTTTATCACATGATGAAAAACTTTCAAATTTATATATTTTTTAAATGTACGATTTTTTTCCTATTCACCTGTAGTGTCTCACCTTAAACTGAGATACTTTGCAGACTCATTAAGATTGATTCACTCTAGCTCCAGCTCGTGTGTTACCCGTGCTTCTACTGAAAGATTACAGCGTATTAAGACAAGTTTATACCACAGCGTCGCGTCTGAGCCATCTATTTTTGACGTGTGCCACAGCTGTATAAATTAAATGAAATTGATAAGAAGGGATGAGTGCTTTAGTAAGTCACACAAGGTACTCTTCAGGACCACAGTGAAAAAAACACTGTGTGATCAAACAAAACCACAGTTCAAGGCGCTCCGACTTTTAATGCAGTCGGAGTGCCTCAGATTGTCCTTTTCTGTATCAAGACGGAACCTTCATTTCCTTGTTTCTGGCAGACCAAAAACAGAGTCGGACATCAACAGCCCGACCTAATTATCGACTAAAGCTATATTTGTCGCTGGATTTCAGTTTCGCTTGCGTCTCTCGTGGACATATTCAGCAGTTCTTGTATAAAGTAAACCAAAGTCAACCAGAGCAGCGTGCTGCCACAGTTAATGTTTGACGTTCTCTCATTATATACACATTTTTAAAGATTAAATATACATAATCTACACTCATGTCTCTGTGAGGTCACTTAAAATTAAGATTATCACTGCAGTTCAACGGTCAAATAAAATAAAGTAAAATGGAAGAGCAAAATGAGAGTCTCACCTTGTGTTTTCCGTATCAGTCGCTGTGGACTTTGGTCTGAGCCACTCCTTTATTTATCTGGAAATACTTCTGTTCATGGTTATCCTGTCTCCTCTCATTTAGTGTTATTTTGTTGTGTAATAATAATAGTAATGATAGCAATATTTTTTCTTAATTTTCAAGTTTTGGTAAAGTTTTTTCCTAATCCAGAAATGAGTGTGTGTACTTTGAATTCTAGTGACGCTGGAATGAAAACGTATTTACAGTGTAGCGGAGCAGTAAATGTGTCCAAATGATCCTGATGAAAACAAAGCAGAGTCAATTTAGGAAGAAACAAGAAACACTTATGAATATTTAAGTAATTAAATCACACAGTCGATCAATCAGGCACAGACTGAGCAGCTGCAGGGACAACATGCAGATTAAACATGTATTCACCGCCCCGGGGGGAGAGAGAGAGAGAGAGGGAGAGGGGGAGAGGAGGGAGGGAGATAAGAGCAAACTGTTAGAGGGAGAGGGGGAGAGAGAGAGAAGAGGAAAGAGAGAGACAGTGGGGTAAAGGAGGGAGGGAGAAGGAGAGAGATAAGAGCAAACTGTTAGAGAGAGAGAAGGAAAGAGGGGGAAGAGAGAGAGGAGGGGGGGAGCGAGCGAGAGGGGAGAGGAGGGAGGGAGTAGGAGAGAGATAGCTGTTAGAGAGAGAAGGAAAGAAAGAGGTGGAGGGGGAGAAGGAAATAGAGAGGGGGATAGGAGGGAGGAAGAAGGAGAGAGAGATAAGAGCAAACTGTTAGTGAGAGAGAGAGAAGGAAGGAATGAAAGAGAGAGGGGGAGAGAGAGAGAAGGAAAGAGAGAGGGGGTAGAAGAGGCAGGGAGAAGGAGCGATAAGAGCAAACTCTTAGAGGGAGAGAGAGGGGGGAAAGAGAGAGAGGAAGAGACAAACAAAGCGGGGGAGAGGAGGGAAGGAAGGAGAGATATAGGGATAGGAGGAAACTGTTAGAGGGAGAGAAAGAAGGGAAAAGAGGGAAAGAAAAAGAGGGAAAGAAACAAGTGAAAGAAAAAACACAGGAGGAAAGTGAGAAAGAAAACAAAAGGAAGGAAGGAAGGAAAATTAAAGGAAGTAAAGAAAGAAGAAGAGAGACAGGGAAAGAAGAAAAAAGGGAACAAAAACATGAGAAGACAGAAAGATAAAAGTGAGAAGGAAGTGAAGAGAGAAAAAGAGAGGTAATAAGAGGAGAGAAAGAAAAGAGGACGAGGGCTAGAGAGACAAGACAGGTAGATAGAAAGAAGGAGTGATAACATTTTTAAAGTGCTTTGATGTCTCTTGTTCCTTTTGTCAATTAACGTCTTAAATGGTGTTAAATGCTTTAATTGTTTAAAAATTACAACTTCAGAAATGGAAAACACAAAATCCTGTAAACTAACTTGAGAATTAGAAAATAGAAAATCCCCAAAGTAAAGGCACAAAAATGTTGACAAATCATTTTACTCTTTTCAAAAATAAATTAGTGAAACCCCACCATTAATCAATCACTCAAAACGCAACATTTCAGACGCTAAAACAATTAAAATCACTTACAAAAGGCAAACAACAACACATAATAACGTACTAGTTATACAGTACAGTGAGCATCAGGTAAAAGGGAACAATTCATCTGTATATTCTGTTTTCACTGATGGCATAGAACCTGAGTTACAGACTTAACCCCAGTTTTCAGTGATTCAAATAAATATCTTGTGTGGTGATTGTTCCTGGGAAAAGAAATGCCAAAAAGACCAGTTCAAATCTGCTTAATCTTGTTATTTTGCCAATGATTGTAACACATTTGGCTGCAAAATAAAGACGGCTAAGACTAATTTAACATTTTCTATTGCAGTTGTGTATTTTGATTTGGTTTTGAACACTTCATGAAGAAAATAGGCATTCTGTGATGAAAATGTTATGGCTTAGTGAGTGATTGTATCTTTAAAATAAACAATTTTTTAGTCATTAAGGTCGCAGTGATGTAATGTTTGTGTGACAAAATGGCCGCCGCTCTGATTGTGACGTGGGAAACAGAGCTGAGCTGATGACACAGATGCTATCGGCTGGGAAACACTATTTAACATTAAAATAGAACATTTCATTCACTTTTTACCACTGTATTTTTTCATAAGAAACTCAAACGTCGCCAAGAAAGTCTGGTTTGCATCGTTCGGGGCTTTATTGAGACTTCAGATTTGTTCTCTGTAATGTGGGACTCCTGTTTTTGAGCTCACGGACTCAAATCCATTTTTCTGGTCCGACCTCAGACCAACGAAGCTCATTTCCAAGCCTCGCCTGTTGCTCCTGATAAAACAACACATTCAATTAATCAGAACAGAATTTGTTAAGGAAAACGCCTTTTTTTAAAGTTAAAAATCGTATACTTTTGTCTCTTGTCCGCTTGCCTTGCCCTCCCATTTCTTTAAAGTGGATATTACATTTTTTTTCTCATTTTGACTATTTGATAAGATAATACCTGTTATAAATATACACTTTAGTAAGAGTTTTACACCAGTCCAGCACCAGTTTGTGAAGAAAACCCGATAAATATGTGAAAAATACCAGGAGTAGAATTCTAAAACATTAGAGAGACTCATGCTATGTTTGGCACAATTTACAGCAAATACATTTTTCTGACCCTTTAAACATTAAAGGACAAATATTATGCATCATTTGTATTGTTATTGAAAACTACTAAATACGAAGTATGTTACCTCTAAATGAACATGGTCTAACAAAATGTGCTCAAACTGTTTATGTAACAACAACAAGAGCTAAATAACTTCAGCGACAGAGCTCCCCCTGCAGGTCTCTTGTGAAAATACACTGCTAGTGAAATGAAGCAAAACCTTCTTTCTTTTATTTCATTTTATTGAAGCAAGAAAGTACGATCACACACCAAAAATTTCACGTTCGCAGATATTTTAAAAAGAGCCAGGGTTTCACAGGAGAGTTGTCTTCAGGTTGATGTCGGCAAACGCAGCTGGTTTTCCGCGCAGAGACAGCAGGGGGCGACGACGGGAGCTTCAAACGCCCCGAAAATACATTTGCAACCACCACACAGATTTAGAAAAATATCTAGTTCTGCTTTAAAGAAGACGATTCTGTAACACTTTATAATAACTACACTTATTAACAAAGACTTAACGTGCCTCTGACAGGTTGGACTACTCATTTGACTAAAATGCAGTTAGAACAAATATATTTCACAGTTTGCTAAAATACTTTACACATTTTATTCCAGTTCAGCAATTTTTTAGGTTTTTAATTTCACTTCCTGGTTGTAAATGATGACGTCACAGTAGGAAATTACCTAGCGACCATCCTGTACACTGGGCAAAAATTCCTTAAATGTCACAAATTTTTTATTTGAGAAATAAAAATACATGTGAACATCTTTATTTTGATGAATCATGTTTAAAAGGACCAAAAAGTAGTTTATTTTGAGTAAATTATGCATAACCTTTGTCTCCTTTGTAACCTTTGTGATAGCATCAATTTGTTTACTTCCTGTAACTTTCAGTGGATTTTTCCATTTTTCTCCACAAACACCAACCTGATTGGTGTAAAACTCTAATTTATATTTACAACAGGTATCAATACACCAAATAAAGTCAAAATTAGAAAATGATAAAAACCTGTCATACGCACTTTAATTAATCTGGAACAAATAGTTTATTAAGAATGATTCAGGCTTAGTTACTATTTAAATAACGCTCTAACCACACCTTAATTAAGTGGTTTCTAACCCTGAATCATGCTTAATAAACTCCATGTTCATTGTGAATTAAGTCTTTGTTGTAAAATAAACTATAATTAAAGCCGCAAAGCGGCGATGGTGGCTCCTCGCCGCACGCCGACTCGCTTCTTCCCACTGCCTTGGCCGTCCCAAACCGCCCGTGTCCCGCCTCCTCCTCTGAGCTGCCACCCAGGTCCCGTGACCTCCTCCTCGCACTCACGCCGGTGGCGCCCCTATAGAAGTGCATTGGCGGGCGCTGCTTCCACAAGTGGCTAAACCGCCCAAAACACGGCTTCCATGTAATTGACTTTTCGATCGAAATGCTCTAAATAATGCGCCTGTCGAAGTTTCACTGACTTTGCTTGAAATAATTTTGGCCTCTCCATAGACTTATGACATGTCTCATAGGAAATGAATGGGGGAATATGCGTGGCCCCCAGGCCAAACGATCCAAAATAGGACATCGGGTGTAATTGACTTTTTTGCAGCTTTTGCCGCTTCAAATCAGTGTACAAGATTTTGTGGAAATTAGGAAATGTTGGTATTTTTACATGACCAGCAGGGGGCGCTATAGTGAAACCTGCTAATGTGCTCCTGAGTCTGTTCCGTTTAATATTTTATTCTGCATCGTGACTACAGTTTGGGCTCCTGTAGGGCAATACCTATGGCTAGAGAGATATTGAAATTAACAGGAAATTAAGGCGTTTTTATACAGGAAATCATGATAAAACCGGCGAGATAGGCCGAAAAATTGGCAGATTATTAAATTTCAATCTGTCTTGATTAGACACGTGTAGGTTAGACCGTGTCGGACAAACCCTAGGACAAGTTCTCAATGGAAAATAAAAACATAAAGCGCGCGTTTAAAATAAAAATCAATATGGCCGCCTTGTCGTTGGTCTGATGACTGAGCACCAATTATGTTTTAGGGTGCTTTTTATGTGTACTATCACTGTGCCAAATTTGATGGGCCTCCTCCAAAGTAAATGTGTCTCCCTCTCCATAGGCCTCACCCAAAAGGTGGTGCTGTAGAGGCTGTATATTAGTTTCAGGAAAAATATAGTTATGACCCATTAATGTCCCTTAAAAGGAGTCACTGTATTAAGTTTGGCGGCTGTCCTGCAGGTTTTAGTTGTTTTTTATTGCAGCCTTGTATGAAGAGTGTCCGACTCCCATAGAGAATGAATGGGAGCTCTGGAGGGCTCTAGAGGCAAAATTCAGAAGAATAGGCATGGGTCCCATTAACTTTTTTGCATCTTATGAAGCAAAGAATCAGCTCCCCAAATTTGGTGTACATTGGACAAGCTTGCAGCTTTTAACTGAACTGTAGGGGGCGCTATAGGGATTTGTGGTCCTGTGCTCCCTAGTCTATTGTGTGTAGTATTTAATTCTCCATCATTGGTGACAATTTGGACTCTGTAGGCACAGTCCATGTGTCTTTGAGGAGCACGCCAAGAAACAGGAAATAGAGGCGATTTTTCACAGGAAGTCATGACTAAACCGGCACGAGATAGGCCAAAAATGGCAGATTATGAAATTCCAATCTGTCTTGATTAGGCACGTGGTAATGCTAGATCGATGTCGGTACAAAACCCTAGGACAAGTTCTCAATGGAAAACAAAAACTTAAAGTGGCGTGTGAAATTAAAATCAATATGGCCGCCATGTCGTTGCTCTGACGACTGAGCACCAATTATGTTTTAGGGTGCTTTTTATGTGTACTATCACTGTGCCAAATTTTATGGGCCTCCTCCAAAGTAATGTCTCCCTCTCCATAGGCCTCACCCAAAAGGTGGCGCTGTAGAGGCTGTTTATTGTTTCAAGAAAATACAGTTATGACCCATTAATGTCCCTTAAAAAGGAGTCACTGTATTAAGTTTGGTGGCTGTCCTGCAGGTTTTAGTTGTTTTTTATTGCAGCCTTGTGTGAATAGAATCAGACTCCCATAGAGAATGAATAGGAGCTCTGGGGGGCTCTAGAGGCAAAATTATGAAGAATAGGGCATGTGTCCCATTGACTTTTTTGCATCTTATGAAGTATAGAATCATCTGGCCAAATTTGGTGTCAATCGGACAAGCTTGCAGCTTTTAACTGAACTGTAGAGGGCGCTATAGTGACTCGTGGTCTTGTGCTCCCTAGTCTATTTTGTGTAGTATTTAATTGTCCATCATTGGTGGCAATTTGGACTCTGTAGGCACAGTCCATGTGCCTTTGAGGAGCACGCAGAGAAACAGGAAATAGAGGCGATTTTTCACAGGAAGTCATGACTAAACCATGCGAGATAGGCCCAAAAAAATGGCAGACTATTAAATTCCAATCTGTCTTGATTAGGCACGTGTACGTTAGACCGATGTCGGGACAAAACACTAGGACAAGTTCTCAATGGAAAACAAAAACTTAAAGTGGCAGGTGAAATAAAATCAATATGGCCGCCATGTCGTTGCTCTGACGACTGAGCACCAATTATGTTTTAGGGTGCTTTATGTGTACTATCACTGTGCCAAATTTTATGGGCCTCCTCCAAAGTAAATGTGTTCCCCTCTCCATAGGCCTCACCCAAAGGTGTGGCGCCAGAGAGGCTGTTTATTAGTTTCATGAAAAATACAGTTCTGACCCATTAATGTCTCTTAAAAGGAGTCTCTGTATTGAGTTTGGTGGCTGTCCCGCAGGTTTTAGTTGTTTTTTATTGCAGCCTTGTGTCAATCAGTCTGAGTCCCATAGACAATGAATGGGAGCTCTGGAGGGCTCTAGAGGCAAAAGTGTAAAAAATAGGCCATGGGTCTCATTGGCTTTTCTGATCAGGAGGCCGTCTAGGAATTGTGTGCAAATTTTCACTAATAAAAGTCAAAGTAATTGTTTTTCTCCCCATTGTAATTTAGTGCGCTCCTACAGGTGGCGCTGTAGAGGCTGTATTTGACTTGCATGTAAAATGGTGTTATGGGGCATTTATTTTCCTTAACAGGAGTCACTGTATTAAGTTTGGTGGCTGTTACTCACTGTTTAGTGGCTTTTTGCTGCATCTTTGTGTAAAGAGAATATATTCTCCCATAGAGAATGTTTAGAGCTCTGGAGGCTGGAGGGCCCTAGAGGCAAAAGTGTGAAGAATAGGCCATGGGTCTCATTGGCTTTTCTGATCAGGAGGCCGTCTAGGATTTGTGTGCAAATTTTCAAAAATAAAAGTCAAAGTAATTGTTTTTCTCCTCATTGTAATTTAGTGCGCTCCTACAGGTGGCGCCGTAGGGTTGATTGTTATTGTGCGCACATAAATGGATTCAGCAGCTTGACGTTTACGTGTGTTTCAAATTTCATGTCGATCGAGAATGCGTATGCGCAGGAACTATTTAAATGATTTCGTGAGTACTCTTTGCGCCCCTGGTGGCCAACGGTGATAAATGCACCATATCGCTAATTAAGTTTTTTTCATGGCGCCGTACACTAGACATATTCCCCAAGTTTGGTCAAAATCGGACAATGTTGACTTTTCACTTAATAGGTAGGGGGCGCTAGCGAGTACTTTTTATTTATTTTTATTAATGAATTATATTCAGATCATAATTACGCACTCGTGACTGAAATTACAGCTCTCTCAGACCAAGCGTGTAGCCGTGACATGCGATCGTAAAAACAGGAAACGAAGGCGTTCTTCGATGGCGAGCCACGGCGAAACCGTTTGAGATATCCGAAAAAAAGCGGATAACTATTGAATTTCAATGTGTCCCGATCGCGTAAACGTGTGCCAGACCCACGTCAGGCAAAAGCCCTAGTCCATGTTCTCCGTCAAAAAAAAAAAGTAAAACTGGCGTGGCGACTTCGGTCCAATATGGCCGCCGTGCGCTTGGTCCGAGGGCCGCGCTCCAATGTCATGTTTTGCTCGGGTCACTGTTCTCTATCACTGCTCCGAAGTTTCGTGCGCTGCTGGCAAAATTTGCTCGCCCCATTTCCATAGGGGTCCGATTCGGCCGGTGCTGTTCGTTCGGTTCGGGTCGGATGCTCTCGAGACGCACGAAATACGAAATTTTTTTCCGGGCCGATCGCGACTATACCCCCATTGAAGACTTTTCGTGCATGTTTACTGGGTCAAAAAGGGCCGCGAAGAGTAAGAAAACGGGAAAAATAATAATAATAATAAGCAAGAAACCGACGAAACACAATGTCCCTCGCCAGTTTACTGGCTCGGGCCAATAAAGTGGCGCCGCAGCTTCTCGATGGATTCTGCACGAAAGCTCCAGCAGTTCGTCTTTGTTTGACCTCTGTAATGATCCCGTCCGCTGTGCTTTCAGGAGCTCTTGAACTCACGCGCACGGGTGTTTCAGGGGCGCGCACGAGCGTTCGGGAGCGTGCACGCGGGTGTTTGGGGGCCGTGCGCGCCGTGATGGGCCTGACCTTTCCCTAGCGTTAGCCGTTAGCTCCGCGCAGCCATCACGGAGCGTATTAATGCACTAATCACTTTAAACGGAGCATCATTAATCATGAGGCTGGAGCTGTCAGAGCCACGCGACGCCCCAATCTACTCTATTGTTTACACACACACACACACACACACACACACACACACACACACACAAAACACACACACACACGCGCACGCACACACACACAAAACACACACGCACACACTCACAAAACACACGCGCACACACATTTCAACTGCAGGAGAGAGAGACACCTTGAAATTAAACATGCTCGGTTAATTAAAAACATTAAATAGCGGGATAGTGAAAATTTCAATCACGTACTAAAGACTTCATTTTGATCGTTTTGACTTTTTCAATCGAAATCACACCACAGCATTTAGATTTTAGCAATGAGTGGAAAAAATGCTTGAGAATCAATGGTGACTGATGACATTTTCTCCTGTAAAAGCTCAAAACACCACTAAAACGTGACAAAGCTGCAACAGTTTGATAACAAATCTAAAAGTCTACAACTCTGCTAAATATCTAGTTTGTACCTGCTGTCTAAAAAAAAAAAGAAAATCAAATAAACGGTTGTATAAAACCAGATAAACAACAGGAACACTGCAGCTTCACTCACATTTATCACTCACACAGACTTTGGATCACACACAGTTGAACTCATTGTCTTTCGCTCCTTAAAAAAAACATGTTGAATGAGAGAATGAATTGTTGTGCGGCAGTTGAAGTGTCCCTTCCCTACCCTTCCCTGAAGAGTCTCTCCATAATGTTTGCAAACAAGCTCTGCGCAGTCAGTGCAACAACGGAGAAACTACTTTCATTTATTTGATTTGAGTAAAACAACAGCTCCACGAACAAAAAATATGGGCAAAAATTTAAATTTAAATAATTCATCCATTCATTCATTTTCTAGCGCTTGTTTCTTGTTAGACTCCAGTCACCCACGACCCCTGTCCCAGTGACTTTGGGCCTTAGGTGGGGCACAGCTCAATGCTAATTTGTCTAAATGAATGTCACGGCATTAGCATTCTAAAATGTAGAACGTGTTAACCGCACCAGTAATTGAACATGATTTTGTGCCACAAGATCTCGCAGGATACAATGCATCAGAACTGTGCACATGTGGAGAATTATCTGTGTATTTACTGTAAAAAAAAGTGAAGTGCAGAGGGTTACAATGACAGCAAAAATATTACAATAAATAACATGTGAAAGTCTTGTCTCATTCTCATGCAAACTGTGCCATTGTCCCAATTTAGCACCATTGTATACTAAATTTTACTTTAAAAACCTGCATTAGGTTAAAGGGCCTATGACAGGTTGGACACTCATTTCCCTTAAATGCAGTTCAGATAAATATATTTAAAATTTTGCTAAAATACTTTACAAATTTTCTTCCGCTTTAGCAATTTTGGAGGTTTTTTGTCTTACTTCCTGGTTGTAAATGATGACATCACACTAGGAAATCACCTAGCAACCACGCTGTAAACTGGGCCAAATTCATCTAATGTCACAGATTTTTTGAAAATTTACAAATAAAAATACATGTGAACACTTTTTTGGTTGAATTAATTAACAAGTGTAAAAAAAAGCAGTCTCTTTTGTGTAAATTATGCATAATATTTGTCTCCCTAGTGTGATGTCATCATCTGTTTGCTTCCTGTAACTTTCTACAGATATTTCAACTTTTCTTCACAAACGGCCACTTGATTGCTGTGAAACTATCATTTATATTTACAACAACTATTAATACACCAAATAAAGACAAAATTAGAAAATCGTGAAAAACTGTCATACGCACTTTAACACTGTCATTTTTATTTCTACAATTCTATAACAATCTTTAAGAGCTTTATGTTTCATTAATGTTTTATTTTATTCTTCATCCTTTAATTTCAGTGTAGATTCATAATAAGAATAATAAAAGAACAATGGGGGGTGTTTGTCTGATACTAATTGTGTGAGGCATTTTGTGCTACATTTTAAATGTATGAAAAGTGCTGTGCAATTAAAGTTTGATTGATGGATTGATCAATTAAATCCATTTAAAATTATATCTTGCACTATTCTGTAATGCTTGCAGATACGGCACTAGTTAATATAATATTCAAACCAAAGTGTTGTATGTTTTAATAACCAAAAAGATATTTTACACAAAGCTGATGTTTGTAGAACTGTCCCAAATCTTTAGCGGCCAAATCAATCTAGTGAATTAAGTGATACGACACAATTGTTTCTTTATATCCAAATAATCTAGAATATTGTCATACATAATATTTGAGAATAGAGCAGCAAGAATAACAATCGAGTCATTATTGCAGCTCTGATTCTCACAGTTTTCCACGTATTATTTACTAAACAGCGCGACAGAGTAAGTTTGGGGTCTCATTTCCGTCCCGAGCGTGGTGCTTCGTGTCCTTGTCTCTCACGTCACTCTCCTCTCTCCCGTGCTTTGCTGATTCAGCCGCTCCGTCATTAAAAGCAGCCGACACACGCTTTGCATCTTTAATAAAGTCAGACACTCCACGACGTGACACTGCGGTCCAAAAATCCATCTTTAAAATACACGTGAAGTTAATTTAATTTACAGCGAGGAGAGAGCGGCCGATGTAGTGACGAGCTGTCGGGAAGCTTTCTGCGTCCAAGTCACAAATATGTTTAAGTGAAAGGTCTCGCTGCAGATTCTTTTCTTCTTTTAATACCTTTAGACGTCTTAGCATTGATGTTGGACGTTTTAGAAATGTGAGGTTCAATCTTATGCTAAACTGACTTTAATTACGACATAATTATCAAAAACACAGGGGCGTACGCAACTAATACTGGGACCCAGGTACAAACCCTCTCAGTGGGCCCCTAATACTTATTTTTTATGAGGTTTATGGCAGCAAATTCAGTTATAATTGTTATTTTTTAATACACGTTTACACCCTTTCTACATACACCCAACAATAACGCACACATTTATAGAAATATAGTTTGTTTTTGCAATAACTACCAAACCAACTTCACAAACATTTCAAAACATTACAATAAGAAAATACACTAACTGCAAATCTGACTTGACTAAAAACTATGAGCAAAATTTTTACTTTGAAATTACAAGTACGGTTTAGTTCAAACTGTTCATAGATGTACATTATCAAGTTTTGTGTGAAATAATTAAGATCTAAAGATACTTTCAGAGTCTGGACGTTGGTCTGATGTTAAAAATGAAAAGGTCGATCGTGCAAAGGCAGAGGATCTTTTTGGGATGGTGCAGTTTCTGTTTGTTCAGAGCAAGGTTTAAATTTAACAACCTGGGGGAAAAATCTGGGACATGCTCTTCACGACGCCTCTCGCTCCAAATGCTAAAATGGCCCGTTCCACCTTGTGACATCATTAGGTGTTGATACAGAAAGTGCTTCTCTGTGGGTTTTTTCAGTCCAAACACACTCAATTTGATCATTTCTGCACTCAACCTTCATTTGTAAAACAAATTTAGTTTTTGACGTCATTTGATACTTCAGAAAAAGGACTGATTGCGCCCCCTGCTGGTGGCTGTGTTTTTTTCTTTGCTCAGATATATAGTGATACTGTTTGTTTTTTGTATTTATTTCACTTCAGGCTTAAGGAATTTGCAGAAGTCTTTTTTTATGGATCAAAAATATAACTAGAGCTGTTGCTATAACGATTATTCAGTTGTCAATTAGTCAGCAATTATTTTTTTAATTAGTCGACTGGTCAAACAATTATTTGTTTGTAATAATTGAGACTTTTAAATACATTTTAACCAAACAAACGTTGAAATAAGGCAACTGAAGGCTTTAAGATGGAGAACATTAACGAATAAAGTGTTTTTTTTTTTATTGAAAGAAGAAATTTTTTGACATTTTGAATTAATATTGCTTTGTCTTTGTTATAAAAGCTGTTTTCTTATGTGTTTTAGAGTCTGTAAAGATGGACAACGATTACGAAAAAACGACTATGATTGTTTTTTAAATGATCGCCAATCGTCAAAATCAGTCAATTAATCGTTGCAGCAACCCTTTTATTTTCTATTAGAAGGTTTGTCAAGTTGTTTATTTATTTATCTCTTAGAAATGAAAACAAATGTAATTGAATAAAGTAAAGATAGACAAGTTTAATATGGAAAATTCGACATCTCCATAGCGACAAGCAAGTAGTGGCCCGGAAAAGTTACACAGTGCATCTTTGTTTTGCCGTAGGAAACACATTGAAATTAAAAACTGGATAACTCCTCGGTCACGCCGTAGCAGTTTTAAACCATTTTGAAATTAGCGCGTTTTAATCAAGTCGTTCCTTTCCACATTTATAACAGAAAAGCGGATTTGTCTGTGAAACCAAACCTCACCGCGTTTAAGCCAGTTAGCCACTTATTTCACAGTGAGAACGCTAAATACGCCGATAAAATTAGCGCTTATTATTCCGGCGTGAAGTTACATTTAATTCACAGTCGAGATATTGCGGCGTGTCTTTTCAAAGTGTGCAAATCGGCGAGAGAAGAAGGGGAAGCTGATCTGAAGCTAAGCTAGTTACCAGAGTCAAACGGACGATTTCACAGGGAGAAAATGAGACGGATTAAACGCAAAGAACAATGTATTGGAAGAAAAGGGTTAATAGATGATACTCTCCTTTCTAACTATGACTTTAAAGGTGAACTGTTGAACATGCTTAAATTAAAAACATAAAAGTATAATGGATTGGCATGAGTTAAGAGTAGATTTTAAAGGACAAATATTATGCACTATTTGTACCGTTAAACATGCGCTTCAGTATCTTTACTTTGGCTTCACATGTAAAAAAAAAAAGAAAAAGAAAAAAAAAAAGAAAAGTGTGCTGTCTAAGTAACAGTTTTCTAGTTTGAGTTCAAGTGTTTTGTCTGCTCAGAGCTACCGTAGTTTCCATATTGTTCCCATAGAACTATTCACCTTATTCTGCCCCGCCCACTTTTGCCTCTTTTTGCCACAGATACGCACTTCTGTAGTAAACGCACTTCCGTTTGACGAGAACTCCGTTAAAGCTAATGACGAACGAGGGAAAAGTCTTGCCGCTAAAATGTTACATAAAGTAGGTTTATTTGTGTAAAGTGTTTAATGAACACGAGCAACAACAAGTCAACAATGCATCGATTTCCTGGGCGGCCTGAAAACGGCTTTTTAGTCCATGTAGAACTTATTTTCTGTTGAGCTCGTCTGCTCCATGTAAACTAATACAAGACGGCGGCGCATACGGCAACTTCCAGAATAAGGTGAATAATAAAATGTGGAAGATGAATTCAAAATGGTGCTCTATTGATCCCTATGGCGTGAGATGGAGAATTTCGTGTCTATGAATGTCCATGGATTAAACAACAGTTTGATTTCTCGTCTTGTTCCTCTGTTGTGACGCTTCGACCAGTCAGCTTCAGATGTTCATCATGTTGTAGCGAACTTTCCCGGCGGCTTTGTATGTATGTGTACATTGTATGTTCATTTAAACGTGGGGATATGATTGTGATTTTGTATGTTTCAGTTCTGCAGTCAATGACCAGACAAGTCACATCGGAGAAATTAGTGTTTTGGTGGTCGGAGGGAGAAGATTTTCTAACCAGGATCAAAATGGCATGAATGCAGCTAAATGCAACTCCAGGTATGTTTTTGATGATGGAACAATGTTAGAACATGGATTAAAGATTAAAAAAATTAATTAAAAATATGTGTGCTTTAAGGTAACACAAACAAAAGACATGGAATTAAAGAACAAGACTTGATACTGAACTTCAAACTAAAATAAGATCTATGTTTAATAATATGCCTTTCATTTAATAATTTCTTTGGTCAGACAGGAATGTTTAAATCAGGACTAAAACAGGACTAAACCAAGACTAAACCAGGACCAAACCAAGTAAAAATCACATCTAAAATAGGTCTAAACCAGGACTAAAAAAATACTAAACAAAGACTAAACCAGGACTAAACCAAGAATAAACCAGGACTAAATCACATCTTAACTAGGTCTAAACTAGGACTAAACCAGGTCTAAACTAGAGCTAAACGTAAAAGTATAAACCAGCTACTTTCAGCTACTTTCTTCGTTTTTTTATTATTAGTTTGCTTGGTGGATTAACTTTTTTTTTTAACAAAATATAATGGTGTCAATGCTGACTTATAATTGGCTTTTATTTACTCAAAGCTTCAAGGACTCCTTTTACATGGTTTAATTTTGACTCATTTAACATATAATTCCACTGTGAAGCATTGGATAATACATATTTTTAAAGTATTTTGCACATTACAATACAAAATGTTCTCTGAGGTGACAGTGCTTTGTCATTTGCTCCGTCGTTTCCCAGTGGCGTACGTCCTGGCCATTCATCTGTCCAATAAAGCCCTTTACGATATTAAACTAATCAAGTGTGAAACCTTTTAAACCGTTGCGTTTTACTGCTGTTCGTTTACTGCTGCGTTGACTCCGAGCGTTGACTCTTTAGTTAGCATGTTGTTCTTGATTAGCTGCTGTTGACAGACGATGATGGATCTTCTCATCTTCCTCCTCCAGAGCCCCGCGGTCTGTGTTTGATACGGCCCTGCTCTGGCCTCTGTCTGTGGGGGAAATACTGAGGTGTGCAGGTGGAATTATAATGTTAGCTTTAGTATTTAATATCAAAAGTACAAAATGGGACTCTCTATTCTATCAGGGCTGTTCGACTTAAGGCCCGGGGGCCAAATCAGGCCCTCCAAGGGAAATGATCCAGCTCTCAACGCATCTTCCAGAAACATAAAACATTTTTACCTTTTGTTATTGGTTTAGGCCTGGTTTAGAACAGGGTTAGACCTGGTTTAAACCTGGTTTAGTCCTGGTTTAAACCAGGTTTAGTCCTGGTTTAGTCCTGGGGTAGTCTTTGTTTAGTCTTTGTTTAGTCCTTGTTTAGTCCTAATTTATTCTTGTTTTAGTCCTGGTTTAGTCTTGGTTTAGTCTTGGTTTAGTCCTGGATTAGTCTTGGTTTATTATTTATTGCTTTATTCTTCGTTTAGTCCTAGTTTAGTACTGGTTTAGTCTTAGTTTAGTCTTTATTTAGTCCTGGTTTAGTCCTGATTTATTCTTTGTTTAGTTCTGGTTTAATCTTTGTTTATTTCTGGTTTATTCTTCCTGGTTTAGTCCTAGTATAGTCCTGGTTTAGTCCTGGTTTAATCTGTGTTATGTGCTGGTTTAGGCCTAGTTTAGACATGGTTTAGTCTTGGTTTAGTCCTGGTTCAGACCTAGTTTAGACATGGTTTGTTCTACTTTAGACCGGGTTTAGATATGGTTTAGTCCTGGTTTAGTCTTGGTTTAGACCTGGTTTTAGACCTCAAAACCATCTTTACTGAAAGTGTGTTGCAGAAAGTCACACAATGAACCTTCAATCCAGACACGTGATAAATAAAACAGTTCCTTTAAACTTGCACCTACTCAGAACCCTTTAAAAGCTTGATGTCTTGTCATGACCACAGCCATACAACTATTTTCCATATTTCCCTACATACTGCAGCTTTAACCTTGCCGGAGCTGTGTTTTATAGAGCCCACCTTCGCACTCGGCCTCGGGGGTCTAGGGACAGCCTTGGCTTCGTATCACACGCGATAACTCACTCCACGGTAAGAACTCTATTACCTGCTGCCTTTGTCGAGTCCCAAAACGTGGTCCTCTGAGGCGGTTAATGCTCCAGATCTTTTATCGGTCTCCAGAAATGTGGTGTCTGATATTGTTTGAAAATTTTAATTACAGTAAGGAAAATGACTGAGAGATTTTTTTGATAGATGCGTTTCCAAGTGCAGGTTTTAGTTGTGCATTTAATAGTCAGCGTTCACCTCGTCGAAACTCTCTAAACAGACAATAGTTTAGTGTTGAGGTGAAGGACGGGTCAAAACAGTACATTTAGACATTTTTTACCTCGTTTGTGCGTAATATCTCTGAATTATTGGGTCTATCAACATAAACAAAAAGGCACAATTCAACATAGTCTCTGTCAAAACAACTGAACAAAGGGAACATTTTCTTTTGTCCACTGCATTTGACCCATCTCTTACAGTGGACCGCTTTGGACTACTTTTCTAGTGAGGGTGGGTCCGATACTTGGAAGTCAAAGATCAATATGCTGCATTCGTGTGATTTTGGAAACTCTGAAGATTCTAACTCCGACGTGGGTCAGAGTTTCAATTCCAAAACTTGTGTGGAAGTACTTTACTCTGAGTTTCTGAGTTTCCGTGACAGTGACAGGGCTCTGTTAGGGATTGTCCAGCTCGGATGGAAAACTGAAAGGATTTATTTCATATTTCACTGATGGTTCTGCTAATTTCAACGCTAATCACTACCGGAACAGACCACACAAAGCACTCCTACACGTGGTAATATTCTCTACCGAGGCTCTTGTGTCTCTCATGTTTGGTCGAGTGGTTTCAGTCGCCAAAACAGAACGCTAACTCCCTCATTGAAAATGCAATAGAGCTAAAACATGGAGTGGTAACAGACTTGTTTACAAACATTGGAAGCGTCTGTACAGTTTATACTATCATTTAGTATGCAACTGTGAAAAATCAATCACAACTTTATTTATAAAGTGCTTTCATACATAAAAAGTGCGTTACAATACCCTGTCAGTTAAGATACATGAGGCTGAGTACAAATGAACCAGTTGAGGAAGCACCATCAGACAACATAAACATCTTAAATAATGTATTTATCAGCAATTTGCCAACAAGAAACAACAATTCCTCTGACATAATAAAGAAAGCAACATGGCATCTCTGACCAAGCCTTACACTGTAAATTATTTGTGAAATCGGTCACAATATGTTAAATTGGCAGGGTCTTCTTCCTCTTTTCTGGATGTGTCTAAAGAAGAACCTCAGGGCTCTGTTACTCAATTTATTTTCCTTTTATTTCAATAATCTTTGTGTCATGTACCACTTTTATGCTGATGATACTTTACCGTTGCTCAACCTTCTCTACTGTCTGCTTTCTCCTCAGTGCGTCTCGATTGCAATCCCTGAAGTCAGCGCTGGATTCAGAAAAAACGAAAGCCATGATCTTTTCACCTGGACCTGCCTTACCAGACGATATCCCTCCGATCAAAACTTTTCAAGGTAACCCGACTGAGTGTGTTTCCAACTTTAAGTACCTTGGCTTTGTCCTCGACCAAAAGTAAGACTAACAAGAAAAAAATAATTCCCCTCACATAATTCTCTTATCACAACAATAAGAGTTTGCACATATCTTTCCTATGAATCAGCAAAGATGATCGGTCAGGTTATGCAAATGTGTGTTATTGTCGCTGTTGCACATGTTTCTCTCACAAACAGGCACATTTTGAGACGGCATTAGAATTTCCAAGATCTCATGAATGCGGCGTTATAGTATATTACATTTTCTCTTCAAGTTCATGAAGGAAACACATTGTCCAGGAATCTACAAAAAGTTTAGATCCGTCCTCACTTCTCAACAAACTTTGGCGTTTATCAACTTTTGCCTCCGTCGGCCCCTGATATCTTTGAGCGAAGTTACTGTACACATTAATACGAGTAGATTTCAAAACCTTCCTCACCCTTATCCAATCCATGCCTGCTTTTCCATTCTAGGTTTTTATCTCCACCTCCAGAACGCTCCCCGATTCCAGCACTTTTTGAATTACTCCCGTATTATTTCGCTATCTTCAAAACCTCCACTTTATCTACGTTAAGTGATCCTTCGCACTCTAGTGAAAACCTCGCAATTTAATTAACAATTTAGACCCTCGATCGCGTGGTAAGTGATATACAAGCCCGCTAGTTAAAAGTCTTTTTATTGCTTAATCAATGTTGAAATTAATATGATTTACCTCCGCGACCTCTCCTATCCACGGCGCTCGCGTACAAGTCTTCTGCGTTATTAATTATAGCTCCAATTAACCCGTGTCTAATGATTTGGCCCCCAGAGAGAGTGTGTTAGCTTGAAATTCCTGCGTTTTTAGAAGTGCCCCGCGTGTAAATAAATGTTAATTTGATTCGCAGATATGATGGATTATACCGGCGCGCGATAGCGACAGTCAAACTTCTCTTCAAAGCGCGGTTTCCTGTCCGTAATGCGGTTTGGCACGTGGATCAATGTGGAAATTTTGTGTGTACGTTTTAATTATTTGCCTTTTATTGATGCTGGACCAAGAAAGAGAACTGGTAAAGGCACCGTGGGGATCTTGACTCAAAATAATGTGTTTTTTGATGGAGTTCAAGGTATATTTTTGTATTTAATGACTTGGAGTTGCTTAAAGGTTGGGTAAGTAATACACATTTTTAGAATTTCAAAATGTGTGTTCCTAAATATGTGTTAAAGATGTTCAAATCCAACATTGATTGTACTGATAACTATTGTTGATAATCACAAAAACATTGGTTGGTTGAGTTGTTGATGTTTTAGTTTTCTAGATGACAATCCAATCACAAAGCAGGATTACTCGGTCACTGTTGGTTGCCAGATTTTATGACTAAAACCACTTTTTCCAGATCTTATCATACTTCCATGGTCTGTGCAAGCGCTTGGATTTAAAGGACATGTGTTCTGCTACAGTGACAGGTTTTTGAGCTCTTAACCCTGTTCTAACAATGTTCCGTCATCAAAAACATACCCAGAGTTGCATTTAGCTGCATTCACCCTGTTTTAAGGAATGTAGGTTTGAAAATTCATAACTCTCCGACCATCAAAAACACTTCCTGCTGAACTCCCTCGAGCGCTAGCATTTTTTCAGATCATATATGTCACTTATCCAAGAATCTTCTGCTGTTTTACGTCCTTAAATCATCACCAGACTCGTTCTGAGCATTTCTACTGTCTAAACACAGTAACTGCTGCTGCTGACCTAACCATAGCATCTCTTAAAGTGACACCATAACTATATTGAGCAAGCGCTAGGCACCATCTACTGGCTGCATATATACTCAGACTGCAGAGAAACATGTTAATTTAGTGCATAATAGTGTTTGTTTGTTTGTTTGTTTGTTTCAAAACATGAGATGGCAAATTTAAGATATTCAAGAGCATGTTTAAAGACTAGTAACAGTATGAAAAATGCATAATATTTTTCCTTAAACCACGAGTCATGACAAATCACAAATCGACAGGGGACACAAGAGAGAAGTCGAGAAAGCAAGCCAAAGCGTATTCTTTTTATTTGTGGGAAAGTGCGCTGATTCACATAACTATAATGTGATAAATGTTGCACAACCCAACATAATGTCATAAATATCCTTAGAATAAACAAAGAAACGGGAAATATAGCAACATATGGAACCTTTACGTTACTCTTAAAGTACATCGTTAAACGGGTACTTCAAAACTTTTGCTCACATTTTTAACTGGGTCAGTTTTGTTTCAACTCCCTCTGTAGGTACCGCTTTATGATAACTAGACCTTATTTAACAAAGCATTAACAAAGACTTAACTCATCATGAACAAATAGTTTATTAAGCATGATTCAGGATTAGTAACTACGTAATTAAGGTTAGGGTTAGGTTTGGGATTAGGAATTAGGGTTGGATTATTAATTAAATAGTTACTAATCCTGAATCATTCTTAACAAACTATTTGTTAACTATGAATTAAGCCTTTGTTCATGCTTTATTAAGGCAGGAATATGTATAGTTATTGTAAAGTGTTACCCATCTGTACTTTTATTTGACAAAGTTGAAAATTAGAAAAAAAAACGGGGGGAAAATCTGTAGCGCTCTCAAACTGTAACTATTTTTTGATTTATTTAAAGATCGTTTTTATATTGTTTCTTGGCGTGAAATGTTTTGTTGGATGTTTTGCTTTCCTTCTAACCCGACCTGAGAGGAGCAGACAGGCTAACCACTCTGCCACAGTAACACACGGAGGACATGCTCACTCCAGGTTATAAAAATCTTTGTAGGTTGAATGTATAAAGCGAACATGACAGGTTAATGTGCGTCTGTATTAAAAGTTTATTTCATTATTAACACTTAACAGGTTCATCAATCACGCTGACAGACTCCCATTGTCAGAGTGTGTCCCTCTGAATAAATACTCAACTAATGTTTGGCCCAATCAGAACGGGAGCCTGAGATCAATAGTCCTCATCTCCGGGCGAAGGACAGAGGACGCAAGGCAAGGAGACGAGGAAAGGAGAGAATAGAGCGCGTTCATGTTTTAGAATTTAATGTTAATGTTCGATGGTGGCAGTATAATTCAATAGGAGTTTTATCTAGTTATTTGCCATTTGTAGTTAAAAATACATTGGAAAAACATATGCAAGAAGCTTAAAGTGTACAGCAAAACTTTCAAAACAACACTTTTTTGGGGGGGCTAAAAAGTGTGCTTTACAGTATTGATTGATCTGTTGATATGTAATTCTAAACCTGACTTATTTAAGCTTTTACTCCAAAAACAATGTCCAGTCAAATTCTAAATAAGAAATCCCATCTGTGTTATTATTCTTAAAACATTTGAAATGTCAACAAAATGAAGCAAGAAATTCAAATCATGTTCAGTGGTGGACTTTACCATTACGCAACAGGCTACAATTGCCCCAACCTGAAGGGGCCCCAATCAGATGCCTTTCCTGATCATCATAGATCCAAGGTTCTGAAACAGTTGCTTTTCTGTCAATATCACAGTAGTAGTATAAAGCTAAATAGTAAATAAAAAATAACATTATAAATGACTAATTAAAGCCACATATTTAAATCAGCTGAACGTGTTAAAAGGCACCAAATCATTTTCTGGGGAACGACCCCCAAATCCCCCTCTTTAAAGCTGTCAAGAACATGTAACTGTTCCACAAATGAAGTAGAATTTTAGAATTAGAAAAAAAAAAAAAAAATCATGAACCTTTCACCACCACAACAACAACAACAACAAAAAACTTACTTTTAAGAACAAGTCAAGAGACACGACAGAAAAGTTATAGTAAATCACAGTTGATGAGGAGGAGCCTGTACTTCATTTTGCCTTGTGCCCCTAAATGTCTAGATTTGCCACTGATCATGTTTTTCAATTTAACTGTCCCAAATATGGGCAATTTTGGCCATTTTTACACTTAAAATGCCTTAGTTTTATATGAACACATTACATGATGAAAAACCTGTGAGACATTTGTTTCTTACATTCGTTTTAGGTGAACTATAGTAGAAGTTTCAAATATATATCTATAAATTTAAGATTTTTTTTGCAGTGCCTCCTGTTAACACACTTTTGTTTTGTATTATTTTAAACATGGCTGAACAGTAGTAAACATTTTGTGCTGAATGTTGGGGCAGATTGTTTGAGAAACTATGGGGAAAACCTGCTTTTCTTTGTGTTGAATGGTAATTTCTATTTTCACCTTGAAATGTTGTCTCTTTACAAACTTTGAAATGCCTCTCGAAAGACAAACAATACAAAAGTGAACCTCGGGGATAGAAAAAAACTGTTAAATTCGTGGTAAAGTTTCAAAGTCAGTTTAAACCCGGTAAACTTTTGGAGCCAAAGAGAAAGAGATAGAAGGAGGCGAGGTTTTGGTTAAAAACAGAAAGCAGGACACAGCGCTAACCGTCGGCGAGCATCATCCATCAGCGTTTGAGGAATCGCTGGTGGCAAAGACGGAGTGTGGCAGCGCAAGTTAAAAATATAAAGAGAGGGGACAGGTGCGCACAGGTGAAGACGAGTTTTTAAAGAAGAAATGGGACAAACACAGTCACCTTCAGACCCAACCTTTGATCACGGCGCTGAGGGGGAAACATCGCTCCTCTGTCTGCGCTTGTGGTGATCTGTGAGAGCAGCTACAGCCAGGGCTTCTGTGAGCTCTGGAGCCAAAACAAGAACACTGCTGTTACAAGGAAACAAATACAGGTTTCTACAGTTTTGTAACCTCTGTCTCAAAGTGGCTTTTGTCTTTGGTAAACAAGAGACAAAGGTATAGCTATAAAACATTTTGAGATTTTGTTAATGCAAAGTAGAAGAATCGGAATCAGATTTATTGCCATTGTCAGTGATCAAACTTCACAAACATAGGAACTTGTTTTGGCGTAAGGTGCCACATAAAACAATGGACAAAATAGTAAGCTATATATATAAAAAAAGAGACATGCATAAAATTAAGAATTAAATGAGATAAAATAGACTTAGAGTATATACAGAAATGTACAGTTGGCCAGAATGTACATTAGAAATGAAACCTTTGTTTGTACAGCAACAAAACTGAAAAATGTGCCATGGTAAAAAAAAAAAAAAGTTTAATACCTGCAAACTAACTCAAGAAAATGAATAATTGTGACAATTCTTTGTTGTACATACTTGTTGTACACAAAATTGTATTTGTATTTGTGCAGACTCTAAAATACACGAAAAGACCTGAAATGGCATTATTAAATCAAAATGTCAGAGAAGAAGAAACAAATTCAGATTTCCATCATAATGCATGTAAATATAATTCATAGTGAAGCCTTCAGTCACTATATTTCAACCTTTATTTGGTTAAAAAGAAATAGTTTGATTATAAAAACAATTGTTCGTTGCAGCCCTATTATAAAACTACTAAATGTACATTCATAATTTAACTAAAAGCCTTGTTGGTAATGAGAACAGTGACTCTGGGGGATTGAACCCACAACCCAGAGTGCAGCGGGCTAATCTCCTCTGTCTCTGCTCCTCCTCACCGTCATGTGACATTTCTCATTATTCAAATTATGACTTAGTTTGGAGGGAGACACTTGTGGAAAATATTCGTCATAGTTTTACATTTTTGAAGCAGCAGATCCAGAGGAAATTATGATAAATAAAAGTTCAAAATGACAGGAAAATGGAATCCCTCTGTGATGTCATCAAAATGTGACGAACAGTTGAAAATAAACAGACTTAACACTTAACTTAGGGTGACCAGATGTCCCTATTTACCCGGGACAGTCCCAGTATTGAGCCCTGTGTCCCAGCAAATGTATCCAAAACCATTGATTTGTCTCAGTTTTACACAAGACACGTCCTGATTCCTCCAGTTTTTGACCAATTTGATACCCGCCAACAATAAATAGTCATTTCTTGAGCCAAAATAGAGAAAACTGTTCTTGAAAATGACCAGAACACAATAATGCACAAATTTTCTATATCAAAATCGTGAAATCTGTGCGATGTGAATGAGCCATGAATGGACCCAGTGCCTAATAACGTACATAATTACCCTCTCTTTTTACAATTTTACTCCCCACTCCAACCCAGGTTAACTGACACATTTTTCTGACAGTTTAAAGGGCAATTTACCAAAATAAAGGCGTTATAAGGTTTTATAATTTGTCAAATCATAACTATTGTGTAATTTATGTGGATTTTGGCCCTTGTTTTCAAAATGGTTGCTAGGTAACAGTTGGAATTACCTCTAACTGTGTCATATTTGCTGCTCATGTCCAAACAGGAAGTTACGAAAATTGTCAAACTGGTGACAAATCGGCAACATGTTTAGTAAAATCTTAAATAAAATCATGTTCTAGTTAGTCTAACCTGTCTTATAGACTTTAAGATATGTTTAATAAATCCCTCTTGAGCAAAAATTCATTCTCTGCATTTGTCCCGCTGTAGCTGGAGGATTTTTAACCCACTGCACATGTTTTAGTTTAGTTTAAACTGTCACAAAACTGTATGAATGAGGCTTGCCGTACTGTGGAACATTCCCGAAAAAGCAATACCATCTCCCTGGAGACATCAGAAGAGGTTGTACTGAACTTCAAACGCTCAGATGTGTGTAATTCCTGACCGTTTGCCTAACATTGTGCACATCTCCCCCGCTTTACTCTCCTCCTTAAAACCCTGAATGAAAATGCTCTGTGGCGTCTGCGTCTTCTCTCAAACTTCTCTCTCTCTTCTCCAAAGTGTCACTGGCGGCCATCAACATTTATTTATCTTTATTTATACAAGCTTCCAGTCAGAACCATCCATCTCGCGCACACTCGCCCGGGGCATCCATTACTGCGCGGCTTGACAAGATCCCAACCACTTTGAGATTGTAAAGTACAGCGACGCAGCGTGTGACAAGGCTTAAATAAATAAAAAATCCCACTTTTTCCCATCAGTCTCGGCACCTCCAGCCATGAAGATATGTGTTTTAATAATCTAATCCAACAACACAATTACTAAGTGTCAAATATGAGGAGCGGTGACGACGAGCGATGGGGACATTTTGTTTTAGAAGCAGTTTCTTAATTCTGCGTCGCGGCTCGCGCAGTGTAAATAATTACCTTGTTTTACGCTCGCGTGAGGTGGAAAATGGGCCGGTCAATACAGAAAAGTACGGGTGTTCCTCTGAGCGAAATGTTTCAGGAAATAATTAAAATGGATGTAACAATAAACAATTATGAGGTCGTCTTTAGATCATGGCCACAGGTGAGAACTTATTGAGTTCATTTTCTAAACGTTATGGACTGAATGTTAAATATGTCTCGTCGTGATGTTGTTTTAGAGTCGTTCGTGGCGGTGGCTTAGTGGTTAGGACGCCAAACCAGGAAGTCTGCGGTTGGATTCCAGCTTCAGCCGATGTATAATGTTCTTGTGTCCAGGGGCGTAGCACCAAATTCTGGGCCCCAAGTACAAACCTTCTTGGTGGGCCCCTTATACTTATTTTTATGATATTTATGGCAGCAAATTCAGTTATAATTGTTATTTTCTATACACTTTTGCAGAATATACACCCTATAACACGCAAATTTATAGAAATCCTTTCATACAGCACTGTTTGTTTTAGCAATAACGACCAAACCAATTTCACAAACATCTCAAAACTTAACATTACAGTAAGAAAACACACTAACTGCAAATTAAAATCACTAGTTTTATTTGTTAAGAACATGATTTTTTTCTTCAATGGGGCCCTCTATCTCGCGTATAACTCTATTTAGTCTCAAGGATCTTTAACCAACCACAATGCATCATTTCTTGTTTCATTTGGGTGTAGTACATGCTCTTTTTGAGAATCTTTTCATCAAGCGTTCTAAACAACTAATCGATTAATCGAAAGAATAATTACCAAATAACCGTCAGCCCTGATTTACACCAACTGCAAACTGAAATAGCTAGTTTTATTTCCAACCAATCTGGCTAATACTGTGAACAATTATTTTCCGCTTTTTTAAAGGGGCCCTCAGATCTGATGTATAATTGTAATTAGTCTCTCAAGAACTTTACTCAACCACAATGCAACTGAGAACATGCTTTTAAGCCCCCCTCCCTGCCCTGGGCTCCGGGTAACCAGTCCCCTTTACCCCCCTGGTCCGACGCCCCTGTTCTCTTGTTTCTTTCAACGCTGCAGGGGAAAAACTTACATTTCCCAGTGAACCTTCTCAAGTCATTTAATGTGAAATAAACACACACTTAACCCGACTATTTGTATCATCAGCAAACATCATTATCCTGCTTAATTTATCCAATCACATCACAACAGCAGCATATATTGTCTTGTGTTTTTTTTTGTACTCACAGTAACAATTCAGATTTTAATTGAGACATAATCCCATGTAGGCTGAACATAAATGTGCAGTGTATTGTGCAATAACAGGGATTGTGCAATGATGGGTTTGTGCACGAGTTGATTGTACAGTGTCAAAGATTGTGCAACGATGGGGATTGTGCAATAATTTGGACAAGTCAGGTCAATGGCCCTGAAGTGCTTAAAACGGAAAAAAAGCAACAATGAGTGGATTGTGCGAAAGATAGATAAAATATAAAGATAAGAAAATATGAGGGATTAACTCAAACGTACCTCGATGAACTTTATAGCACTGTTAATAGCATAAACTGTTTCAATTTCAATGAATCCATTTGGGCTGCAACATTTAATCAACTAATCATGACTAGTTGAATGTATAAAATAATCGTAGTCATATTTTAATAATCATTACAAATCAAAATGCCAAACAAGAAAAAAGCAATTTCACATTTTTAGCAAAAATGCACTTAAATATTCTCTGTCTATCTGAGATGGTATAGGACAGTGTTTTTAACCTTTTTTGAGTCACAGCACACACCATCAACTAAAACAATAACAAATCACACCAATCAGAGGAAAAAGGTGTTATTTACGTTGCAAATATTGTCTCTGCCATTTTGTCTGTTGATCAGAACACTCTAAAATGTTAAATTCTTCATTTAAATAACCCTAACCCACGAATCTGACATTTTATCACGGCACAACCTCGAGTCACCCTAATGTTCCCCGGCACACTCGTTGGGTATACACAGGATATCACTGGAGGATTTCCCCAGATATCGAAAATTTTGCCAAGATTTTTTCGCTCGGTCCAGTCTGTGAGCTCATGTGTCATCCCCAGTTTGCCCTCTGTGCATCAGATTTGTCTTTTTAAAGGGGCTGTACCTAATTTTTACTGTTTTGAAACATGAAAACAGAACTAATTCATTTTAAAGTCTTTACATCAGTCACATGTATCGCTCACTTGCCTAATGCAGTCCCAGCAGCATAAATATTCACCACCATGTTTTTATAATCACTTTTCACCAGTCTTTGAGCCAAGGGTGGTATGGACCGTCATGGTAAAGCTAACAAGTATGCTAACATTGTACTTCTTGCTTCTCGAGGAATATAAATAGAAGCATAGAAAGCTCTGTGGTCTCATTTTCTCCCAAATAAATACTTTAACAGTATATCTGAACTGGGGCAACACAGATGTTACGTCATGCAAAAAAAATCGGGCACTAAGTAACATTTTTGCCTTTTTAATCGTCTTTGTAAGTCCGTGTGGTGGTTGTACATGTATTTTAAGGGTGTTTGAAGCCCCCGTCATCTCCCCCTGCTGTCTCTGCGGAAAACCAGCTGCAATATTTCTAACGCAGACAACTCTCCTGAGAAACCCTGGCTCTCTTTTTTTTTTACATTTGGCGACATGAAATGTTTTTGTATGTGATTGTACTTCCTTAAAATGGCAGTGTAGTTTCACAAGAGACCTGCAGGGGGAGCTCTGTCACTGACGTTACCTATTTCTGCTTTAATGTTATTTTTACATAAGTGAATTAGAGAACTTTATTGTGAATTAACATACATTTCTGGTTGGCAAAAAACGGTTACTAGCGACAACAACAAGGAATCATATCGAACCATCTCTTTAAGCCTTCGGTCATCATTTTTCTCTTTTATTTGGTTGATAATGTATTTAAAAAGCTTCAATGTACAATAAAAATAATCGTTAAAGTAATAAATAATCGTTAGTTACAACCAATGAATCTATTCAATCACACCTCAAAGACAATCAGCCCAAACGATACCGCGATTTTACCCGAAACCCACCGTTTCCGTCCCACACTTTAGTCCCAAACTTGGTTTTCTCGGCGTTAAGTCCTGCAGATGTGGTTTGATGGACACCTCCAGCTCTTCCTCGTCCCGGCTCCTCTCCATCACGGCCCTCTGTCAGAGCTCCACGGCCCGTATTCTCCGCCTGAGCGCCTTTTATGAGCGCCGTGATGAAGGGAGCGAGGGATGAGCGAAGGGCAGGGAGGGAAGGAGAGGTGGAGGACAGAGAGGATTCAACATGGCCGACGCACAGGGACGGGCTTTATTACCCGCCCGCCGACGCTGGATTTGGACCAAGAACATTTTTACAGCTGCGAAATGTCTGTCTCAAGGTTCAGCTTCGATTTGAGAACTTTCATTCGGGGTGAAAACGCGAACGTGGCAATTTTTGGAACTTCGAGATTCGGGGAAGAAAAGTGCAAGGCGTCGATCATGGTTCCTTTGGTGGTTTCACTAAGACGCAGCTACTGTTTCAGCCTAATTTGAACTTCTCTGTGAGTCAGTACAGGGTGAGTATGTGTTGTTCACTTTGCTTTTTCTCACCAAAGTTTGTTGGACAATCTTAACTCTCAAAGTCTATTATGAACAGTGTGTTTGCTTTGGTTCGACTGGTTTTCTCGTTTTTGGTGAGATCAAAGTGAGCACGTTCTATACTTTTAAAAATGTTTTAAAGTTGTTGTTTTTTATTGTTTTGTCGATTGCAGCACTTTGGAAACTGTTTCTGTTTATATAATGTATCATAGAAATAAAGTGGGCTGGGATTTGAAAGGTGCACTTTGACACCTGCTTGTCTCCAGAGAGAAACGTTTTTGTTTTTATGAGAGTAGTTTCTGTTTTTATGAGTTAAGTTTCTGTTTTTATGAGAAAAGTTTTTGTTTCATGAGAATAGTTTTAGTTTTTTTTTTCTTTTTAGAAAGGTTTCTGTTTTTATGAGAAAAGTTTCTGTTTTTATGAGAAAAGTTTCTGTTTTTATGAGAAAAAATTCTGAGTATAGAGTCTAGTGTTATAGAGTCTAGTTTTATGTGTAAAAATCCTGTTTTCATGAGTAAAGTTTCTGTTTTTTAGAAACGTTTTTTTTTATGAGAATAAATTCTGTTATTATGAGAAAAGCTTCTCTTTTATGAACAAAGCTTCTGTTTTGATGAGTAAAAAGTTTTAAAAGTAAAGTTCTGTTTTTTATGAGTAATGTTTTTTAAATGATAATTAATGGTGGTGTTTTTTTTTCTCTCTAAAGTCTAACCTGTGAACGTCCACACCTCGACACATAACATCAACAGCAAGTCCTCACCGAGGTAGAAAACGTACATTCTGAGGAAAAAAAAACCCAAAAGCCTAACGTTCTTCCACTGGTTTGACTTCACAGACTTCCCTTTCATACCTCTTCCTCGTCTCTGGTGGACGGCGGTCAGCTGTGAGTCTGGCAGCGTTTGTCCTGGACCCGGAGTCAAACTTGAGGTGAGCGGCTGCAGCATCCATCACTGTCGCACTCACAGAACAAAGAGCAGCAGCAGCAGAAGCAGCAGCAGAAGCACGAGGAAGAGGAAGAGCTCCTGTTCACCACAATCACACGCTGAGACGACACGAGAGGAAAGTACAGTCACAAACACAAACGGACAACGCCGCGCATGTTGAATCCTGGACAGAGTTGGAAAGTAACTAAAGCAAAAAATAAAGCATATATCTGTACTATTTCTACTCCACTACACTTTATAATAACTACACTTATTCATGCCTTAAGGTGAGACACTACAGGTAAAACTTTTTTTTTTTGCTCTCTCAACATATCGGCTTTCATGTGGAAACTACAAACATTCTTCTTCTTCCATTTAATCCACTTCATCCATGGATTTCTATGGGACTTTGTCAATTGAAAGGCCGTTTTCCTTTTTCTCTCCTCGGGACATAAAGATCAGCCTTAAAGTAGCTCTCACACCAGACTGTACAAACTTGAACTCAACAAGATTTTGACTAAATGTACAGAAGGATTTTTTGGATATCTAATTCTAAAACCGATTTATTGAAGTTATAAGTAAAAAAAGAAAAAAAAAAAAGAAAAAGAAAAAAAAGGGCGACAATTTAGGACAATTTTCAGTCCAATCAGGTTTACTTAAAAACTAAAGAAATCCAAAATCCCCTTGTTTTTTCTTACTTTTATGTGAGTAAACTACAGGAGACGTTTACAATTGATATCTTAAAATTTAAGATTTTTTCACTCTGCAGTGTCTTGCCTTAATAAAGAATGAACAAAGACTTAATTCATGAACAAATAGTTTATTAAAAATGATTCAGGTTTAATAACTACTTAACTAATACTCTAGCCCTAATTTCTAACCCCAAACCAAACCTAAACCTTAATTACTAACCCTGAATCATGCTTAATAAACTCTTTAATCGTCTTGAAGTAAGTCTTTGTTTTATTAAGAGTAATTAAGGTGTAGTTATTATACATTTTTCTTTGTGCGTTCATGTTCATCCTGCCTAAAGGTTTGGAGTTCAAGTTCTGGCTTTCAACAAACAAAAATATAAATAAAAATAATCAAGAAAATTAAGTTAACTTTTGTTGACTCAGTTCTTTCTCAAAATCCCTACATTTGACTCTTAAATAGTTCTCCAAATCTGTGTGAATTACTTACATTTTCTACTCAACAAATACATTTTTGCCCGTACTTTAGTATAAGTACTTATTTTATGTGGTACTTTTAGCTTTACTTGTATTGTTTGCTATTGTATTTTCATGTTTACCACGAAATTAAACTTCACTTCTACTGATTCTGGAAATAAAATGTATATTCTTGGACTGAAAGTTGTTTACGAGCAAAAGAGGACAGAGATTTTATAAAAGAACAGCCAGAACATATAGATAATTAGATTGAGATTGACACTACAAAATAAGAAATGAATTAAGTTTTGAAACTAGTGCAAATGGGATAAATATGGGAACCGTTAGCTCGACTTTGTATCATGAAATTGTGCTTATTTATTAAAAACGCACCTACATTTCTAAAGATTTCCACAGAGAATATATTTGCTTTGACAAAAACTCAAAATAATGTGATGTTATTTTTAGATTTTGAGGTTTTTAAAGTTTGTTTTTTGACCATTTTTGACTACTGTGTTATAATTTTCTTATCCAAGTTTCAGAATAATGAAAATTTACTGTTATCTGTTATTGACTGTTGCCATAGTGTTTAACACATGAATGGGGTAAAAGTCCTCAAGCTGTCACAGATATAGCAGGAAGCTGAAGCCCACGAAATGAGAATTTTGTGAAATTTTGAAAAACAAAAGTACAAAATGAAAACAAACAAAAGTAAAATGAATGAGAATGCATTTTTAGGTTGCCAGAAAAAAATACAGTCTTAATAAGATAATAAGTGAATAAGTCCTTGAATTAAGTAGTATTTATTTTGTTTTGAGAATATTTTTACTGTCTGCAATTAAGATTTTCCAGTGGAACAAGTCTCGCTTTACTTAAAATAAGAAAAATACACGCATTTCCACACTTTAAATTAGGAAATAGAAATGTTACGGTACTTCAAATAACAAAAAAACTAGTTGTTTCATGGGCAAATCTTATTTTAAAGTATAAAACATTCTCAAATTAAGGTAAACATGACTTAATTCAAGCACTCATTCACATTGTCTTATTTAAAATGGTCAGCTATTGTCGATTCTCTCTCTGATTTCATGTTAATTGCATAATCAGGAATCAGAAATAATTTGAGTTAATTTACTTTGCGGCAAAACTGACATCTTTAAGAGCAACATTCAGACTAAAAATGTGCTGCAAGTATATTTTGAGCGCGTCAGACTGTGCCTTCAGAACAATCCTGTGATTCGTCCTCGCTCTCCAAACCGGAGTGGGAGACATGTGGCAGTTGTTTAATGGACCAAAAAAGTAAAATGGCCTCCTGAGAGTCGGACGGCGATTTGTGACAAGTCTTTCCACTTTCGTCCTTGGCTCCTGTGGCAGCTCTCAGTTCAGCGCTAGAAACGACCTCCAACAAAACCACAAACCAGGACTAAACTGGGACTGAATCAGGACTAAACCAGGACTAAACCATGTCTAAACCAGGACTAAACTAGGGCTGAGTTAGGACTAAACCAGGACTAAACCAGGTCTAAACCAGGACTAAACCATGTCTAAACCAGGAATAAACTAGGGCTGAATCAGGACTAAACCAGGTCTAAACCAGGACTAAACCAGGAATAAACAAGGGCTGAATCAGGACTAAACCAAGACTAAACCATGTCTAAACCAGGACTAAACTAGGGCTGAGTCAGGACTAAACCAAGACTAAACCAGGTCTAAACCAGGACTAAACCATGTCTAAACCAGGAATAAACTAGGGCTGAATCAGGACTAAACCAGGTCTAAACCAGGACTAAACCAGGAATAAACAAGGGCTGAATCAGGACTAAACCAAGACTAAACCATCTAAACCAGGAATAAACTAAGGCTGAATCAGGACTAAACCAGGACTAAACTAGGACTAAACCAGGGCTAAACCAGGTCTAAACCAGGACTAAACCAGAGCTGAACCAGGACTAGACCAGGTTGAGAACAAAAGTGCATTATCATTGTTGTCACTGTTAGTCATTATTATACTATATAATATATGTAATTATACTAAAATTTCAAACTCGATTTGATATTAAAGGCCCTGTACCTGTTTTTCACTGCTTTTGAAATGTGTAAAACAACTAGATCATGTGGTGTTTTGCATGTAACGTAACATGCAAAATGTTAAATAATAATTTATGTTCCATTAGAGGAGTTTTGTCATGTTGCTAGGTTACAGTTACAGAATTTCCTAGTGTGATGTCATGATTTACAACTAGGAAGTAAATATTTAAACTTTAAAAAAAAACTGTAGAACTTTGTTAAAAAATAGTTAATTCTGTTGAAGAGTCTTAATTATAATGAGCTTAACTGTGTTTTAGTGAAATGAGCACTTCAACCTGTCAGAGGTGGCTTCACTTCTGTTTCATCTGGGCCAAATGTAGTTTAAATCTCAAATGGGCCTATCTATACAACTCTCAGTTTTTAAAATAATTGTAGCCCTAGGTAAGTTTCATGCTTCTTAAAGAGAATCTCATCACCACAGACTGAAGAGTGAGGCTTAGAGGAGAGTTTTCTAGAGTTCAGAGTTCATTTGGCTCTTGTTGGATTCTGGCTGTGACGGACAGGACACTGCGTTTCCACCCCCTTATCTTTTACACATTCTGAACATTTTGAAGTGTCGCATTAGTAAAGAGAGGTGGAAACGACAAATACTGCATCTGAACCCTTAATTCATTTTATTTTATACTCATAACTGTTAATTCATTAATTCTGAGAGGTGGAAATGCATTCAGTCGCTTAATCTCACGAAACGAATATTGAACCCACATGATTTTTGGTCAGTTTTCTCTCTCACACAACAGCTTTCATGTGGCAACAACAAACGTGTCCAATCTGGTCCAAAAGATGTTTTATTCTTCCATTGAATCCACTTCATTCATAGATTTCTCTGGGACATTGTAACTTCAAAGGCTGTTTTTTTAAATGTATTTTTCTCCCACAGAGACATAAAGATCAGCCTTAAAGTAGATCCTGCACCAAAATGTACAATCTTACAACAATAACAAGATTTTGACGAAACATACAGAAGGATTTTTTTATATCTAATTCTAAAACTGATTTATTGAAGTTTTAAGTTAAAACCATTGAGGGAAATCTGAATTTTTAAGACAATTTTCAGTCCAATCTACTTTACTCAAAAACTAACTTTTTGTAACTAATATGTGTACAACATGAACCAAAAAAGTAAACCTGGTTCTGTCCATTTTTCTGATTTAAATTAAGTGTATTTTTGGTCATTTTTACACATAAAATGCATTATTTCTACATGAAAGCATGACAAGATGAAAAACTTGTAATATATATATTTTCTTACATTTATGTCAGAAAACTACAGCAGATGTTTACAGTTGACATCTTTAAATTTAAGATTTTTTCCTCTTCACCTGCAGCATCTGACCTTAAACAAAACACAACTCTTACCAGGAGCAGACAACATATCGGCACAGCTTCAGAAAATCTGATCTGCTTCAACTTTCACGTCTCCTTCTCCCTCCTTGCGAGTGTCCGTCCTCTTAAAGTCCGTGGTGAGTTACTGATAACGTTCCCCAAAGACCCACTGCCCCCTCTGTGCCCCCCATGCCCCTCAGAGCAGTCCCGTCCTGGTCTTTATGGTCCTTCAGAGACAGATTAGACCCATTCACAGCTCACTTTGGCTCCGGCTCGGGCCCCACCTTCTCCCCTTCACCTCCGCTGTCCCGAGAACCAGTGACCAGTGACCAGAAACACATGCACTTCAGACGACTTTCAGGACACAGTTCACACGGGTCTGTGCTTCTACCATCATTTTGTGTTCAAGAAAAGTAAGAATGAACAAGTTTGTGTCACTTTTAACTCTGGATAAAGGAAGATTTTTACTGTAAGTTGTAAAGAATGGCAAGGTTCGCTACGTAATTTATCCATCCTCGGTTAAAACGACTTGAATTTATACTTTTTAAAATCTGGATTTGAGTAGTTTTGACATCAGGAGATTTAATTGCTGATGCGCTGCAGAATATTTCAAGGTTTCAGGGTATTTCTGATGAATCATGACGACAATTTATCTTAAAGGAAAATTGTTATGTACTAAATGTTTTTCTGCAGTCTGAGCTGACTGACTGTGTGCGGCCAGTAGAAGTGCAATTTAGATATGATGGCACTTTAAGACACGCTAAGGTCAGGCTAGCAGTAGCAGTTATCATATTTAGACGACAGAAATGCTCAGAACGAGTCTGCAGAAGATTCTCAGACATATGAAATATGAAAATACGTCCCTGAACAAGGAAGTTCAGCAGAAAGTGTGTTTGATGCTTGGAGGAGGAGAATTTTTTACTGAACATTCCTCAAAACAGTGTGAATGTAACTGAACGCAACTCCAGGTCTGTTTTTGATGATGGAACATTGTTAGGTCAGGGTTAAAAGCTCAAAAAAGTCACTGTAGCAGAATATGTGTCCTTTAAAACAAGAAATGTCAATGGGCTGAGTAAAATTTAATTTGGTAAGAAGTAATATTTTGAAACACAAAATAATCTAGCTCCATCAAATAATTAATCAAATATATATATATATAATATAATCAAAATGTGTGAAATTAAGATTATTACATCTGTTACACATCTAAAAAAATGTTAACAGTGGAAAGGCGATTGCTTTGGAAAGTTTCACAGTATGGCATTAAACTAATCAATCTTCATGGAGACAATCAGACCAGAATCAGAATTATCTGCAAGGAAATTATTTTAAGTTTAGACAATCACAAGTTTCCCAAAAATAGATCCAATTTCCAAACCTTTCAGCACTGATTTAAACTGACCTTTTGTAGATAGCTCCAGGTTGAGGGTGCAGAATATTCAAATACTAATTTGTTGTCACTTTTAGCCGCATTTTTTGTGCCTTTTAATCACATTTAATTTACACATTTAATTGCCATTTATAGCAGCGTTGTTGTAACTTTTAGTTGTGTTTTTGTCACATTCAGCATTTATGTCACTTAGAGTCCCAGTTTTGTAAATTTTAGTCATGTTTTTGTTGCTTTTGGTTGAGCTTTTGTCACTTTCAATATAGTTTTTCGCACTTATACTTGCATTTTTCAAAATGTAACTGTTGGTTTTGTCACTTTATCACATTGGTGACACTTTTAGTTGCGTTTTTCTTGCTTTGCAGTCACGTTTTTTTGTCACCTTTAGTCCCGTTTTTGTCACTAATCACATTTTTATCATTTTTCGTCGCAAATTTGTCACTTTTTTGTAGCTTAGATACGTTCTTTGACACTTTTAGATGCACGTTTGACGTTTTTTATCGATGAACATGTTTTAAAAAGTCTAACAAATTTCAAATAGCGATTTCGATGAATTGCACAGCTCTAAAAAAAAATGCAAGAGTTTAATGTCGTACTAAACATTCCTGTAAAAGCAATACTCTCCAGTAGAAAAGTGCATCTTAAACTTAAACTAAATAGTGTGGCATGAATCAAATCCCACCAAGAAGTCCTTTCACTTGGATTGAACTATTAAACTGATTAACTCTCCAACAGCAAAGCTCAATAAAGTGCTTAAAGTCTGTGTTTAATATTGTGGAAGTCTAAGTACCCTGCAGTGTCATCACTAATCATTCCTCTGCCATAACTCCTTTATTTTAATCTCAGTGAAATGGACACAGATTGGTTTGCTTTAAAAGGATTACAGCGGATTATAAAACGGCTCTAATGTAATCCGCGTTTCACTTCATTCTCCGCTCCTCCACAGCTTTGACTTTTCTTTGGAGTTTTTGAACATATTTCTAATGCCATTAAAGTGTTTCGGCCCATTCTCTGTCGTCTAATTCTTTCCCCCTTTTGACCTTTACAAGCCATTTTCTTCTTCTTCGCGTACAGCATTAATTGATAAAGATTTGTGTTCGTTTTTTTTTTTGTTATTGGAATGGACAAACATGACTGAAATAAGATAATTATGATTTAAATTATGATAAATCTTGATTGACAAATTTGCGGATTTGGTTAAAGAAACAGAAATGCAGAGTCTTTTGTATGAAGAAGGTTTCAGGTTCGATTCCCAGGCTTTTCTGTGCAGAATTTGTAAATCAACTTTACTTGTTTAAGGTATATTTTATCTTGATTTGAGTAGATTTAACTTGAGTTGTAAAATGAACCATTAATGGAACAAGACTTTTTATACATAAAATAAGAAACAACAACTCTTTGTGTGGAAAATTGGGTAAAAAATCTCAAAATATCTTGTTCCATTGGTAGATAATGTGTCAAATCCGACCAAATTTCACAAATATGTTCTTACTTAAGTCTTTTTAACTTACCTATTTAACTTTTTGCAGCTGCTCCTGACAAGTTTATCCTGAGTGACATGAAAGGTCAGAGGTCAAATGTATTTATATCACATTTATAAACAGATACACTGCCCCAAAGTGCAACACAAGACAGGAAAGGACCATTTCAAACTGAAAAATACAAATTAAAAACGCAATGTAGATGTGATAAAAATGTGAATTAAAAGCTGCGCAAAAAGATGAGTTTTTGGCAACGATTTGAAACTCAGACTGAAAAGCTCATTTAAAGGACGGGTCAAATGCTGAGGACAAATTACCCGATTAAGTGTATCTTAACCTGAAAAGTAGAACCCGTTAAGTTCACTTGAAGCCTTATCTACAAGGTCCTCGCTTGATTCAGCAACCCTCATCTCAATGTCCATGCTAAACTTCACACAATTTCAAATGAATAAGGTTTCTGTTCTGCCTCTGATATTTACACAACACAATGGACGATACACTACGGAGCAACAGAATAATTGAACGTGAATGTTGTTTTCAGACAGATAATCCCTCACAGAGCTGCGTCAGAGCTGAAGACACTTGGATGAGCTGCAAAAAGAGTCCACTTTACAAAACTTTGTCCAGTTGATATAAATGAACTGTTTTTGTCGCCCTGTTACTCAGTCAAAAAACACAAATACTTGAAACAAAAACACAGAGGTGAAAACTCCTGAGTTTGTAGAGTTTACAAATGAATGAAGGACAAACAAATACATTCTGGTGATTCAGAGTGTTGTTTGTAACTTTGCTGATCTTTGTTTCCACTAGATTTCACTTCACTGTGACTTCATCTCAGTTTTTTCCTCTCTTACTCCCCCTCTCTCTTTGTTCTCTCTGTCTTTGTCTCTCTTCTTTCTTCCTCTCTTCCTTTCTCTTCTTTCTCTCCCCCTTCTGTCTCCCTCTCTCTTTCTTTCCATTCTCTCTCTCCCCTTCTCTTCCTTTCCCTCTCTCTTTTACTCTCTCTATATATCTTTCTCTCTCCCTTCTCTCTCTCTTCCTTTCTCTCTCTCTTTTACTCTCTCTATATCTTTCTCTCTCCCCGTCTCTTCTTTCTCCCTCTCTTTCTCTCCCTTCTCTCTCTCTTCCTTTTCCTCTCTTTTACTCTCTCTATATATTTTCCCCCCCTCCCCCTTCTCTTCTTTCTCCCTCTCTGTTTCTCTGTTCACTCTCTATATCTTTCTCTCTCTCCCCTTCTCTTCTTTCTCCCTCTCTGTTTCTCTGTTCACTCTCTCTCCCTTCTTTCTCTCTTTCCTACCTCCTCTCTTCTTTCTCCCCCTTCTCTTCTCTGCACTCTTCTTTCTCTCTTCTCTCTCTGTCTGTCTTTCCCTTCTTTCTCTCTCTCCCACTTACCCCCTCCATCTTATATTTCTCTTCTTTCTCTCTTCTTCCTACCCCCTCTTCTCTCTCTCTGTCTTTCTCTTCTTGCTCTCTCTTACTCCCTTTCTCAATCTTTCTGTTTTTTTGCTCCATCTCTTCTTTCTCCCTCTCTTCTCTCTCTTTCTTGCTGTATAACACACACACACACACACACACACACACACACAGTCACAGAGTTGAGTTTATGTCAACAAAAGGAAAGTGGGGAAATAATAGTTCCGGTTTGTTAATGAAGCAAATCGTGAGAAAGTTTGCGAGCCTGATGTGGGACAAAGATAACCGACCAATCAGTGGCCAACTTGGAAACAAAACTCGCTGGGATTGGTGATTTAGAACCAAATAATAAATCAATCTTTTTAATTGAGTTTTACATTTGTTGGGGAATAAAAAAAACAGCAATATACATAACATCCTTTTATTCGTGCAGCTGTATTTGCTACTTTTTAATATCTTCTTTTTTTTTCTTTTTTAAACATAAGCAATTCTGTGTTAACCCAAGAGTAGTAATAGTCGTGGTTAGTTGTAGTACCAAATTGTGCTATAAGATAAGATGACCTTTATTTGTACAACTTTGGGGAAATTCCAGCGTTGCATCACGCAATTGCAATAAAATAAATAAAGATAATTAACTCTTAAACATATCCTTAAATCAAACACAACACTGTGCAATTATAGTAAAAATACAAGACTACAACACTTTTTATGTACAATAACAGCACATGGACAGAAGAAATAGTGTTCCAGCAATGTTCATTTTATCATCTTTCGTTATTTACTATAAATACAACAACTGAGGTTATTTTTAAGACAATAAGTTAAGGGATTGTTGAAAATAAATGGCAGGTAAAGTGACTTGAGCGTATTATACTGTTATGTAGTTAAGACGATGAGATAATAAAAGATGAAGAACGTTATGACTGTGATTACAATAGTCTTGACAGCCGTATGAAGCAAAAGAGGCACCAGCAGAGATTTTAAATACAAATTGTGTTTGCAGCAGTCAATATTGTGAAACTAGAGGTAGAGTAATAATAATATAACAGTAATTACAATAAAACTTTACAATCTGAATCTGAAAGTGTTAACGCCATCATCAGGAATGCAAACACAAAAAATGAATGAATATAAATAGTAAAATATAAACTATAATCAAATAAAAGGCATGAAATAATGTGAAAAAAATAGACTTTGCCTGAATTAAATACAAATCAGTCACCATTAGCCTTCTTTTAGAGCATTTACCATTCAAACTAGAGCCAAACATTAGACAGTCTTTTATTTTTAATGTTACTAAATACATAATGCTATAATAACATCAGATTATACGTAATGTGAACCAAAAAGAAAACGAGCGTCTAAATAAATGACTAGCTATAAATAATGCTAGATTCTCTATTGACAAAACTCTGGCTGCTCCAAAACCAAAGCACAAACCGTGAGAAAGTTTACAAAAGTGACAGGCACCAGACGCGACCTGCCGTCCAATCAGAGAGCCCCGCGCGCCGCTTTGATTGGCCCGCCCCCCTGTCACTCGCAAACCTCGGGGGGCGGGGTCAGGAAGGAGGGAGGGGGGGGGCCCGACCGGGGACTCTGCTCCGGTCTGGTCCTGCTCTTTACGCACACAAACCGGACAGTCCGAGAGAGGAGGAGAGGCACGCACGCTTTACGCACGTCTCGCGCCACCATCTCCGAAGACGCACAAAGTTTCAGACGCAACAAGGACTCGCAGGAAGAAGAGGGGGACGAATCGGAACAGAAACGAAGACGGACAGCGGGAACAAAAACAACAAAAAAAGTGACTGCATCCATCCATGTCGCTCCCCGGCTCTCCTCCGCTGCTCTCCCCGGGCTCCGGCGCCTCCAACCCGGCCGCGCTGTACCGCTCGGCCCCGGAGCACCTCCACGCCGCCTCCACCAACACCACGTCGGCGTCGTCTTTATCCTCGGGCGGCGTTGTCACCTCGAGCCCGGCGCACAACACCAACAACACCCACAGCAACTCCTCGTCTTCGAACCACGCCGTGTCTCCGCGCATCACCAGCGGCATGTTGGCCACTTTCTTACCCGGCCACGGCGCGCCCCTGTCGGCTTTGGGGAACAACTCCTCCGTGGGCGCCGTGGTGGCCGGTTCCGCGGGGGCTTTGAGCGCACTCAGCGGCTTCGGCTCGCTGTCCGGCAACCCCGGCTCGCACCTCCAGCACCAGCAGCAGCAAGCGGCGCAGTCCAACTTGTGCAGCGAGTGCAAACTGGTGGAAGTGCACGGCGTCAAAGTGGCGAGCTTCAGCGTGGACGGCCAGGAGCTGATCTGTCTGCCGCAAGTTTTCGACCTGTTCCTGAAGCACCTGGTGGGGGGCCTGCACACGGTGTACACGAAGCTGAAGCGGCTGGACATCTCGCCCGTGGTGTGCACCGTGGAGCAGGTGCGAGTGCTGCGGGGCCTGGGCGCGATCCAGCCCGGCGTCAACCGCTGCAAGCTCATCTCCAGGAAGGACTTCGAGACGCTGTACCAGGACTGCACCAGCGCCAGGTGAGAGGGGGGGAGCACGCGTTTGTCCGCCGCGATCGTGAGGTGGAAGTGGGAGACGGGGCGCTTGTCGGCGGGCAGTGACAGTTTGAGTTTGTGGAGAGTTTGTAAAGTGGGGGAGTTTAAAGGAATGCGACGAAACAAAGAGTGAAGATGGCTATAAACGTGTACTACTTTGCATTTTTATGACTTTTCCATGATGCACCTGCAAGTTTTAACTTTCCTTTATGATTAAATCCTTCTTTCTTACTTTCTGTCTAGCGTTTTCTGTCTGTCTTTGCTCTATTATATATAAGTTTATTGAGTTTTCTTTCAGTTTTTCTGTCTCTTTATCTTTCTTTCTTCCTTGCTCTTTAATTTTACATAAATGTATTGCTTTTTCTTTCTGTTTTTCCTGTCTCTTTCTTGCACTTTCTTTCTTTCTTGCTCCTTTATTTTATATAAGTTTATTACTTTTCTTTCTGCTTTTCTCCTTCTTTCTTCTTGCTCTTTTAGTTTGTATACGTTTATTGCTTTGACTTTCTCCTTTTCTTTCTTGTTCTTTTATTTTATGTACATTTATTACTTTTTCTTTCTCCTTTTCTTTCTTTCTTTCTCTTTTTCTCTGCTAGCATTAAACTTCATTTCCCAACATGCACCATTTTGTATCAAGAACCTGAACCCTTTTAATGTGTCTTTGCCGAAAAAGTAAGCCATCTTCAACTGTCCAGAGGCTGTGTGTTTGTCATGATGGATTTGTGTGTTTGTATTTTGTGCACACTTTGCGCTGTGTCTTGTTTTATTGAGTGGTTGATGTGGAGAAAATGCAAGCTGTTAATCAACTTTGAACCTTGTTTTTTAATATTTAATACGTAATTCTGCCTCATGTGCTGTTTTGGAGGAGTTTTGGGGTCATGCGTGTCACTGTCGATGCGTTTTAGTCCGTCCTTTGCTCTGACAAATGCATTTTTATAACGTTCTCATCGTATTGCACGCTTTTATTTTAGTTTTTTACTGTTTTATTACCACCGTTTTGCCTTTTTAAGACAATTTCCACACGTTTATCCAATTCAAATAGCCAATAAGCTGCTTGTGAGGTGACTGAGTTCTGAATTTATTGCTGTGATTCTGGTTTAGTCCTGGTTTTATAGTTACTTTCTGGTCCAGAGTGCAAAACGCCGCACTGTAACCTCATTGAAAAGTGTTTGAAACGCGGAAAACAATGACACTTGACGGAAGAGCGTTGTCTTTGCACATCTGTGGAACTCGGTTGCACAATCAGTCAGTTTGGTCTGGACTCCTGGCCTGATTTAGACCTGGTTTAGCCCTGGTTTAGACCTGATTTAGATCTGGTTTAGACCTGATTTAGACCTGGTTTAGTCCTGATTTAGACCTGGTTTAGACCTGGTTTGGATCTGATTTAGACCTGGTTTGGACCTGATTTAGACCTGATTTAGACCTGGTTTAGACCTGGTTTAGACCTGATTTAGACCTTGTTTAGACCCGATTTAGACCTGGTTTAGTCTTCGTTTAGACCTGGTTTAGTCTTTGTTTAGACCTGGTTTAATTCGATTTTCAGTAAAAGCTTTGTTGCTTTTATGCGCATCCTGTTATCAGTGCGTGTTTTTGTGTTTTTTCCATCTTGCACCAACAATTATCTCTAAAAAGAGTAAAACTGACAACAATCTTTGGTTAAATTTACATGTCGTTCATTCTTCTTCTTAATCTCATCAATTGTAATGAGAAAAACTATGCCAAAGTTTTCAATATTTAATTTATTTCTTCTAATTGCTGTCATTTTATGCATGTTTTAAACGTAGCATCTTTGTACAATCGACAATCATGATTGTTCAAGTCACAAATAACTGTAAGAACTAAAAACAGACAATAATCGTGAAAAATTCAGTCTTTTTTATTTCAATCTACGGTCCAAAAATGAATCTAAATGTGAAGTACTTTTTAAATCAGCCTTTTTTTGTCACAGTTTTTAACTTTATTTTGTGATTCAAAAAGTTAGATTTCATAAAGCTGTTCACAAACCTGAGGAATAGAAAGAAAATGAAAGATTTGACTGTTGTTTTTGTTCTCAGTAATCATAAATAATCATCATATTGTGTTGTTTTTTACTTACAATCATTGTAACACGAGAATTTGTGACTTCCCTACATTTTTTTCCACAATTTACCAACTTCCACATTGGCTAAGATTACATTGTACATTCGAAGTAACTATTCAAATCAATTACTTAGAAAAACTATGCCAAACTTTTCAATATTTCATTTCTTTCTTCTAATTTCTGTCATTTTTTAACTTAAAATGTTTACACACTCGACAATCATGAGTATTCAGGTCACAAAACAAAAAAAACAACAATAAATGTGACAATTTTAGAAGCAGAATTCAGTCTTTTTAGTTTAATCTATAGCCCACAAATGCATCTAAACGTAAACTACTTCTTTAATTTAGCTGTTTTTGCCATATTTTATAACTTAATCTCACAAAGCTGCTCACAAACTTGAGGAATAGTCAGAAAAATAAAGACTTCACCGTTGTTTTTGTCCTCAGTCATCGTAAATAACCGTTAAACTGTGACGTCCCTGCTTTGAACGCACGTTTTTGTCAACACTTTACCAACTTCCACGTTAGCCAAGTGCACGCTGCAGTCGTATTCGAGGCAACAGCGCGATTGAGTCCCATATTTTAACATAATTGATCCACCTTAACTAATCTGGTCAGTGCGCTGCTCCTCTATCTGTGTCCGTCCCCCTTCTGTCTCCCCCCGTCCCCGTCTCTCCCATGCGTTTCTATTTTGGGGGTGTCCACACATGTCGAGCCGAATAATGGTTTGTGTGAGCGCGCAGGGCAAGCCACGGCGGAGGCTTTTGTCCACAGACGCGCCGCTATCATAATAAAATTCCTCCGATGCCTTTCTCGCTAACACTTTGTGACTCTCTGGGAACGGGCCGCGGTCAAGTCCTGCAGGAAAGTATGACAGAGACGTTTGCAGGCAGCTTCGAAAAACGTTTTGAAAGTGTAAAGGTGGTTTTTCGTACTTTGTTGGCGGGCGGTGTTGACAGAAATGTGTATCTCGATGTGTTTTTGGAGTTTCCCGATAACGATATCCAACGGAAATGTGTTAAAACATGTCTTTAAGCGAGACTCTGCAGGTGAATAGGAAAACATCGGAAATTTAAAGATATCCATTTGAAACTTCTCTTTACTCTTTGATTTTATGTTTAGTCACATAAATGTAAGAAAAAAAATGTTTTCATCATGTAATGTTTTCATGTAGAAATAGGCATTTTATGTGTAAAAATGGCCAACATTGCACATATTTCAATTACTTCATTTCAATCTAAAAAATGGACATAACCAGGTTTAAATTTCTTCACTTTGTACACATGTTATTTATAAAAAATTGCAGAGGATTTTGGATATCTTTTCTATTTTAAGTGGTGATCTTTATGTCTCTGTTGAGAAAACGGCCTTTGAAGTTACAATGTCCCAAAGAAATCTATGGATGAAGTGGATTAAAAGAAGTAATAAAACATCTTCAGGAGCAGATTGGATAAGTTTGTTGTTTCAACATGAAAGCTGATATGTTGAGAGAGAAAACTGACCAAAAAAAAAAAAAAAATTGACTGTCTTGCCTTAAAGGACACACTTTTTTGAGCTTTTAACCCTGTTCTAACAATGTTCTATCATTATCATCAAACACACCTGGAGTTGCATTTAGCTTCAGTCACGCAAGTTTGAGGAATATTGGTTAGAAAATCCTCTCCTCCGACCGTCAAAAGCATTTCCTGCTGAACTCCCTCGATCAGTGACGTTTTTGTCCGATTTCAGACGTCACTTATCTGAGAATCTTCTGCTGTTTTTAAGCCCTTAAATCATCTCCAGAGTCATCATGAATTAAGTCTTTGTTCATGCTTTATTAAGGCTATAACAAGCGTAGTCGTTGTAAAGCGTTATCGTTTGTTTCTTTTTCATTTATAGCAAAATTACACAACTTCTTAGGTGTTGACTAAAAGCATCTCGATCATTCAACAAATTCAACACCCCTTTAATTGTTATGCCCCCTTCTTTTCTCAGCTCATCCGCTCGGATCGATAAACTGGACAGGAAAGGCTGCTGATGCTGCTGTGTTTATTTAAGCTCTGCCCCTCTTCTTCTCTTTTTTTCGCACTCTTCTCCATATATAATCCAAACTGCACACTCACTACGGCCTCTCAACCTCCCAGCGTGGTGTCCCGTCCCCCCGTCCCGTCCCCCCCTCGCTCCTCCACGCGGCATTAACTTGCTGCTAAATGCACTTGTTTTGGCCCTGGCGTGTTGCCGTAGATCGGTTGTCACAGTGGCTCGGGTTACTTTCTGTCTTTCTGCGTGTGTTTTGTTTTGCGAGTGTTCGGTTACGGCCCGCTTTGTGCTGCTGGTTTATTGATAAAGGTTAAATCGGGTTGGCCGAGGTCGCGGGCGCTTAGCTGCTGTTGGAAAAGGAGACGAGTTTGGAGACGAGCTGGAGGACGAGCGAGGAGGCGAAGTGAGCGACGAGCAAGAGACAAGTTAGGGCAGGAGGAAGTGTAGGAGACTAGAAAGGAGACAAGTTAGGAAAGAACGTACAGACTAAGTGACGAATAAGGAGACAAGTTAGGAAAGGATAGACAGACTAAGTGACGAATAAGGAGACAAGTTAGGAGACAAATCAGGACAGGATGTAGGTTAGGAGACTAGGAGACGAGTTAGGAGAGAATAGACAGACCAAGTGGAGACAAATTAGGAGACAAGTTATGACAGGAGGCAGATTAAGGGACTAGTTGAGAGACAAGTGGAAGGAAACGAGTGAGGAGACAGGTTAGGAGACAAGTTAGGAGAGGATGTAGATTAGGAGACTAGGAGACAAGTTAGGAGAGAAGAGACACACTAAGTGACAAATAAAGAGACAGGTAAGGAGACAAGTGAGGACCGGAGGCAGATTAGGAGACTAGTTAGGAGACAAACAAGGAGAAACATAAAGGACAAGTTAGGAGAGAGGAGATAAGATAACAGCCAAACTAAGTGGAAAGCAAGGAAACAAGTGAGGAGACAAGTCAGGAGACAAGTGAGGACAGGAGGCAGATTAGGAGACTAGTTAGGGAGAGAATAGATAATCTGAGTGACAAACAAGGAGACAAGTTAGGAGAACGTTAGGGACACGTTAGGAAACACTTTAGGAGACAAGTGAGGATACGGGTTAGACGAAACTTAAAGGACAAGCTCAGAGAGAGGAGATAGATGTGGAAAGCAAGGAGACAAGCAAGGAGACACGTTAGGAGATAGATTAGGAGACATGTTAGGAGACTAGTAAAGAGAGAGGTTAGTTCATATGTAGGAGACAAGTTAGGACACAGGAGGCAGATTAGGAGACAAGCTACGGATAGGATAGACAATCTGATGAGTGACAAACAAGGAGACAAGTTAGGGACACGTTAGGACACACTTTAGGAGACATCAGGCAGATTAGGAGACAAGTTAGTAGAAAGGATAGTTGGGGTATAGGAGACAAGAGAGTCGACAAACTAAGTAACGAACAAGGAGACAAGTTAGGAGAAACATTAGGGACAAGTGAGGAGACAGGTTAGGAGACGAGCTTGAAGACACAGTAAATCTTTAAAACAGATTGGGATTAAGTCTGGAGACAAACTATAGACGAGCATAGGAGACAAGTTAGGAGACAGTTTGGGTGACGAGCTAGACAGTCTAGAAGACAGATTAGGAGGCAAATTAGGAGATAGGAGGCACGTTGGTCGACAAACCAGGAGACCGATTAGGAGACATACAGGAAACAAGTAAGGGGATGAATTGGGAGACAATTTAGACACCATGATAGGAGACAAACTGAGAGAAACAAGGGACACGTTAGGAGATAAATTAGGAGACACTTTAGGAGAAATGGTAGGAGACAAACTAGGAGGGAAGTTAGGATAAACAAGGAGACAGGACACAAGGTAGGAGAAACATTAGGAAACAATGAAGGAGACAAGTGAGACAGGAGGCAGGATTAGGATGCACACCGCTGCTTTAGTGACTTTCGTGTCTTCGGGAAGCGGAGTGTGGAGAGCTGAAGTTTTGGCGAAGAATTGACAGAACTTTCAATTCTGTTCAGGTTTATTCCATGTCGGTGCTTTACTTTTACATATCAACAATGACTTTTATACATATTACGATACATATTATGCTTTAATCGGCCCTTTAAAATGCTATTTCTGTAATCGTTAATATATTTTCAATTATTAACTGACATCAAATCAAAATGCAAATGGATTTAGAAAAAAAAAAGCAAACGTGGAATTTCCAGTGTTGAACTTTACAAATGTGTTTGCTTTTCTTTACAAATGAAGTAATAAACACTATTTTGTAGCCTGAAAAATGTATACGAACATCTCAAAATGTATAATTTGTGATAAAGAATGTTATGTATCTGTCGATAAAATGAAAAACTACTATGGGGTCAACATTTCTGTGAGTTTTTGTCCAGTAAAACCTAAAAATCAGGATAAAAAATACTGCATTAGCTCCTATTAAATAAACAAATTATGTAAAATCCAATGTTAAATGTGTTTAAACCAGCTTTGATGTCACTCAAATGTGTCTGAGTATTGTTTATTTGACAAAACCACCTTGATTTTTCACATTTTACACACGTTAACTCTAAATATCGTCACTCATAGTTTTGGTATTTCACGTTTTATATCGAAAACACGGAAAAGTAAGTCAGTCCTTGAGGAAAAGCACAACTCCTGACCAAACCTGCTCGTGTACTGAGGCGTAAATGAGTTTAAATCCTGCTCCAAACAATAGCTGCATCAAATGTCTTAAAATTTAGCTGCAACAATTGATAAACGAAACAATTTGCGTCTTTGATTCTCTCTAATTCTGACTGATCATTCCAACATGTGGCGTCGGGACTGAACTGCACAATCTTTAGTGGCGTATTTATCGTTTCCTTCACAAATCAAACACGAGAGAGAGAGAAAGAGAGAGAGAAAGAAGAAGAAGAAGAGAGGGAGAAGATCAAAGTCACAGTAAAGCGATCCGGTGTCGGCGGTGTTTGTGGGCGATCGAGAGCAGAGTGAGGTGCTGTCGGGGAAAAACGGATACAGTTTCACAAAGAGCCGCAGAACAAATACAACAGACTGTGTTCAAACAGAAACAGAGCGAGCGAGACGACAGAAGAGAGAGAGTGAGAGGGAGGGAAAAGCGACGAGAAGAAGAAGAGAGAGAGAGAGAGAACTATTTATTTCATTTATTTTGAGGAAAACTGTTTTGTTTGATGTGGAAGATACAGTTTATCAAAGTATTCTTTTACTAAACTTTCTGGAGAAATGTCACAAAAAGAGCTGATTAAAAATAAATAAAACAAATTTATTAATGACTAATAATTGTGAATTTTGTAGTAGCTATATTGAGTAATTTCAGTTCAATCTGTACTTCAAAAAAGGACACTTAAAGGGGCTGTACCTGATTTTTACTGTTGTGAAACGTGAAAAACAAAACTTGTTCATAATAAAGTATAATCTGTGTTGCTCCAGCACAGATATATCGTAAAAGCATCTATTCAGGTGAAAATGAGACCACAGCGATTTTTTTCTGCATCTATTTATACAGCGTTTTATTCTACAAGAAGCAGGAAGTGCGCTGTTAGCATGCTAATGTTTGTTAGCTTGACCTGGGACGGCTATACTCACTCTGAGCTCAGAGACTCGTAAAAAGTGCTTATAATATGTGAGAAACAGAAAGGGGATTCTTGCATGTTTGTCTTGGTTTAACCATAACAGAAATTGAAAATTTGTTTTAAATTGTAGTTTGTAGCCTTGTTATACTATGTCTAAATTGTCTCATTTAAGATAAAATATAGACTCATAAAAGTAGATGCATAAGACACATTTTATTTATTCTTTCTCTAAGAGAATTGTTAAAGAATAAAGGAAGCATCAACAATGCCATATTGATCTTTTCAATCTCATGTTTTTTCACTTCAAACCTTTTCTAGTGTATTGCACATTTGTGTATTGTTGTTGCAGGTATAATAAAGACAGCATTTGATTTTAAATTGCACAGAACTGATTATTTGTACAAATGCAAAAAAAATTGTCAGAAATGTGGTGCTGGTCACCTAAATGAAAAAGTTAGGCGACCCAGTGAAACCAAAAGGTCAGTCTGGAGCCCTGCGTTTGAGCATCCTGGAGGAGTGTTCATCAAATATTACATTTACTCATTTTCATGCAATTATGGCTCAATTTGAGTCATAAAACTTCTTTTCTCAACTCATGGCATGTTTAGAAATCTATAGTACATATGGAACAGTCAACAATTATTCAATTAGTTGACAGTTATTTCAATACTCGATTATTTGCGATGAATCAAAGCCCTAGGTACTCACCTGTCAGTTTTAACACATTTTGGATGGATTGCTAATTATCGCCATTTATATAATCCAAAAACATATCAATTTAGTCAATATTTCACCTCTTAAGAATTAAAAGAATGTGAAATCAACTCACAGTGGTTCCTCAACTATTCACCAAGTTCCACATCATTACATATTATTAATTATTCAGGTCTAAAGCACCAGTTCAGGATCTTCACTTTCACAAAACCACCAACACACTCTGGACAGAAAGACGGCAATGAAATCCAAACGGTAAGCCTCAAAAGTCAACAGCTCAGATCAATTCAATCACCTGCACTGCGTGGTTATAATCCAAGGGAAAGTTATTTGTTTGAAACGTCTGACAAAGCAGATTTACAGCGGAGCGACGTAGAAAGTGGTTGAACACTGAGGTTAATGGATAGCTTGAATATTTGGACTTTATAAACAGCGAAAAGTACAGTGTTAATGTTATTGACTGATGTATTTTGCTGTAATTCTGTCAATTTAATCGTTTTCTGGCAAAAACTACAAACATATGCAGTTGAAGGTACATTTTTGAAACTAATAACAATCAAACAACAATGTACAGTCTTATAGATAATTAATTAGTCAATTTAATTTAGAATCATGAGAAACATTACACATTACACTTCAATTTTGAAAGCGATAATGGACAAAATCGTGATCTTTAGGGCGTTCACACTTGATCCGGGTTTGATCCCAATTTAATCCAAACGTAGACTTGGTTTGGTCCTGTTTTAGTCCTGGTTTAGTCTCAGTTTGTCAGAAAGAGCATGTGGTTTGGAGCAGAGTTCGAATCTTTGTTAGTTTTCTATTTTTTGTTTTAAATGGCAAAGATCAGGGCCGTAGCACCATATTCTGGACCTAAGGTACAAACCTTCCCGGGGGGCCCAAATACATAATTCTGTATGTGATTTAATTGTTCTGGAAAATTCGGTTATTATTGTTCTTTTTTCATTCACCTTTGCCAGAATATACACCTTATGGTTTCTTCATTGCACCGAACAATAACTCGCTAATTCATAAACATCGTGTGTAGCTTCGGGCTTATATTATGATATTATTGTTTCTTTTTTAAATTAGTACCAGACCAACTTCACAAACATCTCGAATCGAAATACAATGACTGCTAATCACTAGTTTTATTTGTTAACAACTGATTTAACAAATGATTTTCCTCATTTTTAAAGGGTTATGGGGTGCTCAGATCACATGCGTAATTGTATTTAGTCTCTGAAGCACTTTACTCAACCATGTTGCGTTTTATTACAACAAAAATAGATTACTGCGTAGAAAAATGGACCTGGGGGGGAAAAAAGGGCCCCTCCCTGCCTTGGGCCCCAGGGAAACAATTAGTCTTACCCCCCCAGTTCGACGCCCCTGACAATGATTGAACGTTTATCTTGTTTATCTTCAGGAAATTGATACTGAACGACATTTTTATTTGTTTTTAACTGAACAGAATCAAATCAAATAAAGGAAAACATGTTAAACAGTTAAAACGCCATTGAGACTAAAGCTAAAACGACTTGTCAGATGAATGTCGGCGTGAGGAGTGCGAGGAGTTTGCCGTCGCAGGTGAAAGCGTCGGACTTTCCGGGGTTCTGTTTTTAACCAGATTAGAGCGGCTCTCGCTGTGAACCTCGGACGCACTTTAGCAGATTGCTTTAGAAATCACATTAGACAGTGTCACTTCAGTCCCCTGTCGTTCACACGTTCACCGCCTCCTCCTCCTGGTCCTTCCTCCCGTCTCCTCACTCAGACTCCTCTGACCAAGGGCTGTACTGTAACTTGTGACGATACAGTTGACAGAAATATTGCTGGCGTGGGTGATATGGTGTTCAAAATCAAATTGTGATCAGATTCCGGTGACGATCTGCTTTTTTTTTGTTATTTTGTCATCACGGTTGCCAGATTTCAGACCAATGAACAAATAAATCTTTGAAAAAAGGCCCAAAAAGTGACTAGTTAAACGTTTTGAGTTGCCACTGAATGAGCGCTAATGACATGCGCTAATTTCTAATGTAATCTTTAATCTAAATAACTGCTTTAATAACGGCGTACCTGATTTATACCGCGGAACTGGAAGTAGGTTTTTAAATCCATCTGACTCGTCCCTCGCTCTCACAAACCCTTTGGCACATCGTTAAAATTCACATGCATTTATTTTTGGCCCTTTGCATTGCTTTATAAAGGCTTTTTTCAGATGGAAAAGTAAAACTGGGGAGGACCACCCAAACGCAGCCAATCAGATTGCTGCTTTTAGGAGATAATCTTTGGTGGAAAACAAAAAATGAACTTATTTACACCCAAAAATGTTACCTTTGGTACCACAGCTTTATCATGTTAAATAACTGTATACTATTAGTACTATATTTCAGTAATTAATATATTCATTACTGTAACAGTGGCACAGATCTTTTTATTTTTATGGTGATAGATAAGATTCATGCTGTACTGTAGAACATTCCAGATAAAGCTATAAACACTTCTAGGAGACATGCTCTGCAAAATAAACTTTTATGAGCTGTTGAGTAATACCGTACTGTCCTGCATTGATGTCTGTGTGCTTTCTTGTAATTCTCAAAAAAAAAAAAAAAAAAAATTTTTTAAAAGCAGAGTACACGCTGTTGTCTAGCTTGTACTGTTAGTTTGTGCCGTTAGTTTGTGACTGTCATTCCCCAATTTGAGCAGAATTTGAGTCAATCATGCTAGTTGTTAGCTTGACTATGTTTTCATCATTTAAAACACCAGAAATGGTTATAATCTGGATATAGTCAGTTGAAGCCTTTGTTCAACCATCATTTAAATTAAATAGAGTTCGTCAAGAAAGTTTCATAACGTTTATTTTTGATAAAGACAGTAAAATCTCAGACTTGCCACAGTCATGATAAATATTAAATATCGCACTAAAATCAGTTGACCTCAATGTTTCTCTGCTCAGATCTGTTTGCTTGGGTTAAATGTTATATTTTCACAAACTTTGTGCTCACGTTTAACTTAAAATACACTTGTTTGAAGATAAAAGTCATAGATAGCATGCTAGCTGTAGTTTGTCCACATAAATGTTGCCGTAGTAAAAGACCAACTGGGCATGCGCAGATTTAATTTTGACGCAAATTCGGCACTGAGTCCATTTGGGGAATCACAGCGCTGTTAGCTTGTGCCGTTAGCTTGTACCGTTAGCTTGTGCCGTTAGCTCATCGTTTGTCAGCTTCATGCTCCGTCTTTAGCCTCTGTCTCACTCTCTGACCTCCTCTGTCTTTTTCCTTTTCTTCTTCTCCGACTTTTTCCCCCGTGATAAAACGCTGTGCAGTGTAAATCTGTCCTCTCGCCAATACTTCACCCCAGAACAGAGACGCGCAGGGAAAGGACGGGCAAAGCGGCTTTTCTATGACGCCACATTGATCGAAATAAATAAAATGCTTTCTGTTTCTTCAATTTACATTAAAACATTACATTTATTATTAAAACGTTCCTTCTTTTTCCACATTTGCATATTAAATTGTCTCACCGTTGTCATGGATTCTCACTGATTCGTTATTATCAGTTATGAACACAACAACAACAACAACCTGCTATTTATCAATCAGCACATTATAATTGTGAATTAATTCTGCTTTATTCTATACATATATGCAATTAACGGTGCGTTTCCTGTCTTGTCAGTGCACTTTTGGTCAAATGTGTGGTCGGATCATAAAGATAGTTGAGAGCTTGTGCTAATTGTAATGTAAAACTGGGAGATTTGATTTAGAAAAATAGATTATTCTCACTTATAAATGCACTGTTTGTGTAATTTGTTGTTTTTGCATGGATTCCTGTGCAGTTGTGGTCTTCTGAGTGCAGTTGTGGTCAGATACATGGTCATTCTTTATAGCTTTGATTAGGGCTACAACTAATGATCATTTTGCTTGTCGATTAGCCTAGCTTTTATTCTTTCAAGTTCAATTAATTGTTTTAAGTCTGTATGACAGGTTCTCATGATATTCTAATTATGAGTTAGTGTGGTGGCAGGGAACGTGTGGCAAATATGTAGCACAGTTTTAAACGTGTGATGTTGCAGAAAGAAAGGTTGAAAACTAAAAGTTTAAAATGACAGGAAGAAGTGTTAAGTTCTAAAACAGAATCCCTCTGTGATGTCATCAAAAAGCGACGCGCTGTTGTAAATACTGACACAATTTACATAAAACGGACACATTTTTCTGACAATTTAAACAGTCCTTCAACAAAATCAGGTATTATTATTTGTCAAATTATAACTATTGAGTAATTTGTATGGATTTTGACGCTTGTTTTCAGAATGGTTGCTAGGTAACGGTTGTGCAATCACCTTTGTGCCATATCTGTTGCTCATTCAACCAGGAAGTAACATTTTAAACATTACGATGACTGTCAAACTGGGCACAAATAGGCAAAATGTCTAGTCAAATCTTAAATATAGTCATGTCCAGTACGTTTTAGTGAAATGTGCCGTCTATAACCTGTCACATTGACTTTAACCGAATGTCCACTTAATATCTATAAGAGTTACTGTACACAGCTCTCACCTCGATGACAGCAGCCCGGGCGCTTTGTGTGCGTGCATTTCCTTTGAGCAACATATTATTAAAACTCAAATCAGTCCACTTGTAAACCAGACAGTGTGTTATTACTCAAATAATTATAGCTAAAATCAATTTAAACCGTGACAAGCTCGCACATGCCCAGTCGCGTCGCCCACTCCGCACATTACTCCGACAACATGTCATTAACCAACACTTCCATTGGTAATTAGAAAAACAACAATTCTTCTGCTATTGTTTTATTTCGGGCATGTTTTTTTCTCCCCCTCCGCCCTTCTCCTTTTCTTTTTGGGATTGAAGTTTGTGTGTGCGGCCTTCACCACCCCCCGGGCTGATCCATAGACAGCGTGTTATTAATGAAAACCTATAATAATCCATTTAAAAACATGTCATCATGATTAGAATAATAATGGTGCTTAGCGTGACTTGAGACAGGAAGATTTCTCAGCGTCGGACCGCCGTGGGAGAGAGGGAAAAAAGAGAGCGTTCGGGAACAAATAAACCAACTTTTAAAAAACTTGGATTGGTCTTTTGTGAAGGGATAATAAAGAAACGCGGACAGGAAGAAGGAGCTGTCCGCGAGACGAGCGTTTTCAAAGTGGAGCTATTGTTTTGCCGAGACAATAACTTTGTATTTTAACTTTTAAATGTATCCGTAAAAAGATAATCATAGGGCTTTAGTTTAACTCAAATGCGGCTTCAAAATTTGCTGTTTTTCTAACAACTTTTGGCTTTTTAATGTGAATTTTTTATTGGTTTTACAGTAAATTATAGTAATGTTGATGGCGATGCAGACGATGCAACGTTATTCAGGAAGTAAACCTTTAAACAACTGAATGTTAATGTGATTTTTATTATTACTAAGATGCATACTACTTAGTGCATGAAAAAATGTGTTTTTTGACTTTTAAACTGACTGTATCATATTCATAAAGCTTTTCACAATTGCCATAGTTCAAAGGCGTCTTTATGTCAAGATCCACTTTAAAGTTTTTTATTGTTATGTACATAACACATTTACGGCTATGTTTACATTGACACCGAAAATCTGATCATTATCTGATTTCTGGAGTTATCAGATTATTGAAATGTCAAGTCAACTGTTAAATCTGATGTGAGTAATCTGATTTGTTTCTGATTGTTCACACTTGTGCAAGTTTGGACAAGGAACAGTATGTAAAAACCCTAATGGCAAAGACAAAAACGAAAGACTGAACGAGTTAAAAGTCATGTTTTTTTGGTGTGTATTTTGATAATTATATTCAGACGACATTATGTCAATCCAACAGAAATATAACACAAATGTGAAATGTTTGTAAAGCAACGTAACTTTTGTTTTATTATCATTTTTAATCAGCTCTTTTTGTTGCATTTTTTCCTATGAACGATCAACTCAATATTCAAGTTTTGCATCTCTGCCACAACTTTCACAGTATTATCTAAATGTTGATATAATATTACTCGCCTCTAGTTGAAATGTACTGTTTTTTTTTTTTTGTTATCATTGCACAATGGAAATCGGTATCAGCGATATATCGGTTTCAGTATGCGTATTGCTAAAACGTTTTTAAAAATTAAAATAGGCCCATATTTGGCAGCAATTCTTTCTTGTGTAAAAATGGAAATAAAAGATAAAAAACTATGGCACATGGTAAAGTATGTTCACACAATTATGCAACTTTACGTATTTTATCTCGCACATAAAGACATTGTTTTATTATTTGTTGTTTATTATTATTTATTTATAAGAGAAAAGTGAATTTGTGAACTTTACTTCAACTTAAAATGGATTTGTTGGCCTCGCTATGGATTTTAAAATCGAAATATCGGCAAATATCGGTTATCGGCCTCAGCAGCAAGACAAACATCAGGTTTGGCTAAAAAAAAAAACATTTTGGCCCGTCGCTATCTGTTAAATTGAGACATTTTAGTGACGTAAGAATGATTTTATTGTTGATTCTGACTTGACTTCTCTCCATCGCCGAGTCGCTTCACAGTCGCTCAATCGTTTCCTTTCACGACTTCATTTAGTAACTTACCTCGGCGTCAATACAATAACGTCTCTAATTCTGTTCTGCGAAACTCAATTCAAAGCTCTTCGTGTCTGTTTGCCCATTTACCAGCGGGGGGTGCAGCGCCAATGTCTGAAAACACTGCTTTTTCCCACTATGAGCCTGTCACTCAAACGCAGCGTGTGGCATTTGTGTGAATCCAGGTTTTTTTTTTGCGGCGGAGGGGGATTTGTGTGTTGTCGTTTTGATAGCTCGTCACTGCCGATGCGTTCGAGGTCCTCTGTAATTTTTCACTCAAAGGAACAATAGCGCACTGCACACTTGGCTGTCACAATCTCTCTACAGTATACGTCTTATTTTGAGCGTTTTTGTCCTTGCTTTGTTGCCGTAGATTTTCCTGTCCGTCCGCGCAGTTGACGTATTGGTGTCGGCGATAAATCACAACCTTTTGGAGAGGAAAAAAAGTGGAGCAAACAACTAAATAGATAAATAGTCCTTGGGTTTGCACCTGTCGGGTATTTGGGGATGAAAATAAATTAATAAATCAGTCCTTATTTTGTTGTGAAAAAGTCTGGTTAGTTTCTGCACCTTCCGCTGATAATTGTGGGGAGTGAAACAGTTTAGATGATTTTATAGATTTTATGAGTCAACATTATCACGTTCGTAAATTTGCTTTTTGAGTCTTAATTGTGCTGATATCCGTATAAACTTAAAAAGCATATTTGAATCTTTGTTTAAGAAATAAAAAGGGCACAATCACAGTTTGTTACTAAGGTTAGACTTCATTCTGTGTCCGTATCTTTTGCAAACATAATGGGCTCTGTGCAAGGAATTTCAGTTGGCAATGTATCTTTAAAATGGCTATCTTTATGAGGTTTTTGCAGAGAATAAACCCTTAAAGATCAGACAGATTTCATTGACAACATGTTAAAGACTTCACAAATGAGATGAACACTTTCCCGGTGACACTTCTGTGTTGATAAATGGAGGTGTTTGTGCATCAGTGCTAATGCTAATTTTGAAGCAGAATAAAGATAAAAATCAAAAATAACTCTTTACTTCACATTTTAATTGTTTCTTTATATTTTACGTTTTAATAAAAGTTAGCATTAGCTGTAAGAAAAGGTTAGCTTAGCCACCTGTTGCTGTGCACAGAACCCATTACTTTATTCATAGTAGGTTTAAAGATCATGATTAACTAACAGGATTCAGTTTGTTAAAGTTAATGGTTTGATTCATGAAGGAAGTGATCAAACAACATGAAATAATTAGTGATTACTAATAAATCATAGTGCACTAATGCAGTGGGAGACCCCCAATGGGAGTCGCGAAATGATTCCCAGGGGTCCCCAGATGATGGGGAAAAATTGATACAATAATTTTAAACAAGGCTTGACACCTTCAAATGCAGTGGTAAATGTAGATTCCTATTTGTCGGACAATCAGAGTCATTTTTCTAGGTCTATATTCTCAAAATAAAATAAAACGTTAGATATGAGGTTAATTAATCACTTTGCCTGTCGCCTATTTTTTGTGTTTGGGGGTCGCGAATGTCAGCTATTGCGACTGAAAAAGTTTGAGAACCGCTGCACTAATGCATAAATATATCAGGACATCATGTATGAATATTTTCATGTAATGCATGAATTCATGTCCCCTTATTATAAAATGTTACGTGTTTTTAGATAAGATCATTTGTAACACACAGCCTTTTTATTAAAGAATTATGCTGTAGACATTGCTTTTCTTAACAATTTGTTTTACAGACAAGCTTTTCGTCTATTATTAACATATGTTTTTTTAGGTATTCTCAGCCCAAGTGAATGCATTAAGCCAGTATTTGAGTATTTGTTTAAATTAGAGACAAATCTATGTATGCTCTCGTCCTTCTTTGGGTTAACCCTTTTTTGTCCACGCTTTAGTCTGCTTTTATACCGATCTTAGGCCTAGCACTGGCCTGTATTAGCCCAGGTTTGGATCTAGAGATAGACACAGAAAGCCAAACATTAGCTTGATGCGAAAAGTTTTAGAAACACTGCCTTAAACCCATTCTAATCATTACAGCAGAAACACGCTTGCCTAATCTCCTGGGCCCCTCGTAGCCCACTCCAGACCCAGATTACGTCCTTTTTCTTGATCTAAAACGTGTGAATGGCCTCCAGGATTAAAATAACAAAGTCGAGCAAGAATTAAACGCAGCGAAAACCAATAAAGTGGCTGAAGGAACGCGACTTGAAAGACCAGGAAACTGTAAACCAGACTACTGTTACTTCAAAGTACAATGTGTAATTAGCAGAGGTGGAAAATAGAGCACTCAAAATATGTACTGGGACTTCAAAACCAGGTAAAAGTATTTGTATACGGTTTACTTACGCAGGAATTAAGCTATAGGCCTATGTGCTGTCTTCCAGTCATGATACTACCAATTTCAAAACCCAATCTTGATACCTTCTGTTACTAAAGATAATACTTGAGATGGAGTTAGCAACGTGTCATAGAAGACATGGGTGAAAACTCCTTGTTGAATCAATGGAAACCCCTCTTTTAGGACGTTTCATGGTGTATTATGTTTTATTTAAACACAACTACTCAAATTGAGTCAAAATTGAATCGTAACGGAGGTTGTTGACATGACGGATTGTTCTGTAGATGTTAAAATACAGCAGGCGGTGGTATTGTGTTAGCATTTAGCCGGAAGCTACTGTAAGCTATATTTTTGGGCTGTGTTGGACAACTTTATTTTTCTTTGTGTCTATGTGTCTGCATTTGGTACAATATAAGTCCTAAAGTCTCATTTGCTCTCTAGTTTTTGAACAGTTTATGATATAGCAGCTTTTCTACATTGAAACGAATGGTTTGGTTCTCCCATTGAGATCTGTTAGTGGGCGTTTGCTTGAATTCTGACTCTATATCTATTGATTTTGTTGACTATCTGATAGCTTAATTTAACAAAAAAGAAAAAGAAAAAAAACATAAACAACACATTTAAGTTTTCATTTGGTCTTAAAAGTTTGACAAAAGATTATAAACTTTGCCAGAGCCTTTAACAATTCAAAACATTATAGTCCATCTCTGGAATAGTAAAAAGTTCAAAACAGGAAGTAATTTGAATGAAACGCACCAAAAAAATGAAGACCATTTTAAAACTGTTCAGATAAGATCCAACTTTGTCTTTTTATCTACTTTTGATACCATTTTTTTTTTCTGACCGCCCAACTACCACAACTACTTTTTTCTTTTAGGCATTTTAGGGTCAGACCTACTTGGATCAAATGCTAAACTGGAAAATCTTACTCATTTACTCCCATTAGCAATAGGTTATAGCTGTCTTAGCGCTCATTTGAAATCGCAATATTAAGCGGCTTTACACAAGTGAAATAGTAAGAAAGGAGTAATTCTGAAATTATTAAAATTCTAATTATTCAAAGCTAAATTCTGTTCTTTTGAAATGACTGAGAATAAGCTAATGCTGCTAATCCAATTGAAATGTCACAGGAATTATTGGAGAAGAACTTTTGATTGTTGGAATTGTAAGACTAAAATGTGTGCAAAAGAAACCCGTAGCCTATAGGACAAAGCGATTTCATTTTTGTATTTACTTCAAAGCTATTGCTAATCTGCTGAAGTTTTTTTTAAAAGCAAGTTTAGGACGTCCATCTTAAAATGTTAGCGTTCGTTTGGAATTGCATTTTACAGAAACAGGTGATGAATTTGGTAATCCGTGACAGAATGTTCTACATCACAAGAAAAACGTATATCGCTGTTATTTACATTTTTTTTTAACTCACATTTGAGCGTTTTAGTCAAAGAGCAGTCAAAGAATCCAGTAGCTTCACATTAAATAGGATTCATTTAATCTAGACGTGGCTAATACAGAGCTTTTAATTTAGCCAACTTTTCATTTTTCCACCATTCAATTTTTACCCATTTGCATTTTAACCACTGACAGTTCTATCTATTTAACATTAGAAGCCATATAATTGAATTAAAAGTCAATTTCTCATTACAGATGTCACCTCTTATTAGCGTAGCTTTCTTCTAAGATACGTCTGAAGCTAGCAGGCGTAGCACTAGCTTCCCAATTTATCGACGCAAACCAAGATATTAATCCCAATCCTTCACCTTTGCCCTTTCACTAATTAACTTCGTGAAATCTTAAATGCATTTGACACGCCATGTTCTTAGCAGATAGCGCTTTAAGCTAGCATCCACGCTGCTAACTCTAAACTGTCTCGAGCCATTGATTTTAAGTCGTAAAAATCTATTACGCTAAAATTAAGCTTCAAATCTTAATCTAATATATATGAAAGCGGACACGGCGGTTAAACGCAGCTATAGAGGAGATAGCGCTTAAGATAGCATGCCGCGTGCTAATCTAAGACGCGCATTAATCATTGATCGGGTCCGCCGGCTGTATAATTGATATGTAAATAGCATGTTTAACCTCTATTTACATGCTATGAGAACGCGCTAGCAAAGAGAAAGTGAGTGGGAGTGCAAGAGGCATGTGGAAAACGCGAGGGGGGTCGGATCGTAGTTACAAAAGAAGTTAATTAAAAATGAAAAAAGGAGGAAAAGAGAGGGGGAGAAAAGAGAGAGGAGGAGAAGAGGGAAGGGGGAGGACAGGAGGTGGGGGCTAGTGTTTTATTGAAAACTGGTGGACAAACAGTGTGTAATTGGCTGGGGCCGCGGGGGCTAAAATGCAGGTTCAAAGACAGGAGGCAGTCGGAGCGAAAGAGGGAGAGAGAACGAGCAAATTAACAGATAGAAGGAGCAGAGGAGGGAGAGAAAGTGTTGACTCAGAGAAAGACAAAGATGCGAGGATAAAGGATAAAGTGTGGGCTGGGCTGGGTCAGCGCGGCGCTCCGAAATAATCCACACTCAAACTACGATTCCCAGCAGCGAGAGAGGGAGGGAGGGAGCAAGGCCGTTCCAGTCGACAGGATCAACACCGAGCGAGATCTGGAGATATGAAAACATGCTAATGTTGTCAAAATGTACTGGCCTCCCAAGTCCAAACAGCAGGGAATAGCCTCACATCCAGTGTCTATTGTGTTGTTCAATTAGTTTAAAAAATACCACCAACTCTGGGACGATCACTGGTGTTAAAAGCTGTACTTGATTTTGACTGTCATTTTGTAAAAGTTTAGTCGATTGATCGGTTGAGGTTGTCTTAATCAACCAGAATTTATTTATTTTAGATAATAAGGATTTATAAGGGACAGTAGAAAAAATGAGAAGATATGCGGAAGATTTTGGAACTTATCATGAGTTTAATTTAACATATGTAACGTATATATACTCTGTTTACTAGTACTTTTCTGCATTAATGTTTGTTTTTGCAGGTGAATTTTTTAAAGTACATTTTGGGTCAGATACATGGAAATTTTGAGAGCTCTCTCGGTCGATAGGACATGTCTTCGGTCGACTAAGAATTTCTAAGCATGAGATTGTTTGAAACACGAAAAACACAATTAATATCTGATTTTGCATGTAACAAAGTAAAATCTGTGTTTCTCCAGCACAGAAATTTTGTAAAAGCATCTATTTGAGTGAAAATTAGACTATAGAGCGTTCTATCATCTATTTATAGAGCGTTTTATTCTACGAGAAGCAGGAAGTGTGTTGTTAGTATGCAAGGTTTAGGTTCAACTTTATGTGTTAATGTTTGTTAGTTTTACAGTGACATTCAGGAATATTTCAGATGTTGGGACAGTATTAGGAAAGTGACTGATACATGTGATTGATGTAAAGAGTTTAACATTAACTAGTTCTGTTTTCACATTTCAAAACAGTAAAAATCAGGTACAGCCCCTTTAAGATACTGTGGTGTTCAAATGCCAGAGGATGGGCTTCTGACTGTATTGATCGAGTTAATTTATTTCACTGTCTCTGTTCACCGTCTGTGGAGAAAGCGGCACTCCTCACAGCCTTAAGTTAATGAACAGATTATTTTTGGTCACAAGAATAAGAGTGCCTTTTTTCTTTTTCTTTTTTTTCAAAAATTCAGAGCACACAAAACACAGAGCAAGTCCAAAGAGCAAAGCAAAAAGGACAAAAATAGCAAAGAACAACTAAAGAAACACAATCACAGCACATTCAAATCAATATATTTGTCCCATTTAGTCCATAGTCTGTCAAAGAGCGCCATTTTAAGTCCAAATGTAATTTTCTTTTTCCATTTTCCAGATGTCTGTCATGTTTTAGTGCTTGTTTGTCGGAGCAGTGTGTGTCATCCATTTGTTCACACTATGTTCCAAAGGTATCCATTTATTGTGTCCATGGCAGGAGTTTTCAGGCCCAAAAGCATAAATATTAAAACAAAACTATTATTAAATTATTATTATTAAATCTAAAGTGAATGCAATGAAGGAAATCAAAGCCAGAGCTAAATACCTTTTTTTTTTTAAAGATTTAGATTTGTTGTGTTTTTTACTCATTTGTTTTAGAGTTTTTATGTAGCACTGTGTTATAAATATTATTATAAATTAAGTTGAGTTACATTTTAACCAGAATGTATTAATAGCTTGACCTAGTTTGTTTTTAAAAGTCATTAAAATGTACTACTTTTTCTCATAATTTGCATCAATAATAGACTTTCAGCAGGTTTCAAACGGGCCAGTGCAGTTGCAGAAGTCTAAATCTGTGCCTAGAAGACGTTCAATTTATCAACTTCGCTCTCGTTTATCGTCTATTTGTTTGACTTACTGCCGCTTTTACATGAATTCCTTTATTTAAACTTGTCATTACGGTTGAAAAAGGCCACGACGCTCTGGTCTAAAGTGTAATTAAGAGCGGTTCCCAGCGCCGCGGTGGCTGTGTCCGGCCCCTCTCCAGTGGCCTGTATCTTCACGCTCCTCTCCGGCCTCTTCACTGCTGTTCAGGTAAATAAGAGGCTCGGCTTATTAGCATTTGGTCTTTGCTGAGTAAGGGTTATCCAATACTCAAGAGGCCCACGAAAACTGTCCATCCTCATCCCTCTCTTCTCCCTCCCCTCTCTCTTCCCCTCTCTCTTCTCTCTGATTGAATGGATGCTAAAGGTTACGACCTGTTTCTAAACGCCGCGTGGTTCTCAGCATTAATCAAATAGCAGTCGGGCTGACCTTCACGCGTGCTCGCCGAACACGCATACGTTTAAAAGACAGGGAACGGGGGAGAGAAAGGGGGGAGAAAACACAGGGACATGCAAATACCAGGGCTGACCCGCAAGGTTTATTCGCAGTCACTGGATAAAAACTGTCAGGGAATTTGGATGGACTCAAAATAAGCGTTTTATGGGGGGTGTTTTGGAAAGGTGACTGTGTTTTGTTTTCTCCTGGTGGTCGGATTTGGAACTGCAGCTGTGGACTTTTAGAATATAGTTATTGTAATTTTAAAGGATTTTTTATCTGAATTATTATTTATTACAAGTTCAAAGTACATCGGACCTAATTTTCCATCTGACCTTCCTAGTTTTCAGCGAAAAATGCTCAATGTTGTAAAACAAATCAGTTGGATTGATATTTTGTATTGGTTCAAAATGAAAATATCACGTCACATTTTGAAATAATAATGAGTTAAACATAATTACGTTTCTTTTTTATGCCCTTGATTTGAACTCTTAAACATCTTAAAAATCTCTCGTTTGTGCGTTTCGGTCAGTTATCATCGCCTCCTCCTCTCTTCAGGTCTGCCCTTCTTCATCTCTTCCTCCTCGCTCTTCTTTTCTTCCTCTTCTCCTCTTTCCTTCTTTCCCCTCGTCTCCTACTTTCTTCTACCTTCCCCTCCTCTTCTTCTCTATCTCTTCCTTTCTCTTCTCTTGCTCCTCTTTTCTTCTCTCCTCCAGTCTCCTCCTTTCTCTTCATCCTCTCTCCTCCTCCTCTCCCTTCCTGCTCTCCTCCTCCTCCTCGCTCTTCTCCTCTCTTCCTTTTCTCTTTGCTTCTCTTCCCTTCTTCCTCCTCTTCTCTCCTCTTTCCTTCTCTCATTTCCACTTCTCTCTCCTCGTTTCCTCTCTCTTCTCTCATCTTCTCTTCCTCCTCTTTTCTTTCCTCTACTCCTCTCCTCTGTCTTCTCTTCTCTTCTTTACTTCTCTCCTCTTCTCCTCTTCTGTATTCCTCTTCTCTTTTTCCTCTCCTCTCTCCTCTTCCTCTCCATCTCCTCTTCTCTTCTCCCTCTTCTCTTCTTCTCCCTCAAACTCCTCCTCTCTTCCTCCTCTCCCTCCTCTTCCTCTTCTCTTCCTCCTCTCCCCCTCTCTTCCTCCTCTTCCTCTCCTCCTCTTCTCTTCTCTTCTCTCCTCTTCCTCCTCTCTCCTCTCTCTCCTCCTCCTCTCTTCCTCCTCCTCTCTCTCCTCTTCTCTCCTCCTTCTCCCCTCCTCTGTCTCCTCCTCTTCTCTCTCTCCTCCTCCTCTCCTCTTCCTCCTCTCTCCTCTCTCTCATCCTCCTCTCTCCTCTCTCTCATCTTCCTCTCTTCCTCCTCCTCCTCTCCTCCTCTTCTCTCTTCCCCCTCCTTCTCTCTTCCTCCTCTCTTCCTCCTCTCTCTCCTCCTCCTCCTCTCTCTTCTTCCTCTCGCTCCTCCTCACCTTCTCTCTCTCCTCCTCCTCTCTCTCCTTCCCCTCCTCTCTCCTCCCCCTCCTCTCTCTCCTCCTGTCTCTCCTCTTCCTCCTGTCTCTCATCCTCTACTCCTCCCCCTCCTCTCCTCCTCCTCTCTCTTCCTCTCCTCCTCTCTCTCTCTCCTCCTCCTCTCTCTCCTCTTCCTCCTCTCCATCCTCCCCTCCTCTCTCGCTCCTCCTCCTTTCTCTCCTCCTTTCTCTCCTCTTCTCTTCCTCCTCTCTCTCCCTCCTCCTCTCCTCTTCTCTCCTCCTCTCCTCCCCCTCCTCTCCTCTTCCTCTCCTCTTCTTCCTCTCTCCCCCCTCTCTCCTCCCTCCCCTCCTCCTCTCTCTCTTCTCCTCCTCCTCTCTCTCTCTCCCTCCTCCCTCTCCTCCTCCTCTCTCTCTCCTCTCCTCTCTCCTCTCTCTCCTCCTCTCTCTCCCCTCTCCTCTCTCTCCTCTCTCTCCTCCACCTCTCCTCTTCTCCTCTCTCTCCTCTCTCTCCTCCCCCTCCTCTTCCTCTTCTCTTCCTCCTCTCACCTCTCTCCTCTTCCTCCCCTCTCTCTCCTCCTCTCTTTCCTCCTCCACTCCTCCTCTCTTCTTCCTCTCCTCCTCTCACCTCTCTCCTCTTCCTCCCCTCTCTCTCCTCCTCTCTTTCCTCCTCCACTCCTCCTCTCTTCTTCCTCTCTCTCTCTTCTTCCTCTCCTCCTCTCTCTCTCCTCTTCCTCCCCTCTCTCTCCTCCTCCTCCTCCTCCTCCTCTCCTCTCCCTCTCTCCTCCTCCTCTCTCTCTCCTCCTCCCCCTCCTCTCTCTCTCCTCCTCCTCTCCTCCTCCTCCTCTTCTCTTGTGTGTGGTCGTAAGTGTGACATCTGCATCGTTGGCTAAACAGCTTGAGAATATGCTGATAAAAACAACGCCGGCAGCCAAATTTACAGCACCTATAAAACACACAAACACACCGCGAGCGCTTCACGGGGCGTATTACTGCGGGATTTACGGCTTGTCTGCTGTGAGCGCGCACTTTATGGCACTTTACCCGGCAGTGCGGTGTGTAAGCAACCGCCACGCACCCACGATATGAATATAATATTTTTATTTTGTTTTGGTCCCAATTAAAGTATACGGCGGGATTTGTCCTTTTCTCTTTCTCTCGCAGCTGTTAAAGACTCCTGCCCCGGAAATGATCGCTGTGGGCTGTTAATTGCATACAGTGTGTTTGGCTCTGATATGGCGTGCTTTTGGACATCGCTGTTTTTATTTCAGCCAAAATAAGCGCCACAATTTGGACTGGTGTTTGTAAAACTCATGCGTTTGTTTGTACAATTAATGATTGGATCAAACAGGTTCTTGACACTTAATATCTCGTTATCAAGAGGGACATTTGTGAACAGAAGCAGACCAGTCATGACAACAAATTCGGAGAGCGACATCGTCTTAAAATAGTCTTAAAAGAACTATTAAAAAAAAAAAAGAATAATAATAAATTAAATACATTTGGTCAAATTAAGGATTTAAAAAAGTATTAAAAAGTCTTAACATAGTGTTATAAGTTTTAAATTATTTCAGAATAAATTTTAAAATAACTCTCCTTTCTCTTCTTCTCCTCTTCCACTCCTTCTTCCTCTTCTCCTGCACTTCTTTCCTCTCTCATCTTCTCGTCCTCCTCCTCTCCTCTCTTCTTCCTCTTTTCTCTTCCTTCTCTCTGTTTTATTCTTTTTTCTTCTTTTCTTCAATTTTTTAAATGACTCCTTTCTCTTCTCCTCCTCTTTCCTTCTTTTTTCTCTTCTCTCCTCTTCCACTCCTTCCTTTTCTCCTGCACTTCTTTCCTCTTTTCTTCCTCTTTTCTCTTCTCCTCTCTCTTTTCTTCTTTTCTTCAAATTTCAAAATAACCTAAATGATCCCTAATTTCCCCCTAGTCTGTTCGGCTCATCTTCCGAAATGGAGAGATTCTAATTTGTCTTTTCTTATCTTGAGATCGATGAATTCAAATGCTGGTCTAACATTAATTATTTTATTTAGATTAAAAGGATTATTTTATCTACATTAAAAGACTGTATACTCGGTGGATTTGTTCAAAAGCAAACTTAACTCTGATTTGACTGTTGTTGTATGTTTTGCCTGTTGTGTGTGTTTTATTTTTCTGCATTTTATCTCTCTTTGTGAAGCACTTTGTGACCACTTTGTTTGTGAAAGGTGCTATATAAATAAACTTTATTTTGTTATATGGAACAACAGCAAAAATGAGAAGCTATGGAGTGAGTTATCTGACGATTTTGGAGCGAATTAATAAGAGTTTAATCAAACTAATGTATCTCTAACATATAAATACACTGTGTAAACAGTTAAACAGTTGTAATCTTTTGAGTGCAGTCTGCGTTGGATACATGGATCTTAAGTCGACCACAGCCCTTGTTTGAACAGTCGTGGTCCTCTTTGTTTTGTTCATTTGTTCATGCTTTGTTCACTTTTAGTTGAAATTGTAAATGCTCACACCACACAGTTAAATATGCTGTTAAAATTGAATACCACTTATTTAATATTTCAATAAATTACTTCTAAAACATCTATACTATACTATACTGGAGAGGGAGATGCGCCTGTGAACGAGACTATCGCGAGACAGTGCGGGAATCAATGGCGCCAGCCGGCAACTAGCTGCAACAATAACAAACAAACAGATCAACTATCTATCATCCTGGAACAACTTGAGCAATACATTGACCACTACTTCAACAGCTATTGTGAAATGGACGACAAGAACAACACTCACAACAACACACCTTCCGCGGAAAACAACTCGACGACGCAGCACGAAAAGAAAGGCAGCGGGTGGCTTCATCACCCACCTCAGGTACACACACAGACATGCCGTACAATATCCCTCCGGAACTAAGCGACATCCTCATATCAATCGAACACAAACTTTCAACTATGGACAGCAGGATCGCTCTGATAGAGGTGTTGCACAAAGAATTCCAAGCCCTACGCTATAGCTTGGAATTCAGCCAAGAACAAATACATGAACTCACCAAAAAAAACGACGTCTTGGAAAATACGGTTAAATCAATTACAACTCGCCTGGACATTGTATCCGCAGACAATAAGAAAATGAAGGACACAATACTCGACCTCCAAGCACGCAGCATGCGGGATAACCTGGTTTTCTCGGGAATCCCGGAAATCCCCGCAGAGGATCCCGAGAAATCAATAAAAGACTTCATGCAAAACCAACTTCATCTACCCGTGGACACCGTAAACAACATATCCTTTCACCGAAGTTCATCGTGATAGGACAGAAAATGACAGTAAACGCCGCCCCATAATCGCAAAATTTGAACAATATAAACAAAAACTCATTGTACAACGTCAAGGCAGACAGCTCAAAGGCACGGACTATGGACTAAATGACCAGTTCCCCAAAGAGATAATGTTACGAAGACAGCAACTGCTCCCAATTAGGAAAAAAATAATCCAACAAGGAAAGAAAGCAATACTCACGGTAGACAGATTATACATTGACGGGCAGCTTTACAGAGACAAAGACATTACCCCCTGGTTATATTAACTACCATCACAATTCATCAATGCCAACAACACCCACACAAACAACGCACAATATTTACTAATAATAAACCCCAATAAGCAGCTAAAACATGCTAATTTACCAACTTCGCACAGGTCTCCTGCTAAGATTGAGCTAATCAACTATGGAGGACTGTATTATCTATGTTTTATGTCATTGTAATGTTAGCATTGTGGTGTCCCCCCCCCCCCACCCCCCCCCCAAAACATGCTCACTTACACTCCTACACACACTCTTGCACTCTCACACACATATTCACAAGCAAAATGGATGACTTTGTCAATAATAATATCATATGGTAATGTCTCTCAAGTTTCTAACATGGAATATCCGAGGTGCCGGTAACCCAGCCAAAAAAGCTAAAATATTCAACTATATCGAAAAACACAATATTGACATATGCTTAATACAAGAAACTCATTTATCACAGACAAATGACAAAAATATTAGAACTTCAAACTATAACCACATCTATTCATCCCACTACAATACCAGACAAAGAGGTGTATCCATTTTAATACATAAAAAACTATTTTTCACTCATAACTCAACCATCACCGATCCTGAAGGTCGCTTTGTCATTATCAATATTTCTATTGCCAATTCTTCAATAACTATCTGCAATGTTTATGGACCAAACTCGGATGACCCTTCCTTTTACAGCTCAATTTTCACAACACTCTCAAATAATTTTCCTCCTCCGTTTATCATTGGAGGTGATTTTAATACAATAATCAAACCCTGTCTCGACAAAAGCAATCCAACCAACCGCCATGGCAATCTTCAGACACAATAAAACAGTTCATGAGTGATTTGGGTCTTAGCGATGGTTGGCGCTTCATCATCCACTCTCAAGAGAATACTCATTTCACTCTTCAGTACATAACTCATATTCACGACTAGATTTCTTTCTCATTAGCAATTCACTCATACCTATGACTACAGAAACAAACCATTCATCCTATTACAATCAGTGACCATGCACCAGTAACACTTACAATCAAACTTCCAGACAAGGAAAGAACTTATACCAGATGGCGCTTCAACACCTCATTATTGAAAGATCTAGACTTTGACAGCCTCATTAGGAGAGAGTGGACAGCCTTTCTGGAGATAAATGACTCTCCAAAGACATCCCCATCTATACTTTGGGAAACCGGCAAAGCAGTTTTGAGAGGCATCATCATTTCATATTCATCACACAAAAAGAAAGAACTCCAAGAAAATGAAATTGAACAACAAATAAAACAGTTGGAAATATCACATTCAAATAATCCAACAAAGAATTGTCAAAATGACTTAAGGAAATGTAAATTTGAGCTCAACGAAATAATAAACAAAAAAACACAATTTCTGCTACAACGTCTAAGACATGAACAATACAATCACAGTAATAGCACTAATGGAAAATACCTAGCAAGCCTACTGAAACAAAACAAAGAAAAATCAACTATTCCCACTATAAAGGACCCAGCCGGAAGCCAACACAATCTCCACAACAAATCAACAATATATTCCAAAAACTACTACAAAACCCTATACACATCAGAAAGGAACCCATCTCAGGAAACCATAGATTCATTCTTGGAAAATCTCACTCTTCGACAATGAACAGAAAATCAAACTGAACTAATCAACGACCGATAGCAGAAAATAACTTTCTGAGTCGCTCAGGAAAATGCTCCCAATAACAAATCTCCAGGTCCCGATGGTTTCCTGCTGAGTTCTACAAACACTTCTGGTCAATTCTTAATCCCCCTGTTCCGAAGAATGATATCAGAAATCAAACAAACTTCTAATCTCCCAGCCAATATGAACCAAGCCATAATCACACTACTCCTCAAACCTGATAAAGACCCTACACTCCCTTCCAGCTACCGCCCCATCTCACTATTAAATGTAGATCTCAAAATCATTACAAAACCCTCGCTCACAGAATAGAAAAATACTCCCATCCATAATCCACCCGATCAGACCCGGTTTCATCAAAGGCAGATTCTCCTCCAACAATACTCGCAGGCTCCTCAACATAATGGATCTCACCCAACAACAAAAAATACCAACAATAATTGTCACACTGGATGCAGAGAAAGCCTTCGATAAAGTTAACTGGTCCTTCCTTATCTCCACATTACACAAATTTGGCTTTGGAGAGTCATTTATTAACTGGGTCAAATCTTGCACACATCACCAACAGCCACAATAACCACTAATGGACTAACATCACCGAGTTTCACTCTGCACAGGGGGACCAGACAAGGCTGCCCACTCTCTCCTTTACTCTTTACCATTTTCATAGAACCATTAGCTACAGCAATCCGTATGAACCCCCACATTCATGGTATACAAACACCCAGCAATCACCATAAGATTAGTCTCTATGCAGATGACATCCTTCTCTTTCTACAAAATCCTCAATCTTCCCTAGAGCAAACAATAAATCTCATTGAAAAATACTCAGAAGCCTCAGACTACTCCATTAACTGGCAAAAATCCAAATTCTACCCCTTCAAAAAAACATTTGGGATATGGCAGCTTACAAATCCACCATCCCTATTTGCACTAAACACATCACAGACCTGGGTGTGAATTTTTCCCCCAGGCTTTCAGTGTTGTTATTCCTCAACTTCACTCCTCTTCTCATAACTATAAATGATAACCTTCTCCGCTGGATAAACCTGCCCCTTTATCTCTCATTGATAGGATTCAAACAATCAAAATGATGGTTCTCCCCAAAATCAACTATCTCTTCAACATGATCCCAACCCACCCTCCCATCTCCTGGTTCACATCCTTAGACTCATCAATAAATAGATTTTACTGGAAAAACAAAACCCCACGAATCAAACTAAGCACATTACAAAAACAAAATCATTAGGCGGACTCACAGCTCCAAACCTCTACTATTACTCACTCGCTAACCAATTACAATATATTTCTAAATGGATCCACCCTCAAAATTCTGACAATACATGGTTAGATATTGAACAACTTTTTTGCAACCCATTACAAATATCAGACCTACCATTCCTCAGCCAATCAATCAAAAACAACATCTTTTCAAATCGCTAACCATATCAACGACTCTGACATTAGCCTGGTGGAAATTTTACAAAATCACTAACACTAACATATCTCCGTCAGGCCACACCCCAATCTGGAATAACCCTGACATTCTGAGCAATAAAACACTAATTAATTTTTACAACATGGGCAGAAAAAGGCATTACACACTTAGAACACATCTTTCAACACAATAAACTGGTTCCTTTTTCCTATCTGGTCCAGGAGTATGGCATCAAGAGTGGACACTTCCTGCAATACAGCCAACTTCAGTCATCCCTAACTTCATCATTCAAATCAAAACACATCGACCTACTTCTTCCCCCACCAATTCAAGACATTATTAAGATCAACACAACAAAAAAACGTCTCTCCAAAATATACAAAATAATAATGCAGTCAGACGAGACCCCCTCATACCCACACAGCAAATGGGAAAAGGATCTAGGGTTCACTCTTGATGCCTGCTCCTGGGCTCAAATACTTGAAAACATATACTCCATGACAAAAAACACAAACTTGCAACTTATACAATACAAAATCCTACATAGAACTCACTACACCGGGCACAGAATGTTTAAAATGGGTTTTTCATCAGACACTTGCACTCACTGTACAGAGAACACACCAGACACATACATTCACGCTTTTTGGAACTGTTCACCCATCAAACAGTTTTGGAAAGCAGTCGTATCATCATTATCTTCATCTATGAGCTGCCACATCCCAATGTCCCCCTCCATCTGCTTACTCGGAGATCTATCACAACTCAATATCACAGACACAAATACAAACGTGCTCCTCATAGCCCTAACCATCGCTAAGAAAACTATCCTCATGAACTGGAAATCAAAGGTCAAACATAAACATTACCATTTGGAAAAAACCTTCTTAATGACTTTATCTCAACTGAAAATTCACAAGAACCCCTCTCCTTCTGGTTACCACTTACAACAATACTACACACTGCCACCACATAAAACCGTCTTGCATTCTCTCTCTCTGCTGGTCACTCTCTTCTTCCTCTCTATTTTCTTAACTCTACTTATAACTCCACCCTATAATACTCCTTATCATTAATTAATTAATTACCATTATTATTATTATTGTTACTATTATTGTTATTATTATAATTATTAATATCTTTAACTCTTATAAGAATGTATGGATGTGGGTGTGTATGTGTGTGAGTGTGTGTGAATGTGTGTGTGAGGGTATGTAAGCTGAGTGTGTGTGTATGTATGTTTAAAAAAAAAGAGAAAAAATGTGTATATAATATATAATTAATAATGAATAAAGTTAGAAAAGGCCAACCTCCCTTGCATCTTGCACTCATGCATTTTGTTTTTAATGCACCACACTAGCACAGGCATATGGGGAGGGAATGGAGGGTGAGGTGAGAGAGAGGAGGGAAGGAAAAAACAAAAAAAAAAATAAATAAATAAATAAATAAAAGAGGTTAGGACTGCGGGGTGCAGATGTTAACGGAGGGATCCCCAGCCTACTAGTATTGCAGGAGGGAAAGAAAATGGCAAAGGGAAAAAAAAAAAAAAAAAAAAAAAAGAAAGTTGAAATTTAAAAGATTTGTATGTATCTATATGAGTTTGAGTAAGGTGTGTGTGGGTATACGATAGTGATATGATGGCAATAACGATAATAGTAACAATTCTACAACTATCATGCATATGTATGTATATATATATATATATAGACACATATATATATATATGTCTATATATATATATACTTAATTATTTATTTATTTTATCCATATATATTATTATCTTATTTTGTTTGATTAGTGTTTCTCTCTCTTTCCTTTCCTCGCTTCTCTTCTATCTCATTTATAGTAGATCTAATTATATTCCCCCACCTATTACCTATTACAGCGAAGTCAATTGGCTAATGTTCTCTTCACCTCAGTTCTTCTAAAACTTACCTATTTATCCATGCATGTACAACACGCACCACACACACACACACACACACACACACACCCCAAACCCCTTTTCCCCCTGGTATGTCGTCTTGTGTTATGTTATTGTCTCATGTCACTTTTATGTTATTGTTATGGGATGTGATGTTATTGACGTTATCTCGTTATAGACTGTAATTTTTTCTTTCGTTCTCTCTTTCTTGAATGTATGTTTGCAATGGTTAATAAAAAAAAAAAAAAAAATAAAAAAATAAAAACATCTATACTTTTCTTAAATATGGGGTGTGTTTGTAGTTTTAAAAATTGCTAGATCTGTGCGATAAAGTCTTACATTTTTCCATAAAAGTCTTAAAAAGGTTTTAAAATTGACTCCCTGCATGGATCCCTGCATGCCCTGGATATATTGCCACAAAAAATATCACAATAAACGATAATATTGAAACTACATTATGTCACAATTCTATTCTAAAGCAGACAAACCCCAATAAATCATCTCCTAAATATGAATAATATTGTTACAAAACACAATAAATAAATAACAGAATAAAACACTTTAGCATTAGTCATATTTAGTCACAGAAGTCACTTACTTGATCCACAACAGCTCAAATCTGATCATAGAAACAAAAAATTACGCGACTTTTCCTGCAATTGCAGAGAAAATGTCCACACGGTAAATAGTGAGCCCCAAACATATTGTCAGAGCTATTATTTATTGAACGATAAGTCGATGAAGTAATAATCGTGACAGTATATGACAGATGGAACATAATATTTTGGGCCTCAGTATACATTGTGTGTCCATTTTCTTTGCAATTTTGGAGAGATTGTGGTTATTTTTTCTGCAATGCAATAATATTTGAGCTGTAGAGAGTGAAATAAGTAACGTTCAAGACTCTTTGTACCAATTTAAGTGTTAAATTCTGCTATTTATTTGTTGCAGTTCATGCTTTGTGTCAATAATGTATGTTTAGAAAGGGATAATCTTTCTTTAATGTTTGTCTGTCAGAGGCATAAAGTAGTTTCAATGTTATCGTTAATTGTGATGTTTGCCTGCAGTAATAAATGGTACATCAAAATTTGTTATTGTGACAGGTGGGATCCAAAGCAAAAAAGAAAAAGAAAAAAACTACCTGGACAAAAGTTTGGCATCTTATGTTTTAGAAGTAGATGCAGTAGATGTATTAAAAGCACACGTTTATTTATTTATAAGAGCTTTACCTCGTTGGGCGACAGTGAAACAGTCAATGGTCAAAATTAAAAAGCAGATTAAACAATGTCAAACTAAGGAATTTAGCAAATGGATAACTGTCCATTTACCCAGCCAGGACTTCCAGCTGAAATATCCAACTTTTATTATTTTGTTTTCGTGTAAATCATCAGCACTGGGAATTATAATGTAAAAACGAAACAAAAGCCAGCCATATAAGCAATGTGTCCTGACATTTTAACGTGACTACAAGGCGATTTAGCTGCAGAAATGCTCAGAACGGGTCTGGCAATGATCTATGGACTTAAAAACAGCACAGGAGACCTTTGTAACCTTTAACGTCACAATCCAGGCAGGGAACATTGAAACGGAGTGATTTATGAGACGACCTTGTAAACAGGAATAAAGAGAGCATGAATGAAAAGCTAAATACAACAACAAGGTATGTTTCTGACGAGGGAACAATGAGGTGAAAAGCTCAAAAAAGTCACATTTGTATAATATGTGTCCGGTATTGATGATGATACAGAAAAGTTTGTTGAATCGGATATCTCTAAATTGATTTATTAAGACAATTTACAGGCCCGTGTTGGTCCAGAACATCAAGATATTTGAGGTTTTGTTTAAATAAAGCTGTTCTGTCGTTAGTTGAAGGATAAAGAATAGTCGCACAACCAATTTGGATTCGTTTTGTCATATGTTATTCTTTTTTTAAGAAAATAAACGCCATTTTCAGTCTCGGCAGAGGCGTCGGTTGATATTGATATCGGTAGATAGATCGAAGATGTTTTTTTTATTCACGACAACTTATTAAACTGTATGACTGTATCTGCACAACTTAAATCCAGACGACGAAACAAGATGTACAATACACACTAGACGTATCTGTCTTCCAGGCTAAAATGGTTAAACAAATTATAAAAGTTTTGTGTCTCAGCTGGAGTGTCCTGGCTTGGATCGGATGCAAAGAACACATTTATTTTCTAAGTTTATGAAAGCGTTTCGATTTAACTCTGTAATCTTGTCTGTATGATGAAGTAATACATCACTTTAAATGACGCTAAAACATATTAAAAGTTGCTGCACAGGATCGTTTTGAGTTCTAAAGAGGAAATTGCCCATAAAAATAATATAGTTTAGTTCTATGGTTACAGTTTACACGACAACCCTTTTTATTTTGCACAGAAATTAATCGGAAATGCCATTGTTTCGTTGCTCAGGAAATGTTCCCTTTATGACCTGTACAGTAACTAATATAACAATAAAACCGCTCATAAATAGTTGTAATAGAAGACACACAACACTGTCAAATCTGTTAAGCAGAGCAAGAGAAAAATGTCTGAATGTAATGCGATCAAGCCCGACTTCTGAAGCTCAGTGTTGGTTGTATTGACTCTTCATAAAAATGTCTCTGGTTCAGTTCATGTTAGTGTTTACACAAGAGTTTTACTGCTTCCCTCTGAACCCGCAGACCTCTCTGTTAGACAAACTCAGCTAATGCAGCCACTACTGGACTGCTGTGTAGGTTTTACATAAAGAAAAGGGATTTCCATACACCCTATAGCAGGTTTGTGTTTATGTGCTGCTAGTTATAAGTTCTTTATTTGTTTTCTTCAGCGGTTGTTGGTTTTATTGGATATTATTCTTTGTGTAACCAAAAAGTCATGCAAACTAAGGCTGCAGTTTATTTTAGTAATCGATTAGCCTAACGATTATTCTTTAGATGAACAATTATCAATCAAAATGTGTTTGTAGAGCACAGCAGCGGTGGAAGAAGTACTCCATTCTGTTACTCAAGTAAAAGTACAGATACGTGTGTAAAAAATGACTGAAGTAAAAGTATCACATTATTACAAGTAAATGTGTTGAAGTATCTGTTAGAGTAAAAAGTATTTAATGCAGATAATGAGATCAGATTTACGTATTAAATGTTGTAATTTTGGTGAAGAATTTTGCTTAATTTTGGTTAAAAAAAAGTCTGTTCAGTCCAGTTAAAAATTTAGTGGAGCAAAAAGTACAGATGCTTCGTCTCAAATGTAGTGAAGTAAAAATAAAAAGTATCCAATAGAAAAAAAGTAAAGTAAGTAAAGTATAGATACATAAGAATTTAACTTAAGTACCGTACTTTTAATTTAGTAATTTGTTACTTTCCGACACTGGAGCACAGTTCATTCAAAAGTAACTCAAAGTGCTTTACAACCATAAAAACACAGTAAAACCACAACACGCAAGTCCAAAAATAAAAGCATAAATAAATACCCATATAAAATAGTAAAATACAAATAAGAACTCATCACAACACAACAATTAGTGCACGAAAGGCCCATGAATATCAGACCAAATTTAACCCTGATGAAGTAAAGTGACGCAGCTTTAGGTCGTACGGATGAGCACACAAATTTCATCAAAAAAAACTAACATTGTAACTTTTATATATTTCCACAGAGACAAGAAAGTAATGCCACGGGGCCAAGCAACAGTTAATTTTGCTTGTTTTTGAAGATATTTATTAGAAACTTTAACTGAATAACTGCAAGATAGAAATGTTTAATGGAAAAATGCAGGCAAAACAATCACATCTCCAAGTGCAAAATTAGATAATGTACCTTTTATTTCACTCAATCTCAAAAGCTTTAGTTTAAAAAATGATTTGACTTTTGTGTTGTGACATAAATAAAAAATACTGTCGCGGATTTGACCAAAGATGAAGATGTGGTCAAGAAAAGCACTGAACTAAACCAAAGCTTTGTGAAGACACTGGCCTTATTCGATCTAAATCCAGGCCCTTATCCGTCCTCGTTATCGTCGCTAACAGTGTCCGTTGTGTTAGCGGAGTGTGGGGCTGTGAGAATCGGCCACAGGAAGTCGTTAAATACTGATAAACCCGTGCGCTGCGTTTTTAAAAAGTCGTTGGCCCCGCTGTGTTCTGTTTATGCCGCCAGTATCTGCAGCTCTTAACCTTTTATTAGAGTCTCGGCCCACGCTCTGCAGGGTAAATTTAGACTCGGTTTGGGACCAGGCACCGGGACTCGGGGTCAGCGGCTGGACACTTCCGAGTTCACTAAACAAAACGAGGCAAATGGAGAAGATTCGGACGTGGGTAATTGGGGATTTGGACGTTTTCTGAAATGTAGTGCCAAATGAGAGTTCAGCAGAGCGATTCCTTGAGATTTGGGCGACTTTTTTTTTAAAGAACTTTGAAGGACCTTTATTAATATTGGCACCATTTATTGAAGTTTTAATTTTGGATTCTTTAACCCCTTTATTTAGTCTGTGTCTAATGTCTAATTTGGATTCATACAGGGAACGATTTGAAAGATTTACCAGTTTGGAGTGACATGAACAGACTTTTATACAAAAAAAAAAGAAAGCAAAACGATCCCCATTGCCAACGTTTAAGAGTCAGATGGCGGCTCAGACAATATTCGCCGTATTATACGTCATTATCTTCACTGAAAGACTTCACTAAACCAAAACTGTGTGCCGCAACTTAAAGTGCGTATGACAGGTTTCTATGATTTTCTAATTTTTACTTTATTTAGTGTATTAATATCTGTTGTAAATATAAATTAGAGTTTTACACCAATCAGGTCACTGTTCGTGGAGAAAAGTTGAAAAAGCTGTTGAAAAATACAGGAAGTAAACAGACTGATGACATCACACTGGGGAGACAAAGGTTATGCATAATTTACACAAAAGAAACTACTTTTTTGACCATTTAAACATTGATTCAACAAAATAAAAGTGTTCACATTTATTTTTATTTTGTCAAATCAAAAAAATGTGACATTAGATGATTTTTGGCCCAGTTTACAGTGTTGTTGCTATGGTAATGTCCTAGCGTGATGTCATCATTTACAACCAGGAAGTAAAATTAAAAAGCTAAAAATTGCAAAAGAAAAACTGTGTAAAATTTGTAAAGAATTTTAGCTAATTTTGAAATATGTTTAACTGAACTACATTTTGGTTGAATGAGCAGTCCAACCTGACATGGGCCCTTTAAACAAAGTTAAAAAACACTGCTTTAACCCAACGCCCAGCTCAACACTTTTTAGTTCTTCCTCAGTTCTTGGCGGACAATTTCAAGAAAATATAATAACTTTTGTTTGTTCCAGAGTGGGGAAATTTCAGTTTTGGAACATGTACGGCTACAAAAATAAATAAAAATACATTGCATACTGTTTCAACAAATAGCCTTTTTCAGATTATTTATCTTTTTCTTTCATTCACTGGACCATTGTACCAACAACAGGACAAGAGCGACTGCAGTATAAAAGGAAATACGGTTGTCAAAAGTATCAAAAATGAGATACTAATCGATACTTCAACTAGAATCAAAACTAGATACTCATTTGAGCAAGCATCGATATTAAAAAAAATCATAAGTTGTTACTTTTTCTGAACAGTTTTAGACTGATCTTGAGCTCTATCAGATCAGACCACAATTGTTTAATAAAGAAAGAATATTATTTTGTATTGAAAATGTCTAAAAAAAGATTTGTGTATAGTCCTTAGTATTGGAAACGAGTTTGAAACTACTTGAAACACTAATATGAAGCATAAAAAATAAAAGATAAATACAGTCAAATCAAGAATATGGTTGGTTAAAAGTTGTTATTAATTCAAAAAAATGTTTGTACCAGATCGTTTATAATAATATTACTATTTACTTGATGTGGCCAAAATATCCAGTAGCTTTTGATTACAATTGATGAAAAATCCTTCTTTGCCTATAGTTTATGAACAAATGTGACTAAATGAAGCTGTGGCGCACTACTTTAACTCCATTAGTAAATCACAAATATGCACAGGTGTCAAAGGCTTATGTTTATAATCTTTTAAGACACAACTAATTTCTCAAAACACTCTTAAACATGGCAACTAAGCTCACGGTCTGGGATGCCTTCAAATAGTAAAAATGCGTTTTGTTTTGACTCTAAATCAGGAGATCGCAGGAAGAGCAGAAGTCTGTGGAACTTGAGACGACTTGAGAGGATTCGCACACATTCCAGTCAAAGCTCCGAGTTTAGACACACAACCAAACTGTGGCTGATCCGTGTTTATCTGAGCTGTGATAATTCAATTAAAGTCACATTAAGTCTATAGCCTCCGCGCAAAATAACGTCAACACAAACCGGCGAGATTCATCTGTCAAATGTTTCTTCAGCTTCAAGTTTGGACGGGTTTTGAGACACAGTTTTGCTTTAATTATACACAAACAGTTGTTATACATTGGGGAGACAAGGATTCTAGTTCATTTTGTACATCAAAATAACACGTTCAGTTTTGAAGCTGTAGTACCTGACTTTATTCTTGTAAAATAGGTGACTTTTTTTTTTTTTCTCGCATGGAATATATTGTAAAAGCAGCACTTTGTGACAAAATCCTTTAATTGTTAAAACTTTATCGATGCGTCACGACTATATAACACTTTGAATGAGTCGATTGACTGTTTGTTGGGGGTTATTTTCAAAAAGTTGCATGCTAATTTTAGTTTTTTAATACCTATTTATATTAGTTACAACCACGTTTTACTTTTAATATTAAACCTACAAAAAATTGTATTTTACTCGCTCTTATAGCATTGTTTTTCCCCAAATTATGTTGGTGTACCTCAAGGCTCTTAATTAGGGCCGTTCAATTTCATCTCGCGATAGAGCATGTTGTACATATTGCTTGATTTCTCTCATTAGTTGTTTGTTCTTCTGTTTACTTCAAGGACTAAGATGTGTTTTATTTTACATTTCAATAAATTATCCTGTCAAAATGATGGCATTAGATTTCGGTTCACGCAGAAATACGTATATCAAAATGTATTCACTCTGCAAGCTAAATTAGACGTAAAATTCCACACAAGACAATTCCATAAATATGACCAAACTCCTAAACTGTTTTACTTTAGTTTAACTTGACAGAAAAGTGTGTTGTTTTTCATCCTCCATCACCGCTTTACCCTTCTTTCCCCCTCATCCGTTTACATTGACCATGGCACCTGGTTTGTCCCTGGCTGCCTCTTCAAGCGTGCGCCCCACATAATAACCTCTATAATAACTTGGGTAATACTATGAATAATGCGCTGGTTTGGTTGGTAAATGAAGTCTTCTCCCATTTAATCTTTACTGTCATGTTTGGAAGGTCGCCATAAATCACTGCGTTGTTCGTTTTAATAAGATAAGTTGTGTCAGAGATGCCTGAGTTATGGTTTGGAAATTGACCTCGGAGACAGGAGCGTTGTTGTACCTTCAAACCGCTTGGCTCCTGCGTAGAATATTACCCTTAATCTTTATAAATAAGCAGTTATGAGCAGATAATTGAGTAGTGAAAACTTAAATAGGAGTTTGTAATGAGGAAAGATCAAAATAAGGCCAGTTAAAGTTGATGTATGGCTTGTTGTGGAGAAAAATACTGCAGTTAGGCGCCATAAATAGGACAAACGTTGGTGTTTAGACTAAACTAACTGTAAATAAGTAAATAAAAGTGGTAAGGTATGTTTTGATATGTCTGTGGAGGAAGATTGAGGATGTTTTTTCCAACTTTTTGTGGTTTTAAAACTATATTAAAACTATACATACAATTCATGTTTAGGTGTACCCCAAGGCTGCGTGTTGGCACCCTTTTTGTTTATGTTTAAAAACATATACACCTTAAATTTTTACAGGAAAATTGTTAAACCGTTTATAAATAGCAATATTGATTTATTTAAAGCTATACTTTATGATTGTTTCTTCATGAAAACAACACTTTAGAGTTGATGTCCCAGTGTCCAGGTTGAAAGAATATTTTCCAGGACATACATGAACAATCACAATGAATGTTATGTCCCTGTCCCTCCCCCATCTCCTCCACTTTCTCTTCTTTCTCTTCATGTCTTTGACCCTGTGTCTGTCTGTGGTCTGTGCCAGAAACCCCCACTGCACTCCTTCATGAGCTTCTATTACAACATGCAATCCAGAAACAGCGACGGCATTTTGTACTTTGTCTTAGGCTTCTGTTCCAAATCAGAACTAAAACAGGCTTTTACTTGAACTACAGATCTAAACTAGGACTCCACCAGCTTTAAAACAAGGTCTGTATCACAAATATTCATGGGTTTCAGTCTGATATCAAGTTAATCCTATTTTCAAGCACTTTTTGACTTTTGCTGATTCAAAAGTTTTCATCACTCTAAAAATAAGGCTGCGCAATGAATTGAAATCTAACAAAATAGCAATTTTAATGGACGCAATAAGCAAATCGCAAAGCTGCTTTTTTTTTGAAGGGCAATCATTTCCTCCACAAACAACAAAATACCCTGTTTTATTCTGCGTAAAAACAGCTAATCCCTGTAGTTTAGATCTGTACAGACATGTTCTGAAACAAGCGAGAAAGACGTGACTAAAAGCAAAAAGCAAAGACACACACAACTGATCACAACTTATAGTGAGAAAAACGAGATTGATAGAGACCAAACGTGACTTAAAGTGATGAAAACAGGACTGAAAGTGACAAAACGTGACCCAAAGTGACAAAAACACGATAGAAAGCGATAAAAACAGGATTAATAGCGACAAAAACCCCGCTAAAAGTGACAAAAATGCTACTTGAAGCGGCAAAAATGTGTTAGTTTATTAGTTTGTCAGTTTTTTTCAGTTAACTTTTTAGTCTTTTTCTGAATTTTTCTAGTTATGTTTTCAAAATGTGAACTTTGAACAGAATCCTATAATCAAAACATAAATCACAAATCTAATTGCAATACTGGTCAGAAAAACTAGAATTCGATATTTTTCCCAAATTGTACTGTACAAGTTTTAAAACAGGTCAAATCGAAGTCAAAACTTGTACAAAACTAGATCTAGACTTAACCATTCGAGATCTTTTGTATCTTTTCCTAATTTCTCCTTCACCTGAAAACTAAACCAAACTGTCACAGAAGTTAACGGCGGTCTTAAAGTCGATGGTCTGGCCTTAAACAGAGGCAGGTCAGTGTGGTCTGGTCTTCTCCGCCGTATCCTTCCACGGCGGCTCTTTCTGTCCGATTTCACGCTCCAGCTCCTCCTTTATGAGAGTGTCGCTGGTTATGTTCACGTCAACAATACGACGGCACAGGCGCTCACACTCGACCACGGCACGTCTTCATTTACAACATCAGAGGAAAAGGCAACGCACGGCTTTGCTTTGAAAATAAGACGGAATGAAGATTGTTTGACGGGAAATGGCAAGGATTGTTGTGTTAAAAGTGCAAAGAGATTAGGTTTGTGAACAACAACTGAAACTATAACAACAACCACAACAGCAACAACAACAACTACAACAGCAATCACATCCACAACAATTACAAGAACTACAACAGTCACAACAACAAGCACAACAACACACAACGAAGACAACCACAACAACCACACACAAACTACAACCACAGTAACCACAACCACATCCAAAACAACAACACAACTACAACCAAAACCACAACTTCAACCACATCCAAAACAACAACACAACAACCACAACCACATCCAAAACAACCACAACAAGCTCAACAAACACCACAACAAACACAACCACAAAAATCACAACAGCAAACAACAAAAACAACCACAACTACCACACAGAAACAACAGTCACAACAACCACATCCAAAACAACAACACAACTACAACCAAAACCACAACTTCAACCAACCATCCAAAACAACCACAACAAACTCAAAAACCACCACAACAAACTCAACCTAAACAACCACAGCAACAACCATCACAACAACCAATACAACCAAAAAAACACACACACAACTACAACAAACACAACCACAACAACCACCAGAAACACCACAACAACCTCCACAACACAAAACAACACAATACCTGGATTCTAAATGATACTAAAACTAGCATTTAAAGAGAGTGGAACTTTTGCTTGTAGTTTTGTCCAATATTTAACTTTTACTTGAGCCTTTTAACTTGATTGTTGTCTCCAATTCAAAACAAATATATTAAAATAAATGGCTGAATAAGGTATTGTTTCCAGGACATTGGTCCAACCAACATCAGCCAGTAATTTAGTCTACGTCTATTTTTATTTTATGTAGCGATGTTTTATTGTATATCATAAAACTAACATATAAAACAGACAGTGGAACCTTGTTTAAAAGGACAACGGCTGCTGGGATGAAACTGTCTCTGTATCTTTTGGTCCTGCATTTTGGCACAACTGGGTTTCTTTTGGTCCTCTATGTCTCATATTGTTTGAACTTGTCATATATAAAGCTGTTCTGACTTCAAGGATAAATAGCAGATACATTACCGCATTTGCAGCAGTTTTATCACATAACTTTTTTTTTTTTTCTTTTGCTCATCTCTTGCATTTCAAAACAACAATTTGTATCATCATCATGTAAACATATTCATTGTATAATTGTTCTCATAGTTATTCTATATAGACATTTTAAAACAACACCATCTGACTCTAAATCCAACTGTCTATTTCTACCACGGTACTTTTTCCAATGGGATTTCATCGCTGGTTTGTTTATGGACCCAAATAAGACTCTACAACTGCTGACATTAAATAGCAACTGGAATAATAGCCCAAAGTTAGTGGCTCTTTCCTCTAGAACAGTGTGAGAAACATGTTTTGAGAAGGTGTTTAAGAAAATACAAGTGCCAGAATGGTCCGCTCAGATACGTTGGAGGTCTAATTTTGGCCCGTGGGGAAAACCAGACTCTAGAACCAACAACATGCACTCAGATAAGGAGCTATTTATACACTTCACTGATCCCAAAGAGACGGCCGTGCTTTAAAGAACTTTTCAAATGCCAATGGTACAGTGACCCTACCATGTGCTACAATGATTTAAAGTCGCAAAATGTATCACAATCGGATCGAAATTGCAATTTTAATGGGCGCAATTAGCAAATATCAAGAGCTGCTATTATACAAGTCAAATTATTTCAACTTCTAACTATAAAATATCCATTTTTTTTCAGTAAAACCTGCTAATACTGTAATTTAGACAAGTGTTTCCCAACCATGGGGTACGCGAACACCAAGCAATTACATGGGGGTAGTTCAGGTTTTAAAAGAAGATGAAATGTACTTTTATCTGATCAAAAAAGTGTTAGTATTTGTAAATTTATCATATTTGTTGAGTATCTTGGACCGTAAATCTAATTAAAACAAAAATATAATCGTCATAATTGATCATATGCGACTAGTAAACCCATTTGTTTGGCTGAAACTGAAGTTGGGGGGTGCTCCGAGTGTGAGACAAAGCTTAAAGGTTGGGAAACACTGGTTTAAACCTCTACAAACAAATGTTCTGCAATGCATTGGATTCATGTTAGTTTAACATTTCAGATTTTAGTTTCTCGCAAATGTTAAAGCTCCTGGACTTGTTGAATAAATATAAACTCTGAATTTAGCGTTGTCAAAAATATCAAACAGATTCTAATCAATACTAAATCTAGTATAGGCTCATCTGAACAAAATAAATCACATAAAAAGGACAAAATGTTGTACAGTTTTTGAATGATTTTGAGATTTATCAGATCTAGTTTTAGACCACATTGTAAAATAAAGAAACTCCTATTATTTAGTGTTGAAAATGTAAGTGTATTGTCTAAAAATAAAGCGTTTTTTGTTATTGTTTGTTATTAAAAAATTGAGCATTGAGCCTACATTACGACTCTGAATAGAATTGTACATTGTAAACGTAAATCAGATATTGTAATCGCAAATGTTCGTCACAAATATCGTAATTAAGCCCTGGTACGGCATTAAAGCTCATCAATCATTTATTCAACTATTATGCATTTGCTAAAAAGAATAACATAGAAAACATGAATTATACTCTTGCCTCTTCGTGCAAATACGTAAGTTTACTGCCTTAGATGCGTTAAAAGTGAAGTTGAATGTAAATTGATTGGGGTTTAGTTGATAAAGCAGAGCCATTTTATTTTATTCTTCTGTTGAAATACTGATTTTCTCATTTAGTTTGTTATTTTGAACAAGTTTAGTCCCAGTTTCATTTTATTTGAACCATTTTTTTTTTGTTCTGCTGGTCGGTTGTATGTCTGTAACAAAAAGATGAATAAAAGTCTTTCTGATTAATTTGGAAAAGTTTGAGACAACATTTCTGTTCTGCTGGTCGGTTGTATGTCTGTAACAAAAAGATGAATAAAAGTCTTTCTGATTAATTTGGAAAAGTTTGAGACAACATTTCTGTTCTGCTGGTCGGTTGTATGTCTGTAACAAAAAGATGAATAAAAGTCTTTCTGATTAATTTGGAAAAGTTTGAGACAACATTTCTGTTCTGCTGGTCGGTTGTATGTCTGTAACAAAAAGATGAATAAAAGTCTTTCTGATTAATTTGGAAAAGTTTGAGACAACATTTCGAGCAAGAAACTCCATCTTTAAAGTTACATATTGTACCTTTACATAAACCTTTTAAAAGAACTTTTTTCTTTTCCGATCGTTCTGTTCATCGTTTTCGGCTTCCTGTTATATGACGACATTTTGAGGACTTTTCCACATTCAAACACGCCAATATTTCGCTTTAAATGGTCAGTCGCTATGGCAACGGTCCTAGTTTTTCATCTTTCTGAAACTCCTGGATTTCGCGCGTGACTTTTTCCAATGTATTCACGTCGTTCGACTCAAGAAAAGTTGTTTTAACGAGGACTTTCCCAAACCAAACGTGTTGCTTTTGTTGCGCCGGTGGAACAGTGTCCAGCCTCGGCTCTGCTGCTGCTGCTTTGGTGGAAAATGAGTCCCAGATGGGCGAGTGTCCGGCCCTCTGACCTCTGACCTCTGCGCAAGATTTACGGTGGAAGCGCCAGAGTTTCTTTCACTCGGTTTTGTCCGTTTCTCCACAATGAGCACGGCTTCTTCATTAATCAACCTCTGCCTCTTTTTCCCTCTCCGTTTTCTCCCTCTCCCGTCTTTTCTCGTTGATAAATGTTGTTTTTAGGCGCTAGAGTTTACCCTTTTTCCCCTCTGCGAACTTTTATTGAGCGTAAAAGTGTCATTTAGTGATCTTGCAAGGCTTTTGTACTTTTTTTTTCAACGGATTTGACTGAAATCAGCTCTTAATTCTCCTTTTCCTTCCACTTTTAACTTCTCACGTCAAGCTTTTGAATGTTGTGGTTGGGATTCCTTCTGGATTTGGCGGCCATGTTTGTAGTTTTTGGTACACGCTGTCTTTTTTGGCTAATCCCATGTAAATATTTATCCTGTGCTTAAAACTCTGTGTCAGTGTGAGAAGAGGATTTGAACATGGATTTGGTTTTGTGTCCGGTCTTGGATCCTGGAAGTTCTTTGTCCTGAGAGAAAGTCGCCTTATAACCAGAATGCAACTGGTTCTATAGAACCTTTAAAAGTACTACATTCCAGATTATAATGTGATTTCACTGGAGAAACTGGGATTAACCTCAGAATATCAGAAAATATAAAAAATCCAGATGGTTTTGTCAAAGTAAAATCACTCAGATGTACATAAGTGATACAACAGCTGCTTTAAACACATTTATTATTGTATGTTACATTATGTCTTTGCACTTTTGATGAAGGAACAATCCAGATTTATAGTTATTACTGGACAAATACTCACAGAAATGTTGAGCTCACAATAATGTTCCTTTTATGTACACATATATTAGATACTGTAAACATAAATTTGATTATTTTGAACTTCAAATATAATTTTAAGGCTAGAAATGTGTATTTTGTCCATCCTTTGTAATAGAAAATCAAACTAACTGACATTTCTACCCTGAGAATTCAAATGTGTTGCTTTTTTTCCCCAAGATTTAAAACAATTAGAATTTAGATCTAATTTGAGCTAATCATTGAAAAATGTACAGTCAACTTCTTTTCTGGAATTTGGATGATGTAACATTTTAAAGGGTCTCTACTGAGCTTTGTAATCTGTCTTTTTGTGGAGTTTGGGTGTTGAATTTTACTTTAAAGTCCTTGAGGATTTGTCAGCCATGTTTTGGGAATCTCTCAACAACAATAAACCAAACCGTTCTTGTAAATGTCTTTGAGTTTGAGGTTCTAGTATTTTCAAATGTTTCAATCTTCAGCGATTTTAAAAGGACATTTTGTCACTTGATTGAATGGGAATCCAGTGAAAATAAACACACGAGGATTCAAGGTGAGCTTCATTTCAGCGAAAATGAGACAAAAAGAAGAAACTCATGTGGATTAAGCTGAAGACGAGGAGCACGTTACAGTCATTGCTGCGATGAGGATGATGATAAATTAAAAAGTTTGCATAAATGTCTGTGTCGGCGCTCACCAGTCTCGAAAAGTAGTTCAGTTCCCTTTCATTTTTTGCCATGTACGTGTTTATAAAAGTTGAAGTTCTGAGAGTTTAAAGGCACAAAACGGAGGCTAATCAGCTCCGAGGCAGCTAATCTCCATAACGTGGTTGTGTCAGTCCAAAAAACACACGTAAAACTTAAAATTGGGCAAATGTTTTTAATAACTTAGCTGTTTATAAAGTACCTGAAAACATATTTTAAATACAGTTGTAAGTAGTATGCTCATATACCACATTTTTTTGGAATCCCTGAGAAAAATGAATGGAAACTTTACTTCTGGAACCAAGCGGTGGGCAGGCACGCCGTCTCTTTTCCGTGTCTGGCTTGCTTGGATTGGTTGTGGCTTTTCAAAGTTGATCAAAAGTAAAATTATTATACTTGAATAATAAATTAATTAATAAATTAATAAATTATACTTGAGGTTTTGTTGATGCAACTTGACAAATATTTGTAACATAAACGCACAGACGCTGTTAGTATAGTATTTATAGTATTTGAATCAAAAACACACCATTTTCATGTTTCCTGTTTGTTTTTATGTGTCATCCCTGCTCTGTCCGAGTCATAAAACCTCTTTCAGCACTTAGAATGTTTTGGAGTCTGCGTACAGGCCAGTTAACCATTACTCAATCATTGAATTAGTTATGAACCATTTCTATAATCGATTAGTTGCGATTAATGGATGCTGCAGCCCTAGTTGATTGATTGATTATCACACAAACCTTTATATCACTTGAACAGTTTTGCGATGTTTTGACTTTGACACTTTTTACATTTCCGTAGCCTGTACAACTCTTTCTAAATGATCCTGCAGAGATGGTCCACCTCTAATGCAGAGGTGCAGTGCGACTTGACCCATTTGGTGTTTGGTGTTTCTCTCTTCTGAACATATGGGTCAATGCTGCACCTGTGAAGTTTCCCCTCTTTCTTTCTCTTTCTCTTTGTATCTCTCTCTTCTTCTCTCTTTCCAGCGCTCCTCGTGTGAATGCTTTGTGTGTTTTGCGTTGGTGTGTGTGTGTTGCGTGGAGCGAGTGTGTCTTTGTTTTTGGGGTGACCTACAAAACCCACGGCTGCTCCTCCACATCTGCTCTGCCTTCGACCGCGGCCCCTTCGCGCAGCAAACAGCGTCAGCCGGAAGATTATGACCGGAGAGCTGCGCAATTAATCAAAATCAAACCGAAATCACAATTTAAATTGGCAATAATTTCCTCCACAAACAATAAAACATCCTGCTTTATAGCGCAGGAAAACTGCTAAACCTGTAGTTTGGATTTGTTAAAACATGTTCAACAAAAGTGACAGATATGCGACTGAAAGTGACAAAATCTTGACGGAAAGTGACAATCTTGTGACGGAAAGTGACAATCTTGTGACTAAAAGTGACAAAAAGCAACAAAAATGCAACTGAAAGCAACAAAAACTTGACTATACATATTTAAAAGTGACAAAAACACATCTAAAAGTGGCAAAAATGCTACTAAAAGTGACTACAAGCATCGAAAATGCGAAAAACGTCTAGAAACTTGACTAAAAGTGTCTAAAAGTGACAAAAAACAACTAAACGTGACAAAAACTCAACTAAAGGTGACCAACAACGCAACTAAAAGTGACAAAAAAGCAACAAAAAGTGAGAAAAAAGCAACTAAAAGCAACAAAAAAGCAACAAAAGTGAGAAAAACACAACTAAAAGCGACAAAACTTGACTAAACGTGACTAAAAGTGAAAAACGTGTGACTACAAGCATCAAAAATGCTATTCTATCTTTATCTAATTATTCATTCTAGAGCTGGACAACATGACAAGACATGTGTCACAGTGTTTTTTATTAATTTGACTTTAAATGTCAATAAAGAAGTATTTTGACTGTCAAAAGTAACCAGAAAAGCACTATTTAACTTATTTATTTATTCCATATTTTTGCATACCATTTCAACAGCAACTTCTGTTTGAATTCTCCTGAAAGTGTGTAAATTTGTCAGTAAAATCTCACAGTTTGGTTGAGATCGGCGGCTGCCCTTTCGCTCGAGCGTCCCTGAAGCACAAGCATCACTTCAGTGTAAAAGCGTCCGTAATATTAACCGAGAATGACACGAGCGTCACCTAAACCGGCCTGACTCATGTGTATTGTGTCTGCTCTTGATCCTGGAGACCTGATTAAAGCGACAGCCGCGGCGTGAGACAAGGACTGGTCATCGAACTGTCTGAGACTGCTTTTACCTCAGCTCATTGTGTTTGTGTGAGGCAGAGACAGACAGATGAGACCAGCAATGAATTCGTGGCTTTCAGGCTCTTGAATGTGATGATGTCATGCTCCCAGACGGGGGCGAGACTCAGTTTTCCCGCGAGCACCTGGTATTTTAAATTTTTATGTCTGCATCACATTTTGTTGGTTGTAAACTGTTCTGATCTAAAACAACATGAACAAAAACATGACTAAAAGTGATTAAAAAAAAATTTGTTAAATACGTCTAAAAGAGACAATAATGTGACTAAAAGTGACAAAACGCTACCTAAAGTGACAAAAATGTGACAAAAACACATCTTAAAGTCACAAATCGTGACTGAAAGTGACAAACACATGACTAAATATACAATATACAAAAAAACGTGCGAGCACATGGTAAATTTTTATTTTTTTTTATTTAGTAAAAAACTTACTATTATTATCAATTGTAATAGTGATCTAAACTAAAACAAACAAAAAAGCAACAAAAAGTATGCCAAAACACATGTAAAAAAGACAAAAAAGCAGCTAAAAGTGACAAAAAAAAAATTATTTTTAGAATAATAGCTATGCAACGTTTTCTCCCAGAAAAATATTGCAACTACACGTTTTGGTACACGTGTTTATTTCCTTTGTGTGCATTGGAATAACAAAAAAAAAAAAAGAGAAAAAGGTCAAAACTGATCAAATATCATGCAAAACTAAAAAAAAAAAAAAAATGGTCTGGACAAAATGAATTGCCCTTAACTTAATATTTGGTCTCACATCCTTTTGGAAAAATAAAGGAACATGAAGATCTCTGGAGAAGGACTAGTAACCTTGAGATTGATGATCTTTTTTCCACAGTTTTGGTTCTCGTCCTCACACACACACAATGTGAAGACGGAGTCAACTTCTCTCCTTTTTATCTGCTTTCAGGTGTGATTTTCATATTGCCCACATCTGGTAATTGTCCCAGGCGGGTTTAAACAAGCATCACAAGCTGAAACTAATTTATTTATCCACATTTTGAAAGGATGTCTGGCCCATTTTTGGAGTTTTGTGTGAAATTGTGTAAAATTAGCTTCTTTTTTTTCTCAGTTTTTTTCTCACAATAAGGAAATAATCTGTGTTCAACAAACCATGTGTCACTGTAATACTTTTCAGGGAGAAATACTTCGTTTTCTGGAAAATCTTCAGGGGTGTCAACACTTCTGACCATGACTGTATCTTGAAAACATGCCTTCTTGTAGTGAATGGACTCGCCCCTCCACTGATCTGACCTGTAACTTGACCTGGTGGAGTGACATGCGTTTAATGCCACACTGCGGAAAACGACACGGCGCACCTTTAAGGATTATGCGGATTAAAAACAATCAATCTCCAAACGCCCTTCTGACGACTCCTTCATCCATTCACTGAAACCTCGGCGTAAAAACAGCAAAATTATCTCTGGACTTTAATTAAGAGAGCAATGCTGACTTCACTAAAGCTGGTCAGGGCTGAGTCAGCACAGGACTACGGCAACACGGAGGGGCCAATAACCACACTTATTGAAAAAAATAACAGCTCTAAGCAGGATTTAATGGGGCCGAGCATGTCGTGTTATTGTCTCCTGAAGTTACCAGCGTTTGAGTAAATGATAAATGATTGATGTGTTTGACTGAGGCCCTGCAGGTGAACGGCAAATAAACACATTTAAAGACATCAGCGTCAAACTTAGACCAAACTAATCAGAATCGTGTAAGAAATACTTTGATAACTGAACTTTTTTGTGTGTGTTTTATCTAACGCTCATTTTCTACCAAACTAACCTGCAAATATCACTATCAAAGACATTTTATTTTACATTTTAGGTTCTTTTTATAGTAAATAGAGTAATTATCCATGTGATTTATTGACAAACATTGTTTAAAGTGCCTATGATGGGCTTTAACAATTTTCTAATTTTGATTTAATTTGGTGTAATAATACCTATTGCGCATAAAAAAAATCTAGTTTACGCCAATCAAGTAGCAGTTTGTGGAGAAAAGTTGAAAAATCTGCTGAAAATGACAGGAAGCACTAAACAAACTGATGACATCACACTGGGCAGACTCCGACTCGTTCCATCCAAAGGTTTTGCATAATTTACCCCAAATAAACAACACTTTTGACTAGGGCTGGGCGATACGGTGATAAAAATCGAATCGTGAGCTCTTCCCTTTAACGAACTGCTATTTTGGTGAAATCGTCGTATCGTGATTCACTGTTTCTCTCTTTAATGCAGCTGTCTGTTCAAACACACTTGTTGTTTAGCCGTGTTCTGAAACAAGCTACAAAAGCGCGACCAAAAACAACAAAAATGTGTTCGAAAGCAACAAAAACACACCTATACATACAACAAATTCGACTCAATACACCAAAACGTGACTGAAAGGCCACAAAGACACGACGAAAAGTGACAAAGACGCGTTTAAATATGACAAAAATATTCTGCTGTAATAATTAATGATCGTAATTATTAACTGGACAAAGACAAACATTATTTAAACAAAATGTCAAAAATTATAAAATGAATAAAGGATTATTCTTATTATAGGCAATGGAAAACTACAAAGTGAACATGAATCGTGATAAAATCGAAATCATGATCTGGCCCCAAGAAAATCGTGATTATCATTTTTTGCAATATCGCCCAGGCCTACTTTTGACCCTTTAAACATGAATTCAACAAAATAAAGGCCTTCAGATGTATTTGGATTTGTCTGATTTGAGTTTTAGCCCAGTGTGATGTCATCATTTACAACCAGGAAGTGATATTACCAGGAACCAGGAAGTGATATTGCCATTTTTAATATTTATTCCCAGATAGCCACCTACTGTAAATAAGAGTGTGCACTTTATACTTTATATTGTACTTTTATTACCATGTTTATTTATCCTATTTTTACTGCATGCGCCTATTTCATTCATTCCTGTTCTAAACTGTGTGTTGCAACGGTGGAATTTCCCCATTGTGGGACAAATAAAGGATCTCTTATCTTATCTTATATTACAAAACAGAAAAAAATGCGATATTGGGACAAAATGTGTATATTCTTTTGTAAAACGTGAAATATATTAATCTTACCTGTATTTTATCTACATGATGAGTCCAACCTGTCATAGGCACTTTAATTCTGCGTAAAATATAGACCGAAACAGCATTTTTAGGGGAAATATTCATTCATATTCATTATACTGTTCGTGAATTCAAACAGTTTTCGATTTTTTTTCGTTGTTTTTACATTCTATTCTATCAAATCCACATTCTCTCTATCCTTTATCACAACTCAATGATGCGATATGGAATAATCTCAACCTAAAAGTGTACTGTAACTCAAAAAAGATCCAAAAACGCTGCACTAATCATTAGCTGCACTAATGTTTGGTCGAGCCTGAGTTTCTCCGCTCGACCACGGCCCTGGAGCGTTTTGTGAGCGTGTTTTGGTCACTTTGGTTTTCTTCCATAAAAAGGCAGCGAGCGTCCCCCCTCAGAGCGAGCCGCCGGAGCAGACAGACAGAGACGAGTCACTGCGAGCGACTCAGGTGCTTACTGGAAACAGCTGAAGTCATCCGGGCCCCAGAGACCGAGAATGAGCGAGAGACAGGAGCACTCCCAGGGGTTTTACTGGTCCGGGCTGTGTGTGTGAGGGAATGAGGGTCGCACAAGATGGAGGCATTTCTAATTGTCATTGAATTCAAGTAAGAGAGAAGAACCAATCCTGTCAGAAAAAAGCAAAACGGTTTGGAGCAGAGTTTGGACTTTTTTGTGTGTAATTCAAGGTTTCCGCGGGGCATTAAAAAGCAATAAACTCATTCAATGGCAAAAATAAGGTGTTAATCTGCATCACAAAGCATTAAATTCACTCCCCACCAGCATTAAATCTAAAAACCAGTTTGAAAAAAAATATTCATCCATTAGAAAAATAAATATAAATGTAATAAAAATAAGAGCAAATACTGCAGTTTGTGTCTCCAGAGCCGCTGTATCAGAAGTACGTGTGCATGACTGTGGTTTTTACTGTGAAATTTAACATTTAAATATATTTTGAATCCTAGATGTACTAGATTTATTTACTTGAGGTCAGTGGTTCCCGACCTTTTTCATAACGAGTACCCCCTGAGCTTTGACTCAGAGTAACTGTGAACTACAGTTTCAGGCAAATAAATGGGTTTACTAGTCACATATTGTCAGTTATTACTATTATATTTTTGTTTTAATCCTATTTATGGTCAAAGATGCTCCAAAAAGATGCTAAGTTGGGTTCAGAACATACATGTGCATGGTTTAAATTTCATGTAAAGGATCTTTTTGAATATTATAAAGTAGTTTATTATATCCTGGTCATTTTGCTGCCCAATGGAACGGTTACAAACCTGTAGTTTTGACACGACAGAAGCGGAAATGTCTCGTTTTGATGTTGATTATGGCATTAAAAATATTGAAATGCAGCCTTAAAAAGCGTTAAATTTGATTTGCTGAAACCTGCATAAACCCTGTAATTTGGCAATATTGAAAAAAAAAGTGTATCTTGATGATATTCAGACGATATTATGTCAGTTCAACAGAAAACATGTCTTTAAACGTGTTAGTTGAGGTTTAATTATCAGACAAATGATGTGAAATGTCTGTAAAATGCGCAAAAAACCTTAATTGAAAGTTTGCATTAGCTCATTTTGTACCATTTTTAACACAAAATTCACGTTTTTATCTTAATTTTGACATAGTGCACTTCTAGAGTTAAAGTGCGTATGACTTTTATGATTTTCTAATTTGCTTTTCAATCAAGGAAACAACATAGGTAGGGTAGAAAGCTTCAAAACAAATCAATTTAGCAGAATAAATGCTTTTTATGAGTTAGAATGTTAAATGTCTATAGTGTTAAGCTGAAGAATCGCTTGCAGGTTAAATACAGCTCGACAAAAGGACCTTAAAAGATCAGATCCAGTGGACGACGTGCAGATAGTATTCTCTGGTCCTGTTTGCGGTCCTCCTCGGCTCTTGCATCCCGCTCGTCTGCGTCAGTCCTGTGGGTCTTTAACGCCCGCTGACACTGCGGCTGCTGCTCCACTCCTGTCATTTTACATTAAACACTGTGCCATCTGGAGCATAGTGTCCAGGTACTGCACCAAAAGTGACCTCAGAATTAGTAACGCTGAACCAAACTCTCTTAAAAGTACTGTTGTGGCTGTGTTTGACTCGGCGTTTCATCTTTTCTATATACTTACCGTTCTTACATACCTTGTTTTTATGCGTGTCTAGTTTTATGATGTCACTGAAGCAAGTTCCTAGTTTGAGAATTTTGAAATATGTAATAAATAATAGCTGTTCGCCTTTGCAAGTGGTGGTGTTGCTGAACAAAAACTTCAGACTTGTGTGTTAATATTAGATGCCTATTTCTAAACCACAACTTTTTTCAGACAACTGTAGTTTCTTTAAAGGGGCTGTATCTGATTTTTACTGTTTTGAAACGTGAAAAACAGAACTATTTCATGAAACGCTAACTTTTTTTTTGAATGTAATAGAGTAAAATCCTTTGTTGCCCCAGTACGGATATAATGTAAAAGCATCTGTTTGAGTGAAAATGTGTGTTTTATTCTACGAGAAGCAGGAAGTGCGCCATTAGCATGCTAATATTTGTTAGCTTTATCCAGGACGTGCTTATAAACTCATCGCAGTGAATATTTAGGATGTTGAGACTGCATTAGTAAAGTGAGCGATACATGTAGGACTGGGCGATGTGGCAAAATATTATTATCATGCTTTTAACTTTATCACGAATTATGTTCACTTTGTATTTTTCTATTGCCTGTAACAGAGCTGCACGATTTAAGAAAAGATCTAACTGATTTTTCTGACCAGTGCAATTGTGATTGGATTTGCGATTTATGGGTTAATAATAGGATTCTGTTCAAATTCACATTTTAAACACACTTTTAGTTGTGTTTTTGTCCTGTTCAGTTGTGTTTGTCATATTTAAACACGTCTTTGTCACTTTTAGTCACGTTTGTTGTTTGCAGGCGTGGTTTTGTCGCTTTTGAAGGCATTTTTATCGCTTTTGGTCGCGCTTTTGTTGTTTGTGGAAGAAATTATTGCACTTCAAAAATAGTAGCCTTTGTGATTTGCTAATTGCATCCGCTAAAATTATTACTCGATTTTGTTTAAATGTGCAGCTGTAACATTTAAGAGATAAATAAAGTCATCTGCTCAGAGGCTTCAGAGGCTAAACAACAGGAGAAAAAGTGTGCATTAAAGAGACAGTTTCACAAAAATACCAGACTGTCACAGGGACGAGCTCACGATTAGATTTTAATCACCATATCACCCAGCCCTAGATACACGTAACTTTAAAACAAACTTTTATGTTTCAAAACAGTAAAAAACAGGTACAGCTCCTTTAAATACATGTAAACAAATTGAAATACTCTACTGAATCAAGCCTTTAACTACACTTTCTGTTTCGTGGAGTGCCCTTTATCATTTCTGCTGTGGCCGGTGCATTTCTCATAATGGACAAAGTGAAGATATCTCGCGCTTATTGCCGAATGACAAACAATAAAGTCATTTCCTCCAAACAGTAATCTTCTAATTAGCTGCGAGAAACAGGAGCGGAGCCATACATCACAGCGCAGCCTGCACCGCAACAATAAAAACTGCTTCTTCCAGCTTTTTTTTCTCCCCCGCATCTCCTCTCCTTTTTTTTTTTTTTTTTATTTTGGCACGGATTCTGCTTGCTCTAATCCCGGGCCACAATTATCGGTCTTTACGCATCGATCGGCTCCCCCTGGAGGTGTGGAGGTGACGCGGCGGACGTTGCGGGTCGATCCAGGGACATAAAGTGAAAGATGCAAACGCTAGCTGTGATTAAGTGTGTCTAAATGAGGCTAGTTTTCGGCGTTAATGTGGTTTTTATAAAGGGACGGTTTATGGCGCACCACCTGTATAAGTTTATGGGCCGTTATCAGCGGGACAATACGAGCGTTATTATTACAGATGTCGGGTCACGCTGCCGTTTCAAAGTACAATATGGTGGGAAATTACGCTTAGGTTGCGTTCACACTGGTTTGAGTCCGTTTTTGTTCCGATGGAGATTTTATTTGGTTCTGTTCTGGTTAAAAGTGGGCAAAATATCGAAATTTAGATAATATTGGGAAGGTTGTTTTGAAGATATGCCAAATTTGAATATTGAGTAGAGCATTTATACTAAGAACGACTATAAAAAGAGATGATTTAAAACAAAAATTAACAATGTTATGCTGTAAACTGGGGTGCAAATGGCAGTGAGCTTCTGCCTCTCAATAAGGAGTTTTGTGATTCATCCCGCACCACCCCAACATCGTGGTTTCAATTCTGAACCACCCTAACATCACACGATCTCTCTGGGTGGAGTCTGCATGTCCTCCCTGAATACTGCTGCTCTCCGGGTTCTCCGGCTTCCTCCCACCGTCTAAAGACATGACTGTGTTCAGGTTAATTGACAACTCTAAATTGTCCCTAGTGAATGAATGTGAGAGTGAATGGTTGTCTGTCAATGTCCTTGTCCTCTGTGTTAGCCCTGCGACGAGTTGGCCACTGTCCAGGGTGTACCCCGCCTAAGGCCCAAAGTCACTGGGATTCAGTCACCTCGACTTAACGGGAATAAGAAAATCATTCAATATTGGCACAGATATTTTATTTTTTTGGACAGATTAATGAGTGAAAATTGAAACACAGTAGAAGAGCAATTGGGCTACAAAAATATGGCCAATGTTTTCTTTTCTTCTTCTCTTTATTATCAGCCACCTTTGGATCCAAATAGAATAAATAAAGTATCCTGTTTTTGTTTTTGATGATTGTTAGTATTTAGTTATGAGTGAAGTTAATTTGTGAACCTTACGTCAACTTAAAATAGATTTGTGGGCCTTACTATGGATTTTAAAATCTAAATATCAGCATACCGAGTACTGGTTTAGTCCTTGTTTAGTCCAGGTTTACAGTCTGGTTTAGTCCTAGTTTTGATTTGTCGTGTGCAAGTGTGAAGCTGTGCAAGACAAAAATTCACAAAAATGTATATCTCAGTTATTTTTTTTATTATTCCAGTTACAATATTATGGCAATCCATCAAAAATGTGCTAAAACAGACTTGTGAAGGTTGTTTAGGTTAAAGCCTTGATTTTCACCCAGTGCGCCTTGAGGTTTTGCCTGTTGCGCCTTGAAAAAATGTCCATTTGAGTTAACAGATTCACAAATGCAGATGTATTGACTAATTTACCATTCTGGAGTGTCCTGAGCAACATCTGCACCAAAAAAATATACAAACACCATCACTTCTGTCAAATTTAAAGAACCAGAAAGTGACAAAGACTTACTTTTGGCTCATTATATGCAATGTATTTTTAAATTTTAATTTTGGTAATGTTTTAGTAGTAGGTGGTGTGCCATATGGTATTTTTTACACCCACAAATTGTGCTGCAACTTAAAAAAGGTTGAAAAACACTGGGTTAAAGTATCAAACATAAAGTGAAAGGACTAAAATATTGAACCCAAAAGTGCAGAAATATCACCTTTCTTGAGTGATTACCTTCCCAATGTGTTTTATTTTGTTAAAACTTCTCTTTTGCACGCTTTTGAAATACATTTTACTCTTGATATTTTACATTTTTACATACATTTACATACATTTCCCATGTATATCCCACCTCTAGAGTATTAATTGAGATCTGGGGCGGGTAAAATGTTAAACCGCATAGATTTTGAGCAAAAAAATCATGATCCATGTTGTTTCCTCTGTTTTTTAAGCTCTTTCTGCAACTAAACAACACACTTTTAAGCAAAGAACTTTATAATTTGATCCAATATTGCGATATTTTTCCATCCCTAAAGCTGCTTCATAATGTTATGAAGACAAATTCCTCTTTTTGAATCCAAATCCTGGCTACTTCTTTTTACTAACGCGAGACTAAGACAATGTTGGTGGTTCTTTATTCCCATATTTTCCTTTATTACGGCGTAGAGAAGAATGAAACGTCCACGCTTTCATCCCCAAAACCGTCCTCCATTAACAACCCCGCAACATCACTGTAAAACTTAACTACTCTTCGAATGTTTATCATTTTTACAGTCTCTCCATTTACGATATTGGATTTTTTTCCTTTTTTTTTTACAACCGTACATGGGCCGAGCGACCACCACGGCGCGGCGATACACAGGAAAAGCTCCTCTCATTGTGTAAATCTACAATAATAACAATAATAATAGTGTCTTTATGAACTGGAGGAGACAGCTGTGACCGGAGTTTAAACTAATATTGGTTCAGCTGTTTCTGCCGTGCTCTGGTCATAAAACTGGGCTTACCGCCGTGATCCGGGCTTAGATCCGAACCAGGGTTTTGGGAGCTCCGAGCCGGCGCGGTGGTAAATGGTATGTGCGCAAGTGCAGTTTACAGTTCTTGTAGATTTGGAACTTCACGCTGAAATGTAAAGGTCAACACAGAACGAGGAGAGAAGGAGAAGGTCACGGCCCGAGCTGAGACCGCCCACTGCTGGCGCGGAGGGGAAGTGATTGTGTAACGCAGTAAAAGGCTTCAGCCAGGTTGGAATTTTCTGTCAATTGGTTCGTTTTATGTCGTCTAAGGCTTTGATTTAGGTTTTGCCTGGGAAAGAATGTCCAGTTTGTGTTCACAGATTCACAAATGCAGATGTAATCGACGAGTTTACCTTTTTAGAGTGTTCTGAGCAACTTCTACACTAAAAAATGAACACAAAACCACTGCCAAATTAAAGTGCATATGACATTTTCTAATTTTGACTTTATTCAGTGCATTAATACCTGTTGTAAATATAAATTATAGTTTTACACCAATCAGGTCGCTGTTTGTGGAGAAAAGTGGAAAAATCTGTTGATAATGACATGAAGTAAACAAACTGATGACATCACACTGGGAAGAAAAAGGATATAGCATGATTTACATAAAACAAAACAACTTTTTTGACCCTTTAAACATTGATTCAACAAAATAAAAGTGTTCACATGTGTTTTTCTTTGTCAAATGAAAAAATCTGTGACGTCATAAGTTTTGGCCCAGTGTACAGTGTGGGTTCTTGGTAATATCCCAGTGTGATGTCATCATTTACAACCAGGAGGTAAAATTGAAAACTTACAAAAATAGCTAAATTGTGGTCAAATTTGTAAAGATTTTAGCAGAATTTGAAACTTTTTTTTTTAAACTGCATTTTAGTTCAATGTGTAAAGAATCAGACATTATTTGCCTCATTAAATACCATGTTTTTTAATGAAATGGTCTGATTTTGTAATTTTTCAGTTGTAAATGGCGTTCCATGGTATTTTTTAAACCCAAAAAGTGTGCTGTGACTCAAAAAAGGTTGAAAAACACTGTTCTAAGGAAGCCAACTCAAGATTAGTGACACATTTTATTGGCTTGTTGTCTGTTTTAGCTCATTTTGGGAAAAAAATCAACTTCAGAGCTTCAACAACAGTTTACTACATAGAGTTTGGTTGAATTGTACTTTAAACTTGTCCAGAAGCTTCGATTTTTGAGAAACATGAATGATTTTAAATGGGTTAGTTCTTTAGACTGGCCTTTGGTACTTGTGTAAACATTCTATGCCATTCATTTTAGTGAAGCAGTGAACACAAAATTTAGCCGTTTGAGCTAACACATGGAATGGCACCAGCTAATGGGGTGCAAGTGCTTTGTTCACAGACACTGGAAGGGTCTTTTGGTAATGTTTTATGGGAACAAAAAGGAAACAAATTCACAACATAAAGAACAGTGTGACTTTTTCTAATGATTTACTACATTTTTTTTTATTACAGTTGAATGAGAATCTGATTAATACAATTTTAAACACTTCCAGAAACATTAACGCTTAAGAATAGAACTTAACATGAACTGCTAATCAAATACAAGATTTTTTTGAAGTCTTAATGACAGGGTTGGCCTTTTCTTTTCTCCCATAAAAAGACATTTTCTTGTTTGCAGAGACAATCTTTTGCCGAACTGTGTGATTGTAATTTGATAATATGTTGCTTTCATGTTCAAATTTTTGATCATTTCATTATTTCAGAAGGAGGGCAGGAGCTTTAATGGGAGAGTCACAGTTTTTGAAAGAAATATCCAAACTTATGAACCACAAATGTTGAAGGTGTGACAGTATCTCAGTGTCACAAATGAATGCACACATGTGGTAAATGAACAAAACAAATGGTTAAATGCCTAAAAACATTGCTACAATAACCGCAAAAAGGTTTAAAATTGTAAACTATACTGCACAATTTATGGATTACAAATTATGTCAAAATCTCCTCTTGTCTCTTTCTCATGAACCCAGTCTTGTGTCTCGTCTCGTCTTGTGGGAATCGCATCCTAAAATGTTCAAACTTATCATCATTTGCTGGGAATTGGCTCCACAAACTTGTCAGATTAATCTTTTGGCTGAAAGTCGTTTCAAATGACGACAATCAAGTCCGTGGGGTTAAAATAATGACGTATAAGCCAGTTGTGTTGACAGAGAACACGTTGAACTTTGTGCCAGCTTTTGTTCCACGTAGAAAGATATTAAAGGAGCTGTACCTGATTTTTACTGTTTGTACGCAATGAAAAACAGAACTAGATCACGTACCTGCTTTTTTATCTGTAATAAAGGAAAATCTGTGTTGCTCCAGCACAGATATATTGTAAAAGCATCTACAGAGCGTTTTATCTACGAGAGAAGCAGGAAGTGTGCCGTTAGCATGCTAATGTTTGTTAGCTTTACCCGTGAGTGACGCTCAGAAACTCGTGAAAAGTGCTTATAAACTCATGGTGGTGAATATTTAGGATGCTGAGACTGCATTAGGAAAGTGAGTGATACATGTGACTGATTCTGTTTTTTCACTTTTCAAAACAATAAAAATCAGGTACAGCACCTTTAAGCATAAACCAGGTAAACAAATCTGCAAATTCCACTTTACAATTCGGACGTTTCTGAGGCCAAACCCGTGCACTTCTGCTTGGATTGTCGTGCATCTCTGGCCCGTCGTCTGTTCCAGTGGTTCGTCTGTGCCTCTGCTCCGTGTCGCCGCTCTCCCCCGAGTCCTCCCCTGTCACCCGCTCCATCTGTCACCCTCTTCTTTACACTCGTATATCCATCCTCCTCTCCCCTCTCTCCCTTTCCTTCAGCCTTTCATATGAGCTCTTTATTTCCTCCTCTTTTCTGTCCTTTAGTTGTTAAGATCTTCTGTCCTTCGTCGATTTTCCCCTTAATTTTTTACTCTTCCTCAACTCCATCTCTCCATCTGTTTCTGGGACCATGTATCTACTGACCATTTGATTTTTTTTGAATAGAGAAATCCAAAAAAACAACACAGTTCCCGATCTCAAAACAATGTAGAAAATAGAGAAATTGTCAGTTTTTTTTGTCCGCTCGTAAAGCCAAAAACGGAAAACAAGTAATAATTTGATTTCTCATTGTAAATAAAATGCTGTGCTGTTTGCCAGTGTTTTTCTGGAGAAGTGAGCGTTCTGGGACAAGTGCCCAGAGAAGCTGTTTGTTCCTCGGGGCCAGAGCAGCGGTGCCTCTGGGGGCAGCGCAGAGTGGCTGAGGTGACGGCTCTGAGCGTTACATTGTGGATACAGACGCAGCATGTGTTTGTTTACCCCGGGATGCAGCGGTCAGAGTCAGAGGTGACCACTGTCTGAGAGTCTGTGGCTCAGAGGGGCTGAGGACGCACCTCGTCGGCCTCTTCAGCTCCGAACTCGCTGTAAAGAGTTTGGAGTGAGCTGGATGGTGCCTCACAGACACTTTGCACACCGTCCTGTGGGAATTGTGAGGATTTTTTTTTTCTTACGACATTCACGAGTTTAACCTTCTTCGTTTGAGCTGTGTGTGCCTTTGGTCAATGAGCAAGATACTTTATCATACCAGATACAACACTTATTTAAAAGTTAGCATATTGCAAATTGTATGTTGAGGGGTGTTTGGGATCACCCATGAAAGTTTCACAGTAATGAAATAAGAAGAAGAAAAAAAAACCTAGACCTGATCAAAATGACGGACTGTCAGCCCAAGGAGTGTTGGGGCTTTCTTTCTCTACCTTTTATCTCTATTATTTTTCCATCCCTCGTTCCATTTCCTCACATCCTTCTTCTCTCCTGTCATTCATCCTCCCCTGTTCCATCCTCCTCTCTCTCCCTCATCTCCCCCCCTCTCTCTCCTCCATCCTTCTTCCCTTCTCTCTCTCCCCTCTGTCTTTCTCCCCTCCTCTCTCCTCCATCCTTCTCGCCCCCCCTTTCTCTCCTCCATCTTTCTTCCCCTCTCTCCCCTCCATCCTTCTTCCCCCCTCTCTCGCCTCCATTTTTCCCCCTCTCTCTCCCCCATCCTTCTTCCTGTCTCTCTCCCTCTTTCTCTCCCCTCTATCCTTCTCCCCCCTCTCTGTCCTCCATCCTTCTTCCTCTCTCTCTCTCTCCCTCTTTCTCTCCCGTCCATCCTTCTTCCTCTCTCGCTCCCTCTTTCTCTCCCCTCATCCTCCCCCCTCTCTCTCCTCCATCCTTCTTCCTCTCTCTCTCTCTCTTTCTCTCTCCTCCATCCTTTCCCCCTCTCTCTCCTCCATCCTTCTTCCTCTCTCTCTCTCTCTCTCTCTCTCTCTCTCTCTCCCCTCTATTCTTCTTCCTCTCCTCCCTCTCTCCTCCATTCTTCTTCCTCTCCCCCCCTCTCTCCTCCATCCTTCTTCCTCTCTCTCTCTCTCTCTCCCTCGTTCTCTCCCCTCTATCTTTCTTCCCCCCCTCTCTCCTCCATCCTTCTTCCCCTCTCTCTCTCCCCCCCTCTCCTCCATCCTTTTTCCTCTCTCTCTCTCCCCCCCTCTCTCCCCTCCATCCTTCTTCCTCTCTCTTTCCCTCTCTCTCTCCCTCTTTCTCTCCCTCCATCCTTCTTCCTCTCTCTCTCTCCCTCCACTCCCCCCCTCTCCCCTCCATCCTTCTTTCCTTGGTGACATTCGGTGTCACGGGCCTGTTCTGCTGACGCGCTGATTTTCGGACGCACACACTCTGCTCCTCTCTCTCTCCAGCTGTTCTCAGGTCTTTATTGGATTGTGTCTGTCCTCTGTTTGGAGAAGGAGGACGCACGACAACAAGGAGAGAAAGAGCCCAGGACAAGGAGCGATGGAGGGAGAGGGGAAGTTAGATAAGACTGAACATTTGAAGTGCAGCGTATTGCGCTGTGTAAGTCTGACACGTGGGTGCTCACCTGATCGCCTCCAGAAAAGAGGCACAAGCAGGTCAGATCTGTCAGAACAAAAACAGTCACATCCAAACCGCAATCTGAGTGGACGCAATTAGCAGCTCGCACAGGCAGCAGTTCTGAAGTGCAATCATTTCATCCACGAACAACAAAATATCCTGTTTTATTCTGCATAAAAACTGCTGCACCTGTAGTTTAGATTTGTTGAAACATGAGTACCACTTTATAATAACTAGACCTTATTTAGCCTTAACAAAAATAAAGAATTATTATTGAATATAGAGTTTATTAAGCATGATTCAGGTTTAGTCACTACTCAGTTAAGGTCAGGGTTAGGGTTAAAGTTAGATATTAGGGTTAGATTAATAGTTACGTAGTTATTAAGCCTAAATCATTCTTCTGTTCATTATAAATTAAGTTTGTTCATTCTTTACTAAGGCAGGAATAAGTGTAATTGTAAGTGTAAAGGTGTTACCTAAACATGTTCTGAAACAGGGTGACAAAAACGCAACTAAAATCAACAAAAACACAGCTTAAAGCGTAAAAAACAAAGCGTGCAGCCTTATTTGTTCTGATAGATCAACGCCTTGCAGAGCATTTCAGGCAAAGCAAACCTCAAACAGAAAAGTTGTGTGCTTTGACGTGAAGTTGGGGTTGTGGTGGTTAAGTTGTAGGAGGGGAAGAAAATTGCAAGTCGAAACTACAGGGTTTGCAGTTTGATTTGCGCATCAGTTAAAAACACAGAAAGTATTATTTATAGCCTATTGATTGCAGAAAAAGTGCTAAAATAGGAAGATAATGCTCAAAAGAACTGCAAGTAAACTTTTAAACTTATTTTTCGCGCCTTTTGTATAATGTAATATGTATGTAATATATCTCAGGAAAATATGTGACATAAATAATTGCAGTCTGTGTGATTTGTTGATTGCGATTTCGATTTAATTGTGATAAATCTTGCAGAACAACAGCCCTATTTTGATGTTTACCGAGGAAATGACTTGACTAATAGCAGCCTTTGCAATCAAATTGTGATTTTTGTTTTTGATTTCAGCCTTAACTGTAATATTTTTTATTTATTTTAAAGAATGTCGAAACATAAACATGATAAATTAGTTTCCCAGTGCACCTTCACAGTGCGGGTGAGGAGTTACATTTGAGGTTCAGATGGTGGTCTGTATTTCTTAAACTGAAAGAAGCTTCTGAAGATGGACAGCAGCCAGGGACAAGAGCGGAGCCTGGAGAGAGAGGGAGTACGACAGGCCGAAAATCAAGTGTGTGCCGGATAAAAGATGGACAAACTCAAAGAGAGGGAGGGAGGAGGGAGGGAGAGGAGAGGAGGGAGGAGGGGGCAGCAAAGAACAGATGCTATGGAAGAACAATGGCCGCTCCAGCAAAGAGAGACATAACTGATGAGTGCTGAAAGACAGGAGCGAGGGAAATGAAGGCTGTGCTGAGAGATGACAGGGAGGAGCTACAGGGGAGGAAACGAGGGGCTAGGAGGGAGGAGATGAGGGAGGAGACAAGCGGGGAGGAGGAACGAGGAGACATGGAGAGAGAAAAGAAGGAGGAAGTAGATGAGGAGGGAGGAGAGAGGAGACATGGAGAGAGAAAAGAAGGAGGGAAGAGACGAGGAAGGAGGAGATGAGCAGAGAGGAGGAACGAGGAGACATGGAGAGAGAAAAGAAGGAGGAAGGAGACGAGGAGGGAGGAGAGAGGAGACAAGAAGGGAGAAGACGAGGGGCTTGAAGGGAGGAGATGAGGAGAGAGGAGTTGAACAGGGAGGAGAAACGGAGGAGGTGACGAGGAGAGAGGAGACAAGGAGGAAGGAGACGACGTGGGGGGGGACGAGGAGAGAGGATACTGTTTTGATAATGATGAGGTCTCAAATGATATTCCTATAATCAATGCTTTCAAATTGATTTATTGACCTTTATTTAACCAGGAAAGTCCCATTAAGATTCAGAATGTCCAGGCCCCAGAGGGAGGAGCCTATTCAGCTTGTTTTAGTCGTAGGGGAACTGGAGCACCGAGAGAACATGCAAACTCCACACACAAAGGCCCCACGCTGTCGGGGGTCGAACCCAGGACCTTCTTGCTGTGAGGCGAGAGCGCTAACTGCTGCGCTACTGTGTCGCCAGAACTAATTCATTATTTAACCATCGCTGGGTTTCAGATGACATCACAACATTTGTGGTGTCATAATGAGTATTACCAGAGGGCAGACCAAACAATCAACAGCAACCAAAACAGCATTATATCATTATTAAAGGAAACACGCTTACAGCTAAATATGGACATCTGTCCTCACTTAAAAAGGCTTCAAGTCATTCATTTTATCTGGATTTGAGTAGATTTGACTCAATGAGATTTATTGTGTAAGTGATGCAGAATATTTAACTGATTTCAAGTTATTTCTGAGATAATTTTGCGTAAAATAAGGAAATAAAGTTGGCAAAGCATTAAGTAAAATTATCTTATAAATTATTTAAACTTGTTAGAAGTAATGTATTGAAACATGTCAGAAATAGTTTGAAACAAATAAAACAATCTAGTTGCATCTAATAAATAGTCTTAACTCATCTTAACTGGTCAAAATGTCTGAGATAAGGATAGATATCCTGAAATCAAGACAATTAAACTCATCTAGAAATTAATTTTAATGAGATGCTAGGACATAAGAAGCAAGGAGCTAGGACATAGGAGACGAGGAGCTAGGACATAGGAGTGAGGAGCTAGGACATAGGAGTGAGGCGCTAGGACACAGGAGTGAGGCGCTAGGACATAGGAGTGAGACGCTAGGACATAAGAGTTAGGCACTAGGACATAGGAGTGAGGAGCTAGGACATAGGAGTGAGGAGCAAGGACATAGGAGTGAGGAGCAAGGACAGAGGAGTGAGGCGCTAGGACAGAGGAGTGAGGCGCTAGGACAGAGGAGTGAGGCGCTAGGACAGAGGAGTGAGGCGCTAGGACAGAGGAGTGAGGCGCTAGGACAGAGGAGTGAGGCGCTAGGACAGAGGAGTGAGGCGCTAGGACAGAGGAGTGAGGCGCTAGGACAGAGGAGTGAGGAGCTAGGACCTAGGAGAAAGGAGCTAGGACAGAGGAGAGAGGCGCTAGGACAGAGGAGGAGGCGCTAGGACAGAGGAGTGGCGCTAGGGACAGGGAGGAGGCGCTAGGACACAGAGTGAGGAGCTAGGGACACAGGAGAGATGAGGAGCTAGGACATAGGAGGAGGAGCAGCACAGGAGCCAGGACATATGAGTGAGGAGCTAGGACAGAGGAGTGAGGAGCTAGGACATAGGAGCTATAATATAAGAAATAAGGGCTAGGACAGAGGAGTGAGGAGCTAGGACAGAGGTGAGGAGCTAGGAGGAGTGATGCACTGGGACACAGGAGTGAGCCTAGGACATAGGGTGAGGCTAGGGCATAGGGAGTGAGGAGCCAGGACGAGAGAGTGAGGCCAGGACACAGATGTGGAGCTGGGACATAGGAGCTAGAACACATGAACAGGCTAGGACACAGGGTGAGGAGCTCAGGACAGAGGAGTGAGGACAGGACAGAGGAGGATGAGCCAGGACAGAGAGGAGGAGGAGCTAGGACAGAGGAGTGAGGAGCTGGGACACAGGAGTGAGGAGCCAGACACAGGAGTGAGGAGCTAGGACTGAGGAGTGAGGAGCTAGGACTTAGGAGTGAGGAGCTAGGACTGAGGAGTGAGGAGCTAGGACATAGGAGGAGCTAGGACATAGGAGGAGCTAGGACATAAGAAATAAGGGCTAGGACATAGGAGTGAGGTGCTAGGACATAGGAGTGCGGAGCTAGGACATAGGAGCTAGGACATATGAGTGAGGAGCTAGGACATAGGAGATGAGGAGCTAGGACATAGGAGCTAGGACATATGAGTGAGGAGCTAGGACAGAGGAGTGAGGAGCTAGGACAGAGGAGTGAGGAGCTAGGACAGAGGAGTGAGGAGCTAGGACAGAGGAGTGAGGAGCTAGGACAGAGGAGTGAGGAGCTAGGACAGAGGAGTGAGGAGCTAGGACAGAGGAGTGAGGAGCTAGGACAGAGGAGTGAGGAGCTAGGACATAGGAGTGAGGAGCTAGGACAGAGGAGTGAGGCACTAGGACATAGGAGTGAGGCGCTAGGACATAGGAGTGAGGCGCTAGGACATAGGAGTGAGGCGCTAGGACATAGGAGTGAGGCGCTAGGACATAGGAGTGAGGAGCTAGGACAGAGGAGTGAGGAGCTAGGACATAGGAGTGAGGAGCTAGGACATATGAGTGTGGAGCTAGGAGGCGCTAGGACATATGAGTGTGGAGCTAGGACATAGGAGCTAGAACATAAGGAATAAGGGCTAGGACATAGGAGTGAGGAGCTAGGACAGAGGAGTGAGGAGCTAGGACAGAGGAGTGAGGAGCTAGGACAGAGGAGTGAGGAGCTAGGACAGAGGAGTGAGGAGCTAGGACAGAGGAGTGAGGAGCTAGGACATAGGAGTGAGGAGCTAGGACAGAGGAGTGAGGAGCTAGGACATAGGAGTGAGGAGCTAGGACATAGGAGTGAGGAGCTAGGACAGAGGAGTGAGGAGCTAGGACATAGGAGTGAGGAGCTAGGACATAAGAAATAAGGGCTAGGACATAGGAGTGAGGAGCTAGGAGGCGCTAGGACATAGGAGTGAGGAGCTAGGACAGAGGAGTGAGGAGCTAGGACACAGAGGAGATGAGAAAGGTGAGCGTCCTTGCACTGTCAGTGGCAATCGATGGCACATCATTTACATTACACTGACTTAACTGCACTGAAGGAGGAGAGAGAGAGAGAGGTGTAGAATTAAGTTGATGGAGCAGCGAAGGAGGAGAGATTGATCTGCAGAACGAGTAAATCGCTCCTAACCTTCGCCGCGCAATTTGTAGCTCCATACATTGACGGGAGTATCATTATTCCCATTCATGTTTACAGGGAGCCCAGATAGGACCAATAAAACTATTCAGACGGTAAAGTGACCGGGACTCAGGGAAATGTATGAAGCAGCGCCGCTTTGCATGTGTCTGTGGTGTCTTCTCAATCACAACGACAAGATTCAACTAAAAAGTTTTGTAATGTTTACTTCCTGGTTGGTTCCTGACACAGTTAAAGGTAATGCCACAGTTGTTACCTAGCAACCAGACTGTAAACAAGGGCCGAAATCCATATAAATTGCACAAAAGTTACGATTTGATAATTAATAATACCTGATATCACTTTTTTTTGTTAAATGATGGTTTAAATTGTCAGAAAAATGTATCAGTTGAGCATAAATTGTCGTTTTCATTTCATTTGGCGAATTTGACTCAATCATGCTAGTCGTAAGCTTGAATACGTACGTGTTTGTTTTGCACGAAAATAAGTAAAATATTGGACTTTACATTAAATATTACAATAAAATCAGCTCACTTCGATGTAGATATATTTGCTTGGATTTAAATGTTAAACTTTAAGCTCATATTTAATTTAAAAAATCCTTTAAAGATGAAAGTTGTATATAGCATGTCAGAGGTGGTTTGTCCATGTTGTGTTGCCGTAGTAAAAGACAAACATCGCAGACTCAAATCGGGGGTACGTCGCTTATTGATGACATCACTGCTTCCTGCAATTTTCAACTTTGATTATTTAACATTTCTTCACAAACTGCAACTTCACAAATGTAAAACTATCATAAATATTCACTTTATGTCAAGTTTCTGTCACTTTAAGCAGTATTTTTTGTCATTTTTAGTGCAGTTTTTGTCAATTTGTCGCGTTTGATTTACTTTAGATGCATTTTTGTCACTTAAAGTTTTTGTCAACGTTTTTGTCGCTTGTTTCAGAACATGTTTTAACAAATATTTGCAGTTTTTTATGAGTTGTTTGTGTTTTGTTTGCTAATTGCGTCCATTCAAATAGCGATTTTGATTGGATTTTGATTAATTGTGCTGCCCTATTGAATATACACAAGTTGAAAATCAATGACATAGTAAACCATTAACATTGTTTTGAGCTTAAATGTCATAATTTCTCCACGATTATAGTATAAATAACCATCGCAATCGAGTTAATATCATCAAAAAGCGCTAATCGGTCCATAAAATCTCACGTTACACAACTTCCTCCAGTTTTACCTGATTTAATTTCACTTCTTCTTCTTGTTTGATGTAAGCCGTCTGTCTCCGCTCCCTACGGTGTCCCCCATGTGACATTCCTTCTCACGGCGGTGCACTCCAAACTTCCTCTTGTTATGGTTTATTCTGGGGGACTTCAAAGTTTACCCCCAGCCCAGTTACGCTCGTCTCGGTCAGCGTAAGGTAAAGGGAAAAAGGCTGAGTGTGTTTGACTAAAAGTTAATGCAAAGATGAGGGAAATGTATATAAAACTGTGAGCAAAACTATGAAAAATATCAGCTCAAGGGGTGGATTTGAAATAAAATGAAGAGAAACTTAAAGTATAATCCCCAAACAAGAGTGTACGCATTTTTCCGGTTAATTTTATGCTCACTTTACAGCATTTAGAGTCACGTTTTAGCACATTCTTGGTGCAATTTAAATATATTCTCATCAAATTGAAACTAGATACTCATTAGAACAAGTATCAGTACGAAAACGGTTGGATAAAAAGGAAGGACAAAATGCGATGTTTCCTGAGTAGTTTCTCTGTACTCTAGATCCTTATCAGCAAATACAACATGGTCATCTTAAAATATATATATATAGTTTATGTTGATATTTACATTGTAGAAGTGTGAGAAATATCAAAAAATGGATAAAATGGATAACATAGCAATAGTTTGATGCAAAATTAGAATATTGATAGTCTATTATTGCACCTTTTAAAAATGACCCCAGAAAAAGAAACGTCTAGTGTTTTGTGGTTAATTCAATGTTTTAGTCACATTTTTTTGTCATACTTGAACCTCAATTAAGTCATTTACTGACACATTTTAGCGCATTCGTTATTATAACTTGCAAAAACGACCTCAAAAAGAGACAGAACCGTGAAGCGTAATCTCCCAAACCAGAGCATAAAGTGACATTTTTGCACTTTTCTGGTTCGTTTTCTGCTTTAGTCATGGTCCCTGCACATCGGCACATTTCTGATGCATTGGTTTAATATCTTCTGATTAGTTCATTTTTGTCATTATCGCTCACCCCTAATCAATACTGATTTGTACTGATTGACTTGTGTTTTGTTGCTTTTTGTCATGTTATTGTTGCTGTTTTTGTGTTTTTTTGGCACTTTTTTGTCAGTTTTTGGCACTTTTAGTAGTATTTATGTCGCTTTATATCAAATTTCTGTTGCTTTCATGCATATTTTTGTTGATTTTTGTCATATTTTTGTCACATTTTTGATACTTTTAGTGTTGTTTTGATTGCTGTTTGTTACGTTTGTGTCACTTTAGTAGTGTTTATGTCGCGTTTTGTCCCATTTTTGTTGCTTTCAGTCCCATTTTTGTTGCTTTTAGTGTCATTTTATCACTTTTTGCCACGGTTCTAGTCATGTTTTAGTCGTTTTTTGTCACGTTTATGTCGCTGTTTTTGACACTTTGACACTTTTTGAGTAATTTTATCGCTTTTCGTCACGTTTTTGTTGCTTTTTGTAGTTTTTTTTGGTGCTTTTGTCATCTTTTTGTCACATTTTATCACTTTTAGTGTCATTTTTTGACGCTTTTAGTCATGTTTTTGTTTTTTGTCTCGTTTTTGTCGCTTGTAGTCGTGTTTTTGTCGCTTCTATTGTCGTTTTTGACTCTCTTTGTCACGTTTTTGTCGCTTTTAGTTGTGTTTTAGTCATTTTTTGTCATGTTTATGTCGCTGTTCGTATCACTTTGACACTTTTTGAGTAATTTTATTGCTTTTTGCTACATTTTTGTTGCTTTTTATAGTTTTGTTGCTTTTGTCATCTTTTTGTCACATTTTAATTACTTTTAGTGTCATTTTTTGTCGTCTGTAGTCATGTTTTTGTTTTTTGTCTCATTTTTGTCGCTTTTAGTCATGTTTTTGTCGCTTCTATTGTTGTTTTTGACTTTTTTTGTCGCTTTTAGTTGCGTTTGTGTCACATTTTTATCGCTTGTTTCTGAACGCGAATCAGAATCAGAATAAAAACAGGATATTTAACTGTTCGGAGGTTCTCCAGCTTTAGCCTCAGTGTCTGCGGCATGAAGTAGTCTCAATATCCTCATTTATCGTCATCGTTCAAGATTTACCATCATGACAGGCCTGAGAGAAAAGAGCGAAACCCAGCGTGCAGAAGGAGAAGCGAACAGGACGAACGAGAGAAGAAGAAGAAGAAAAAGAGCGAGACGGCGACAGCCTGTTCGAGTTTGCGCTCTTAAACGCTAACATGTGACGGGGCCGTGTACAGTGCATGCCGAGGAAGTACGGTAATGACGCTGAGAGCCGCGTTAGCCCATCGACCCGGAGAAGTTGTCTGCTCAGCGCTTGTGCCGGCGGTTAGCGAGTGTGTGTTAGCGTTAGCTCGGTGTGGCGCGTTTAATATTTAATCACGCTGGTTAAAAATGCAGGAGTGTTTTTGTCTCGGGTCGCGCCGCACACCTGTTCCTCTGGAGAGATCGGATCAGAGAGAACACAGATATGTGATATTATCTGACCAGCTATCATGCAAAACGGCTCTTATGCACGCAATCTGGGGGGTTTTACGGTGTGTTTTTGCGCCTTTTCATTTAACTTTATTTGGTATCTTGATTTAGTGTAGATTTCTTTTTTTTATTCTTTATATTTAACATTCATTTATCCATGTATATGTCGATTTATGAACCAATTCTCAACTAGAAATCTCAGAAAAACATGCTGATAAAACGTTACATTTTTCACACATTAGAAAACGATTATGAGAGAGCCTTTTGTTTATTCCATAATTATTTATATATTTTGATCATTCTACAGTTACTTTCATGTTTATTTATTCCTCATTGTGGAACAAATAAAGGTTCTATTAAGTCTAAAGTTTAGTCTATTTATGTCATTGTTTCAGTATCAGTGTTTCAATTTTATAACAATATTTAGAATATCTTTAAAAATGCATAAATAATGTGTAAAATTTTAGGCAAAACATTGCACGTTATACAATGCACTTTAATTTAATGCATTTAAAGAAAATAAAGAAAAAAAATGTTTTGGCAAATGTTGTTTTGAAAATATGCATTAAAAAGTTTGTATGTTTGAAGTGGGAAAAAAAAACCTAACAAGAGTTGATTAAAAAAAAAAAAAGAAAAACTTACAGATTAGGGTGATATTTTGTTGTTGTGTGATGTCCTTTTGTGATCAATTTTACAGACATGTCACATTTGTCTGTTAATTACAACTCAAATAATCTGTTTTTATATTCAACTGACATCAAATTGTTGTCAAGATACTCCCCCAAAAAATATCAAACCTGCAGAAAAGTAGAGCAGCATGATTTGGGAAAAATTACTAATTGCAATTTTTCTGACCAGTGTCGTGATTGCGATTAGATTTGTGATTTATGTTTAAATAATGGGATTCTGTTCAAAGTTCACATTTTAAACACAACCAGGAGAATTGACAAAAAGAATGAGATATGAACTGACAATTGTCGCTTTTTGTTGTGTTTCTGTCGCGTTTTTGTTGCTTACAGTAATGTTTCTGTCACTTTTTGTCACGTTTTTGTGCTGTTAGTTGTGTTTTTGTTGTTTCTTGTCACATTTTTGACGCTTTTTGTCACATTTTACACACTTTTAGTAGTGTTTTTGTCACGTTTTTGTCACTTTCGGGTGTGTATTTGTGGCTTTTAGTAGTGTATTTGTCACTTATAGTAATGTTTTTGTCCCTTATTGTCATGTTTTGTGCTTTTATTTGTGTTGCTGTCGCGTTTCACTTTTTGTTAGCTTGCAGCCACATTTCTGTCACTTTTAGTCGTGTTTCAGTCGTGTTTTTGTTGCTTTTAGGTGCGTTTTTGTCGCTTGTTTCTACTTAGCCGTTTTTGTGCAGAATAAAACAGGATATTTACTTTTTGCTCTTCAAAAACTGCTAATTGTGTCCATTTAAATCATGATTTCGATATCATAGTACTAAAAAAAAACCTCCCTCACAATTCAATATGTTTGTTTTCCTCACAGTTGTACATGGCTAGAGTCTCGTCAGTTCTGATAAATCTCCGGACGTTCTCTTCTCCAGCATCTGTCCCGCTGCATTTGAGAGATTTACAAAAATAACGAGAAAATAACAGGAACACGAGTGAATTGTGTGAAGCGAGGTGTCATCAGTCAAATCAATGCCTTCCACTGCGCCCAGCGCGTCAAGGAGACCCTCTGTCTCCTTTATTATTCCCGCTCTACTTCCCTTTAAGAATCAATACGCATTATTGGCTACCGTGCGCTACCTCCATGCACCTCTCCGTCCATTTATCTGCTTTTTTTCCTTTCTGCATCGAAGAAATAAAAGCAGATTTCTCTTCTTTTGTAGACGGAAAAGGGAACGGCGCGCGGGGAGGAAGCACAATATAGTCATTCATCTGCCCAATCAAAGCGGCGGAAGTGGAAAGAGAGCATTTATCTGTTTGTCTATAGCGGGCCCTGTTCGCTCGCTCGCAGAAGTCATGATTTGTAAGAGCGAAGCCATGATACAACATCACAACTATCGAGCAATTCCGGTTTGATTCATGTATTTGCGTCTGCAGGGATCCAAAACGTATCACTGCATATCACTGTTTTACTTTTTACCAAACATTCACGCATCATTCATCATTTAAATAAGCGTAACATGACAATTCAGAGCAACAGAACTTCCCATTGAGCACTTATGACGGAAATTTGACCTTTTTTCTTCGTGGAAATGAACTGTACTTAAAGCTGGGGTTCCTAATTTTCAAACCGTGAAATAAAACCCGTCTAACTCATTCCTCGTTCTCACAAACCGTTTGGCATCACTGGTTTTCATGCGCATGGGTTTTTTTGGTCGCTAGCACTGCTTCATATCAGTTTTTTCAGACACAAAAGCGAAAAAGGGGCGTTATCCCTGCTCGGCCAATCAGCTCTCATCCAAAGTGACAAAGTATGCACTGCAAAAAGGCCTATCAAAAAATAAGAAAAATAAACTCAAAATAAGACCTTTTTACCCTAATTTAAGTGAAATTATCTGCCAGTGGAATAAGATCATTTTACTTATCAAGTTTACTTAAAACAAGTCAATTTGATGTAGTCCTGTCAAGTGAAATAATCTTAAAATTTGACTTTTAAGATAAATTTGCTTAATTCAAGTAAATTTAACTAAGTTAGATAATCCCTTTTTGCAGTGTGGCGGCTCACGTGGCTCTTTCTTACAAGTTTGAAAGGATAAAATGTTTTGATTATTAGAAAGCGATGGCGTGTCAAGGTCTGATTTTATAGTATTGACTAATTATGAGGAAAAAAAATTGGGTTTAAAGCGTTAAATGTGGCTAAAGTTTGGGTAACGCTTTAATATAAGGTTCCTACTATATATAAGGCATTATTAAGCATTTAAAAGGCATTTACAAGAACTTATTTTTGGCATTTATCACTTTTTTTTGTAATGAGCTGCTTTCACACATTTTTTGTTCAGTTTTTTGACATTTTTAAGATTTTATAAGACGTCTACGAATGCTATAAATACCATATACGTTTATAAACAAATAACTAGATCCCATTAATGCCTGATAATTTTTTTTAATAATATGAATCTTATTTTAAAGCGCTGCTCAATTTTGTATAATGTATTCAAGTCCCCCCAACAGACTTACAGATATTGTTTCATTTTTTTGTTGGTACTGTATAATAACTGCACCTTAATTAGCATAAATAAAGCGTGAACAAATACTTAAATAATAGATTTAATAATAAACAAGATAATTAAGAACGATTCATGCTTAGTAACTACTTAAATGAAGTGATTAGGGTGTTAATTAAGTAGTTACTAAGCCTGAATCATTCTTAATACACTATTTCTTCATTATGAATTAAGTCGTTGTTCATGGTTTATTAACACAATTATAGATGTAGTTATAATGTTATAAAGAATTTAAGAATACATTTGTTCAAACTATGGCTAGACTTTTTTGTCCTCACAATGAAACCTAAAGCAGTAAAGTGTTTGTTTTTCGAGCTCCTCTTTCCCATTTCTCCTGCGCCTCCTTAAAAAGAATAGATTGTCTTTTCCCTCCAAACATCAAATAAAGTCACAAACAAAGAATGATACGAGGCAAAGTCCGAGTGACAGGATTTATGAGGAGGGAGGAGACGAAGCGAGGGATTACGGAAGGAGAGAAGGGGAGGAGATAGGAGGCTTCTCGCTGTCATCTTTTAAAACGTGGAGAGGCCAAAGCGAGATGGATGTATCGCAGACAGCAGTGACACTGGAGCAGAAAATGACTTCATAAAACGTCAACAGAGATGGGGAAAAATGGCACGTCCAAACCTTCAGCGGAAATTATAAAGTATGTTTAGTAAATAAAACAGGAGGTGATCTGTGAAAGGTCAAAGCGAAACCCAGCCAGCTAGCATAGCATTATTTTAAACGTGACAAATTCTGTTGTTTTGTTGTTGTGGCTACTGTGAGGAAATGTTAAAACCAAAATCCAAATCCACTTTGTTGACAAAATGTGCGATTAAAAACAAACACCAGTTTCCAATGTGGTGCACAGGAGCTAAAGGATTCTCTCTCGAGCTTCTTCAAGAAAGTAAACAAATACAATAAAGTTATAAAATAAATAAATGCAATAAGTTAAAATAAGAAATAGAAATTAAAATGGACTGTAATAGAATATATATTTCAAACAATTAATCGAGCTAAAATGAATAAAATAAGAAATAAAGTACAGCAGTACAGCAGTACAGCATAGCTAAGCTAACCGTTTCTCACGGCTAATGCCAACTTTTATTAAAACATAAAATATAAAGAAATAACCAATTATAAAATGCAAATAAGACAACCTGTTTGATTTTATTCATAAATTACTTCAGTTTATTATTTTTATTTATTTTTTCTTCAAAATTAGCATTAGCATTAACCCACAAACACATCCATTTATCAACACAGAAGCATCTCCGGGGAAGTATTCATCTCATCTTGTAAAGTCTTTAACATATTTGTTTGTTATTTAGTTTGTTGTTTAGTGTGTTTTAATTTCATTTGGATTTGGCAGAAACTCAAGATAGAATTGTACAAGAAGCCATTTAAAAAAATAAATAGCCTGAAGTGACAGTGAAAAAAGAAAAAAACAACAACAAACAGCACTAAATTGAAAAAATAAATGTATTAAAATATATGGTTAGTGGTTTTCCTTTCAGTGTCTATAATGTATTATGGACCTAATTTTATGTAGGTGTATTTTATCATTTTTGCTTTTGTAATGTATTTATTTTGCTAGTTTAATTTGAGACCTTTTTTTTTTTTTTTACATTTATAAAGCTTTATGACAGGACAGAGAAGCGTCAGTGAAGCAGAAAATGGCCTCCTGAAATGCCATCAAAAACCAAGAAAAAAATGGCGCTCTTATTTACCATATCATTTATTCCCCCGTGGTGTTTCTTTTGTCCAAAATCCATGACAGTCAAGGGTCAATACTGATTTTAATAACACAGACAAATAGTATAGTATAAAGTAATATATATAGTATAAACGGCCTTTGCGCATCTACTGTAGCCCTGCAGGGACAAGTTGAGTCGATTATAGATAATACCGAGATTTATCAATGGTCTTAAAATGGATAATATGCATTTCCAGATAGTGTTAAAAATGTACTGCTGCCAATATTTAAGCAAAAGCATGAAAATTTCTAAGCAGTTACTTTTTAACTGAACTCAAAACTCAATAGTAGCATTTACATCAGTCTTTTATTCAAAACTTTATTAATTTAACAGTTTGTACCTGAATTAATCCGAGTTTTGTCCAATCAGAGCAGACGATGCAGTGCTGTTCTGTCATTGTTTGTTGTTCAGAAAGCATCACAGACAAAGAAATTGGGACAAAAATCTACTGGAAAAAATCTCACCAATAAAATAAGTATTTGTCATTATTTACCAATATCAGCTTTGAGGCACATTGACCTCTTGACCCCGGCAAACGCGGCTGTAAATCGCGGTGTCGGATGTTAGCGATTGCCGTTAGCGATTGCAGACGTTTGCCCTCAGATGTTAGCGTTAGCCCGTTAGCCCGTTAGCCCGTGCTCCCGTTTGCGCCTCTGTTTTTATGTCACTGACCATGAGCTGACAGGGATTGATCAAGCGTCGTCATGGAAACAGCATGGGACTGACTTCAAGGTGGCAAAACGGGAAGGAGGTGCTATTAATGGATGGAGGTCAATTACAGAAGCACGGATCACGTGCTTTGAATTGAATTCAATGAGCGGATAACTTTATCGCTCTGAAGGAAATGGAGATATCGCTTGAGAACACTTGATCATGTATACGTACAGAAAAAACACCACATTTTATAAACTTTCTGTCATTGTGATGTATTTATTGCATTATCTGACTCATAAAACTCTCTTCTCCCTGCACATGGCATCTATAATTCAATAATCGATTAGTCGCGATTAAATGATTAGAGCTGCAGTACCCAATTTTTGTAAATGTGTAAAACAAAAGTTGTTTCCCTCTAAGAATATATTGTAAAAGCAGAACGTTGCACACTGTTTGCATCTAATAATAAAGCCTTGTCTGCCTGTCTCGACAACCAGGAAATAGAAGCCGAAAGCAACGCTCTGATTGGCTGCTTTTGGGGCAGTAGCATGAGTTTCACTTTGCCGTCTGAAAAAAGCTGTTCTAAAGTCGAGCCTGTGCCTGAAAATGAATGTTTGTAGATATTAACGATGTGCCAAAGAGAGCGAGGGACTTGTTGGACACATTTAAACACTCACGGTTTTGCTGTGTGAATATTAGGTAACGCAGCTTTAACTTGTTTCATGTGTGCGCTTCACCCGCCAAATACAGTGTGTTTAATTATTGGAAAACGTGGGGCTATTCTATTCTCCTTTACTACATAATATTAATATTATATAATATCTAATTATTTGAATTTTAACGAGGTACACGGCTCAGATCTGGAGATTACATAAAAAATGGGTCAAATGCAAAGAACAGGAAGTCTAAACTGGGACTATTCAACTTTTTTTTACCGAAGACTAGATTTTTCAGATGGTTTTGTCCTCGGGCCAGAAACGTGTCCAACGCTTTTGAAATATAAAAAAACATGTAACAGGAAAGGCTTTAACAACATCAGCAGAACTGAACCAGGTCTAAACCAAGACTAAACAAAGACTAAACCAGGTCCAAACCAGTACTAAAACAGGCCCAAGTAAACAGGACTAAACCACATCTAAACCACATCTAAACCAGGTCTAAACCAGGTCTAAACCAGTTCTAAGCCAGGTCTAAACCGGGACTAAACCGGGACTAAACCAAGACTAAACAAAGACTAAACCAGGTCTAAACAAGGTCCACACCAGGACTAAACCAGGACCAACCCAGTACCAAACCAGGACTAAACCAGGACCAACCCAGTACCAAACCAGGACTAAACCAGGACTAGACCAGGACTAGACCAGATCTAAACCAGGACTAAACAAATTAGAAGAGATTGTTTTAAAAATATATGGTTGAGGGTACGGATCATGTCCCTTGACGGGCCTGATTTGGCCCTGGGGCCTTAAGTTGAACAGCCCTGGTCTACAATAACGTCAATATTAACTAAAACCAGCACTTTAGAAGCTCCTGGTTTGAAATGTTCTGACTTTTTCCCCACGATGTACATCTCATAACGTAAACATTCAGATTCCTCCTTGTACTTTCTCCTTGTTTCGGTCAAATATACACAACATTAAGTCCGTTTACAGTGCATCTGACACGTTTTGGAGTCATGAGTTTGCGGACCAGAACAGTCATGCGATACACTCGTCTCATTATCGGACTTCTTTGTTGGCGCTAATGGACTCGCTCCCGTTGGGTTGCCATATGTCGGGCATTAATCCTCGTCACTGCCCCCCTCCGCCGCCCCAAGAACAAAAGATCACCAGCCCATATACAGCATTTACACAATCTACAGTCGTCATTTGTTATGCCGCGGTCTTGGCCCACTTTCAGACCTCAACTTTGACCTTTGCGTGGCCAGAAATAGAAGCTAATTCCAGGAGCAAAATTGAAATTGTCTTGAAGTCGTTCCCTTTGGGTCAGAGGCAGGGTTTGAAGTCACTGACCTCTGATGTTCATTGGTGTTAGTTTACTGTTTATAGGCGCCATTTTGAAGACTTTGGATCATTCAAAAGACTGTGCCGTTTTTAATCACAATGCAGAATCAAAACAACCAAGTTACAAAGGTTAAGATTAGGGCTAGGAATGGGAGAGACTTCTAAATTTGATTGTTGCAGCTCGAGTAAAGATTAGGGCATATATTTCAGAAGTATAAATATCACAACTAATTAAATATAACACAGTAACATCAAGTTCTCCATTTGACAGAAACTTACTGTATAGAAAATACAACTTCATCTTAATTGATTTTTATCTCTTTTTAAAATTTTGACAAAGTTTGAAAACAAATTAAGGCGTGTGTCACTACAATTGAAATGATTGTGTCAAGGAATTATTACTGCCAAAGGAACATTTTTATGTCAAAAACAGGAGGAAGCCCCTTCAGCCCAAGTACAAGTCAGATTTGTGGAGATGCAAGCCCGCTCACAGTAAGGACACAGTTTTTATGCATCTTTGTGCAATAAAACCATCCAAATAAAAAGTTCAAGTTTATTTATAAAGGACATTTACAAACAGCCATCACTGCCCCGACGTACTGTACAAAATACATAAGAACATGCTTTTGTTTTGGTCTATTTTTTGCTTAAAAGTTATGTACTGTACCTTTAAAAATGGAAATAATATAGATATTGCAGCTCCTATTGCAAAAAAATCCAGTATTGTAGAATGAGTGAAGACGTTTCTTATCACATTTTTAAAAATCTACAGGCATTTTTACCTAAGTCTTTTTTTACTCTAAAATGTAACTCTTTGCTTTATTTAGAATCATATTTGTATTTAATTTAATAATTTCCACAGTATCATAACTTATTCCAGCGTCCACTCCTGACCCACTTCCAAACCCTGACCTTCGACCTCTCCACAGCCTTAAATAGAGGCTAATTCTTCTTGCTGCTAACGCTAACGCCTCCTGCAGCTAATTTATTTGCTGTAGTTTGATGAAGTGGTTAAAAGCAGCAGGTTGGAGGGTGAACTTTGACCTCGAGGAAGTAGATGCATTTCCTGTGGAGTGTGAACTGACATAAACAGTCTTTTTAAATCCAGATGTTTGGAAGTTTGGAAGATCTAAGTCAGGTTAGCGCTTATCAGTTGGATTTTTCATGCTAGTTCAACCGTCTGATAAGCGTAGGCTGTGTTTTTGCATCTGCACAAAGATATCCGGCTTATATTTCTTTACAGGTCAATTTACCAGAGCCATTTTAAAAGACTGAATTCATTTTTTTTTTAATCTGGTCCTTGCACAGACGCTACAACATGTCGTGTGCAAAGAGAAGACGTTTAATGGATCAGAAAAAGCAAAAATTAACTTTAAAATGACACACAATCTAAACAACTCAGATATTAATAGATGAGCAGAATAATTGTTTGTTGTAGCCTGACCATTTTACATCATAGTTCAAGTTTTTACTGTTTTGATATGAGAAAAACAGAACTAATAAAATAATAAAATAAAATAAAAATCTGTGTTGCCTCAGTACAGAGACTGTTGTAAAAGCATTTCTTCAGGTGAAAATGAGACCACAGCGCTTTATCTGCACACTATTTATTTACGAGATGCAGGAAGTGCGCTGTTAGCATGCTAATGTTTGTTAGCTTTACTTCCGACGGCAAAACGCGCTCAAAGACTTGCAAAAAGAGCTTCTAAACTCGGTGGCGGTGAATATTTAGGAAAGTGAGAGATACATGTGACTGATGGAAAGAGTTTGAAATCAGTTAGTTCTGTTTTTCACGTTTCAAAACAGTAAAACCTTTAAAGTGCACCTGACGGGTTAGACCACTCATGTAACTAAAATACAGGTAAGATACATATATTTAAAGTTTTGCTAAAAATAATTATACATTTTATCAATTTTATATATTTTTTTTTGTTTTGTAATATCACTTCCTGGTTGCAAATGATGACATCACACTAGGAAATTCCTTTGAACACTGGGCTAAAACTCTGCTAATGTCAGATTTTTTTGGCCGACAAATCAAAATACATGTGAACACCTTTATTTTGTTGAATTAATGTGTTATGGGTAAAATAAGTTGTTTATTTTGAGTAAATTATGCATAACCTTTGGATGGAACGAGTCTCCCACTCTTCTCTTTTAAAGCGCTTTATTTTAAAATGATTCTGTGTGTTTGTGTTTTGTGATTTTAATGCAACTTTTCCTGTTATGTAAAGCACTTTGAATTGCCTTGTGTATGAATTGTGCTCTACAAATAAACTTGCCTTGCCTATTTTGAAGGTACAGCCCCTTTAAGAACCCCATATTTAGAATAGTTTTGGTGTCAACTAACATGAAGATTTTAAATTCTTGGGCAAGACACTAGAGCGGTCAAAAGATCAATTGATATTAAAACTAGTATCAAAACTAGTGACCAATTTGAACAAGTAAGAAATCACATGAACTGGACAAAATGTGACCTTTTGTGAACAGTTTTCGAATTATCTTGAGCTTTATCAGAACTAGTATATGACCACATGGTAATAAAGGAAAGTATTATTATTTTGTCATTCTGTCTTCGACCTAAATCGTTTTTTGTCTTAAACTTTGACCTAAATCGGTTTTGGGAATCGAGGAAACTCCCTGGGGTCAAAGTCTAGTTTATATTTTAGCGCCGTCCCTTGAAGACACCGTGCCACTTCACTGGTCAAAGAGGATTCGTGTGCACAGTGGAACTTGTGTCTGTGAAGAACAACTAAAAAAGCAAAAGTAGTGCTGTAGAAAGACAGTGGGTTTGGATGGCTTGTGTGTTTTTGTGTGAGGTGAATCAGAGTTCATTTGGAGCGATGTCCGTCTCATGTTCAGTTCATGCTCAGTTTGTCTGGGTGCAGTTTCTCCCCCTCTCTCCCCCTCTCCCTCCCTCGCTTCACACGTACAGCATCGCACCAGGAGGCTTTTACACCCGCGAAGTCTCAAGGCTCTCCCAGTGGGACCCGGTCTGACCGCAGGCACGAGAGAGATGCAGAAAACAGCAAAATAGAAGGAAAAAACAGGGCTCGGTCAGATGTTTTGTGGCGTTCGAAATTTAGCTAAAATTGATAATTGCCCCAAAAATGACGTTTGTGTTTTACTTTTTGTGTAGCAGCGTTTTCAAAAGCCAAATCTGTTTTAGAGTGATACCTGTATTTTGAAGTGCAATAATTTCTTCCGCAAACAACAAAATGTCTCGCTTTGATTTGAATAAAAACTGCTGATAGTTTGGATTTGTACCAACATGTTCTGAAAGTGCGATAAAAACAGCGACAAAACGTGTCCACAAACGCAACTCAATGCACCGAAACGTGTCTGAAATCGACAAAAACATGAAAACTGAAAAATTAAAAACAACAAAGACAAGTTTAAATATGATAAACAAAACTGAACGTGACACAAAACGCGACTAGAGTGACAAAATGGTGTTTAAAATGTGAATTTGAACAGAATCCTATTATTAAAACAAACAAAAAATAATAATAATCGCATTGGACAGAAAAATCACAATTGGATTTTTTTCCTAAATCGTGCAGCTCTGTTAAAGGGCAATAGAAAAATACAAAATGAAGATGAATCGTGATAAAATCTAAATCAAGATCTGGCTTCAAGAAAACTGTGATAATAATTTTTTGCCACTATATAATATTTTGAGCCTCAGTATTTATCGTGTGTTTGTTTTCTTTGCAATGGTGAGGAAATTATTGTTCATTTTCTGTAATACAACAATATTTGAGCTGTAGAGGGTGGAATAAGTTATGTTTATGACTCTTTATAGATACCAACTAAGTGTTTAAGTGTCTAATTCTGCTATTTATTTGTTTCATTTCATGTTTTTGACAATATTGCATGTTTAGAAAAGGGTTAACTGGGTCCATCCTGCTCGTTATTGTGTCGGTGACGTAAAATAGCTCCAATATTATCGTTAAAGGTGATATTTTCCTGCCAGGCTTCGTTGCGGACCTTGCGATTTGCTAATTACGACCGGCTTCTCCTTTGAACGCCGCGGTTTAATATTGAGTTTGTGCCTCGGAGATTGAACAGGTGCGTCGTCCGCTCGGCCTCTGCTCCACCGACTCGGGGACAATGGACGCACTGTCATCGCCGCAGCCCTCGCCGACCCGCGCTCGCCTCCTCTGATCCTCGGCGACGCTCCCCTGTGCCACGTGGAAAGGCTGGGTGGGGAAAATGTGTAGTTGCAGAGCTGTCACGATAGCAAATTCTGAAATATCATGAGAAACGATGGTGTTAAATAAGGCTGTAGTCGACTAAAGAGGGTCTTGGTCGACTAAAGATCTGCCCTAATGACCGACTAAAAGAGGGTGTGGCAGTGATATATCGAAAGTATTTCCATGTATCTTCACTCTAAAGACTAAACAACTGCAAGAATTCATGCAAAAACCGCAATTTATACAGAAAAGTACTAGGAAACAGTGTAGACTTCAGCATCGTCAGCATCCATTTTTCTGTTTTTGCCTTAAAAATCCTTGTAATCTAAATAAAATAACTGATCGACTAATAAAAATGTTGGTCGATTAAGACACTGTCAACTGATTCATCGACTAAACTATTAAGGATTACAGCCCCAATATTAAAACTACTTAATGTCACTGCAATACCCTTTCTAAACAAACAATATACAACAAATAAAAAGCAGAATAAGCCTGTAATTACTCATGGAAACTACTTATTCAGCTTTCTACAGCTCAAATCGTATCGTCCTACAGTAAATCAACAAATAATGCTCCATTTATGCAAAGAAAATGACGACAAAGTGAGTCTGCTTTATGTTGTAAATTGAGATGTACAGCACTTTGGCCAAACTTGTTGTTTTTAAAGCACTTTATAAATGCATATGGCATGGATCTGAACACAATATAATAATGATAATAATAAACTAATTACAGTATAAAAAATATTGGAGAAATTACTGTCTTATAGGGAGTGAAAAGAATCGATTTCCAGGTACTAATCAATACTAAAACTTGATTTGTGTCGCCTAAGACCAAACATTAAAGGGGACATATGATGTAAATTAAACTTATGGTTATTATTATTATTTAAACAATTTCAATTTCATTTGTACTCAAAAGTTGTATTCCTACATGTCTGAGTTAATCCTGTTTTGTCCTGCAGTTGAAGCTCGAGTGCTTAGTAAATGGCTGTTTTCACCTACCCCCTATCCCCGCCCACATCCCAGCACTTAGTTGTGATTATTTCAAAAATGAAGACTCCGAGTGACACATGTGGGGATCTAAAAGCCACTGTTCAATCATTTAAACTTGTATATGACAATCTGCTGCTTGTTACAGTGAAATGTAATTTATTTATTCTTAGGTTTTGAACACAAAGTCAATGAACCTGTTTCTATTTTGGTCTTTGGTCAATATTTAAGTTTATGAAGAACAAAATGTAAACTAAAATGAGTTACTGATGTTGTAGTTCATGTTACAGAGTTAAGAATCTGAAAAAAAGCGCAATGTGTCTCCTTTAAACAAATGACAGTTATTTTAGACTCATTGTGTTACTGAAGTCGATATCAAGCCTTTACTTTATCGACAAACGGTGACAGGAATAACTACAGTGTTGTATTGCACTGACCAGTCCTATTCACCTGTGTATTTCTTTAACGTTTTATCTGTTTTTACGTTCCGAAAGTGTCAGATTTGTGGTTAAATCCTTGTTAGAACTAGAAAATGGTCACACATGCCAAGCTAACAGTTTCCATGTTTTAACAATATGTTTCGGGGCTCTGCTGTCCAACCCTGCTGTATTATGCATGTGCACGTTGGCATAAATAAACCTGGAATTACGGTAATGGAGGAGAGGAAAGAGAGAAGGAAAGAGAGAGCGAGGTGTGCATGCAGGCCATTTCTCTGCAGGGGGTGAGCGAACAGATGGGCGTCCAAAGTCATTTACACCTAGAGACACGGAGAAAGAGAGGGAACTGGAACTCAACGCTCCACCACCGCGTCCAGGATATTTATGCAAGATTAATATCAAGACAGTTGTCGATTAAAGACGTTATTACACACTCTTCAGCCTCCACAGTACGGCCTGCTCCGGGTGAATCCGACGGATAGTCCAACCTCGGATTGAAGAGGAGCAGTGGTTTTGGTGGACCAGCTCTATTCACCTTATTCTGCCCCGCCCACTTTTGCCTCTTTTTGCCACAGATACGCACTTCTGTTGTAAACGCACTTCCGTTTGACGAGAACTCCGTTAAAGCTAATGACGAACGAGGGAAAATGCTATATAAAGTAGATTGATTTGTGTAAAATGTTTAATGTACACGTGCAACAACAAGTCAGCGACGTACTGATTTCCGGCAGCTTGAAAGCGGCGTTTTTCTCCGTGTAGAACTTATTTCTGCTCCATGGAAACTAATACCATGGAAACAAGATGGCGGCGCCCACAACAACTTCTAGAATAAGGTGAATAGTCTCCATCGAGGACTCAAATTTATTACAATAAGAAAGTACATTAACTGCAAATTAAATCACTAGTATGCAGTGGACTGAGGTGAAGTAGTGAAAATATAAGCCTTTATCAATCAATCAAACTTTATTTATGAAGTATTGTGTGACAGGCGCGCAGGTGACAGGAAGGTGCACACCCTCCCATGGAAAAGTTACACTGTGCACCTTCAGTGTTTTGTCTAACTTCATTAAGGCTAAATCATGTGAAGCTCTTCCAGACAGTTTATGTTTTTGTACCTGGCGACAGGGGCTCAGAGCAGTGTTTCCCTCCTCACTGTGGTCGGTGCTGAGCTCATGGTTGTCGTCTGAACCCAGTGACTCTTAAAGTACCTCCATAGCCCGGGAGTCGACTCTGAAATAAAGAACAAACAGAGAAATAAGTTGGTGGTCGATGTTATATTATGGTTAAAGTGTGGGGTCTGGAGGACGGTCTGCTGTGATGGTCATTCAGGGGTGAAGGTCAGGAAAATATTGTTCATATCGGGGGTTTAGTTGATTAATAAAGACACTTTATAAGTTAAGTTAAATGGGGTTGATCATTATAGAGCTATTGTATTTTATTCTTATTTTATATATATCTTATTTTGTTTATAATACTTTACTGTCACTACTAGTCGGTTGCACATGTAACAAAAACAATTTTAAATAAAAGTAATTCTAATTCTGAAAAGGCCTGTCGTTTGGATCAGGAATCGGCCTAAGGTTAGGGTTTGATTACGGTTAAATTCAGGAAAATGGTTTTGTTTAGTTAAAGCGTTGATAGCAGTAACGTTAAAAACAAATGTGTCACCTACTTCAGGTTAGGTTAGCCGTATCTCATCTTACACCAAAAAATAAAACCTTAAATAGTTAAAAATATAACAGTTTAGGCCTAAACGGTTTATATAACTAACTGCTGGAACCGGAGTTATGTCATCACTTTCGTCACTTCGGACCTGACTATCTGGCACTCACCCTCTGTGTTTAAAGTGCCTATGACAGGTTGGACTACACATTTGACTCAAATGTAGTTAAGATACATATATTTCAATGTTTGCTAAAATGCTGTTCAAATTTTCAGGTTTTAATTTCACTTCCTGGTTGTGAATGATGACATCACACTATTAGAAAGTACATTGGGCAAAACCTGATCAAATGTTAGAGATTTTTTTAATGTGACAAATTAAAATACACATGAACGCCTTTATTTCGTTGAATTAATGTTTACCCTGCGACGAGTTGGCCACTGTCCAGGGTGTACCCCGCCTAAGGCCCAAAGTCACTGGGATAGGCTCCAGTCACCCGCGACCCCTAACGGGAATAAGCGGTAGAAAATGAATGAATGAATGTTTAAAGGGTCAAAAAACTACGTAAATTATGCATAAACTCCCTAGTGTGATGTCATCAATTTGTTTACTTCCTGTAATTTTAAACATATTTTTCCATTTTCTCTTCAAACAGCTACTTGATTGATGTAAAACTATCATTTATATTTACAACAGGTATTAATACACCAAATAAAGTTAAAATTAGAAAACGTTAAAAACCTGGCATACGCACTTTAAGGACGTGTTTGTCTGTCAATGCTAATGCTAATGCTAACTTTGAGGATTTAAATATGAAAGAAACAGAGTCCAACGTTGGATTCAGGAGGAGCAGTGTGGTTCTGGTCCTGGTCGTGGAACACTGGACCAGCTCTAGACTCTCCAGCGGGGACTCCAGGGTTTATAGGAGTTTGTCCGACCAGTCCACATGAGCTTTGTGGATCTGGAGAAGGCGTCTTTCCTGTATTCACCTGCAGTGCCACGCCTTAAATCATGCGTTACTAAGACTCTAAATACTATAGTTAATTTTGTGTTACCCGATATTGAAGACTGAGTCTCATTCAAACTACATTTTATTCGCAAAAAAGTACTGAATCCAACCTTGCCTGAATAGTTTTAAAATGGGTTTGATCTTTATCGGAAACGTACGAGCGCAGAAACGCCTGATCTCCTGTGTTTTATATTCCCTCCCAAAGCCTTTTCATCCCCTTTGTGTTTTTTGAAGTGTCCTCGGTGGTCAGCCTGTCTGTCCTTTGCACCTCACACTTTCTCTCCGAGCGAAAAAAGGAAAAGTTGTGGATATTTTAAGAAGCGCTAAGTCCTGCTGCTCTGGAGGTGCGAACAGACGAAGCTCCTCCGTTCCTCCGTGACACTCGCTAAAAACCACCTGCCGATCTCGACCAATCACATTCCAGCGCTCGGGCCTTAATTAACCACATTGTACAGCTCCGCCGCAGTGGCTCCAACTTGTGTTGTTTCTGTATGATTGCCTCGGAGCGTCCTGCTGGCTCTGTTTGCGTGACCAGACGTTAGACAAAGATGCTGAACTTAATCTACCCTCCTGAAGACGTTATTGTTCGGCCTGGAATGATCCGCAGTACGGCATTAAAGGAGACATGTGATGCTTTTTTTTAGGTACTTAGTATTGAAGTGTGACATAAATAGATCATGATTTTACATTTTGTTGAAGGTAAACTGCAATATTGATCTAAAACTTCCTGTTCAAAAGAGCAGAACTGATAAGCCCCGCCTCCTCATAGTGACATAGAAGGCAGCAAGTTGTCATTTAGTCTTTTTTTTATTTTTGAAAAGTGATTATGTGACATTTTAGACTTTACATTCACGACTCGGAGTCTTAATTTTTCATATGATCACAATTACGGACAGGGATGTGGGCGGGGCTAGGTGTAAACAGGAATTTTCTGAGCTGTTAAGCCTCATTTGCAGAACAATATAAGATTATTCCAACAAGCAGGAATCAATCAAAATAGAACTTTGAGTAAACTAATAATGAGGAAGCACAGTTGAGGTTGAAAGCTCGTTAGAAGTTGGTTTATATGTCTCCTTTAAACAACGTCAGCAAGTGTTAAACAGACTTTAAAACATTTTTCCTCTCCGTGTTTTTTACACGAGCTGCACAGTTTTTAACACAACCCCTTTATTTCTTGACTGCAAATGTTTTAATGATTGATGATGATTTTATGCTTGTGTTTTTTATTTTATTTTTGCATCTGTCTTGTGTAATTGCATTTATTTGATGGTGTTTTTATTTCAAACAAAAGGTCTTAAAAAACAAACCTTCTTAGTCTCTCCACAGATTTGACGAAGCCTCCACAAAAAAGTTACAAAGCTCTTTTAAGTTTAGTAGTTGGCAATATAGAAAAATGAATATCTAATTTGTTCTTTTCTTCTGATATAGTCGACATTTTGTGTAGAAATTCCACCTGATGTCCTTGACCCTCCAAATATTAAAATGTATATATTTTTTCTTTTTAATTCTGGGTTAGTACTAGTTTATAATTTTTGGATCCTGTTTAGCTCTCGTTTGATTCTGGGTTAGACCTGGTTGGATGTTGGGTTAGTCCTGGTTTGATTCTGGATTAGTCCTAGTTTGATTCTGGGTTAGTCCTGGTTTGATTCTGGGTTAGACCTGGTTTGATTCTGGGTTAGTCCTGGTTTCATTCTGGGTTAGTCCTGGTTTGATTCTGGGTTAGTCCTGGTTTGATTCTGGGTTAGTCCTGGTTGGTATCTAGTCCTATTTTAATTCTGGTTCAGTCCTGGATTAGCAGTTTTGTACTGGAAGAAGCATTTTATTTTGTTTTTCCACAAAGATCTATTATTCCAACAGTTATTTCATCATTATTGAAACAGATCTACTGTTGTGTACTCATGTATTAGTTTATTTTATGTATGTTATTTCGTTTGTAGTGGTGGTGTGTCATGCATCTATCCGGCCCAGAGGCCACGGCCCTCCGAAAAATCTGACCCTCAGAAAAATGAAGTTGACGTTCCCTGTTGTAGACCATACATCAGCCACTTCTTTTAACTTTTAGAACAGTGTGGATAAACCTCTTCAGTGTGTCTCATCGACGGTGTTTTTTCTGTCTCTCCTCAGCTCTCGGCCGGGTCGACCCCCCAAACGCTGCTCGGGGGCGGGGCTTCAGGAGGGCCCTCGTCTGCTTCACCCGGGACTCCCTGGTCTGCTGTCGCCCAACCTGCTCTCACACACCGGTAAGACTCTCAAACATGCACGGCACAGTGACACAGTGAGGATTAAACCTGGTGGAAAAGTCACAGATGTGACGGCACAGGCCTACAATGCAACAAATCTAATCTTGCTTCATTTTGATCTGTATTTGAGTAGTTTTGTGATGCAGAATATTTCACAGGTATTTCTGACTGATCATGAGATAATTCAGCTTGATTTTAATTTAATAAACCTAAAATGTAGTCTTTTTGTTGAAAAGCTGTTTCATGAACCTTCTGTTCAAACGATTGTCTATAGTTTGTGTTGAAACAGATTTGTGCCCCGAGCTTTGGCTTGCAGGCTCAGATCTGTCCCGGGATCTGATTGGTGGAGGCTGTTGTGATCTTGTTTAACTCAAGTCACTGTTGTTTGTGGTTTCTTTTTGTTTGGTGCACCCTTCTTCTCTCTCTCGTCTGTTCGTCCTGTTCGCCCTGCTCTGTGTGCTGTGTGCTGAGTGCGGTGTGCTGTGTGCGGTGTTAATAAAACATTTGTGTGACATATGGACACGGCTCTGTGGCTCTGTCACTCTGCTCTGTTTGAAGCTCCGAGCTCAAGGAGGATCTGTGATATGTGGACCCTCAGGGAGAGATAAACGCAAATGGATAAAACAACTGATTACTCATATTTTATCATTTATCTTATTGTGTTTTCTAACTTGTTTTCATAACCAACTTTACCTATCAAAGTCTATTTATAAAAGTAAATGTAGGTTTTGTAATAATTGTCTTTGGTCCAAACCTTTTTAATGAGAGCACGTCTTGAATCATTTACACAGCTGAGGACCACAGACTCATGACAAGGATGTGACTCCTTCAAAGTTTTGCATCTGATGTAGTTTTAATGTGTCACCACAGCCTTATAATATCAAAATAATGAAACAATCACAATGTTTGGTTTAGGTTTTGATTTTTTTCTTTTAGATTTACAGAAAAAAGTTCTACTTTTGGTCAATTGGGCCAATTTATCTGGAAGCCCTGAAGGCCATAAAACTTAGTTTGGACACCTTTACACTAACGTTTAGGACTACAACAATTAATCGACTAATCATGACTAGTCAACTATAAATAAGAATCATTAGTCTATGTTGATTATTGTACTTGTTGTCTGGACTAAACAGACTTAAAAACACACACAAAATGACCTTTGTATAACAACAACAGCGACATTATTGAATTAAAAATGTAAAATAAATAAAAGAATAAACAATTTCAGATTTTCCTCAGTGATATTCATAAATCTGTCTCTCATTATTTGTTTGATAATGTATTTAAAAAGACTAAATGTCCAGTAGAAATAATGATTTAACCAGTCGACTAATCAAACACATAACCGCAGACCAGCTGACTAAATAATCATTACAATCCTATTAATGTGCACTAATTTAAAAATGTTAGTAGCTTATTTTTAAGTAAAATATTTTTATAACAAACAGTGTGGTTGTAAGTTGTATAAACTGTGCCATTAAGTAAGACTGAGCGTCATCGTTCATTCATTTGAGACACGACGATAGAAACTGAAAGGAAACAGAGCCGGCCCAAAGTGAAAGAGTCTGTTACTCGACGTAAATCAGACGAGGATAAACATTTTGCTGCGTCTGATGCTGCATGATCACACACACATTATGGCGTCCATGGAGACGGCTGCCGGGGAGACGGGTGTTGTTTACAATCCGGTGGGCGCCACGGCGACGGGGGGCATCCACCGCTCACAGACGGACATTTATCACAGGGTTAAAAAAAACAAAACAACTAAGAGAAAAGAGGAGCGAAAAAAGGACAATGTAAGATTAAAAAAGAAATAAATCAAATAAAAAGAGAGGATGTAACAGATAAAGACATAAAAGAAGAAGAGTTTAAGATTAAAAACAAAAAAATATATATATTTTTTGCTATTTTAACTAATTTTCTTCTTTTTTTCATTTTTTTTCATGAGTTTTCACCCAGCATACATAAACAAAACAATAAATTAAATGGATAAAGTGAATAAAATACATTAAACTAAAATGATTAAAATAATTCAACTAAAATGGATAAAATAAATTAAATTTATATAAATTAAATTGCATTCAATGAAATAAAAATTAAATTAAACAAGCACAACGCTCACACAAACACACCAAAAATCTGTTCATCGATTGATAAATAATAAAATATTTAAACTATTTCACCTTCTGTCTTGGAAATGTTGTTTTAATGAATGTAGTTTAGGCCATGATTAAATGATCATCTTTTTAAATTTAGTTTCAACATCAACATCAACAATTTCAACATCTCAAAGCTAAATATGTTTTTCATTATATATATTGTTCCATTAAACTTGTTAAACATATTGAACGCATGAATTAAAACGAGAAAATCTACTGCACAGGCCTGAAAAACCAAAGTGACAGGAAACACGACAGCAATTATGAGAGAAATAACGAGAAAATATGTGTATTCTTCTGGAAAATAAACAAACAAACAAACGATAGGAATAAACAAAAACACACCGAACAAAACGCAAAAGCGATGAAAGCTGGTGGTGAAGGCTGTGGGTGCAGACTGTTTGGGGGAGTGTGTTGAGAGAGCAGTGCAGCGTGGGAGGGCAGCAGCTCATTTGACTTGATAATTCACTTTTTCAGATTCTCTTCAATGGAGCTCCTTGTGTCACACTCTTTGCTCAGGACGTGTTTGACCTAAAATCAACGATTAACCTGAAAAGAGCCTCAGAGCAAACGAGAACAACTGTATTATTGGTTTTGTTTTGAATCAAACTGTACGATTCCGTCTTTTGATAGTTTTGTTTCTGCCACAGTTTTTTTTCTAGGATGTTTAAGGACCAATAATTTAAAAAAATTTAGATATTATTTAAACGTTCAGTCAGTACTTGCAGTTGTCCTCGTCTAATTGGTTTCTTTTACAGTGACTTTTCATTTGTAATCTTATCGGTTTACAAGATTTCTTTTTTTAATTAATTTTTTTTAACTTAGATTTCTGGACAAACTTTATTGATCCACAAGAGAAATTACTCAAATCCAGCTCAATCATTACAATATAATGGCAAGGACTGCTTATATAATTTAAGATAACTACAGTCGCAATAGATGAGAGATAAGATAAGAGATCAAGAGCGCTTCAGTGGGTCAGTGGAGTGTAGGTCAGCTGCTCCTCAGAATCACCAGCATTAACGAAACGAAGGAGAATCCCAGGCACTCCGACAGCGTAAAGATCCTTTAATGTAAAAAAGGGATACGCCTACACCTTCTTCAGGGAATGAATGAGTAAAACTGGTGCCAGGAGTTTAAATACAACACCACAAATTAGAACAAAGCGCCCTAAGTCTGCAATGTGGCAAAATACAGAACAAGAAATAACATTTACGATATGGCATGATACAGAAAATATCTATGTGGGGACAACCAGAATATTAAATTACAATACTCCACATAAATAAGTCTGCAACATCCAAGATACAGAGGTAGAACATACAAAAAAAAATGATATTTACACATAAATGATGATAAAAGCACACTTGTCAATGTATAAGACAGTGATTTTCAACCTTTTTTGAGTCGTGGCACACTTTTTTTGGTTGAAAAGATACCACGGCACACCACCTTTTACGCCTTATGGTAAACAAAATCTGATACACTGTGTAATGTGTCAAAAGATTGTGTAAATTTTGCAGTTGTGATTGTTTTTTTGCTTTCTTTTTTGTTATAGAAATATGTTCCAGTCACTTCAAATAGTATTTTTTATGTGTGAATCCAAGTTGGACATTTTGTCAAGGCACACCTGACAATACCTCACACTAGTGTTCCCCAGCACTGGATGAAAATCAATGGTATAAGAATGCAAGAGCAAGATGGTGAAAAAGTCAAAGCGGCGCTCCGGACCTTAATAGAAGAACACAAGAGACGTGTGTCATAAAGAGTCCATATTTAGAGAAAAGCTGAGAAGTCCACATCTTCATTGAGACCAGGATGTACCACGACTAATGTTTTAATTTTAGCAAAGAGATCGTGTCTGAGCAACGGGCAGAGACAGAAAATGTCCATGGTTTAAAGCAGGGGTGTCCAAACTTTTTCCATCGAGGGCCACATATTGAAATATAGACCAAGCGGAGGGCCACAAATCAATCGCGAAACGTTAAAAAAAGCTGCATTTATCTGATGTTTTAAGCACCGCCACATCTACATTCAGTCTCAGTGTCTTATTATCAGGTCTGTATTGCACCAAAATGTTAGTTATTTAGGTTGGAATTGTAGAAAATCTGAAATGTGCTGTAAATAGTACTTATCAGGACAATGTGGGCCAGTTCACCAGGAAGCCTGAGGGCCAAGAAAAATTGATCTGAGGGCCGCATTTGGCCCCCGGGCCTGAGTTTGGACATGCCTGGTTTAAAGTCTATATGACAGGTTCTCAAAATTTTATAATTATGACTAAGTTTGATGGGATAGCACCAGTGTTAAATATTTATCATAATTCTACATCCGTGAAGTTGCAGATTTTGAACACATTTTGAAAAATAAAAGTTTAAAATTACAGGAAATCCCTCTGTGATGTCATCAAAAAGCGACACACCGACAATTTACAGACAACTGACACATTATTTTGACAGTTTAAACAGTCATTCAACACATTAAAGGTGCTATCGCGGATTCTTATTTGTCAAATCATAACTGTTCACGTAATTTATATGGATTTTAGCCCGGTTGCTAGGTAACAGTTGTGGAATTACCTCTAACTGTGTCATATTTGCTGCTCATTTTCAACCAGGAAGTGACATTATACACATTATGAAACCTGTCAAACTGTGGACAAATTTGCAAAATGTTTAGTCAAATCTTCTATATAATCTTATGTTGTAGTGAAATGTGTCATATAGACTTTAACGGCGTCAGAGAGCTCATATGCAGCGTGTGTCGTTGGTGTTTGGTGCCGGTTACAGATGAAGAGCCCCGAGCCTGCGCTGAAAGGGGGACACTTGTGCTGAGAGGCTGTGCACCTGCAAGGCCCCGCGGCTCAAAGACCACTGAATGAACCGCCGAGATTTGAACTCATCTCGCTCCGTAACAGAGGGCTCCAGATAATGACCGGCGCAGATTTAATAACGCACTTCAAGTTGGAGTGGCCGGCCTTTCAAGCCTCCTCGTCAACATCTCCTGCGTGGGTCATTCATCTGGACGCCTGAATGTTCTGTTGAGTCGATTTGCGCTCGGATGAATAGGAGGCCTCCGACGGATGGTTGCGCGGTTGTCACTGTGTGGAAACGGAGCTCAAGCGTCCCGCCCACTTCGACGCCCAAAAGTGCTTTTCCCATCAACTTAAGCAACACTGTCGTTTTCAGCCCAAACAAACAAAAAAACACTGAAAATTTAAATGTTTGGTGACACTTTAACGATAAGGCAAAACATTTATAAATGTGTTTTAATCATTAACTAATCACTGACAAATGTACAGTGACCATTATCAAAAGTTTCATAACAATCATTAACATTAACTAACACAGACCCTAACCTTAGTAAATGATTATTAAAGGCCCTGTACCTGTTTTTACTGTTTTGAAACATGAAAACAGTCTTTACATCAGTCACACGTATCTCCCACTTTCCTAACACAGTCCCAGCATCTGAAATATTCACCTCCACGAGTTTAGAAGCACTTTTCACGACTCTGAGCACAGACCTGGGTAAAGCTAACAACATTAGCATGCTAACTGCGCACGCCCTGTTTCTCGTAGAATTAAACGCTCTATAAGCGCTGTGGTCACATTTTCACCTGAATAGATGCTTTTACAATTGATCTGTACCAGAGCAACACAGATTTGACTTTATTACGCGCAGAAAAATCAGGAACATGAACTAGTTTTTTTTTTTTTTTACTTTTTTGAACAGTAAAAATCAGGTACAGATCACATGTATTTAGAGTTTGTTTGTTTCTCTTATTTAAAAGTGTAACCAAATGTTTTTATAACTTAGCATCTTAAGAAAAAGATTGAAACGGATAATGGAAATGATAATGATAAAAGTTACTTCAGGAACCAAAATATAGTCAAAGGAGTAAAATAGTTTCCAAATTTTCGTTTGCCATGATATTTTCTGCAGCAATGTCAGGGTGATATATTTTTAAAAAATCCATACTGTTGCAATTGTTGTTTTGGAGATTTTAAAAATTAGAAGATCGAGTGTGTCCTATAATAAAACTCTTAAAAATGACCTGGAAAAGCGAAAGAAACGTCCAAACTAGGCTGTAACTAACGATTAATTTGGTAATTGATTAGTCTGATTATTCTTTCTATTAATCAGTTAGTTGTTTAGAAAGCAAAAGACAAGTGAATATGAGAGTTTTTAACAATATTTTAACTGAAGGGAAGCTTAAAAAAAATGCTGCTTTAGAACATTTTCCCAGAGTACACTTTCAACAAAACAGGCTTATTGATAAAAACACTTCACTTTACGTGTATCTTGTGTCATTTTATGGGAATTCCAGCTCCTTCTGAAGTAATAAAACATTCTTTGACACGTATCAGAGTTTGTCTAAAGTTCACAAAACGATTATTCGATTATCAGATTGGTTGGCGACTCTTCCTATAACCGATTAGTTGCGATTAACGTGACTCTGCCCCGGTCTACAGTGATACTTCTGCTCCGGACACTGCACTTCAGAACAGTTCAAGAAACTCAAAATGGCCGCCGCGCGTCTCTCTCAGATGGAGTCGACGATGGGCGAGTTAAGTGAAGAGGCGCACGACTGAATCTGTCTCGGCACTAAATCCGAATCCATTTGTAAAAGTGAACAACAGCGACGGGAGGAACATTGTGTTTCTAAATCCAGATCACAAAGAGCGATTCGTGCATTTGTTTTATTCAAAGTGTCACTCGGCGTCTTAAGTGAGCACTCGGTCAAAGATGGAGGTGGAGGCCATGAAATATTAACGGCAAATTCACTGGACGAAGGAGACAAGTCCACATCTCGACAAAGACGCTCTCCAGATCGTTCTGACGGTAATATGGAGGGTTTTTTGTAATGTTGCTCCGAACCGAACTAAAACTTAACTGAACGAAAGGTTAAAATAAAAAATAAAAAACGATTAAGGAAGAGCGCTGAGCCTTTAGTCCTGGTTCAGTTCTGCAGATGTTAAAGCCTTTCGCATTACTTTTTTTTCATATTTCAAAAGCGTTGGACACATTTCTGGCCAAAAAACATCTGAAAAATCTGGCCCTCAGTAAAATAAAGTTGAATAGTCCTGTTTTAGTCGTTTAGTCGACAAAATTTAGCTGACAAATTGGATTCAATGGGATTTTTAAGTATTTATTTGGGCAGAGGCAGAAAAGACAAGGCATAACGTGAGATTTACGAATGAATTGTGAATTTGTTGTGAGTTTTTTGATAGAAATATTGGTCTGATCATAGAGACTTTTTACTAATTCCATACCTTTTAGTCAACTTATCATGTGTGCCTTGAAAAAATGTCCAATTTGATGGATTTAGTTGATTATTTTACTATTTTCCTGAGCTAATCCAAAAAAGAAAGCATAACAGTCACCAATGCCAAATTGAGCAGGACGGCCTATCTTTTTCTTTCTTTTTTTCTATGAAAGATGCAATTTGGTATTGTTTTTGTTGGTGGTGTGTTTTTTGTTTTCAGCAAAAAAAAGTGGGCCATGACACTACGGTGGAGTAAGATCCAATGAACCAAATGGGATTCAATTTGTTCCATCTCAAATTAGAGGTTGTACATATATAAAAAATAATTATAATATTGTAACTGGAGTTTTGGAAATAGGAAAATCTTTTGTTTCAAGCCCATAATCTGTAAGAGTAAGGCAAAAATAAAGTTAAAAGAAACTTACCCTGTAATCTTTCAAACAAGATATTTCTGCATTTTTGTTACTTTTTACAGTCCATTCATCAGCATCAGATGAGACTTTGTGGGCGGGGCTAACAGTTAACTCGCCTGCAGACTCTTACAAGAAATACCAACGCTAACGTATAGAAACATGGACAACCTAGAACTTATATTTAGATATTTCGTCTGGAAAAACTGTTGACCAGGTGACGGTAAATAATAGATAAAACGGCCAGTATCCAAATGCAACACAAACACTAATATTCAAACCAGAGCCATAACATGTCATGCTCCGGGTTTATTGTCGGTAATGATTAGCCGCTTTAGCTGAATGCCTCTGTTGTTTAGCAACGGCTCAGAGCGAGTCGATGCAAATCCACACTATGTTTCTGTTTTGATGACGTTAGACTTGACTTGATCAAACCGACTGAGACTTTGGACTCGTCTTGGAGTTGAAGGACATTAACTCTGGACTTTGACTTGGCGCCCGGTGACTGGAGACAACTTGATGTTTCTCCTTTAAAAAAATGAGTACATTTGTTTTTAAAACAGTTTTTCTTGACAGTCGATCCTTAGATGTGACCGGGACTTTTTAAGAAGAAGAACCATTCACAAAAATCATATAATTTGCAAAAAAATATTAGATATTTTTGGTCATTTGGTGCAAAAAGGACTTGAAATTCAAAGTAGAGAACTTGGACTTGACTTGGACTTGTGGACCATTGACTTTAAACTTGACTTGGACTTTTAGACCATTGACTCTGGACTTGACTTGGACTTGTGGACCTTTGACTTGTGGACCATTGACTTTAAACTTGACTTGGACTTTTAGACCATTGACTCTGGACTTGACTTGGACTTGTGGACCTTTGACTTGTGGACCATTGACTTTAAACTTGACTTGGACTTTTGGACCATTGACTCTGGACTTGACTTGGACTTGTGGACCTTTGACTCTGGACTTGACTTGGACTTGTGGACCTTTGACTTGTGGAACATTGACTTTAAACTTGACTTGGACTTGTGGACCATTGACTTTAAACTTGACTTGGACTTGTGGACCATTGACTTTAAACTTGACTTGGACTTGTGGACCATTGACTTTGGACTTGACTTGGACTTGTGGACCATTGACTTTGGACTTGACTTGGACTTGTGGACCATTGACTTTGGACTTGACTTGGACTTGTGGACCATTGACTTTAAACTTGACTTGGACTTGAGGACCATTGATTTTGGACTTGAGGACCATTGACTTTGGACTTGACTTGGACTTGTGGACCATTGACTTTGGAGTTGATTTGGAATTGTGGACCATCAACTTTGGACTTATGGACCTTTGACTTTGGACTTGACTTGGACTTATGGACCATTGACTATGTAGTTGTGGACAGACATAACAGCCGACCATCAAGAAAATGTCAGAAATAAAGTAAAAAAAAACAACAACAAAAAACAAAGTAAATAAAAATTAAATTATTAAATTTAAAAATTAAATACAGTCGGTGTAAAATACAATCTTTTTATCGGCTAAAGCCCCAGTTATTTTCTGTACAGTTGAACCAGTGTGTGAACAATGACAAATGAATATGGCAGAGTGACTTCACAAAGAGGACTGTGCAGCTCAGAGTTCAACAGTTTGATATTGAGGAGTGATTTCCTGTGTCTCGGAGGAGCAGCTCAGTCTGAAGGAGCTCTTTTGTCGACTTAAACTAGACTAAAAACATTCAAACAACAACATTAACTCTTGTTTAGCCGCTCTCTCATCTTCTGCTCGTGTAAAACCTTTAACCTCTAAAATGCTGGTCTGAAGCCAAAGCAGGTGTTTAAACAGTGGCCAGGGCTGGACTCTCTCTCCTCTCTCTTCTCCCTCTCTCTTCCCTTCTTTTCCTCAGCTTTCTCTCTCTATTCTCTCCCTCTTACCTCCTCCTCACCCTATTTCTTTCTCTCTCTCTCCCCTCTCTCTGCCCGCCTCCCCTCTCTCCTCTTGCTTCTCTCCCATCTGTCTTCTTTGCAAATTTCTTTTTTCACTTTCTCTTCCTTGTTTCTTCCCCTTTCTCTCTCTCTTTCTCTCTCTTCTCCTCTTCTCTCTCTGTTCTCCTTGTTTCTCACTCCCTTCTCTTTCTTTCTTCCTCACCCCCCTTTCAATATTCTATTTCTCTTATCTCTATTTCTCTCCACCCCTCCTCTCTTTTATTTATTTTTTTTATTTATTTATTTTTTGGTCGGGACAGTGCATGTTAATGAACATACATGATATACATGCTGTAAACACACCAGATTGTAGCCTTGGGCTAATTTCCATCTGTTGTCCCGCATTCACTCTCATTCATTCACACACAGACAGACAAGGACAAACAACCATTCACTCTCACATTCATCCACTACGGGCAATTTAGAGTTCTCAATTAACCTACACAGTCATGTCTTTGGACGGTGGGAGGAAGCCGGAGAACCCGGAGAGAACCCACGGTAACACGGGGAGGACATGCAGACTCCACCCAGAGAGATCGTGTGATGTTGGTCTGGTCCGGGATTCGAACCCACGATCTCCTTATTGGGAGGCAGAAGCTCTAACCGCTCTGCCACCGTGCACCCCCACACCTTTTTTTTCTTTCATTCATTTTCTCTTTCTATTTATCTCTCTCCATCTTTCTTCCATCTCTCTCCTTCTCTTGCCCCCCACTTGCCCTCTCTTTATTCTATTTCTCTTATCTTTTTCCCCCTTTTCTCTCCACCGTTCCTCTTCCTTTCTCATTCTCTCTCTTATCTCTTTTCTCTCTCCTCTCCTCTTCTCTCCTTCTCTCTCACTCTTTCTAGTTATCTCTCTTCTCTCTCTCTCTCTCTCTCTCTCTCTCTCTCTCTCTCTCTCTCTCTCTCTCTCTTTCTCTCTCTCTCTCATCTCTTTTCTCTCTCTTCTCCTCTCCTCTCTCTCGTCTCCTTCTCTGTCTCTCTCTCTCTCTTATCTCTTTTCTCTCTCCTCTCCTCTCCTCTTCTCTCCTTCTCTCACTCTCTTTCTAGTTATCTCTCTCTCTCTCTCTTTCTCTCTCTCTCTCTCTCTCTCTCTCTCTCTCTCTCTCTCTCTCTCTCTATCTTCTCTCTCTCTCTCTCTCTCTCTCTCTCTCTCTCTCTCTCTCTCTCTCTTCCCTTCTCCCTCACCCCCCCTCTCTTTATTCTTTTTCTCTTTCCTCTCTCTCTCCCCCCTTCCTCTCCCTCTCTCCCTCCATCCTCCTCTCCCTCCTGTCTCTCTCTCGCCCCCCACGTCTGTCAATCATCCATCAGCTCCCGAGGTCCGCGGTCTCCATTAGCGACGGGAGGCCGGGCTGCGGCGTTACCGTGGGTTACGCATCGATCGGAGCCGTTTGATTGGTCAGATGGACGGCGACAGGAATCGATCGCCTTTAGCTGCAGCGAGGCGGAGCGGACGTTCTGATCACCAGCGCCCGTGTGTCAGAGGCTTTAGGAGCAATTTGACTGAAAGAGAAAGAGATAACGGCAACAAGCAAGAGTTTATCGCCAGAAAAGGTCGTAATGTTCATGTCGACTGCAACAATAACACATTTAAATAGTCAAGACCGCTTTATGTCACCGGCACAGTTCAATAAACTTTGGTAGAGCTGGAAATCACAACAGTAGAAAGTTATAAAACAATAAAACAATAAAAACATGAGCAAGATACAGGAGTCAGGTCAAAGGTTAAAGGGGCTGTACCTGATTTTTACTGTTTTAAAACATGAAAAACAGATAGTGTGCCTGATTTTTATTTATTTTTGATTTTTTTGATGTTATAAAGTAAAATATGTGTTGCTACAGCACAGAAATATTGTAAAAGCATCTATTCAAGACAACAGCACTTTCTCTGCATTTGTTTATAAAGTGTCAAAACAGTAATAATCAGCTACAGCACCTTTAAATAAAATTGTCCATAAATTACCATCCAAGAATCTAGCTTTCTTTTTTTTTTTTGATTGATTGAAATGATGTCATTACATGTAATAAATAACCCAAGACTTAAAGAAATCTTTTAGTTAGTCTGCCCAAAATTACAGATTTGACTTTGCATGCTACTCTTTATTATTTAATTTAGTAATCTGACCAACACAGACAAAAACATTTAAAAACATTCACATGCTTGTTTTTAAATTCTGACTTGTGTTGATTACTTTGTGTTTTGGTCCGGGTTTGAGCTCAGTTTTGTAACGCTGACTTGGTTTGGTCCTGTTCCTGAATTAGTACTGGTCTAATCCAGGTTTAGTTCCAGGTTTAACCCCAGTTTGGTCCCAAATCTGATGTGCTTTTTATAGAGAAGATCATGTGTTTCACTCAATTTTTAACCCTGAAAAAACATGTTTGAATTGTTCGTTAGTTTACAGTTCTGTCGCTGAATTTTGCTGCCTTTGTTGTCTTTCTCGGTTTAAAATATCCAGTGTATAGATTTTCAAGCGTAAAATGTGCTATGAAAAATGTCAAAGCAAAGATTCCAGACGCAGAGATTCACTCACTTGAATCTGCTACAGTCAACGCAAATTTCACACTCTGAATTTTAATTGTTGAGAAGATTTCAACTGAGAAAAACACAATTCAACAATGGAAATTCAAAACAGGAAGTTCAGGGTCCAAAAATTCAAGGTGCAAACATGAATCTTCCATATTTGTGCAAGTTAAAGCGTCCTTTTCACTCTCTTTTCTTCGTGTTGTTCTTTCCATTCTGTCCGTGCGTGTTTCCTGTGTGTTTGTGTTGTCCAGTCGCTGGTCGTTTTGTCGTGCTCCGGTGCCGGTCCTGTTCCTCCTCTTGGCCTGGTTTACTTCGGTCTCTGTGGACTCGAACAATGCGTCTGCTGCCAGCGCCCGAGGCCACGCTCAGACCTCCTTCTTCTTCTCTCTTTGTTTCTTTATCTCCTCCATCGTAAACAAGGCTCTCTCTGCGTAACATTTAGTCCCAGTCCTTTATGTGCAGTCGGTTCAAATGTACTGTATACAGTGGAAATGGGACAGCTTGTGTTTCGCTGAGTGGGGCCTTTTTGCATGATGGGATTTCACGTTTTTCTAGGACTTTGTGTGGTGAAGTTATACGTGGTAAATAGTCTCACACCAGTCACTCAGTGTTCTATTCAAAATGCAGGGGCAATTACAGGTGATTGGAGCACATTTTCAAACCAGCGATTAAGCCTTTTTTGTCCAATCCAAACATAAACACAGAACAATATCTCCTTAGATATTTTCCCTCTTGTGTGCACAACCTCGGGTCTGGTCCCATCCTCGTTATTTAGAACTAAAGTTACTAAAGCACGGTTCTAAGCCAAATGCACAGATATGGTTCAGAGCTTGAAGTGCCGCCTCAGGCTGTCAGTGGGGATGAAATAGAACTGTGTGGTTTAGTTTCTTATTAATGGTTGATACCAGTATGTTTTGTTCTGATCCGATACCAAGTAGTAGCATCAAAAATATTGATTCAGTACTGATAGCAATGAACTTTTTATTTGAACTGTATTTAAATTCAACTGCAAATATAATTGCAGATGCACATGAAAGTAACAACGTATTTCAAACAGTGTGTAACATTTTATTAAAGGGCATATTTATGTTTGCATGAGAATTGATACTTTTCTTTACTTTTTTCTATTTCAAATTTGTAAGAAAAAACAGGGCATGACACAGAGAGAGAACAATACAGATACAAATAAAAAAAACCTACAAGACATCTAAGGGAAAAGAAGGAAAATATAGTCTCATTTAGTCCAAAATTTGTCCAAAGCTTCTTTTTTTTTTCCATTTTATGAATGCCTGTTACAATTTGCATCCCGTCTTTGATTGTTGGCTCAGTTTGTGCCAGCTAATGCGTGTGATGGCCTTCTTTCTCACTGCCAAATTCTCACATGTCCAAAGCTATCTATTTATTGAGTCCATGGCAGGAGTTTTGAGGCCCAAATACACAGTTCTGAACTTGAGTGGAATAGTGATTTTCAGTACCTCAGACAGTGTTTATATGTCTGTATTTCGGTGTCAATCCACCCGTCACAACATTTAAACCTGCCCATGTTTAGATCTGGAAAAGAGTGAAGAGAACCGCAGCTGTGATCCATTTCTGCCGTTGTAATCTCGTCCTTTTCCACACTGACACACTTCCTCTTCCTCCTCCCTCCCTTTCTTCGCCTCCGTGTGTTTTGTCGAAGTGATTTAAGGCACCAGTTTTGTCACCGTCGCCCCCTCAGGCTAACTGTTTTACTCAGACATAATACCAGCCGCTCGCTTTTATTACAACGCCGATTCCTGGCTTTGTCCACTGACCTGGAAGTGACTCGTATAGAGCCGAGGCAGCAGAGTGAGAGAGTCAAATCCACTCGTGAGACGGGCTTTCACATGTTTACTGTGAATGAATAGATTAAACCAGCGTTAAACAATAAACGAGAAACTACAGCGCAATTAAAACCAGAAAGGATTCTACGCCAGGACTAAATCAAGACTAAACCAGGTCTACATGTAGAGTAAAGCTGCAGTAAATCAGGACTAAACATGGTGTAAAGCTGGAGTAAATCATGGATAAATCAGGACTAAATATGGACTAAATATGGAGTAAAACTGGAGTAAATCATGAATAAATCAGGACTAAATATGGACTAAATATGGAGTAAAACTGGAGTAAATCATGAATAAATCAGGACTAAATATGGAGTAAAACTGGAGTAAATCATGGATAAATCAGGACTAAATATGGAGTAAAACTGGAGTAAAACTGGAGTAAAACTGGAGTAAAACTGGAGTAAAACTGGAGTAAAACTGGAGTAAAACTGGAGTAAAACTGGAGTAAATCATGGATAAATCAGGACTAAATATGGAGTAAAACTGGAGTAAATCATGGATAAATCAGGACTAAATATGGAGTAAAGCTACAGTAAATAAGGACTAAACATGGAGTAAAGCTGTAGTAAATCAGGACTAAACATGGTGTAAAGCTGGAGTAAATCATGGATAAATCAGGACTAAATGTGGACTAAATATGGAGTAAAACTGAAGTAAATCATGGATAAATCAGGTCTAAATATGGAGTAAAACTGGAGTAAATCATGGATAAATCAGGTCTAAATATGGAGTAAAACTGGAGTAAATCATGGATAAATCCGGTCTAAATATGGAGTAAAACTGGAGTAAATCATGGATAAATCAGGACTAAATATGGAGTAAAACTGGAGTAAATCATGGACAAATCAGGACTAAATGTGGAGTAAAACTGCAGTAAATCAGACCTAAAGGACTAAGGACTTATGAAGGCTTAAAACACAGCTATAAACCATAATAAATCAAGAGCAAAGAAGAACTAAACCAGGTCTGAAACAGGACTAAATTTGAACGAAAACTAGAGTTGGTAAAAAAGACTGAACCAGGCACCGACATAAAGGCAAGACTAGAATACAACTGTAATCTGGACTCAGTAAAAGAGGCTAAACCACAACTAAAGGAGGACTTAACCAGGACTAAATTAGGGCTATATCATGTCTGAACCAGGACCAAAGAAGGACTAATATACATCTAAAAGTGGAGTCAGTATTGAAGGTCAAACCAAGTACTAAATCAGGAGTAAACAAGAACTAAACCAAGTTCTAAACCAGGACTAAATCAGGAGTAAACAAGAACTAAACCAAGGGTAAACCAGAACGAAATCAGGAGTAAACAAGAACTAAATCCAGAAACAGAAAGAAGGTTAAATCTGATTTAAACCATGCAGGACTAAAATAAAACAGTCAGTAAAAAGGCTAATCAGGACTGGTTTAGCTGGCCCTAAAACCAGACTTAAAGCAGGGTGAAAGATCTGAACTAAGCAAGGGTTTAAAAGGCACTAAAACCAAATTTAAAGACCAGATCTAGAAGGATTAAGAAAAGACCTTATTCAGGTTTAGGGAAGGACTTTAACTAAACTAATTCTAATAGAAACAGAAATGTACAAATAAAGGAAGTAGTAAAGAAGAACTAAACCAGGTCTAAAGTAGACTAACCTTAAAACAGCTAAAGAATGACTCAAAACAAAACAAAAGGAGTTAAGATGGACTAAAGAAGGCCTAAACCAGATCTAAAGATGGAACTTATTTTGGACTAAATCAGTCAAACTTAGACACAAATATATGACTTTAAACAGAATAACTAAACCAGACCTTAAGTAGGACTAAAGCAGGTCTACAAAAGGATTAATCTTGGACTAAACCAGACTCAAATATACAAATTAAAACCGCTAAACCATGTCTAAAGAAAACTGAACTGGAAACCGCTAAAGAAGGACTGAATAACCACTTAACCAGTTTTAAAGAAGGACTAATCTTGGACTAAACCAGTTCTAAAGAAGACTAAACTTAAAACGGTAAAATAATGTCTAAAGATGGACTAAACCAGGTCTAAGGAGGGGATTTATTCTGGACTAGATTAGTACAAACAAAGACGCAAATAATTGACTTTAAACAGCTAAAGAATGACTAAAGATGAACTAAACCAGACCTTAAGGAGGACTAATCTTGGACTAAACCAGTTCTGAAGAATTAATAAAGAAGAACTAAACCAGGTCTAAAGAAGATAAAACCTAAAACAGCTGAAGTAGGTCTAAAGAAGGACTAAACCAGATCTTAAGAATGACTAAACCAGCTCTAAAGATGGTCTAAAGGAGGAGTCACTTATTTCGGACTAAATTAGTTCAAACAAAGACACAGATGTACGACTTAAAAGAAGGACTAAACCTGGTCTTAAGATGGATCAAACCTGGACTAAACATAAGTAAAATGCGGTCCTTGCGGCCTCTGTGCGAGACACTGTACATGTTAAAGTAAAGGAGTCCCGGTCACGGTTCGGGGCCCGTAGGAATGCCCATTACACACTGGCTACACTTGTCTACAAAGAAAACAAGATGGACGCCGCTGCGAGAGGAATTTAATATAACGCTGATGGATTGATGGATGAGAAAATACAAAATGGCCAAAATCTGAACCCAGGGCCCGACCTTTTCAAGTGTCACTCAGGGGCCAAAAAGGGACTAATTAATTTCTGTGACCAGGAATTTCTTTGAAGATCATGTAAAATTGTAAGAAAGGGTCAAATTTAAACCAGAAGGGGGCAGTAAATTATGTAGAGTTTTATCCATTATGGTTAATTTCCTCAAAAAACAGTTGCATTATGGTAATCTAACATATTTCCCTTCCAGTAAAAAAAAAAACCCATATTTTTCGCTTTACAAATATGCATGGATTAACGATAATATCAAAATAAAGATTGAAACAACTGACTGTATAAAAATGTTATTAATATTAATATTTAAATGTTAATATTATGTATTGAGCTTGTTTAAACAAATATTACAGAATTGTACTTCACACAAAATGTATCACAAACAGCTATTGTCTATTGTCCCTTTTTATCACCATAAACTACTGTATATTATTGTTTATTGTCCCATCCCGAGTGGATAATAGGGCCAAATGATAAGTCGATCAATCAACTAATCGTGACTATTAGACCATAGAAAAAATATTGTCGTAATTTGATAATCGTCATCATTATCTGGAGTCTAAAAGACATATGAAAAGACCTCTTTATAACAATAGTGGCATTATTAAATAAAAATAGACAATGAACAAACAATTAAGGATAAATCATTTCTGGTTTTGGTAAACAATACCCTTTATTTGTGAATATTCTCTATCTAGACGCCTTCAGTCACCATTTTTCACCCTTTATTTGGTTAAAAAGTATTTACAACGTGTCTTTGCATTCAAACTCTAACTAACGCTGGTCCGTGTCTCGTCCAGGTCTGACGGCTGCAGCGATGGCCGAGCTCCAGAAGCTGCAGAAGATGAAGATGATGATGAGTTTACAGAACGGCAACGAGTCGGACAACGAAGACCTGCACTCCAACACCGGTAACTACTGATGCTTTTGGTCTTATCGTCTGATCACTCAATTAGACATTTTGGGTCGCCGTATCCTTCAAGAGACACAAGTGTGATTTACTGCTACAGAAAATATCTACGGAAAGGGAATTGCGTCAAAATTAAGTAAAGAACGACGCCATTAAACATGTGATTGAAAATGTGAAATTGGAAATAGAAATGAACTAAATTAATTTAATGGGTTCTGTGCAGCAGCAGTTGGCTAAGCTAACCGTTTCTCACAGCTAATGCTAACTTTTATTTAAAAAAAAAAAGTAAAATATGAAGAAACAACAAATTAAAATGTAAAGTAGAGATAACCTGATTGTTTTTATTTATTGATTACTTCTGTTTTTTATTTTGATTTGTTTTATTGTTACCTTTATTAAGATTCAAAATTAGCATTAGCATTAGCATTGACCTCCATTCTAATTCTCCACCTACAATTCTCGTCGGGGATTCATTTTTCGCAAGTCTTTAACATGTTGCTGTGCTCAGAGCCCATTAAAACATTAAAATAACGTAAAAACTGTGCAAGCAAATGTTGAAATAATAAAAACGTATTGAGTTACTACAGAGACCTACACCTATCTATTCCCAGCTCTGTTTAATAAATGACCGAAGGGAAAATCAAATGAGGCTCAAATGAAACGAGAGAAGAAGCTGAAAGGTGAATCAGCAGAGTTAAACTGATCGTCTGTCACACTTATGCTAAATTGAATTTGTACAATACGTCACAGTTTCAAGTTTCAATGGATTGTTAGCAATTCAAACAACCGTAATTGGAAGAATACTTGGAAAATGTAGTAATGTAATGTATTCTGACACATGGTCCAATCAGAGTACTTTTACATTGAGCTCAGAGGTGGAAAGTACAAAGTACTAAAGTAAAAGTACTGTACTAAAGTCATAAAGAGTAAGTTTGACAGTGGATACTTTTAACTTTTACTTCACTACATTTGAGAGCAGGAATCTGTACTTTCTGCTCCGTTACACTTTTTAACTGGACTGAAAAGTAAAAAGTACTTTCCTCGTAAGCAGCCATGTTTGTTTTGATACGAACAAACCGAGCATGTCCCTGATTGGCTAATCCACCTGTCAATCACGCCCATCTGAACTCGTGGAGATGAATGCAGTGACTGGACTCATACAGATCTGTGTAAAATGATATCATTCTGGATATTTCAGGCAACAAGAAGAGCGTTGTTTTCTCAATTTCTCACTGATATCGCGCAGTTTGAAGCCTAACTTACATTAAACCTGAACGATATTGGCTAAATATATCTAATTAACAAGCAATCAATCGTGATTAGGGATGCACGTTTTCATTTTGTTCTTTACTTGATCGTTGGAGCCCTTCGCGGTCAATAATCAGTTAACCTGTTGCATTAATACAGTGCTTTTTAGTATTTTTTATTGTACGAGCCTCAGTGCATTTCGTCGTAAACGCAAACAAAAGCACAACACGACTGAATGAAAGCTCGCATAAATGTTTTGACGCACTGTTGTAGAGATTATGAAGAAAGCACTCTTTTTCTTTTCTTTTTTTGAGAGTCATGTTGTACAGTCACTATCGTTAGCCGCTTTCCTTAGTTTGTACAGGTAAAAGATCGATAGTTTTCCATCTGAGGCAAAAAGCTATGTTTTCTCCACCAACGTGAAATCCAAGTTAAAGGCCCTGTACCTGATTTTTACTGTTTTGACACATGAAAAACAGAATCAGTTGATGTTAAACTCTTTACATCAGTCACATGTATCACTCACTTTCCAACACAGTCCCAGCATCCTAAATATTCACTGTCCAGTACGAGAAAAGCTAACAAACATTAGCATGCTGACAGCGCACTTCCTACTTCTCTCGTAGGATAAAATGCTCGATAAGTGACCCAAATAGATGCTTTTACAATATATTTGTGCTGGGGCAACACTGATTTTATTATATTACCTGCAAAAAATTAGGAACATGGACTAGTTTTGTGTTTTGTCTTTCACTACAGTAAAAACCAGGTACAGCCCCTTTAAATAAACCATGGAAGATTAATATTAGTTCATAAATAGTAGTGCCACTCAGGTTTAAAGCCACTATTTTGCAGTTTTTGCACAGATGTTTTCACTCAGAGTTGCATGAGGTGCTCGTTTGGGCGCCCTCTGGTTGCACAATTGTGTATTACAACATAGTAAACAAGGCAAAAAATGAGATATGCCAGTTAACCGGGCAAGACGTCTTCACTCGGTTAAGCATTTCGTCACAGTTAATTGTATGTTTTCGTTAGCATAAACATTTGAGAGAAGATTATAATATGAACTAAATAAAAGAATCACATGCATTTCAGAAGTTTTTAGACGTATAAACTACAGAGTTAGTCACTTTTAGACAGATTAAGATATGTTGTTATTTGCACAAGAAATGATGGCTCTAAAAATCATTTCTGTCTTTGCGATGTGCTATTTGTGTCCGTTGAAATTGTGATTAATCTTGCAGCTCTAAATAACCAGCTCATGTTTATTTGATTTTAAGGAAAGTAACTGTGTTTTTAGTCAGTCACCAAAACCGCAGCGCACTTTTCTGATTCCTGTTTTTGAGACGCCGCATTCCTCTTTCTTCTTTCTCCGGCTGAGTTTTTATTTCCTCCGCTTTGTTTGCTTTCTTTGTGTTTTTCCGTCTGAGAACATGTCCAGTCTTGAGTTCACTGTTGACTTTTTAATATTTAACTTCGCCGCAATGATCTCCAGAAAAGCCCCTACGAGGGAGTGAACCGGCCCAGTCAATAAGTCTGGAAGAGAAAAAAAGTTTAAGAGATGAGTTTGAGCACTAATTAACTCGTCTGCTGAATCAGAAAATAACCTGCGTTTTGTCTCTGCGCCGGATCAAAGGACGCTCCGGTTCAGTGCTTTGTTGGTTTAGTCAGACAGAGAAGCAACTTTATAAAGCGGTTAAATAACACAAATTACAAAATACATCATAAATACAAAATAAAGTATTAAAAAACATGCTTGTTCTTAAATAAATACCCTATCCCGGATGAATATTCTGAATCAATGTAATCATATCTACATTAACCACAGCGTCTGCCACAATTCTTATTAAACTTTATGGGAGTTCCAGAGATTGTGGGTTATTTTTGTGGACTAGAATGTACAAATGATCGAGGGCAGTAGAAAAACTGAGCATTTTACAGGATTTACAAAGCTCCAGATCGACGAGAAGTGGATTCATGCTACTGTCGTGAGCCGAGTCTCATTAATGATCAAGATCAGAATGACTTTTGTTCATCCCCAAGAGAAAATTCTCTTTGCTACCGACATGCAGCCGACCTGCGGAAGAAAATAGAGGTTTAAATAAGATAAAAATAAGACTAAACTCTATCAGGATAAATAAAGATACAGAACTATTTACATTTTAACGTAACTTAAAAAGTGTCTGTTTTAAATAAAGCCCAGTATGAACAAAATATTTACATTTACTTAACTTAATTAACCTACAAATGTGTTGATTTTGGCTTTTGATTTTGGGAAAATTTTAACCATATTGTTTCAAAATCTTCATTAAAATAGTGTATTGGCAATTTTATTATCAATAAATTAAGAAAAAGAGAGTCGTTTCAACAGAAAAACAATCACAAAAGTCTTTTTAAAGCACTTTTTTGCATAATTGACTGTTTAATAAAATCACAAACTAAAGTGAAACCAGTGATTTTTCAGGTGTTTTTTTACTTTGACGTGAGTGATTTAGCCTGAAGTCATGTACAACAGCTTCGCTTAAGTTAAAATACTACATTTTTTCACAATTTTATCAAGATCACACCATTTTAATTGTCAATATGAGTAAACGTTAAAGCTACAGGGCGTTAGAATGAAGTATAATTCTCACAGAGACACTTTTTGATGATATTAAAAGGTGGAAAGCGGATTCAATGTCTAAATGCGCCTCTTGCTAATGTGTAATATGATTCGTTTTCGAGGCGTATTCTTCATTTAATAAATCCAAACACTAAATTTCATGTTCGTTGCCTTTCATTCACCGCTTTATCTTCGGTGCAGGAGTTCTTTTGGTTGAAATCTGCACATTCCTTTACTTTTTATTTGAAAACAGTCGCGCTGGGTGTAGGTGACATCCAAACAAAGCCTCGCACTCCACTCTCCGCACTCTGAGGCCACTCCATCTCGCCTCTGTTTGCTCTTTTCAATTATTAACACGCCGCAAAACAAAAAGCACAGAAACGGGAAAAGAATAGGACCTAAAAGTGTGCGCAAATGTGATTTTTCCACAGCTGACCTGGCAACGGAAAAACCAATGTCCGCAATCGACTCACTCACATTTTTTATTTATTCCTTTTATTTATGCCCGGGCGTGTCTCCTTGGACAGGTTTTGATTTTACTCATCTTTTATCGCTCCATTTTAAAGGTGGGTGGAGTCGTTTAAAGACGGAGTTTAAATGATTTGAATCTGGATTGTTTATCGTGTTAAGTCGCTTTGACTTGATTTATTAGTTTCAATGTTCTTTTCTATTCAAACAAAACTGCAAGTGGAGGAATAGAGTTGCACCTAATACTTTGAGGAACAAAAAAGTAAATAAATAATACTTAAAATGAATAAAATATTGAAATATGTAAAAAAATATTAATTTGATTTATTTACTTTTTTATTGAATCAGAAAACGCTTTATCTGTGACATCGGGAAAAACAAAATGAAAAGCAGAATATAAACACATGATACATGATATGATAAAAAGTTATGCATAAAAGAACGTATGAATTAAAAAAAAATAACTTTGACTAAATATAAATACACATATTTATGGTCGGATAATATATTATTATTTTTTCTGTTAATTATTATATCATCAATTAACAGAATTCTAAATAAGCAAGTAAAGCCACTCATGAAAAGTAAATAAATTACCTGAATTTAAAGTGAATAGGACAGGCCGGACTTGCCATATTTAACTAAAATGCAGGTAACATTAATATCTTTGAAATTGAAACATTTTTTACACATTTTAACCTATTTTAGAATCTTCTGGGGTTTGTAATTTTACTTTGTGGTTATAACCTATAGCAGCTCCGATGTACACTGGGCCAAAGCACAATTTTTTAAATTACACAAATAAAAAGCGCCTTTATTTTGTCGAACAAACGCTAAAGCTCAAAAAAGTTGTTTATTTTGTGTAAATTATGAATAACTTATTGTGATGTCATCAATTTGACTTCCAACTTTTCTCCACAAACTAACACTTAATTGGTGTAAAACTATAATTTATATTTACAACAGGTAATAATACACCAAATAAAATGAAAATTAGACAATCCTAAAAGCCTGTCATACACACTTTAAAGTCCCACTGTGTAAATAAAAAGCATGTTTGTTTGTTTTTAGTTTCTATTGCACTGTGAAATCACATACAAACCTGTGTTCTTACTCTGAGCAGGTCTACATCTCCACAGACCAGACTCCTCCTGCTTGTTGCCATGGAAACGTTATTCCTTTATGGATAATAATCCGCAGCATGGCATAAAACACATTTGTCTCAATGGAGAACGTTCCAAAGTGTCGTTTCAGCTTTCTATTTCAGTCGATTTTCTCCCGGTGCCGCTTGAACTCATTTAAACTAAACTAACAACACTTCAGACAGAGAAGTTACGCAGTGCGCCTTTAACTCGTGTACTTTTGTGCACTGCCGACCTGATTATAATTGTAACATACACTCGGGCAAACCCTGGGAAACTGTAGCGGACAAAAGACAGAAAAAAGAGATCGAGGGCGAGTCCGTTTGATGCCTGTAAGTCGATAGTGATTTTTTTAAAGTGCGATTTTTATAGAAATTGAAATACTCAGATGGTATTTTTGTTTGTCTCTGGGAAAATGGGTGGCGTTCTATGGAGAGGATACAAAGATGTGGCGTAGACAGAGAAAAAGAGACGTTTTAAGTGACAGTGAATAAAAGAGGGAAGGAACCACTATCCCGGATTAACCTTCTGCACAGAAAAGAGAACATGCAATTGTAGTTAAACGTCCCATTTACAGAGCGGAGAAGAATGCTTTGAAAATGGATTAAGTGACAGAATACTCAATATCTGCAGTAATATGTATAATGAGCACTCTATTCTGAAAACTAAGAATACTTTCAGATTGTTTTGTATTATATTATAGATTAAAAATGACGATTAAACAGCTTTAAATTGTATATGACAGGTATTTATGATTTTCTAATTTTAACGTTATTCAGCTCTTGCAAAATAAAAATGATAGCTTTACACCGGTCAGGTCGCTGTTTGTGGAGAAAAGTAAAAAAAATAGGTTGAAAATGACAGGAAGTAAACAAAGGTTATGCATAATTTACACAAAATAAACAACTTTTTTGACTCTTTAAACATTGATTCGAAAAGATTAAGGTGTTCATGTGTATTTTTCTTTGTCAAATAAAACAATCTGTGACATTTGATGAGTTTTGCTGCACTGTACGGGATGGTTTGTTGGTAATTTCCAAGTGTGATGTCATCATTTACAACCAGGAAGTAAAATAAAACAACAAAAAATAGCTAAACCTGGGGTAAAATTTGTTAAGATTTGAGCAGAATTTGAAATATATTTATCTTAACTGTATTTTAGTTAAATGAGTGGTTCGACCTGTCAGAGGCCCTTTAAGTTTGTTTGCACATGTTATTCATACAGATCAATCTCTGTGATGTCATATTCTTACTCTTTACTCACTGGGTGGTAAATAAACAGCTGTTTCTCTTGTTCTGAGCAAAGAACACATGTTTTTGCCCGGTTTTCCTCTACGTTTCAGTCGTGTAAAGTCAGAAAACGCCCCATTGCACCGGAGCATGTCCAAAATCATCTTTATAAATCATAAATGTTTGGATAACGCTTGATGACTTTGAATGAGTCCAGTCGCAACAGCTTCTCACTACAAGACTGAAGATGACTGAGAGTGACTGTGCACGACTGAAAATCAGAAGGGCTAAAACTGTGTCCTCAGCTCAAAACGAGATCATACTAAATAAACTTGACTAGAATGTGACATCACGTGAGGTCAGTCTGTATTTATTACTGATTAGAGAATTAATAATTGTATCTGCACTCAGCACAAGAGGAGTATTTTCATTTTTCTCATGAATTCCGTGGTGTTTGAAGCCTCACTTGAGTGATGTGTTCCTTTTATTTTAGAAAAGTATATTCTGAATACCACAAAATGAAAGAGTAACTGCACCAGAAGTCAGTTGCCCAAAGAGTGTTCATGAATTTGCATATTTCTTAACACTGTTTACTGTTTGTATAAGATGCTTGTTTCACTTCAGCATTTATTCCGCATGAAGCTGTAAATAACATTTGTTTAAGTTTTCCACTAAACTCAGCAGTTGTTTGTTTTTTACTTTTTTTTTTTTTACTTTTTACTGTGCATTGATACTTTTTAAATATTTTCAATCAAATAAAGGTTAAAAAATTGTGACTTTTAGATACAGAATATTTACAAAAAAGTGTATTATTGTTGAAAATCTGAAATAGTTAATTATTTTTTGACATTTAGATTCAATAATGACACCGTCTTTGTTATAAAAAGTGTGTTTTAGAGTCTGTTTAGTCCAGATAACAGTAACTATTATCAAAATACGACTACAATTACTTTTTAGTCGGCTAGTCACAATTAGTTTATTAATCGTTGCAACCGATTATGCATTGTAGTGACACCTTTATTCATAATCGTTATATAAATGGATGAATCATTTTATAATAAATCGTAATATCCATCAGTCTCAATGTGAAGAAACATTGTGAGAGTTGCCATAGCAATTCAACACAAAAAACTATATATTTTAAATGGCAGCAAGTCCTCAAAATGTTGCCTATAACAGTAAGATGAAATCTATGAATATTTGACACAAAAGGTAGATTTTTTTACGTCTTTTCAAAGGATCTAGACGCAGATTCTTAAAGAAAAATGTCCAGTCCTCACCGCAGAACTTTTAGCAAGTCCGAAATGATATAAAATTACACCAAAGGCAAGAGTGAAAGATGAGAGAGAGACAAGGTGAAGGAGAGAAGTGTTCTGCAGACCGAGAGAGAGAGTTGGAAAGAGAGAGCGGGCGATAGAGGACACCTGCCCATCTGTTTACACTGCGCCCTCTCTGGAGCAAACGAACCACAGCTGCTCCGTAATCGAGACAGACACGCGCTAATGCTAACTAACGCGCCCAGATGAAGATGGATGAGCCGCGGGAAACAAGGGAGAGAGAGAGAGAGGGAGGGAGGGAGGGAGAGAGAGGGAGGGAGGTGGGGCATAGAGAGCAAGAGGTGGAGAGAGAGAGGTGTGAGCAGAAGAGCAAAGGGGGAACAGACTGAGGGGTAGAGATAAGAAGGGGGAGGAAAGGAGGGACAATTAAAGGGGCTGTATCCAAGTTTTTCACGCGTTAAACTAAAATCTGTCTGTCTTTCCCCAGTGCAGATCTGTTATAAAAAGCGACTCTCGGGGTGAAAGTGAAGACCGCTGTGTGCTGCGCAGAGTGTTTTATTCTTTGCGACGCAGGAAGTGCACTGCTAGCGTTCTAAAGTTGTGAAAATAAAAGTTATAAAATCATTGTGGGGAATAATTATGGTCAGAATGCATTAGGAAAGTGAGGGATAAGTTTCGACCTCTGCAAACAGTTTAAATGAACTGTTTTTCGTGCTTTTAAGACTGTAAAAACTAAGTACATTTCCTTTAAGATGTTAGTATTATTGTGATATTTGTCTAAAACAGTAATAATAAAATGTAATGGTGACAATAAGAAGCTAATTTAGACTGAGAGAAAAGAAAACCATGAATATAATCAGCCTTTTTCAATGTTTTCATTCAAATAATGCACAATTTTGCCTGATGGGAGGAGCTTGGTGTTATTGTGAAGTATTAAGTTTGTTGCGATATGGATTATTGCAGTGTTTCACAAACTGTGGTACGCAAACTTCTTCTGGTGGTACATAGACACCTCTTCAATTGTAATGTTTACTTCATTTAGAGTGCATTTTATTCACATTTTTAGCTCTTCCTTTAGTAAATTTCTAGTTAAAACGACTGTGGCAAGGTGTATTCCTACTTAAAACCTGATTTATCCCTAATTTAGACCAGAAATAATCATGTTCTAGACCCAATTTAGATTCGGTGGTGCCCTCAAAGCCAAATCTTTTCTTTGGTGGTACTTGGGGTAAAAAGTTTGAAAACCGCTGGATTATTGCATCAGTCCATATTGCAATACCAATCATTTTGCAATCTACTGTGCAGCCAGTGCAGATCAACTCTCTCCTCATTTCCTGCTGCTGAGAGTATCAGACGGAGAGGCTGAGGTGGCTGGTGGTGCTGCTGCTGCTGAAGAGCAAGTAGAGGAGGGATGTAGCTGAAACAATAGAATAGGGAGCGAAAAGTGCACTTTGGTTTCCATCCTCAACCCAATGGCAATGACTTATAACTTGGCCTGGAGGAGCCGCCCCTCAGTGTGGCAAGCAGTCCATTCATTTTAATGTAGAAGAGCTGCTCCATCACCCACTGTTCAACAACTACAAGGGCAAACACAGAGTTTAAGAGTTATACAACACAAATAATTAAAATACAGATACAAAAACTTGGAGAAGAACACTTCCTGCTGTATTTTAATGTCTACAGAACAATCGGTTTACTTTTCTGAGGAAACACCAAGTCAACAACCTCCATTAAGACTCAGTTGCGACTCAACTTGAATTATTTGTGCTTAACATACACATAATTTGTCGAGAAAAGTCTTAAAAGTGGCTAAATATTGCGTTTCCTATTGAATTAATTGCAAGTTTTCACCTAATCCTTCTTTAACTGTAATTCACAATCAACAAACATTTTCTATATTTGCAGGATTACTCAAACATGTTCTGTATAAATGAAACAAAATACAACTCAATCACGGTTTAAAAAGTAAACTGTAAATCAAAAATTCAATCTCAAACAGTCATTGTATCAGAACTGGGCCCTGAACGCCTCATCGTTGCAGAGCTGTTTTGGTTCCAGCTGAGGGTCTGTTTGTGCAGGTGGCAGTGAGTGTTCGTGGGAGAAGGAGCGCCTGACCAGCCCTGGAGCCCCATCCCTCAGCGGGACACCGGCAGGAGGAGGGGTCCAGGGGGCGGGGCCGACGCCAGGAGGGGGCGGCGCTACTGCCACTGGAGGCGGGAGAGGGACGGCCATGGCACCTGTCAATCAACAACAGATACAACAGCAGCAGCTCCTGGCAAACAGTGAGTGAAGCCTCCGACGTTGTGTTATATTTTACAAGAGAAAGAAACAGGGTGCACGGTGGCAGAGCGGCTAGAGCTTCTGCCTCTCAACAAGGAGATCGTGGGTTCGAATCCCAGACCACCCCAACATCGTGGTTTCGAATTCCGAACCACCATAACATCACACGATCTCTCTGGGTGGAGTCTGCATGTCCTCCCCGTGTTACCGTGGGTTCTCTCCGGGTTCTCCGGCTTCCTCCCACCGTCCAAAGACATGACTGTGTAGGTTAATTGACAACTCTAAATTGTCCCTAGTGAATGAATGTGAGAGTGAATGGTTGTCTGTCCATGTCTCTGTCTCTGTGTCAGCCCTGTGACGAGTTGGCCACTGTCCAGGGTGTACCCCGCCTAAGGCCCAAAGTCACTGGAATAGGCTCCAGTCACCCGTGACCCCTAACGGGAATAAGCGGTAGAAAATGAATGAATGAATGAATGAAAGAAACAGATGAAGAGGACTTTTGTTTCCTACCAAGACCGCGCCAAAATCTGTTTAAATGACAAATATTATGCATCATTTGTACCGTTACTGGTCTTTAAACGTGCTCTTGAGTATCTTGAGTATCTGGCATCTCACATTTTAGAACTAAAAATACAATGTTTTCACACAGAACAATATAACTTAATCACAGCCTTGGGAGACGTAATAGTAACTTAGCTATGGCTCCATCTACTGGCTGCGGAGGCAATTACACACATTTGAAAAACACAATGCTTATTATGCTAGCCGTGTTACTGAGCAGTGACGCAGTTGTAGTGATGATATATGGACTTAAAAACATAAAAACGTCACTCATCGAGGGAATTGGTCGGAGGATTTTTTAACCAGGATTCATCAAACTAGCGTGAATGAAGCGAATTGCAACTCCCGGTGTGTTTTTGGTGACGGAACAATGTCAGAACATGGTGAAAAGCTCAAAAAAGTCAATTTTGCATAATGTTTGTCCTTTAAATGAGAGGAACAGACACATCACTCCAACGTCACATGACACTCAGCTTAAAAAATACTAAAAAACACATTATTTGGTTTTGCATTTGGCTGTTATTGGCCTTTAAACTTGCTCTTGAACACCTTTATTTTTGCATCTTATATTTTAGAACTTAAAATAACACATGTATTGAAAACTACAAAACTTTCCCTCATTAGGACTGGTGTTAACAATCCATCTATTGGCATCGATTGAATTTCTTTTGGGAAATAAACAGAAGCTAGCTTATCCCCGCCATACAAATACAATCATGCATTTGTAATGAATATGATTTTATGCCAGAAATTATGTTGAAAAGAGCCTGGTGATGTGATTTATGAATGCAGGAGACGTCCGGATCTCTACCTGTCTAGGAATTTTGGAAAACGTGTTTTTTGTGAGACTCAGAGAGAAAGAACCTTGTAAACAGCAATAAAACTTGCATGAATGAAGCTAAATACTCCAGTTATGTTTTTAATGACAGAACAAAGTTATAATATTGTTAAAAGCTCAAAAAAGTACATTTTGCATTATATGTGTCCTTAAAAAGGTTTTACAATGATGATCTAAACCACCAAAAACAGGAAACAATCAGAACATTTAATATCCAATAGCAATATCCAAGCTACAATGACTATTATTGGTCCCTTTTTTTCATTTATGTTTAGATTTGGTTATTATATATTTAATCTGTTAATTGATTTATTTATTTTTGATTACACACATTAAGCCTATATTTTTTGATAATTAATTTTCAATTTAATTAATCCAAAATTGCAGCTGCGCACATACTACAAAATGCATTTTCTGATCATTACGGTGCACAGGCTTAAACCAACACATGTTCTGAACCTGTTTGCACCCCATTTTCACTTTTCAGTAATTCCTTCTTGTCCTAAAGTGTTTTTTTGGCAATACGTTTTTATTAATGTGGCACGCCATTTAATCTGCCTCCATCTCCTGTATTAACGCTGCGAGGATTAGACACTGGACACTCTGCTAAATCACTTTCATTTATCAACACTTGTCTCCACGCGAGCAGGACACAGAGAGACGGACAAACGCTTTCCCAACACGCGTTTGTCACTGCGCGAGGCTCCCGACACTCAAACTGATTATTCCGACACAACAAGAGCAATCAGCGTTATTGTTTCATTGGACTGAGAGCCGCGTCGTCCATTTTAGGTTTTATTTATCTGTGTAGAAGAAGAAGAGGTGTCTGTTTGGTTTGTCATGATTCTTCTAAATTGCTACACACTTGACGTTGTGATGGGCTGCATTCACACCTCACACAACAAACAAAACTGGGTCTAAACTGGGACTAAACCGCGAACTAAACCTGGACCAGATCAGGACCAAACCAAGTCTAAATCCGGACTTAAGGCGAGACATACAGGCAAAATTCATTTTTTTCAATTGTTTAGTCAGTTTGCTCTCTCAACATATCGGCTTTTATGTGGAAACAACAAACTTGTCCAGTCTGCTCCTAAAGATGTTTTATTCTTCCATTTAACCCATTTCATCCATAGAATTCAATGGGACGTTGTAACTTGTAGCTCCCACACCAAACTGTCCAATGTTTGACTCAACAAGATTTTGATGATACATACAGAAGGATTTAGCAAAAATGCTAATTTCCATCTGTTCCATCATATTGGAGTTTTAAGTTTAGAAACAAAATGAAAAAAAAATATATATATATATAGAATTTTCAGTCCAATCTAGTTTACTCAAAAACTAAATGAAAAATCAAAATTTTAAGAAGACATTTAAACCTGGTTCTGTGCATTTTTCAGTTTTAATTGTCCCAAAGATGTGTATTTCTGGCCATTTTTCCACATAAAATGCCTTATTTCTACATGAAAACATGACATGAGGAAAAACTTGTAATATATGTTTTGCTTACATTTATTTGAGAAAACTACTGGAGAAGTTTCATATTGATTAAATTTAAGATTTTTTCCCTATTCACCTGCAGTGACATATCAAGGACTATTTAACTTTTCTGGTGGAGGGTCTGCCACCTTCTTATCTCCATGGAGATGTTATTGCCGTGCTTGGAATATTCCACAGTGGCATTAAGATTATCTATCTCTATAGAGACAAGCTCAATCACTGTGTTGGGGATAACTGAGTATCTTTTGCTATAATCTGGCATATTTACATTATAATTACAGATTTCACATTCATATTTAGAAAAAATTTAACATTAGAGCTTAAAGGCACTAAATATCAGAGTTTGAAGGCACTAATGTCCATAACACAGCTGTTTTCAGTCTAAAAACTTAACTCAAACTTTAAATATTTTAATATGCTCATTATGCTCATTATTTACTAGATAGTTAATACATCTTGAGCAACATTTTAAACATTTAATAACACTTTTATTCATGAATTCCTATGGGGAAAATGAATAAAATCAAATAAATAAAAAAGTATTAGAAAGAATGCATATTTCAATTTCTTCGCAGTAATAACTCTTTCTCTAATTGAGTAAATGCTAGTTTAATGCCTTTCAGTTTAACATTTCAGGCAAAGTAATAATATTTTCATGGGAACACAGTGCACCTTGAACATACCAGAAAAGCCAGGACGGGCCAAAGTATAATAAAACATCTGATTTGTTGAAGAAGGGGTGTCTCTGAAGTGTTTTGAGGTCGTGTGTTAGAGGTGAAAGGTCACAGGGTGAAATGTCACGCTCACAGATTCAGTCCGATCTAATGGAGCCGTGACAGAAATGAGGTTTAATGGAGGAGCTAAAGGTTAATGTTCAGCCCTTGAGATTTTTGCGCCTTGTCTGGTTTTGTTTGACTCATTTGAAAACAACACATTTTTACGCAATGTTTTCATTGAAGAGCTTAAAGGGGCTGTACCTGATTTTTACTGTTTGCATGTTATAAAGTAAAGGAAAAAAAAAAAAAAAAAAAACTTGCCCTAGCCCAGATATATTGTGAACCTAGTCTCTAGAAAAATACATACATAATTTGCGTTTTGCATTTATGTAGCTCTTGTACGTTTTTCTTATGTAAGTTCAATAAGTACATTTGTGGAAAGCGTACACATCTTATGTTTTGTAAATTAGAGTTAGAGTTTGCGTTCGGGTTAGGGTTTATTATTGATAAACTGTAACAAGTGCGGTTTTGATTGACAACATCATTTGCAAAACTTACTCTACATATTTTGACAACAAAAACGTACAATAGCTATGTAAACGGAATTACAAAAACGAAAATTATGTACGTGTTTTTCTGGAGACCGGGCTGTTATATTGTAAAAGCATTTATACAAGTGAAAATCAGACCACAGTTTTTACTCTGAATCTATTTATAGAGCGTTTTATTCTACGAGAAGCATGAAGTGTGCTGTTAGCATGCTAATGTTTGTTAGCTTTTCCCACAGACCCTGAAAAGTACTTATGGCCGGACTGCATTACTTTCAAAAGAGTAAAAATCAGGTAGAGTGCCTTTAATAACCCAATACATGCAAATTATCCTTTAGTCTTCTCCCACAATTCAGAAAAAGTGTAGCCGCTAGCTTAATATGATTCTGACACTGCTCTTTAGCACTGAGGACATGATTAAATAAAGTGAATGTGACAGAGTGAGATTATGTCGAGGAAAAGCTCTAAGTGAGACGGCGACCTTTTCTCTTTGCCCTCGCTGCCCTTTGACCCCCGACCTCCAGGTTTTTTTTTCTTTTTCTCTCTGCGGTTCGTTCTTTGTCAGTGATGTTTGACGCACGGCCCCAGGTTAAGTTCAGTTCAGAGGCTCAATCCCATCAGCAGATTGACCCCTGTGTGTGTCATGGGTTGAAATATGATTTGGATTTACAATAACAAAAATATACATCCTTCAGATACATTTTTTAGTGGAATGAACTATCGTTTATAGTAGTTTTATTCAGGCCTGCTCAGATAATCAATCATCATGTTCTCAAAGTTCAAATTTAGATTTCTGACAAGAACACATTATGTTGTCGTAATTAGTGGTGTTTTGTTTTTGTTTTTTGGCTTTCTATGTACAATCACAATTTGCAAAATGAAGTTCAGATAAAAAATGGAAAAGTGAGAAAAAAAAAAAATTTTAAAGAAAAAAAACCACACTTCCTAAAAGATATTACATTTGATCATAGTTTGACATTCATCTAGATAGATTATATGCTTAAAATTTGTATTGTAAGATTGTGGTATATTATAAAAATTGTGTGTTTTCTTTTTTTTAGTTTTCCTCCCTTTAGAAGAAAATTAAATACAATCAAAACAATATTCATGAAGTGGGAGTAAAGAAAAAGAAAAAAAAAGGCAAAAGTAATAATAAAACAAAACCCAAAACCAAGAAAAAAACCTAAAAGATTTTACAATTATATATAGACATTCACCTGCATAGATTTTATGTTGTTGTTATTGTGACATACAGTGATCCCTCGCTGTATCGCGCTTCATCTTTCACGGCTTCGCTGCTTCACGGATTTTTTTTACAGTGCGGATATTTTTACAGTGCGGATATTTTTACAGTGCATCCACCGAACTACAGCGCACGGCACAAGAACGGGACCCTTTGACGAGTCGTTCATTGCAGTTCTCAAATATAATCGAAGGTGGCATATCCGTTTATAGAAATCTTCTTGCTCAGAAAAAGAAAGAGCGCCAACAACTACCCCTAACCTGCGCCTTCAGTAGAGACAGACGCTACAGCGGAGCGGAGTCAGGACGAAGAGGCACAGCTGGGACATACGCGTGAAATACGCGAGTGACAATGTTTCCAACCTTGTAGTACTATATTAAAATTATTGTTTTAAACAAATTTTGGGCTTTAAAACAGGTTTTGGTTTTTGGTTTCATTCCATAGTTCAGTATTGCATTGTAAAATAATAAAAAATAAAGCTGTGACTACTTCACGGATTTCACTTTTCGCGTGTTATTTTTGGAACGCAACTCCCGCGATAAACGAGGGATCACTGTACTGTAAAAAAAAAAATCTTTTTTCATATTTCCTCCCACTAGAAGAGAAGGAAATGCTATCAAAATATTATTCATTAAACCAGACTGAAAAAAGACAAAAAAAAAGTAATAATAACATTAAAACTAAAACAAAAATGACTATAACAACCAAAAAGCCCTGTCAGTATCCATTTGACTTAACTTAAAATGATACACACATTTGTCTGCCGCAGGACTGGAGCTGCCGTTCATGATGATGCCTCACCCGCTGTTGCCGATGGGGTTGCCGCCGGCGTCCGTTGCCATGGCGATGTCTCAGATGAACCACCTCAGCACCTTCGCCAACATGGCCGCCGCCGCGCAGCAGATCCACACGCACGTTCACCGCGCGCCTGTCATCAAAGTAAGTGAAGGCCAAAAATATAAAACAAAACAGAAGAACAGAGGGGACAAAACTGAGCCCTGAGGTGCTTCATTATAATTTAATATAACACGTATTACACTCCCAATTTATTGAAAAGGGAAAGATTTGGTGATACATACAACTACATATTTTTGTATTTTGATAATCGTTGTTGTTATATGGACCATACAGACTTTAAAACATCTTAAAAATGCCTTTACATAACAAAAATTACAATATTATTAAATGAAAATGTCAAAAACAGTAACCTATTTCTGAGTTTTGTCAATATTACACTTAATTAATAAATGTTCTATCTAGATAACCATCTTCAGTCAAAATGGTAATGTATTAACAAAGCCCCAATATTCAAGAGAAATAATAGTTGATTTAACAAAAAAATTGCTGACTCAACTACTAAAATAGGATCGCAAACATCTGTTTAAAAAAAAAGAAAAAAAGTCAACATTTATTGCCCCTTTCTGTCGTTTGTAAAGCCAATACTACATTGTCTTCACTCATTGTTTATGAAAGAAGAACAGAGGGGACAAAACTGAGCCCTGAGGTGTTCCATCATAATTTAATAGAACACATATTGCACTCATGTTTGTTGCAAAAAATGGAAATAAATTGTATGTGACTGCAATGATTAAGCAACTATTCTTAAGTAGTCGACCATGAAAACATTTGTAGTTGCATTTTGATAATTGTAACGCTTATATGGACTACACAGACTCTAAAATACCTTAAAACAACATTATTATTAAATCAAAATGTCAAAAAAGAGTAAACTATGTCTGAGTTTTGTCAGTATCACACTTCTGTATCTAAAAGCCTTCAGTCAGCATTTTTCAACCTTTTTTGGGTTGGTAAATGTACTGAAAAAGTCCCAATATACAAGAGAAATAATCATGACAAGCTGATTTGACAAAAAATAAATAAATAATAAAAATCTGACTACTAAAATAGTCATTAGTAACAGCCCAAATACCACTGACTTGTACTAAGTCTTGCAAAAAAAATCGGTTCAACGTTTATTGTTTTTCAAAGCCAATACTACATTTTTTTTTAACTACACTGGGACTTAAACCTGGACCAGACCCAGACTTGTCCAGGACCAGCTCAGGACTAACCCCGGCCTGTTGTGTTCAGGAGCGAGTGTGCGACAGTCCGTCTCTGTCTCCGTCGGGGGATGAGAACAACACTCCTCTTCAGTCTCAGCCCAGCAGCTCTGCCTCCAGCTCTCCAGAACGACTCGGTAAGTTCAACCACAACCAGATACAGGTTATTAAATGTCCTAAAAAGACTCTTTTTTTTTAGTCTTTTTATGAAAATTGAACCATCTATATTTGTTTCCTGGCATAGAAAGTCCATAGAAATTCAATTATTCTTCCGATTATTTTCATCATTCTGAATATCATTCCCCACTTTTCACATATTTTTTTCACACTTGTCTGGTTTAATAAAGCCTAAACGCTGAATAATATGTTTAAAAATGTTTAGCAAAGCTTTAAAATGGCTCTTCATCGTCATTAACTTGCTCAGAGTTGTACTTTGATTGCTTTGTCCACATTTGAGTGTAATAAAATGCCCTGAACAGCAAGTTAAGTTTCTATTATTAAGTCATTTTACAATATAATAGAGATTTACAATTAGCAAAATGTACAAATTCTGATCTACATACCTTGGTTTATTATTAAATACATGATTATTTACTTAGTGTTTTATTATTCTGCATTATAACCAACTATAATACAAAAACAGTAATTGACACATGGACAGTCCAACACATTATGACTCGTGCAAATGATATGAATGGATGGAAAAACAGCATCCAGCAAATAATGAAGCAGAATATTTGAATACATGGGAGCCATTATATCAAGGTCAAATTCAATATTAAATAATTCAATTCTCAGTAAACTTTCAAACATATAAACTTTGAGAAATAAGTATCCTCTTTGTGTAATTTTTTGTAATTTAGTGGATTCGTTGTGAACATCAGAGCAAACTCTGGAAATACAGTATTATTGTTGTACATTTTGTCTTTGTGTAATGTTAATCCTGGTTGACTTAAAGGGCCTCTGAGAGGTTGGACCACTCATTTAACAAAAATATAGTTAAGATACATTTATTTCAAATTCTGCTCAAATCTTTTCAAATTTTACCCCATTTTAGCCATTTTTTTTCTGGTGTTTAATTTTACTTCCTGATTGTAAATGATGACGTCACAGTAGGAAATTACCAAGAAACCACCAACACTCCTTTTTTGACAAAGATAAATACACGTGAGCGCCTTTATTTTTTGTCGAATCAATGTTTAAAGGGTCAAAAAAGGAGTCTCTTTTGCGTAAATTATCCGTAACCTTTGTCTCCCCAGTGTGATGTCATCAGTTCGTTTACTTCCTGTAACTTTCAACACATTTTTTCCAACTTTTCTCCACAAACAGGGACCTGATTGGTGTAAGACTATGATTTGTGTTTACATTAGGTATTATTGCAACAAATAAAGTCAAAATTAGAAAATCATAAAAACCTGTCATACGCACTTTAAATGTGTGCAGTGTTGGACCAGGACGAGGTATGGGAAGTGTTTAGAACTGTTTTTAAAATAAACAATAAAAATAAATACATAAATTCCTGAAAAATGTAAGATAATATGTCTTCTTTAAACATAGGTCTACACGGCTTGTCAACATTGAATCCGTGAGTTTTCAGACATAATTTTGACAGCGGCAGGAAGAGCCTTAATATCAGAGCGCAGCGGTGATAAAATATTTAAAGTGAGCCGCGGTGATGTTCCAGGGACGGTGTTTCCGATGTGGGTCACGAGGCTCCGGCGTTGAACCTAATTAGTATCGTACATTGTCTCACGCACGTAAAGGTGAGTGGAGTGAGTAATGTTTGCGCGCAGAGGTCACTGCTCTAAATAGGACAGTCACACGTGCTTACAAACACCAGCGCCGCGCAGGAAAACATGGACGTGAGGCGGCACAGGTGATTTATCGTCCGGGAGGAAAACTAGAAATCTGCTGCTCTCGCCGAATCAATGGGAGCAAGGAGTTCGGTTTTGCAACATGGCCTATACTTTGATCGGCGGAAGTGCGGGCGGGACTAAAACTTCTTTGTGAATCGATGAGAGTTTATAGTTGTGTGGGAGTTTCAAGTGGCGAAATCCAAATTTTGTTGGTCTTTAAACCCAGATTTTCATGTCACTGAGCCTGTATTAAGGGATAATGTACATTTTGGTAACGCTTCAGATTAAGGTTCCTAAGTAAACTATTTATAATGCATAAGCACTTGTTATGTATCTATAAGCACTAATGAGACATTTACAAGCATTTATCACATGATTATTGAAAAAAAATAATAAGCAGCTTTTTGATGTTTTTACACACAGTTTATGAACGGATACATGTTGTGGTTATTGGCATTTATAAGGTATTATAATTGCATAAACAAATAATAAATGCTTATTAACACCTAATACATGTTTTACTAAAAAACCTATCTCTAAACCGTTACCCACTTTTTTATGGTTAAATGCATTGTTCGTTGAAGTAAAATAACTTTTACAACTGATGCAAATAGTAAATAAGTATCAGTTCATGTCATTTTCCAACTTCCTCTTCCATTTGTTTGAGTTTAGACAAAAATGCATTAAGGTTGATTTCCAATTAAATTTCAAATTTGATATTTTAAATACATTTGTATATGTTTTTTAAAATTCAGTTAAATACATATAAAAAAAACCTAAAAACATAATATATATTTACTGTACGATTTTTTTTTTAGATTGAAATATAAAAAGATTTCCTATAAACTCACTTTATTATTTTAATTAATTGATTAATTAATTTTGATATATTTAATTTGATATTGTTACAGTGTAGTTTAACAATCTTTCTCCTTCGTTAACACATTATTTTTCAAACATTTGCTTGTCTTTTTAAGGACGTGTTTTATCAATATTATGTACTGTTTGTAATTAGACTGACGATCTACAGAAACTACGCCAAATCTTTGTTATCATCTAGTCTCCAAACCCTTCATAGTCTTACATAAACCTGATTTATTTACGCTCCTCTTTCTCTCCACAGGTCTGGGATCGACTGACGCAGACGTTCCTCTGCCCAACCCGGCTGCACCCATCAAGAAAATCACCAAGGACAAAGGTTCGGCCCTGGCTCACTTCACCCTGTTTTAACCATATGTGCATTTGGATAATTCCTGTAAGTGAAAGCGCTTCTAACACATTCCCCGTGACATATTACAAATTATCTCCAGTCACACAAAAAGCTTCTCCAAACAAAAAACGCCAGGATGTTCGGATATTGATCAGCTGTCCTCGAACGCATCAATCACGGGCGATATAAGTAAAGTAGAGATGGGGGAGAGGAAGGGCTAAAAGGGGTTAGCCGGGTCAGCCGCTAAAAGCATGGACGTGTAAGCTAGCTGTGTGTTTTCAATTTCTCCACCATAACAATGCTCCATCTGTGAATGTGTCCTCTGCACGCGTCAGCAGCATTCAAGACCTTCCCTTTAAAATCAATAAGACAAAGAGTCCCTCAAAGGAATACAGCGCACTGCAAAAAAAACTATATTTTCAAATGTTTAAAGGGCCTGTACCTGATTTTTATTCACTATAGTTAAGATAAATCCTCTTTGCGTCACACGTTGTTTGATTGAAGCAACTTCATGGAAAGACGTTGGCTTAGTAATGTATGATCTGTGCATGTTATAAATTAACTTTGTTTGGAAAGAACTAGTGCAGAAGTGTTTGCCAGGGTCACCTCTTTTCAGCCAATCAGGCACATTGTACACTATGAATCATGGGAAAATAACAGCTTGACACTCGACTGTGATTCTGGTGCAGTTTCAAAAGCGTTAAAAGGTAATTATAAAGAGAGTTAGATCAGTGGTGGAAAAAGTACTTTTTGTTAGTTGAGATACGTGTGCAAAGTAAAAGTATCACATTAAAAACTCTACGTGTTGAAGTACCTGTTAGAAAATGTACAAACGTAATGAGCAAAACGTAAAAGTATTTCATGCAGATCATGAGACTAGTATTACATATTAAATGTCATAATTTTGGTAAAGAATTGTGCTTAATTTTAACTTAACAAAGGCCTGTTCAAATGAATTTCTTAATTTTTGTACAGAATCTTATGTGTATATTTTGTTTGTTTGTTGTTGAGCTTGAACTCAAAACTTTCAGACAGAACGTCAAAATAACCCTCAAACAGAATGAATAGTTCCAGACAGTGGTTTCTGAGTCATGGTGCAATATTGAGTGAAAGGAAGGACTAAGTGGGCAGGGCTAACTGTCTCATGATTCAAAACCAGGTACAGGCCCTTTAATGATTGTTTTGGTTGATTTTTGCATTCGGTGATACTGACAAAAATGAATAGCTTGATATCTTTCTTATTCTGATCAGCAATTTTCAGTCGATATTATGTCAATCCAAGAGAAATGTGTAAAAACATAGTAGTTGTGATTTAATTATCAGACGAATGTGAAATGTCTGTAAAATTAATCACAGAAGTGCAGAATAATCACGTTATATCCTTATTTCAAAGTTTGCAACCTTACTTATTTCCATTTTTATTCTTAATCATCTGTTTTTGTAGCATTTTTACTAGAAACACTATACTACAAAACAACATTCATGATAATATTTAAATTTTCATATATTGTTAATTTGTGACTTCTTTTAAGATATTTCTAGCTTCTCTCAACTAAGGAAACAGTCCATTTTTACCTTGCAACATTATCTTGCAATAGGACATTTTTACACATGAAGTACAAAAAATAATGTTCAATTGGGAGAAAATAAATCTAAAAGTGCATTGAAACTAATCAATAACTGCTTGTTAAAAATAGTCTAAACTCTACTGAAATTTAGACCAAAAAATACATGTAAAGTACAGATTTTCTTTTGCAGTGAAATGAGTTGATTTTAATTGATAAAATAAAGTTCAGTTTGAGTGAAGATTTGAGTTGTTTTTACTTGATTTTCTTTGATTCAACTGGTTTTATGTTTTCTTTGTCTGTGTTTGTATTGTATTGTATTGTACCACTGGCGGATAATTTAGCTTTAAATAAAAAACATGCCCGTTGAAACCAGTCCAATAATTTACGCGTAATAAGCAAATAAATCTAATCTAGTCCAAATAACTCGCTCATCCTTAATCTACTGCACTTGTCGCTTTATAAAACATGTAATTACCTGATTCGAGTTAAATTTAGAAGTATAAAATAACGTATTGAGCAAAAATAACTGTCACCAACTGCTCAATTCAAGTCAGTTTAACTTTTGCGGATGTTGCTCGTTGTAAAAAAACGCAGGAGAAGGTGAACAAATGAGTTTAAATTGGGTCGAGGCGTGATTGGTGAGAGCAGAAGTGAGGCGTTTGCTCAGGACCGAAGGGAATAGGAGCGAGCGCAGAGGTCGTTATGGCTCCGATCAGGCCCATACGTCACAGAGCGCAGCTAAAATGAATGTAATGCGCCGCTCGTTTTTCTAAATAAGCATTATGGAGGTGCGGATTTGTTTTGTGCGAACGCTAAAGGTCAGTAAGAGAGATCAACTGGTTTTCTGTGTTGTTAGCGTGTCATTAGCCTGTGCATGTGTTTACGGAATCAGACTCGGTAATTGAGGTTGATTGAGAGATTATTTCAAGTAATTGTTGCACTGCGGGAGAAGTGTGTTAAAGGACAAATGTGCAAAATGTACGCTTTTGAGCTTTTAACCATGATACACAGCAAAATGAATATCTAGCCTGGCTTAAAATGACTTCAATTTACAATTTTTATCTGAATTTGAGTAGATTTAACTCAATGACGTTTAATTTCTTACGTGATTGAGAATATTTCACTAGTTTCAAGGTATTTCGGACTGAATATGTAATACTTTTGCTTAAAACAAGACAATGTGCCAGTGGGTAAAGTAAAATAATCTAAAACCATTGGCAGATAATTTGGTTTGAAATAAGAAAGTATTGTATTAAAACAAGTCAGAAACGCTTTGAAACAAGTCAGGTAATCCAGTTCCATGAAATAAATAGTTTTAACTAATGTTAACTAGTCAAAACATCTCAAATTAACGTTAATATCCTGAAATTAAGACATTTTAACTAGTCTAGACATTCATTTTTTGCAGTGTATAACATTTCTTCATCAAAATAGTATTGTCAAAAGTATTGAAAATCAGTTTCTAATAGATAATTAAACAAGTATTGAATCTAGATTACTAGCTTCATCAGAACATGTACAAAATGACAATGTTTAATGAAGAAATCTCTCTTATTTTTTTATTGTAAATGTCATTCTAATATGTCTAAATATGTGTAAAACCTAGACCCAAAAAGATATATATTTTTTATTAACGGGGTATCTTTGTATCGGAATTGAGTTTAAAATGTTATAATCGTGATAACACAACATAAAAACATACCTGGAGTTGTACTTCATTCACACTAGTTTGATGAATCTTGTTTAGAAAATCCTCTCCCCTTCAAGTGTCAAAAACAGAGCTCCAAGACCTTCTGCATTGTATTAAAGTAGAACTAAGTAACATCTTTATTAAAGTCTTTGTAAGTCCGTGTGGTGGCTGTAAATGTATTTTCGGGGCATTCTCTGCACGCTTTTATGTGATTGCACTTCCTTGTTTAAATAAAAAGGAAGAAAAAAAAGCTTTTGGTGGCTTTTTACTGGCAGTGTATTTTCACAAGAGACCTGCAGGGGGAGCTCTGTCACTGATAATAACAATAACTGCATGTTTATCTCACCTGTGTAATTCCCTCTGCTGCCAGTAGACGGAGCCAAAAGTCAAAGTTATTATGTCATTTTGATCTGCGTAAACGTTTTTTTGTTCTGATGCCAAAGCAAAGGTACTCGAAGGGCAAATACGATGCATTGTTTGAATTGTCGATGGCTTAAATGTGCTCCTTTTCATTTCCACATCTCTTAGGATACCGTAGCTTCCCTTGGATTGTGGAAAAGAGAGAAAAAAAGGGTGAGGATAATGTCATTCCCCAATTTGATGCATAAATTTGTGTCACAATTCAATATGTGCCAACACACAACTGAAATGCATTTGTTTTACTCTTTAACAACAGGTATATTTTAAGTGTTCAATGTTTACTTTTTCAATCACTTTGCTCTCTTAACATTTAGACTTTCATGTGGAAACACAAACTTGTCCAATCTGCTCTTAAAGATGTTTTATTACTCCATTTAATCCACTTCGTCCATAGATTTCTCTGGGACATTGTAACTTCAAAGGCTGTTTTCTCAAAATGCATTTTCTCCCACAAAACCATAAAGATGAGCCTTAAAGCAGCTCCTACACACTTTACCAAACTTTACAATCCTGAACTGAACAAGATTTTGACGAAATGTACCGAAGGATGTATTGATATCGAGTTTTAAGTAAAAATAATTAGGCGATATTTGAATTTTTAGGACAATTTTCAGTCCAATCTGTAAATTTTTTGTAATTGTTACAAAATGAACAGATTTAAATGTCCCTAAACATGTGTGTTGTAGGCCATTTTTACATATAAAATACTTATTTCTACGTGAAAACATGATATGATGAAAAACGTGTAATACATTATCTTCTTACATTTCTGTGAGTAAACTACAGGTGAAGTTTACAATTGATATCTTGAAATTTAAGATTTTTTCCTATTCACCTGCAGTTAACGTTCGTGAAAACACATTTAACTGTTAATAAACCTCAGCAAACAAAGAACCATCGAGGTCAACTGACTTTTGTGGAATCTTTTATGAGTTTCTAAACAAGTAAATGTTATAAAACTTTCATAAAACAGATCAAATTCTACCATTTCTGTGAAGTAACATAATGAGCGCTAACGGACGAGCATGAGTGACACAAATACGGTAAACGGCTCAAATCGGGGAATGACAAGGTCCACTCTGAGCCTTAAATGAACCGACGGAGAAAAGGTTTATAGTTTGTAAGCGTCTGAAAGTGTCGGAGCGCCAAACAAACAGGGACAGGGGGGAGTCACGGCGTGTACGGGGGAGAGGCGCCTGTGCTCCAGAGTGAGTCTTAATCAGTGTTAATTTCACACCAGACTTAACCCAGAGAGAGGGAGGAGAGGAGAGAGAGAACATGAGAGAGGGGAGAGAGAGGAACAGGGAAGAGCGAGAGTGAAAGTGAAAGAGAAAAAGAAAGAGATTAGGACCAAAAGAGAGGGAGGAGAGGAGAGAGAGAACATGAGAGAGGGGAGGGAGAGGAACAGGGAAGGGAGAGAGTGAAAGAGAAAGAGATTAGGACCAAAAGAGAGAAACAAGGAGACAGATGGAAAAGGGGAGAGAAGAGAGAGGGACTAGAGAGGGAAAGAGAAGAGAAGCAGAGCTGATGGAAGAAGAGAAAGAAAGAGAGGGGACCGAAGAGTAAGATTGAAAGTGGGAGAAAAATAAGGAATAAAAGAGAAGAAAAGAGAGTGGGGGCAGAAAGGAAGAGGAGAGAAAAGAGGGGAGAAAGAGAAAGACAGGAAGAAGAGGCAGAAAGGGAGAGGGTGGGTTGAGAGAAAAGTTGAGTCTCAAAAAGTTGGGAGAGAGAGCAAAAAGGAAGCTGAGAAGGGGGAGAAAACGATGAAGAGAAAAGTGAGAAAGAGACAGGGAGAGGAAAGAGAGAGGGGGAAGATGGGAGAAAAGGGTACAAAAAAGGAGAGCAGACAGACAAAGAGAGAGAGAAAGGAAAATTGAGAGAAAAGTGGAGAGGAAGAAGGGACAAAAAGAGAGAGGGTGGGTTGAGAGAAAAGGAGAGAGGGCAAAAAGAAAGAGAGGAGGAGAGCAAGATGATGGGAAAAGTAAGTAAGAGAGAGAGAGAGGGAAGGGGAAAAGAGAGGGGGCAGAAAGAAAAATCGGAAAAGACGGGAGAGGAGAAAAACAAGATCGAGAAGGGAGAAAAAAAGAGAGGAAACCAAAATAGAAAGGGGACAGAAAGAAGGAGGGGAGGATAGAGAGCAGAGAACAGTGGACAAAAAGGACAGGACAAGAGAGTGAAGAATAGACAAAACGAGAGAGGGAGACTAGGGGTGAGAGAAAAGAAGAGAGAGAGAGAGAGCAAAAAGAGACAGAGAACAGAGAGAGAAAGAGAAAGAGGAGAGACACACAAAGAGAGAGGGAAAAAGAGAAGGGGAGAGGGGAGATAAACAAATGAGAAGAAACGAAAAAAGGGGCACAAAGAAAGAGATTGAAGAAAGAGAGGAGAGAATAGAGATAGAGTGAGGAAAAAGACAGAGATGGAATGAGAGAGAGGGAGATGTGGAGTGAGAGAAAAGAAGAGGGAGAAAGAGGTGAGAGAAAAGGAGAGAGATGACGATAGAGAGGAAGAAGAAACAAAACGAGAGAAGAGAGGGAGAGAGGAAAGAAGAGAGAGAGAAGGAGAGTATTGAGGAGGCAGAGAGAAAGAAAGACTGAAAAAGAGAAGGCAATCAGAAAAAAAGGAGGAAAAAGGGAAGCAAAGAAAGGGGGAGAGGAGGGGAAATTGGAGAAAGAAGGGAGAGCAAGATTTAGAGAAAAGAAGAAAGAAAGCAGAAAAAGAGAGGAGGAGAGGGAGAGAAAAGAGGAGAAAGAAGGAGAGAGATGACATGATGGAGAGGAAACAAAACAAGAGAGGAGAAGGAGAGAGGTAAGAAAAGCGAGAGAGAGAAGGAGAGTATTGAGGAGGCAGAAGGAAAGAAAGAAAGAGAGAGAGAGAGAAAGACCAAAAAAGAAAAAAAGAAGGTGGGCAGAAAGAAAAAGGAGGAAAAAGGGAGGCAGAGAAAGCGGGAGAAGAAGAGAAAGCAAGATGTAGAGAAAAGAAGAAAGAAAGCAAAAAGAGAGAGGGGAAGGAGAGAGAAAAAAGGAGAGAGAAGGAGGAGCAAGACATAGAGAAAAGAAGAAAAAGCAAAAAAGATAGTGGAAGGAGAAAGGGAGGAGAGAGCGAGAAAAGAGGAGAGAGGAAGCAGAGGAAGGAGTGTAACGCACCAGCATTTAATCCCTTCAATTAGCTCCCCACGGCGCGGCTCCAATACTAACGAGACGGAGCTCAATCATCCCTCTGTCGCCGCTGCACCTGCAAAACACCCGCCATCTCCAGCAACATCAAAATAAATACTGAGAACCACAGGAATTAAGGCTTAAAAATATCAATTAAGATGCGCCGAGGTTAGGCTAGCGTAGCCACGTGCTAACTTTCAGATTAGCCCCAGTGAACTCGCAGTAATTGAAAAGATAGAGTGCTACTTCAATTACGATGAATGGCAACTAAATAAAGTGTAGATTTTATTTAACGTTACTGTATTTGAAACATATTTGATAACGTGAATACACACTTTTATAATTCCCTTTGTACCGTTGTACCTTTAACACAAAAAAAGTAGGAATTGATCATTTTGCTTTAAAAATAAGAGGATAGTTTTGCAGTTTTTAGAGTAGATTTTAGACTTTTACTCCTGTTTGACTAATATATAGTGTAAAATATTGTTCTTTTCTCATTGTGAGTTAATCTACAAGTGACAAAAACTTTATGTTAGCAGTTCTGTTACCGCTTCTTCAGATATTATTTAGTTTTTCTATTTTTCACCAATCCAATTTTATTTGTACAGCACATTTTATAAACGTAAAGTCAAGTGCAGCACACAATAGAAAAACAAAACAAACATTTAGCGCTAAAAGTCATAGAAATAGGTACATTTTCTTAAAAAAGTGATCTAAAAAAATCTATGCGTAGTAAAAAATGTAAAAGCAGTCCAGTAAATAAATATAAATTCAACAAATACAACTGAATGAACAAATAAACAAAAGAATACAATTAAATCAAATGAATTACAGACGTAGAGGACCACACAATCCACAGTGTTAAAAGCCAGAGAATAAAGTAAGTCTTCAGATGAAAAAACAAAAAAACGATCCTTTGAAAATCACATATTCTGTACATTATTATTCGATCTATATTGACGTCAATTTATAAATCAAATGTAACGTCCAGACAGTTTGACAAATACTTTTTTACTCTGACTTGAGTTCAAATAAAAATAAAATTAAGTTATAAGTTCTCGAAAAGGTCAAAGGTCATCATCTGGACGCTGTTTTGAAAATCAAGACCATCTGAAAGTCATTCTCAATCAAAGTTAACGACCTTTGAAACCTTTTCTACGATGGAACTCCTGGACGACTCAAGGATTACAACGTCAAGGATTACTATACTTTACCCATCTGGAAATTTAGACTTTACTGTTACGGGAAAACAAACAAACGAATGCATTAGCTCCATCGACATAGATTTAATTAGCTGTGCCGATATGAAGAACGTGCTCTGTAAGTTCTTTAGTGTGATTGATCTCATTGTATGTTTTGTTGTTTTCTAGAAGAGCTGTCTCTGGGTCAGACTCTTCCTCCTGGGTTTCCTGCTCCGTTCCTCTTCGCTGATGGACTCTCGTCTGTGGAAACTCTACTCACCAACATACAGGTAACCAACAGCACGTCATCAGAGGCCTGTGCTCACGTTATCCATCCTCAATCTGCAACACAAGGGAACAAGTTGAATTGTACGTTTTTTTTTCTTACGCTCACAAACATTTCCACAAATCCTGATTCTTTACGTCATGTTTGAGACGGCAACTGTCAAAAATAGAGAAAGATTCCGGTACATTCTTCAGCTTCTTGTTTAAAGTCTATAAGAAGCTTCTCACGTTTTTCTAATTATGACTGGGTTTAATGGGACGGCACCTGTGGTAAATATTTATGATAGTTTACATCTGTGAAGTTGCAGTCTGTGAAGAAATTCTGAAAAATAAAAGTTTAAAATGACAGTAAGTAGTGCTGAGCTCTGTGATGTCATCAAAAAGCAACACACCGTTGAAAATAAAGAGACAGTTAACACTCAACAGACACATTTTTCGGTCATTCACTGAACTAAAGGTGATATCAGGGAATATTATTTGTCAAATCATTGTGTAATTTATATGGATTTTAACCCTTGTTTTCAAAATGGTTGCTAGGTAACAGTTGTAGAATTAACTCTATGTCATATTTGCTGCTCATGTTCAACCAGGAAGTAACATAATAAACCGTACAAACACTGTCAAGCTGGAAACAAATAGGCTAAATGTTCAGTAAAATTAAATTAAAGTTAAATATAATCATGTTGACTATGTTTTACTGAAATGTGTCGTCCAAACTGTCATGTAGACTTTAAATAAAAGTGAAAGAATTAGATGAAGTGACTGATGAGAAGAGTTAACCAATGACACCAACGAACCCCAACACTTACTTCCCAGTTAGCGATTCATTAAAACAAAACAGACCACTTGCCTATGTCTTTTTTTTCCTCACGAATGACTGCTTTTACAAAACACACAAAGGATTTTACTCTATTACAAGGAAATTGGTAGGTCGTGCGTTGAGAGAGACTTAAAACACATAAAAATAAACTAAAAGCAGCCATTTTTGACATTGTTTTGACTCCTTGAAAAGTGCTTGAATTTTGAGAGCTTAGAACCAGATGAATTTAAATACATACTTCCACATTTTGCGGTTTGAAAATTGAGTAAAGCAGCCTTAATCCCAGGATGAATTTGAAGTGAACTCTTCTTCTTCTTCTTCTTCTTCTTCTTCTTCTTCTTGTTCCTCTGGTCCAGGGCTTGTTGAAGGTGGCGGTGGAGAACGCTCGAGCTCAGGACAAACAGATCCAGGCGGAGAAACGCGAGCTGAAGATGGAGCTGTTCAGAGAGAGAGAAATGAGGGAGAGTCTGGAGAGGCAACTCACCTCCGAGCTCCAGAGCAGAGGTAAAACGTCCGACGAACAACGAATACCAGCCACTAAAGCATGCTCTGTCGGCGAATCCTCCATTTTGGCTCTCAAAAAGACACTGACTCTACGATCTACGGGACTGACTTCATGAAATCAAATCATAATCTACAGAGCTTGGTTGAAATGTAGGTGAGATTGTGTGATTTGAACACTTGTGCTTGTGGTTTATCTCCAGCCTCCATCCAGAAGCGCCTGAAGAAGGAGAAGAAGGCCAAGAGGAAGCTGCAGGAGGCGCTAGAGTTCGAGTCGAAGAGACGCGAGCGAGTGCAGGACGTCCTGAAACACTCGTCCTCTTCCTCACCTTCTCCGGAGCCTCATCACAACAACAAGAACGGTACAAAACACAAATCGGAATAGTAGGGACGATACAAGAGGCAAGAAAAGATCACGCTTTTGTCTGCTACGTAGATATAAACTATGACAGGGAATATTATTTTATATTTTTGACATGATCTATTACAACTTAAAGGACAAATAGTATACAAAATTGACTTTTTTGAGCCTTTAGCCATGATCTAACATAATTTTGTCATCAAAAACGTGGAGTTGCACTTAGCTTCATTCACGCTACTTTGATGAATCCTGGTTAGAAATCCTCTCCCGTCCCACCGACAAAAAATCAGAATTCCTTCTATGTGGAACGTGGCTCAGAGGAGAATCTTTTCTGTTTTTAGGTCCATAAATCATCGCCAGACTCGCTCTGGCGATCATTGCAGCTGCACGATAGCTTAGTACACCGAACATGTCAAGCCAGTGTGTAAATGCACGTTTGTGTCATTCCCTCTGCAGCCAGTAGATGGAGCCACAGCTAAGCTTCTCTGGCATCTCCCAAGGCGGTGATAAAGTTATATTGTTCTTTATAAAACATGTTATTTTAGTTTTAAAACATGAGATGTCAAAGTAAAGTTACTCAAGGGCATGTTTAAAGGTCAATAACAATACAAATAAAGTATAATATTTGTCCTTTAATTTAAAAAAAAAAAAAAACAACTGCGGCACTTCCTGTTTTTTGTTTGTTTGTTTTTTTAATAATTTGTTCCAAAATGGCTATAGGAAGCTGTTGAATCCCACATTAATCACCATTAAAGAAAAAAATAGATAAATAATAAGCTGGAGAAGGAAGTAAGTGAAGAACAGTGGGCGTTTATAGGGGTTTGGTAAACACATGAATATATAAGGAGAATAAGTTTACTCAAACATGCAGGAATTACTCTAAATAAAACCTCTAAGTGGCTAATGGGAACAGAAAATAATTATAATTTGGTTAAAAGTCGATTGTGCAGAATATGTCTCCTTTAATGCTTATATTTAATCAGCTGAAAAGAAAAAAAGAAGTTAGGATATTCATAAAATCTCAACAGACTGTGTCAAAACAGGAGATTTACTATTAATGACAAACTTGTTGAACAACATGTTGAACCTTTTTTTTGTATGGATGGGTCCACAAATTTGCAATCTTTAACTTGTGTCTGAGAATCCTTTCAACTGTGATGTAGCATAAAATTGCAACAGCTTTTTAGTGTTTTATTTGTTGTATTAACCAGAAATATTAACCATATTCCAGGCAAAACATCTGCAATCTGACACTTAAAAAGATATATAAAGTGATGGCCTGCTGTCCATCTTAATTGTAAACAACGAGGAGTTTCAAATGTTGTTTTTGCTGTTTCATTTTCTCTGTTTATTTCTCTGGATGCGTTTGATTGGCCTCACGCTGTTTTCTCTTGTCTTTTAAACAGACTCGAACGGAGCCGAAGAGACACCGGAGCTTAATGGAAACAAGCAGGACACTGACAGCATTCAGGGTAAGCTCAATCACGCTTCTCTGAAAAAGAACATATTATGATGCTAAATACCCAGAATGCACCTGGCCCACATGCAGGGATTAAAAGAAGGGCTGGATATGTTTTCTAAGAATGTTCAATGGAAAATGAGAGAAATGTATGCTAAACTGATGAAGTCCTAACATAAACAGGCGCTGAATTAGAGTTTAATCAGGACTCGACAAAGACTAAACCAGGACTAAATCAGGTCTAGACCAGCACTGAAGCCCGTTTGGATCCGGGCGTGTCATTTCAATTATATTTTTAATTTAAAAAAACAAAACCTAAATGTCATCTTGCTATTTATATCCCATTAAATTGACTGTATTATTTCATAAAGCTGATCTCATACTGAATGCTGACTATTATTAAAGGGGCTGTACCTTATTTTTAATGTTTTGAAACGTGAAAAACAACTAGTTTAATTTAAAGTCTTTCCATCAGTCACATGAATCGCTCACTTTCTTAATGCAGTCCCAACATCCTAAATATTCACTGCGATGAGTTTATAATTACTTTGGCATCTCGGATAAAGCTAACAAACATTAGCATGCTAACGTCTCACTTCATGCTTCTCGTAGAATAAAAAGCTCTATACAAAGATGTAGAGAAAGCACTGTGGTCTCATTGTCACCCGAAAAATGCTTTTACAGTATATAACAAGCAAACAATGTGGTACACGGACCAGTTCTGTATTTCATGTTTCAAAACAATAAAAAATCAGTACAGCCCCTTTAAATGACACATACTATTCAACATAAACGTTTTCAGAATCAGCTTTTATCATGTTACATCATTGTTCCTTCATCAAAAATCTCCCTGTATATTTGCTTCATTCACGCTTCTTTCGTTAATTCTGTTTCCAAGATCGTCTTGCAATAAGACTCAGAAAATACTCTGTTTCACTTTCCCCCTGTTTGTGACGACAAAGGTAGAAATCGGGAGCTCCATCTGGAGGTTTAAGTCCATAAATCACTGCCAGACTCTGACAACTGCGTGACTGAATTAGCGCGTTGCTTGAATGGCTAGCTTTTGTTTCTGTTTTCATGGTAATTCCGGCTGATTCCAGTGCACCAAATCCAGATAAGAGAGCACAAACAGATGCAATTTATTATGCGTTTTCTGTAGGCATTATTTGAAGTTTTAAACATGAAATGCCAAAGTAAAGTTACCCAGGAGCACGTTTAAACACAAATAATACAAACTATTTAAAAAGGTTTTCACTGTTTTTTGTGAATAATTATGAATAAATGCGATGTTTCTTCTCACAATAACAGCAACACTTGAATTCGATCTCCTGCCGTTGCTTTACTCAGTGTGTCCCAGGCTTTAATCACGTCCAAACCACAACCAAACCAGACTAGACCAGGTCTGATCGGAGCTGTTGACTGCAGTCGTGTGGCGGCTGCTGCAGACACATGTTGTCCAGGTGTGAGGCCCCTGGATCAGAGGGACATCCAGACTGTGGCCCCTTCTGGGAAAAAGAGTCTGTGTTTAAGTCTAGCTTCTCAATGCAAACGCCAAGAATGTTCATAATGACATTTGCTAAAGTCTTGTAAGTCGCAATGCAGTTTAGACGAAAACTTTACTGATCCACAAAGGAAACGTCACATCAGCTGGATTATATATTCATAAAAACACAAGTGAAATGCACAAAATAAACAATAAACGCAAACAAGTATTTAAATGTGACACAGTATGATGTAAACGTATCTTTTATGAGCTTTTTACCGTGTTATAACAGCGTTCCGTCGTCATTAGGTTAGTCTGTGATATTTCCATTATTTCATCCATGTTGAAGTAATCAGCTCAACAGCAATTATTTAAAAAAAAAAAGAAAAACTCCTGGGACATACATGAGGGATTAAAGATGTCACATAGCCCTTTTTTCAGCAATAAAAACACAAACAGCCCGTCAGTTCTGCACTTTTTATATTTTAGCTGTTTTGGATCAATGTTGTGGTTTAAAAGGAACAAAATTAAGAATAGTTTGTTAAAGTTTAGACTATTTGTAGTTTAGGGACCTCCTCACTCACTCTCTCTCTCTCTCTCTTTCTCTCACTCTCTCTTTCTCTCACTCTCTCTTTCTCTCACTCTCTCTTTCTCTCACTCTCTCTTTCTCTTTCACTCTCTTTCGCTCACTCTCTCCTTTTTACTCTTTCTCCAACTCTTTTTCTCTCTTCCCTTCTCTCTCTCTCTTCCACTCTTTTTTCTCACTCTCTCTTTTATTGTCTCTTTTCCTCACTCTCTCATTTTTCTCTTTCACTCTGTCTCTCTATCTCTCTCCCTTTTTTCATTCTCTCCCCTTCTTTTTCTCTCTTTCACTCTCTCTTTCTCTCACTCACTGTTATTCTCTCTCTTTTCCTCACTCACTCTCTCTTTTCTCTCTTTCTCTCACTTTCTCTTTTTTACTCTTTCTCTCACTCTCTCTCTCTCTCACTCTTTCATTCTCTTTCTCTCACTTTCTCTCTTTTTTACGCTTTCTCTCACTCTTTCTCCCACTATTTTTTTTCTCGTCCCTTCTCTCTCTCTTTCACCCTCTGTTTCACTCACTCTCTCTTTTATTCTCTCTCTTTTCCTCACCCTCTCTCTTTCACTCTGTCTTTCTATCTCTCTCTCACTCCTTTTCATTCTCTCCCCTGCTTTTTCTCTCTTTCACTTTCTCTTTTTCTCACCCTCTCTTTTCATCACTCTTTCTTTCTCTCTCGCTCTTTCTTTTTACTCTTTCTCTCTGTCTCTGTCACACTCTCTCTTTCTCTCTCTCTTTTACTCTTTCGCTGTCATTCTCTCTCACTCTCTTTCTCTCTTCCCCATCTCTTATTCTCTTTCACCCACTCTATCTCTCTTTTTAAACTCTCTCTCTCTTTAACCTCTGTCATTCTCTCTTTCACCCACTCTATCTCTCTTTTTAAACTCTCTCTCTCTTTAACCTCTCTCTGTCATTCTCTCTTTCACCCACTTTCTCTCTCCCCCTCTCTCTCAATCTTTCACCCACTCTCTCCCCCTCTCTTTCTCTCTCCTCCTCTCTCTCTTTCACCCACTCTCTTTCTCTCTCTCTCCCCCTCTCTCTTTCTCTTTCACCCTCTCTCTCTGTGATTTTGTCTTTCACCCACTTTCTCTCTCCCCCTCTCTCTCTCTCTTTCACCCACTCTCTCTCTTTCTTTCTTTCTCTCCCCCTCTCTCTCTCTCTTTCACCCTCTCTCTCTCTTCCCTTCACTCTCTCCTAGCCTCTCTCTCTCTCTGCTCTCGACACGCCTTTTCCACGACGATCAGTGAATGGCATAACTTCTTTTTTTAACTTTCTCTGGCGCTCCAGCCGCCCGGCCTGAGGGTCTGAGCGCCGGTGGTTTGAAGGCGCCTCTGTCATTATCTCTGTTCGGAGGTGGGAAGTGCATTGTGCAAAGCCAGCGCTAACTCTCCACCTGATTCCATTACGGCTGATTGGCCCAGTAGGACCCTGAGACCGGTACTACACTGTTAATTAACAACAGAGAGAGAGAGGGGGGGGAGAAGAAGGGGAGGAGAGAGGGGGAGAAAGAGGGAGACCAGAGAAAGAGGAGGAAAATGCTGAATACCAGAGAATACATAAGTTTATTGTGGTGCCAAAGGGCTTAAAGAGGGAGGATGTAATCTGTGGATGTCATAATTATTCGGTCAATCGATATTTGTGCTTAGCCAGACACAATATAATCAAAACAACTAAAAAAAATGATATTTGTCAGACTCGTAGTTAGCAACAAGAGTCATTTCAGTTAAATGTATTCTCCAAAAAAGTGAGACTACAGGGAATGTACTCTTTTGTTTATGTGACAATGTCCGTATCTGTTTCCATTAGTAAGTTTGGGTTGGAAAATTAAGGATTTCAGAATTAAGGATTTTGTTTTTTCAAAGTGCCAAGAATCGTGAATAATCCTTCCCTTAATGTTACCTGTAATATGTAAATTATATTAAGTACTAATTATTTCTGCAAAATAACAGTGCATTTAATTCAACTAGAAGGAAATAGACACAAAATGTAATCATGTTCACAAAAACAGGCATTTAAACCAGGCAGGTGAAAGTGTAATGCAGGAACAATTAGAGAAAGAGTGGATTTAAACAATGATTTTGAGGCTTTTCTGTTTAATCATAGAAGCCCAAAATATTACAAATGTGCACGTGAAAGAAGGTGCACCAAGAAAAATCCTTAAAATATATGTTTTTTTTTCTACACTTAACTTTATAGCTGAAAAAATAGACTAAAATTAAAGAATGTTTTTGTTAAGAATGGGCAATGATCTGGGACAGTTTTCCATTTGCTTAGCTCCAATGACTGTTCCTTTGTTTGATTTTCTATTGGATAAATCATCATCATCATAAATCATTGGAAAAACATCCTGGCTTGTACTTCCTGCTTGTTTCCATGGAAATATTACTAATTTAGCTAAAATATTCCACAATACGGCACACAACTTAACAATTTCCATGGAGAATGCTCAGAAATGTGGTTTTAACTTTCTAATTTCCATGGAATCTTGCACAACTTTCCACATTCACAAAGTTACAGACTGTTGCTTTAATTATCATGAAAATTTGACATTTAAAACTCATCTGCAAAATACATAAAAAATAAAAGTAAAAGAGACATCTATATTTTTGAAGAATCATTGTGCGATTTGAACTGATTTGAATTGGAAAAACGTCCAGAAAAAGTGTGTCAATCTTTATTTATATATTTTTATTTCAAAGGAATGCCCAAAAACGATCTGAAATAAGGAACAATAGTGAATGTTGTGAGCGAGTTGAGCCGGTGCTGGTTAAAAAGAGGCCACAGAAGAGAAAGAGACAGGAGTGAAAAATGTGCCCCTGATACACGACCTGGTGACATTTCCTCTCAGCTGATCGACTTTTTACAAGGCGCGCAACGGCAGGTCAGCGCCATTTTTAACCCAACACACGGAATCCATACAACACCTCCACACAAACACAGCCGAGAGAGAGGGTAGGCCCAAAGAGTGACAAAACCAGGAGGGAAACGCCACAGGAAACAAGGTCTGCTTTAGCCAGAGGGTTGTGTGTGGAATAAAACAGTCTGATCACATAATGACGTCTGTTACTTGGAATTTACGCGGTTTAATTAAGGTATTTTTGTGGAAATCTTATTCATTTACGTCAAAATTAAGCATTTATAGTTTGTTTTTGTTTGTTTGTTTCCTCTGATTTACATTTCTTTACATCCTTAGACTAAAAAAAGGCTTAAAAAAACGTAAATTACACCATTTTGTATCAAACCACACTATTAAAAAAATACATATGGATAAACAAAAGGAAGAAGAAGTAGAGGGAAAACTGTGTCAAGCTCAAACAGTGACACATTTTGGGAAAAGTTAAATAAAAGAATAAAAAGGAAGGTTTATATAAAAAAAAATATATGTTATATTTTGTTTAATACCTAAATAATTTGCTTCAGATTAACATAAAATAAATAAATGGATGTGAGTTTATATACTTATTAATACCATACTATTATTCAAGAGTGTATAGAACAAAATGATAAGCATATTTAATCTGTTTAATGGTTTTAATTAAAGAAAAACACTGTAAAAGTCACAATGTTTTTCTTCTTTTTTTAAATATTGTACTTATGTATTTATTTATTTGACATTGACAGTGCTGTACATTAATACACATTATTCCCAAAAATCTATTTATAATCTGTTGTCCCTGGAGAGATAAACAGAATACTACTAATAATAATGGTAGTAAATAATAATAATAATAATAAATAGTAAAAAGTTCAACATGAAACTAGTGAAAAAGCTGAAAATACAGTTAATAACCGTGTACAGTAGCGATACAATTACAGAAAAGAAGCCTAACTATTAATTATTTTAGAAAAATACTTAAAATGGTGGTTATAGTGTGTTTACATTTTTAAAAATAAAATCCGGGCCGTGCCATGTCTGCCCTCCGCACAGGTTTAGTGTCGTCTGAATCCATGAGTTCAGGCTGTACTTTAACTTTGGAGGGTTTTAAAGCAGTGCACGAGCCAAAGCTGCTGCCTAAAGGAGAAGGCGGGACAGCAGAGGACACTGAGAAGAATGGTTTGGGTAAAAATAATAATAAAGAGTTTATGCTTTACACAGAGGACGACAGGACGATGCATGGAGGAACAAAAGAGACACCGGCAAGGGCAAGAGGGGCAGCGAGAGGGGCAGGGCGACACGGGAAAGAAAGAAAAGAAAGAAAGAAAAGAAAGAAAGAAAAGAAAGAAAGAAAGAGAAAACAAAGAGAGAAAAAGAAAGAAAGATTTTGATTGAACAGACCTTTATTGTGTCTGTGAAAAACATTTTGCGATTACATCATTCATACCTCTTGCTATTTACAAAAAAAAATATCAAAAATATATAGTACATGTATTTGGACTATATACAGAAAGAAAAAGAAAGAAAGAAAATGAAAAGAAAGGGAAAAAAGAAGAAGAAAACATATTAGGACATTTATCAAATATGAAGTTAATTATAACTACATATAAAGTTAAATTAATAATGTTAAATGTATTTACAATGTTTGACCCACCTTGATATATATTTAATAATTTACATATTTAAACATTAAAAATTTTGTTTTAACTTATTTTTTATCAGGTTATTATAATTAATAATTAATATAATAATTTCTCTTCTGGATGAATAAAGTCAATAAGTCTAAGAGGTATTTAGAAAATAAACAGAACAGAATGACGTGTGTAATATAAACTAACTATGTAGTTGTGGTTTAATTGTCAATTTTAAATTAAAGATAGAAAAAGACCCCAGAGCTGTATGAGTCAAACCTCATTTGGCGTTGTCGGCAGGATCACACACAGTTAAATTTGGTACTTCTGTTTGTACATATTTTAACTGTATTTGTGTGTTGGTGTGTGACAAAATATAAAAACATTAATTAATTAAAATGAACAAATAAAAGAACATAGAATAAGTATTGACAACAAGCTAAAATTGGCGTTGTTGGCAGGATCTTACTTAGGAAATATTCAAATATAGTGATTTTTATGGATTTTTTTTGTGGAAACGCTTGCACAAACAACAGTAGATGTAGAAAACACTGCTTGTATTCAACATATTATACATTTAAACACATATTTATACAAAACTGGACTGAAGTTATGATTGTAAAAACAAAATTGTGCTATTTTTACGACTAACTTTGCTTTTAAGAGGTGTTGTCTAGCGCTTAAATAAAGCACTATTAGGCCACATATACTTAAAAAAATCACTATTACTCAAACTGCAAACTACTCCCTAATCCGGTTTACTTTAAATAGGTCACACCGCACTCCCCTCTGTCCAATTTTTATACAGTCTTTGAACGCAGAGAGTATAAAACGCCGCACATAATAAAAGTAGAGGGCAAAAGGAGGCGAGCGCAGGACGGAGGGCAGGTTTATGGTTGCTGTTATGCACAAATGTAAACGCTTTGCCGACGTCCGCAAAAAACAATGACACCATGGGGAGAAGAAGCAGGTTATTCGCGTTTGTGAGTGGGCCGGAGCCACGGCACCACAGGGAGCCCAGAAAGAGAGGGAGGGAGGGAGGGAGGAGCGAGAGGGAGGGGAACAGAGAGTGGGGAGAGAGGATGAGTATAATATTGGAGGGTGATAATAAAGTTACAACACTTCATCTTATTAGTTTGGGTTGAATGTCTCGGATGTTGCTTTTGTTCTATAATTTTGCTCATGTTCTCGGGGTGTGCAGTGCCACAAAGTGCAAATGTAAACATAAACGGGTGATACTTGTGAAGGTTATGACTTATCATCAGCGGTGGAAGAAGTACTCCATTTTGTTAAGTAAAAATACAGATACATGTGCAAAAAATGACAAAAAAATCTACTTAAGTAAACATGTTGAAGTATCTGTTTGAAAATGTACTAAGAGTCAAATTAAAAGTATTTCATGCAGATTGTGAGTCCAGTTTTGCCTATTAAATGTCATAATTTTGGCAAGTCATTGTGCTTAATGTTGCTCAACAAAGGTCTGTTCAAATGAATTTCTTTACTTTTCTGTGTATATTTTTGTTTGTTTGTTGTTGAGCTTGAACTCAAAACCTTCAGGCAGAAAGTCACTATCAACGTGCTCAGAATAACCCTCAAACAAGATGAAAAGTACGTCTACTTTTCAGTCCAGTTAAAAAATGTAGTAGAGCAAAACGTACAGATACTTGGTCTCAAATGTAGTGAAGTAAAAGTAAAAAGTATCCGCTGTAAAAATGACTTAAAGGGCCTCTGACAGGTTGAAATACACGTTTAACTAAAATGCAGTTAAGATAAATATATTCACATTTCTACTAAAATATGTACAAATTTTACCCCAGTTTAGCTATATTTTAGGTTTTAAATTTTACTTCCTGGTTGTAAAGTATGACATCACACTAGGAAATTACCATAGCAACCACACTGTACACTGGCCAAAGCTCATCTAATGTCACAGATTTTGTTCATTTGACAAAGAAAAACACATGTGAACACCTTTATTTTGTTGAAGGGTCAAAAAAATTGTGTATTTTGTGTAAATTATGCATAACCTTCGTCTCCCCAGTGTGATGTCATTAGTTTGTTTACTTCCTGTAATTGTCGACAGATTTTTCAACTTTTCTCCGCGAACAGCGACCTGATCTGTGTAAAACTATAATTTGTATTTACATGAAGTATTAACACACTGAATAAAGTCAAAATTTAAAAATCATAAAAACCCGTCATACGCGCTTTAAGTAAAGTACAGATACCTAAACATTTTACTTAGTACTGTACTTTTACTTTTGTACTCCGTTACTTGCTTACTGTGACAAAACTTTTCAGAATGTGTCCTTAAAAAAGGGGAGGAAATCCTGTTAAGGTTTGTGTGATGTTCAGGTGCAACGGTTAATCGACTAATCGTGACTGTAATAATTGATAATCGTAATCGTTAACTGGACTATACAGACTCTAAAACACATGTCAAAAGTCTGTTTACAACAAAGACTGCAACATTATTAAATCAAAATGTCAAAAAACGATAACAATAGCTTATTTTCATCTGAATCTGCCATATATCTTTATTTTTATTTGGTGGATAGATTATTTAAATAGTCTAAATATAAAACAGAAATACTTGTCAATGAATCAAAAAAATAATCACTGACTAATCGACTACTTAAGTAATAGTTGTTGTCATTAGACAGCTCCATTATCAACTAAGAGCTTGTCTTAACTTTTGCTTCTAATAAAAACAAATCATGCAAAAGGATATACTGTATGCTAATTTATTGTTTTGGTCAGGTAAACAAACACAGATTTTTCACATTGTCTGTCACTGTAGAAGAAAAACACAAGTTGATATTTAAAAAACAAGACAGTATGAATGAATGTTTGTGCTGGTGTAATCTGTTGTTAATACCAAAACGTCAAACTCGGTTTTGATAGTAAGGAAAATACTTGATCGATACCAATTTCTATACCACACCTCACTCATTTCAATACGAACAAAAGGTTTTAGACAATAGACTGGAATTTTCAACACAAAATAATTTAGTTTCTTTAATATTAACATGTTTTCTTCTCTTGAGTCTTAAGCTCAAGAAATTGATGAGGGAAAAACAGCTGTCCAATTTTGTCCTGTGTATGTAAAAAAAAAAAAAAGTGTCAATATAAAATGAGTGTTTTTAATTTTGATACTAGTCTGGCTTTTGTTCATTTTGACAACCCCAAGTGTCTTCCATCATTGTAAAGGTCTCAAAATGTAGGTTTTTAAATTGAAGAAGGTCTACCTCCCATTCCAGGGGCATAGCAACAAATTCTGGGCCCCAGGTACAAACCTTCTCAGCGGGCCCCTAATTTATCCCATCAAATATGGTTATTATTGTTCTTTTTTCAGTCACTTTTGCTAGATTATACACCTGGTTTCTACATTCTATTACAATTACAATAAGAAAATACACTAACTGCAAATTATGATCACAGTTTTATTTGTTAAGAACTTGGCTGATTTGTGAACATTGATTTTCCTATTTTTTTAAAGGGGTAATGGGGCCTTCAGATCTCAGAATCAGAAACGATTTATTACCATTGTCAGTGATCAAAAATTCACAAACATTGGAATTTGCATCGGCATGAGGTGCAACATAAAACAATGAATAAAATTTTATAAAATATATAAAAGAGGCATGCATAAAATTAAGAATAAAATAGACTATATACAAAAATGTACATACATATTTAGTCTCTCATACATATTTAGTCTGTTAAGGACTTTACTCAACCACAGTGCATTTTATTACAACAAAAAAGAGATTAAAGTGTAGAAAAATGCTAAATTATCACATCATTTTGAGTGCCCTTTACACCCTTTACCCCCCCAGTCTGACGCCCCTGTCCCTTTCACAGGCTTTCTCAACTTTCGACTACTTTTGAAAACATTAAAACATGCTTGTTGTCAGCAAATCAATCACACTTCTACCTTACAAACATATTTATCATTACTGTTTAAACATTTAACGTTACGCAACTGTTTTTCTCTCTCTTTCCAGAATCACGGTCCTTCCTGAAAACCCCCATGATGTTCTAGAGACTCCTCACCTGTCCCCGCCCACTTCCCATTTCCCGATTTGGCTCTTCCCCTTTCGAACTGTTACCGTGGAAACAAACCCCTGGATCACCTCGGCGACGAGCGGGGAACTCTTAACTGTTAATACAACGTCTGATATAACGACTACTAAGAGACACGCCCTCAAACTTGGACCTACGCGCGCTGTTTTCGAGGGAACTTTCTGAAGACTTTTTGCCACTTTTTTTCTCGTTTTCTGAAGATATTTGACAGCTCCTCTTCTACTCCTTCACACTTGAGAAAGAATCGAAAAAATAAACCCCTGTAAGAAAGAAAACCACACCTTAATGTACTTTTATTTGATTCGAGGACCGAAGAACACAGACAAAACCCTTCGATATGATTTAACTTTGCTAATAAAAAAAGAAGAAAGAAGACGTTTTTGGACGCAATACAGTCAACTTTACATCGACATCTCTGGCTGAAATGCTCTGATTGGACAATAATCAGCCGATCGGACGCGCTCAGGACTGAAAGGTTTTGAAAAAATACGTAAAAAACATATATAAAAAGACTATTTGTGTCCTGATTTTAGAGTTTTCCAAACAAGGACCGTTGGAATGCATGAGAAATTCCTCCTTTGTTGTAATCAGCCTCCATTCCACGTTTATTTATCTAACGTTCAGATATTTTGACTTAATCCCATCGTCTCTTTCGCTCTCTCTACGTTTCTATCCCTTCTCTTTCCCTCTTTATATCATGTTCATTCGCCCTAAAAGGATGCAAATGTTTAATAATTACTGTACAATCCTTTTTTATGACAATGGAGTGGTTTTGAGACACTGTTATCAATATGCTAAAAGTATGTTTGATTTTCCTTCTCCACCTCTTCACCTCAGAAAGAAGTGTACGGGGAGGGGAAAGTGGCGGTGCGCTTTGTAAAATCGAAAACAAAAAGTGACTTAAACCTGTTAGACCCATTATCATTTACCGTGATATCAATTTGTTTAAGCTAAGATATATTTATTGATGTGCTGTTATGCTTTTTTCAACCACAAAGTTATTCAAGTTCTCTCTTTTGATCAAATAAAGTCAAAATTCAATATAATTTGTCACCTTTGTTGGGATGAAACACAGCCTGTGGAAATTCAAATTAATCTCCTTGAGGAAATAACATTAACTTCAACATTTCATGGTATTCTATGGAATTTATATAAAATTATGGATGCACTTCATATGAAAACGGTACTAATCATCAACAAACATTTACTGTTAACATTCTGTTTATATTTTAATGATTAAATACAAGATAACTTGTGTTTGGTCAAGCTCCTCAAGTAGAGCTGCACAATTAATTGAAATCACAACTGGATGGAAGCAATTATCAAATCACTGCAGGGCTGCAGTTTTTGAATTGTAACCATTTCCTCCACAAACAACAATTTATCCTGTTTTATTATGTATAAAAACTACTAACTCTGTAGTTTAGATTTGTGAAAACGTGCTCTGAAACAAGAAACAATAACACAGCAAAAAAAGCAACTAAACTTGACAAAAACACAATTAAAAGCAAGAAAAACACGATAACAATTGTAAGCGACAAAAATGTGACTATAAATGACAAAACACAACTGTAAGTGACAAGAAACGTGACTAAATCATACAAACACAACTATAAATGACAAAACACAAAAACCCGACTATAAGCCACAAAAACACAGTTGTAAGTGACAAAAACGCGACTAAACGTGACAAAAACACAACTGTAAATGACAAAAACATGACTAAAAGGGACACAAATGTGACTGTAAGTGACAAAAACACAACTATAAGCGACAGAAATACAATTATAAGCCACAAAAAGAAGACTAAAAGTGACAAAAACACAACGATAAGCGACAAAAATACAATTATACGCGCCAAAAACAAGACTAAAAGTGACAAAAACGTGACTAAAAGTGACAAAAACGCAACTGTAAATGACAAAAACGTGACTAAAAGTGACAAAAACGTGACTAAAAGTGACAAAAACACAACTATAAGCGACAAAAATGCAGTTACAAGCGACAAAAACAAGACTAAATGTGACAAAAAAGTGACTTAAAGCGAGAAAAATATTCCAAAACACGTCATTCTTCTATCACTTTGTCGGTTCAAATCTCAGGCTTTTTATCACTTCCCCTGTTTGTGTTTAAAATGTTAACCTTGAACAGAATCCCACGATTAAAACATAAACCTCAAATCTAATCACAATCACAAAACATCGTAATTAGACATTTTCCCCAAACGGTGCAGCTCTGCCCTAAACTAGTATCTACACTGACCAAACAAACCAACCCCAGGTACATTTACGCACCTTTATCAAACCAAACGCCACACACTTTTGGCACTTCGAGGTGAACGTTCCAAGCGCTCCTCTCCTTTCCCCGTCGACAGTCCCGGTCTTCGGTCCCGGGCTTTTGTGATCCTGGTTTGCGGACGTTTTGTGTTGCAGTTCCGTTGCTATAACTGCGTGTTTTGTTGTTCATTTGTTGCTAATATTTGACATGTTTTCGGGGTGGTACTGAGGGGCGGGACTGAGGGGCGGGGCTACGGGGTAAATAAAGGGACCCTCTGTGTAGATAGAGACATGTGTTATTCCCTGATTTATGTTCCTTTTTTTGAGTTGGAGATCTGAGTCTGTCACTGTTGGGTTTGAGCTGATGCAAATACAGTATTATAACAAAAGGCTGAGGAGTCGTGATTTACGCACCAAACACATCCGGCTTTTAAAGGGTTTCCACTTGAGACTTGATCAAAATGGACAAAGACCCGTAGCTCGAGACGACTTGATGCTTCTCCTCTTTACACTTTGTCAGTTTGATGTACTTTCTGTGTTCAGGTTTTATAGGAACAACCTGGAACATGTTGTACTCTGTGAGCGGGAGGAGAACTGTTCACAAAAAACATAGAAATTGCAAATCCGTGAGCCTTATTTGGTATTTTGGTACAATGACGTGAAAGGACTCGAGATTCAAAGCGGACTTGAGGTCAAAAACTCTCTAAAAAAGAAATTGCAGAAAACTTTTACGTCATCTGAAATGTTTTGTTGTTGTAAATGAATAAACATTACAGGCGAGACACTACAGGGACCCCGTTTTTTTCAATTTTTTGTTTTTTTTTTGGTCAGTTTGCTCTCTCAACATATCGGCTTTCATGTGGAAACAACAGACATGTCTAAGCTGCCCCTAAAGATGTTTTATTATTTCATTTAATTCACTTCATCCATAGATTTCTCGGAGACATTGTAACTTTTCTTAAACGATTTCTTAAAATGCATTTTTCTCCCTCGAGACGTAAAGATCAACGTTAAAGCAGCTCCTTCACCAAATTGTGCAAACTTGGACTGAACAAGAGTTTGACAGAATGTACAGAAGGATTTGTTGATATCTAATTCTAAACCTGATTTTTTTTTTTTTTTTTTTTTTTTTAATCAGGCAAAATTTGAATTTTTAGGCCAATTTTCAGTCAGAGCAATTTTACTCAAAAACTAATTAAGTAAATAAATTAAACATCCCTCTTTTTTGTTGTATGTGTAATATGTGTTTTAACTCTGGTTCTGTCCATTTTTCTAACTGAAATGTCCAAAATATGTGAAATTTTGGCCATTTTTACTCTTAAAATTCCTTATAAATTTCTATATGAAAACATTACATGATGAAAAACTTGAAATACATTTGTTTCTTACATTTCTGTGAGTAAAATACAAGAGAAGTTTCAAATTTAGATCTTTAAATTTAAGATTTTTTCCTATTTACCTGCAGAGTATAACCTTAACATTCAAATTTGAGGAAATCCAATCATCTTTATGTTAATATATTCATTATTCATGCTTTCATCGCCAAAGTAAGTTCAAAGTTTGTGATTTTGTTCACTGACAACGACAATAAACGTTCAGATTCTGATGAAGAACCATCCGAGATACTCTTTAAAGTTACACTGCGTCATTTTTTTTCTGCTCGACTCCAAAGAAATGTAAACAGCAGGGCAAAAGTGTGTAAAAAGTGAATAAAAAGTCATAACATAAGAGCTGTAAACTTCAGTAACACTTTATAATGACTGCACCTTAATTAGCCTTAAAGGACACACATTCTGTTCTAACAATGTTCCGTCATCAAAAACTCACCTGGAGCTGTTTTAGCTTCATTAACACTAGTCTGATGAATCCTGGTTAGAAAATCCTCTCCCTGCGACCGTCAAAAACACTCTCCACTGAATTTCCTCGATGAATAATGTTTTTCAGCCGTCCTTTGAGCAATAACACATTTGAATGAACTTACGTAAGTGCTCTCCAGCCAGTAGATGGCGCCTAAACTCAACAAGTGCCAGGGTAAACAGCCGAGCCACAAAGGTTCACATTTTGTTTTGATAAGTAGTTTAGTTCTAAAAAAAGGAATGCCAAACGTAAGGTGCTCACAAGGCTAATAAAAATACACGAAATGCATAATATGTTTTTCTTTAACAAAACATGAACAAAACTTAATTAATAATGAATATACAGTTTATTAAGCATGATTCAGGCTCAGTAACTACTTCATTAACTTTGGGGTTAGAGTGTTAAGTAGTAACTAAACCTGGATCATTTTTTATAAACTATTCGCTCAGAATGAATTAAAGCGCCTCTGACCACTCATTTAACTAAAATGCAGTTAAGTTAAATATATTTCAAATTCTGCTAAAATCTTTACAAATGTTATCGCAGTTTAGCTACTTTTTTAAGGTTTTTGATTTTACTTCCTGGTTGTAAATGATGACATCACACTAGGAAATTACCGAGAAAACATCCTGTACAGTGCACCAAAACTCATTTAATGTCACTTTTTTTTTAATTCAACAAAGAAAAACACACATGAACACTTTTATTTTGTTGAATCGATGTTTAAAGGGTCAAAAAAGTAGTTTATTTTGTGTCGATTAGTCATAACTTCCCAGTGTGATGTCATCAGTTTGTTTACTTCCTGTAACTTTCAGCTGTGTTTTTTCACTTATTCTCCACAAACAGCGACCCGACTGGTGTAAAACTATCATTTACAAGAGGCGTTAATACTCTGGATAAAGTCAAAATAAGAAAGTGTCGCTCGCACTTTAAGTCTCCGCACATGTCAAAGTGTAGTCATTATAATCTTCTTTCTGATTCGCCTTAAACTGTTTGCCATCGCTGTGTCTCGTCCATTCGTTCTTATCACCTCAGATTCCATTACTCCTGATGCTGTCGATCATTTTCTTTCCTCCTCCTCATCACCTTTTCCCTTACCCTTTCATCTCCCATCCATCGCTCTTCATCCTCCGCCGCGGGTCGCTTTTTTTTCCGGCCTCACGTAAACGTCCATCTTGGCTCTTGTGTTTTTGCCCGAGCCATTAGCGCGAAATGGAAAAAGTGACATCAGCTATTTGGTAAAGAGAGAGGGATGGAGGCGGACGCAAATGAACACAAAATCAAATGTGGAAGGACGAGGAGAGGAACCGACGCACTGCAAAAAAGAAATGATCCGTCAGGTAAAGCCAACGATGATGCCTGAGCGTGTAATGTCTTATTTGGAGTTTAACTGTGTTTCTGCTTGTGAAGTTATGCTCAAAAAACTCAAATATTGACCTGAAATAATTAGGCCTATATTATATCACAGTTTTCAGTTACATTGTTGTGTTAATTAATGTGTTTATTTTAAGAAGATTGTCCTGAAACTCAAAAATATACCTTGGATTAAATCAGGACATGGAAAATTGTGATTTAATATATTTGTTTTGGGTCAACACAATGTAGATTATTTAGCATTTTTGTCTTGCATCAAGTTAAATGATTTGCTTTGACGTCAAAATTGTTTTCCAGTGTTTTTGATTGAAACAATGCAAATTCTAAATAATTATAATACTATATACTATAAACATAGTCATTGTAAAGACCTAGTGCCAAAAATGTTGACCTGAATTAAAATAGTGTCATCTTTTTTCATTTAATAATTTTTATGTTGAGTCAAAGCAATTTTGTTTGAAGTTAATTAAAATGTTTACTTTTAGAAATGTATTTTGATCACGTTTTTTTTTCTTTTCTTTTTTGAGTAAATTTAATACTATATGTTATGAACGCTGACACTGTAAAGAAAAAAATTAAAATATTGGCATCTTTTTCCATTCAATAATTTTTATGTTGACAGAAAGCAATTTTGTAGATTTTAAGTTAATCAAAATGTTTACTTTTTAGACATAAATTTAGATGGATTTGATAATTGAAAACATAGTTACTGACATTTTATTTATTTATTTATATATCTTTTTCCATTTAATATTTTTTTATGTTGACAGAAAGCAATTTTGCAGGTTTTAAGTTAATCAAAATGTTTAGTTTTATGATGGAATGATTAATGAAAACATATAGTTACTCACTTTTCTTTGTTGTTTAAATTAATTTAGCTCTATATATTGTGAACATTGACATTGTAAAAAAGAAAAAATGCATACATTGTGATCTTTTTCCATTCAATAATTTTTATGTTGACAGAAAGCAATTTTGTAGATTTTAACTTAATCAAAATATTCAGTTTTTTTTAGACATATTTAGAAAGGAATCGATCATTGAAAACATACATAGTGAGAGCATACTGACATTTTATTTTATTTATCTATTTTTGGAGTAAATTAAATGAAGATAAAACCAAAACAAACAAAGTGATTTTTCAGCACGTTCTTTTTTGCAGTGTGCGATGCATTTAAGAGAGCGAACACCTCATTTAGCTCTTCATGCAAAGCTACTATACGGCTAAATGGAAACGCTAGGCTAAATATTAAGCTAAATGAAAGAGAATGGACATGTTTACTCTGGAGTGAGGTCAGTCCGGTCTGTGGACACAGGGCTGCAGCCAATCAGCACCAATCAGCATTCAGACTTATGTGCGCTCAGGGTTTGATTTGGCCAATTCAGCCACGGCTTTTTAAAATAAACGCGACCTGATGGATAGCCTTTTCATTTTACTAAAGCAATTTAATCTTATGTTCCTTTTTTTAGCTAAATGTAAGTAATCAGCGTGGTCGGAACAAAGGGGCAAACGCTAAAGTCAAAGCTCTACGTCAGATTTGTGAAACGGCTCAAAGAGGAAGCTGGATTTGAAGTCCAAGGAATTAATTCTGATTTATTATCTATTTGTCGGGTCATGCACAAACATCTTATAAAAGAGAAGACGCAGAGTTTAGTAAGTCATTTCAGAAAACGACTGTATCTAAGTTGGAGTGACTGTAAAAGTGGCTGTGTGGACATGACATCTGAGTTATACTTTGAAGTTAATGTAAATAAAAGGATAAAATAAGCTTGTATTTTACCTGACGGAGCGGTGCAAGAAACACAAACGTTCAAATGATTTCATGCTGTCAACATTAAAGGGCCCATGACAGGTTGGACCACTCATTTACCTAAAATGCAGTTAACCTGTTAAGTCCCACCGTCCCTGATCAGGGACACTTTCAGAGTTATTACACACATGCGTCACTCATTAAAAACAAATGTTTTCAATACAGACATGTTATATGTCATTTGAAAGCTTAGAGTCACCACTAAACGTCTAAAATGTTCAATCCTCACTAAATCACCTCACAAAATACTTGTAAGCTATCAAACTGTAACATAACCAAACTGTTCATCTCGCATTTCTTACCTTTCGTTGGCTCCTCAAGACGCAAACAAAATCCAATCCAGAAGTGTGTGCACTCTTTCTGCCCATCACAGTCCACAAAATAAGAATATCCAGTTGTTATTTCAAATAATATAATCCATTTGTTGATATCCACCCGTAAACGCATCTTCTTCATTTGACAGTAACACAAAAGCAATAAAAACATAACTTTTGCGCATCACTTTACACAGAAATCTCCGGCTTCCGCGGTTCGGCTTGGGTATGTTCGTTTTCTACTCAGTCTTGGCTTCAAAACGAGCCTATCCGTGCAATTTTCCGTCGAGTACTTCCAGAGGTAGAGCTCTTTGAACAAAGCGAACGCATCCATTTTGACACGCGAGGAGCGCCAGCTCACGCTATGCGTAATGGCGTCACAGCCTGCAATGCCATTGGTGATTCAGTAAGTCAATCACATATTCTTGTAGCCAATCACCAGAGCTTTCAAAAAGAGGGCGGGACTTGCAGGTTTATTGAGTGCAGAAGCTGATTTTTCCGTGCGTAAAGAGATGAAGGCACCATTTTACGCATCAATTACGCAGCGGAACGTCTGTACGCACGACCTGCCTTTGATTTGAGGAAGTTTATGAAAAAAATAATCTATAATGGATATTTATAGTCACCAAAATGACCAAATGTGGTTTTCAGGGTCATTAGAGTGGCAAAATGCATGGAAAGCAGTTTGGCACATTTGGCACAGAGAAGGACCTCTTGTTCGGATTAGGGTTATTTCATACAAAAAGCTGCTCAACATCAAAATGGTTGTATCTAGAAGTCTGAAATTTCACACAGTTGTTGTCAACAAGGTGGACAACTGCTGTGGGGAGTGTCAATAGCACAGCATGAAGTATGTCTTCAGAAAGACATTTTTATTTTCTCTTTTTTTTTCCGAGACCAAAAAAACGACTTTTGGGGTGTGTTTGAACAGGTGTACTGCCGGTTGTGTTTCACTCAGACAAATCTAATGCACAGATTCAGAAACTAGAAGGTCTTAGCTTTCAAATGACACATCATACAAGTCTATAGACTGTAAGTTAGCCATACAATAAGCTTTTTCATTTGGGTATGTACTTTTCGAGAAAAACTGCCAAAATGAGGTGGGACTTAACAGATAAATATATTTCAACTTTTGCTAAAATTCTTTACAAATGTTATCCCGGTTTAGCAGTTTTATAAGTTTTAATTTCACTTCCTGGTTGTAAATAATGACATCACACTAGGAAATTACCATAGCAACCAGACTGTAAACTGGGCTAAAACTCATCTAATGTCATCAATTCTTTTACCTGACAAATAAAAATATATTTGAACTTATTTATTTTGTTGAATTGATGTTTAAATGGTCAAAAAAGTAGTTTCTTTTGTGTAAATCATGTATAAAGTTTGTCTCCCCAGTGTGATGTCATCAGTTTGTTTACTTCCTGTAATTTTCAACAGATTTTTCAACTTTTCCCCACAAACAGTGACCTGACTGGTGTAAAACTATCATTTATATTTACAACAGGTATTAATACACTGAATAAAGTCAAAATTAGAAAATCAGAAAAACCTGTCATATGCACTTTAAGCTTTTGTCATATTTACAGTGGGAAGGGGAGCCGAGACTCAAACAAAACACTAAAATATAAAAGTATGGTGCTACACTTTATGATAACTACACAAATTAAGTTTCTGAAGCATGTTTAGTGACCTAATTAACAGCCTAGCCGAACTCCTAACTTTATCTCCTTAATTGAGTCACTAATGCTGCGTTCTAGTCGTCCTCGGAGGTCGGATCTTGGACCTCAGAGTTTCTGTGTTCAAGCGTCAAGTCGGAAACAATGAGTGTTACTTTACAGTGTGTGAGCTCTAACGACTCAAACCAAACAATGAAACCCAAGAAGGTGCTGAAATACACCAAAAAATATGGATCCAATGAAGTTAATTAACTCACCTGGACAGTGTTATTACATCTGTAACTTAAACATGAACATTTGAATGTGAATTTCTACTTTTGTTGCCATTAGCTCCAAATAGACTTTAGCAACATTAGCATAATAATAACTGCAGAAGCTCAACAGCAGCGGGAGCAGCTTCATGACCAGCAGGGGGCAGCAGAGAGCAACTGAAGACAAAACAACACAAGTGCTATCAGTATTTTAACAGTCGGATGCAAAACTTTATTCAGATGCAGGGGCAGCCATGTTGGATTGACTCGGACTAAAAATGTCCCAAAGTTTCCAATTCCAATGTGAATTTACAACCAGAACTTGAAAAATCCGACCTTTGAGGACAACTGGAACGCAACATAAGCCTGAATCGTTCTTTGTCATTTGTTCGTTATCGAGGCTAATTAAAGTGCGTATGACAGGTTTTCATGATTTTCTAATTTTCTCTTTATTTGGTGTATTAATACTTGTTATACATTAAATTGATAGTTTTACACCAATCAAGCAGCCGTTTGTGGAGAAAAGTTGAAAATCTGCAGAAAGTTACAGGAAGTAAACAAACAGATGACATCACACTGGGGAGACAAAGGTTATGCATAATTTACACAAAATAAACTACTTTTTTTTACCCTTTATACATCAATTCAACAAAAAAGGTGTTCACATCTATTTTTATGTGTAAAAATGTAAAGAATCTGCGACATTTGATGAGTTTTGGCCCAGTTTACAGGATGTTGCTATGGTAATTTCCTAGTGTGAGGTCATCATTTACAACCAGGAAGTGAAGTTAAAAGCCTAAAAAATTGCTAAACCGTGATAAAATTTGTAAAGTATCTTGGCAAAATGTGAAATAAATTTATCTAAACTACATTTTTGTGAAATGCGTAGCTCAACCTGTCATGGACCCTTTAAGGTGGCTGTGGTACAAACTACAACTACACAATTTTATTAAAAAGTGACTCAAATAACTGTAAATTACTTGAGAACGATCACAAGTTTTGGTAAAAGTTTCATAACACGACAGAGACAGCGCACAGACCACGTTTAAACTCTTGTAAAAAGTCAAAGTAAGGTCCAGGTCTGGGTCCAGTTTAGTCCGACACTTGTCCCAGCGGCTCTGTTCAGATCTCGACTTTGCGACTCAAACCCGTCCATAACTTTGCCTCCGCTCAAACTCTCCTCGCCGCACGATCTCCTGCGGCTCATGTGCAGAAATTAGCTGTAATTATGTTCATTTTGAGTGAAGGGAGCAGCAGGTTGGACACTGGGGCCTCTGCATCGAAAGTCCTCCAATTCTCTCATAAAAGACTAATGAAGAGTAATGACGGGGCTGTTTGAGAGAGAGGGGGAGAGGGGGAGGAAAACAGAGAGATGGGGCCCGTGTGTGAGGGAGAACCCGACGGAGAGCGGGTTATTATGTGTGGTTATTGTGGGTTAAAATCACTTCAAATGGATCTTTTGCTTCGTGGATGGACCAAAAATGACATAAATCTTCAATATTTCATCAACAATGTGGTTTAAACTAAAGTTAAAGGAGACATATTCTGTAAAATCAACTTTAATAAGCTTTTAATTTCGTTAAAGCAGTGTTTCCTTGTCGTTATTTTGCTCAAAGTTGTGTTTTGATTGATCCACACATGTTTGAGTTAAACACGTGCTGAGGCTCCCGTGCTCAGAAAACGCCTGTTTCAACTACCCCCTGTCCCCGCCCACATCCCTCTGTTTACCTGTGATTATTAGAACAATTAGGACTAGAATCTGAAATGCAATGTTGCCACTTTTCACAAATAAAAACACGTAAATGAGTTGTTATGTTGAAAAGTCACGATGAAGAGGCGGGGCTTATCGGAACAGAAAGTCAATGGAAATGTTTTTATTATTAAAGAGTTTTAGATCAATAATGCAGTTTACAATTAACAAAATGTAAAATAATGACACCTCCTTAGATTTTCTGAAGTGTCTGAGGAGAGAGTGTGTGTTTGTTTGTGCAGGATGGTATTGTTTTAACTTTATCTAAGGGTGGGATTATCTCTTTTGAATCTTTTAAATGAAATATGTCAGTGAAAGTGCGATGACAAGGTCCAGTTTCCATCTCTTTTATTCTGTATCATTTTATTTAGATCATAATATAACATTTTGTGCCACTGAATAACCTGTTTATTGTACTCTGTCATTGTAAAACACAGACAGTACTTTACCATAAAAAGCATAACATGTCTCCTTTAAAATATGGGTGGATTAGATTAAGGTTAGGATTATTCTTTGTGGAAATTGAATACATTAAATGCATAAATAATGTCAAAAATTGAGTTGCCTCATTGTTAGTTTACTCAATGTTTTATTTTTATTGTTTGCTTTGCTATTGCTTTGCTATTGTTGTTTTATTATTCCCATTTTATTCACAGTTTGAGTTTTCAGAATATTTCAGTTTTCACCTACCCCGTATCCCCGCCCACTGCTCTGTATTTACTTATTTACTGTATTTACGTATTTACTTATAATTATTCAAACGTTTCATGAATTTTGAATTGATAAAACACGTAATTGCAAATGTATCTATCATTTCTATTGTTGAGTTGTTTTAAATCAATATTGTGGTTTACAATTAACAAAACTAAATTAAACTAAACTAAATTAAGATCTATATGTTTAATACCAAATATGTGTAAAAAGCACAGGTTTTATTTACTGTTAGTTACAAATGGAAACCTAAAATGTGAGTTTATTTGCGTTAAGAGTGTTTTTTGCAGTAGAGTCAGCACTACACTGCAAAAAATTCACATAAGAGTTCACATGATTTGAGTTCAGATTGTAATCATGAAAATTCAATTCATTTTGTTTTTATTCCTTTGCTTGCAAAAAGAAAGTCGTCATCTTCATCAAAATCTCTCTCTGCCCACTTCTCTTTTTTTTGCAGTGCACACGTGTGCCTGTGTTAGCGCTCTGTTAGCGTGCTGTTAGCGTGTTGTTAGCGTGTTGTTGGAGGCTCTGTCT